>OY743097.1:6817712-7510212 GCA_963555665.1 Dircenna loreta | reverse complement strand
AATTATAAAACGATTCACTTAACACTATAAACCTTTAAATAGTTAGAGTTATGTCCGGTCTGAGACGGGACACAGCGAACATACATACACACAAATATCAAGGTATATCAAAGTCTCCTTTTATTATAATATAAAATAATATAGGCTCTACAAACATACTCCTAAATAGTTTTTAATACTCACGGAGGCACGTTGGTCTCGTCTCTTTTTTTAATTTGTTGTGTTTCGTCATTAGTGAACTCTTATATCCATCTCACTGTACATTTACTTGTTTGGTTACCAATATTACCGATATTACCAATATTACCAATATTAATTTTAGGTATTACCACATCGTCAAAGGCCGTCTCCGGTCAGTGCTAAGTACATCGGAAGGTTCGTAAAGAGTTTAAACATTAGATCCGCCGTCAGTACGATGTGCCCGTTTTAAATATTAAATACTAATAATGAATATTGACAATATTATATTACTTATCAATTAAGTGACGAACACACAGACACAAGCGCGCATTCACACACGTATCTCATCTTCATTATCTCGTAAATTGTCAGTGAATCTGGTATTGTGTATATTACTAAGTGGACTCATATTACAATGTTTGTCTGTTCGTTTGATGTCACGTACCAGTGTATAGTGGGAACTCAACCTATTATACATGGGTGGGATATTCAGTTCTATGTGTAGTGATCGAAAGTCTCTTAAGAGCTACTCCTGCAATGTTTAAGCTGAAGTGTCTCTGCAGCTCTATGTACAAGATGATGTTATAGTAATATACACAAAATGATTTTTTAACAAATAGAAGCAAACGTATTGAATAAAGGTATATACAAAAAATATCAAACAATAAAGTAAACAGCTCAAACATGTTATGTCAAGTAGGTACCTACACGGGTCAAATGGTGGTGCGATGTCCCTAAGGTATTTATTTAAAATAATAATAATGATATTAAAGTGAACCCGCTGTATACACGATGACATTTGGCGCATGTTAGTTTTTGTCGTCCCCCGCGGCGCGCTCGCACTATAAATATTTCAGCCTCCGTCTTACCAGATATTTGTTCTAATATAGAGTACGGCGGCTTCTGTTGGACGAGCAAACCAATAGATTTAAAGTTTCAAGCTATTGTATGCTTTGATATAATATTATAGTCGTCTAGAATTATTTTGAGCCTCGCACAAATATTTTGACAAAACCACAGCCAGTGTTCGTAAATTTAAACAAATTTGAACGAACATCAATGTGGCGGCCCGTAATCACCTCGTGCCAATAGGTACGTTCATGCCTCTTTAACCTTTATCACATTCACGTAAATACTAAAATAGCGTGCACATTCAGTTATAAATGTGTGTATTCATAATCCAAATACAAATGGATGGGTCTTTGAGCGATTCACTTTTGGAAATAATACTCGTTAACGAGAACCTTCACGCTGTTTTTTACCTTTCCATTATGTAATAAAGTTTAAATTTGTATGGCTCTGATTTGAGTTCAAACACAAGCGAATAAAACTTCGTTTAGGGTTATCAACCGAATGAATGTTGTCACTTAAATGATAAATAGTTTTGTTTTATATCTGACTGTTTTAGTTTATTATTAATATGTAGCAACTAACTAATAAAATAACTCTCATACATTTGTGACTCTTATAGTCTATTCTCCATAGTACTAAGGTATAAAAGATATCTTATTAATATTACACGGTTTATTATAGATATTATTTATAATGTCTCAGCGGACAACCCTACTCTATATTCGTTCACCAGCTAATGGGTCGTCAAATCGATGAGCCGTCAGACTAATATAAATTAATTCACACAACAACGTTTACAAATGACCTCATTGTAGATGCAAAAATCATGTAAAAAAATATAAAAATGGAGATACAAAATAAATATTGGTTTCCTTTATAATAATGATTTGTTTATACACCTTTAAATATAATAAAGAGACGATGTTCGTATACATTAAAACTGTAGTCTCGGTTAAGCAGTATAACGTATTTTAGGGTTTTTTTTGTCTGTGCACGTAAAGGTGAAAACTGCTAGACATCAATTGGTGTAACTTTGTTTCGTAATCGGTATTGCCCTAGTAAGGAGAATTCTTTTTAAGATAGAAAATTGTAATGACAATATTGAAACTAATTTGGGACACCCTAACTTACTATAGAATTAAAATAGAAGGGGAGGGTGGGGGTGGGTTTTGAAGAAAGTAAAGACGCTGGCAAAGGCTAGTATGTTTTAAAACATATATATATAAAAATTTTCTAAGCAAAAGACGCAACCCTAATTTTACGACCAAATAGTCGCTAAAGGTTATATAGTTTAAATTAATAAACGGATCATTAAGTTTGATGGATGGCGCTATAATCGTGACAGTCCTATTAAACACACTCACCACTACACGTACACACACACACACACACGCGCACAGATCAAGACGCCATCTTTATTGTTTTTTATATGTAATAAATTAAATATTAATAGTATTAATGTTAATTTTTGATTAATGTATCACAACTAACGTGAACCATCCTGAACTGACTTACATAGTAATAACTCAGTAACCCTGATATCATACAACTATTAATAAAGGTAACTCAAAACAAACTCAGTGCACACTGAACTACTATTTATTATACGTAATTAATTTAAATTATTATCCTTTAAGACGAAAATGTGACGTTTCATTTTAGGGTCCGGCCCTTACTCTCCCTCTGATTTACTCTCTGTTGTTGCCAGGGCTTGCACTATATCTGTTTTATTTAATTAACTCTCTAAATTGCATCAATTATAACATTTTTATATTATATTAATTAGATATTGAGTATAAAAAATATATAGACTTACATCTAATAGTATAATCAAATAATATAATTTATTTTTATAATAATTAAAATATACGACATGTTGATATTTAGATTGATGTTAGTTGACAACCCTGACGCTGTGTTATTTCAGAGCGACGTCTCTTTTTCATGGATCTGTATTGTCTACTATTTATTCAGATTAAGACGTGTTCCTTCATATTAATATTAAAATGTTTCTCTAATCTCAGTTAAGATGTCGTGAATATTATATTTGCTTTTTTAAATTATCACCGGATGAAAGATTTAATATATTATTTATATATACTTATTTATTTGTCTGTCTACACTTATACACACTGTGACCTATAAATTGACGGAGAAATCATAATTTTTCAGAGCATTCATTTGAAATGTATATATTTGATATTTTTTAAATAAACATATTATGACAAATTCATCAATAATTAAATAATATATTTATATAAAACCATATAATACGAAATTACAAAAGTCATCTTGTAATTCAAAATTGTAAGTCTTTATCTATTTTTATTCTCATTGCGTTAGTGTTCGTTTATATAAATATTACAAAGACATTTAAATACAGTAGTAATACTTTAATATCCCATAAGCGTCGGCGGACCATGAGTCTGGAACAAAACAGGGCTACCAACCAACAACGCACGTTCCTAAGTAGCGGCGCCTCGGCCGGGACTCCTCAAACACGCCGACGGTAGTTGTACCTTATAAATCAGTCATTTTATTTGTTTTACGTTTCAGGTGTTTTTATACACGGTTAATTATTATTCTAAATGCCTCTTTTATATTTTATTGGTGAACGCTAAGCTACTTTGTACATATTAATACAATACTGGAAGATAAATCGACTCAATGGAGCTCGAAACGCAAACAATTTCATCCAAAATTAACCTTTCGTTCAGACTCAATAACTCCGAAAGCTTTAATTTCCTTCGGAATCACAAATAAACAATCAAATAAAATCAGAAGAGCACTCATCGACCACTTAAGAGCACACAAACTTGTACAGACGACCGTTCAAAACAAAATAGCTCTTATTATAACGCGTTGAAGATTGAATTCTGTGTTGATATGAGGATGCCAACAGTAATAGTAAGTTGGTGTGTGTGTACGTGTGTAGGCGCTAGTGTTGAGACGTGTCGATGTCTGCTCATAATTGGTTCATCGAGGTAACATGTTTTTGATGTTTGATCTACATATGTCATTAACAGTTGTTCAGTACACACACACACATACACAACTAACTTAGAGATCATTAGAATCAAACACGTACTATGCTCCTTGTCGGTGATGGTCGAGGTGATGGACGAGGTGATGGACGAGGTGATGGTCGAAGTGATGGTCGAGGTGATGGCAGAGCACATACGACTTACACAATACAAAGAAGCGTACTATTCATGTACTACTATCATAGGCATAAGAAACGTTTATTTAAAATATTGCTTATTGAAAATTTTTATTTTAATTCTATTCAATACATTTGATTTCCCGAACTTAACAAATTAGTGAAGAGTACTCAGTTAATTATTAAAGTATCGATATAACTACATCAGTACGAGCCCATCCCTCACGCTGTCAAACCCCAACAATTTCGAAAATACTCCCTTCACTTAGGAATCTCGTAAAACATATTCAGTGTTATTCTCGTCGAATGAAACAGATATATACATTACAATGAGAACGCGCGAGATAGCTGTATAGATGATAAACGCCTTTATGAACAGCATAATGGGTTAAATGGGTATTTTAATAAGTACTAAAGAGTTACGAATAACGCTGACGGAGTCGGTCATCGACGGAAATATTCAACAGCTTTAAGAGTTCTTTCAAAAGCGTCACGCTGCTGCCACCTCCATGCACATTTAAGAAACTCCTTTTTAAACTTTAAGACTCTATTTGTCACTATCTACGCGCTGTTACAAGACAAACTTGTAATTTAATAGCCGTGGATCAAACGGACACTTTCTTTGTATGTATTTGGCAGCACGAAAAGGTCGACCATTAAACTTGTAAGTATTTCTGTATCGTAAAATTATGGTGATATGTCGACAGAATAAAAGTCGTAGCTGTCAATTATCACGAAGCAATCTACATTAATTGTGTTCTGAGCGGTGAGTCATGGACTCGTGTCGGGAGACCAGCGCTGGACCGGCTCACTTCAGGAGTTCATTTGCTTCATGAACTGAGAACGATTTTTAGTTTGAGTTCAAGCAGTGTGTAGTGAGTGAGCTGTAGTGTAAGTCAAACATTACCCTCGTCTATTTATAAAAGTCAATCTCTTCTCTTCAATTATTGAAGTGAAATATCTAAAATAACCATGAGTCATGAGCTGATGACGAGCTATCAAACTGCAGCAGATACGCCAAACCGCTCTACACTCTACCGGTAAATGTTGTACAGTTAATTGTAGCTCTATGCTTGTTAAGGACCAGAGAGCTACATCTTTTAATTTTTATTGGAGCGGTGTTTTGTTATTTATGATAAGACGTTCATTGTTGGCTGTTAACATCTTATCAATAATATTGAGTAAACCAAAACAGAGAGAGATATTTAAACATTCATACTACAACTGTTCTATTGCATCAATTAATATCGAAACCAGACAATTACCAAAAGAACATAATAATATATTGTTATTTTTTCGATCGACTTCCCCTTTACATCCATTTACAAATATCACCATTATTGCGGACTACATCATACAACGACATGAGCCTCGCTCTTTGATCTCTTATTCAAACCATTTCAATCATAATTCCCACCACTTAAAGTTCATTCTGCTATGACATGGCAATTATATCACTGCCGCATAATTCCTTTTCATAAACACCGTCACGGAGATTTAGTCTTCAAAAGCAGTTTATTAAAGGTTATTTTAGTGTGTGTTATTTGTACGGTTGGTTGTTGTATCTGACACAGAGTGTAATTGGCGCGAAATGGTCTCGCTATACAGGCTGTTCTAAAATGTATCGACAAGTTTAAGCGACAATAATTTTAGTACCAGCCTCGTTTAATAATTTCCGACTCCGCATTTAACACAGCCTGTAACTGTGTTGTTTTAGCAGACTAAGTGTTGTAGAATATAACAAAAAATATATTAAGTTTGGAGCACCGTATTGATAATTAAATAAAACAATAATAAATGAATGTAAAGAACAATCTTTAAACGATTTAATAGTAATTTTTAACAATAACCTGTATAAGACTACAGTCGTACTGCTGGAATAAATCAGAGCAATCATATCTATTTAGTGCAGTTCCAGGAAACTGAGTCTTCAAACATCTTACACCTGAATGTACTTGTACCTGACTATTTCAGTTCATATACCTAATAACGTCGTCTCTTATTATTCGTAATGGCCTGTTATAAATCACATAAACTAGATAGATACTAAAACTAAATGTAACTTAATAACTTGATCAAGATAACTTATGAAACCTTTTGAAAATGGAGTAAAATAACTTTAATAGACAACCCTACTGAGCCAACATCACCTGGATCAAACCCGCCGATGGCAGCCCTGAGGTTAATTAGTTGAGCCCTCTCGGGTCCCTTTGTTCCGCTCCTTTGAAAGAACCACGATTTCATTTTTTTGTTATCTGTGCCAATTAATTTCTTTTGTTCGTAAAATGGTATAATTTCTTATTAATCATTACAAACAAAGTTTTTTTATTAATTAAAACACAAAAATACATGGTTTTAGGTTTTTAATTAATTTCAAAATACTCATCTATCGATATAATATTATATAAGTCACTATTGCAAATATTTAACAAAAGAAATTACACACAGATAATTTTTATTAGATAAATGTTTATTCTGTACAATAGCTATCCCCATATCGCCGCGGCCGTGCGCGTGCGCAACTTAATTGTGAGTTTCCTGCTATCCAGTTACGCGCTCCGCCGATTGATCTCCCGCGTTCACTCACTATACTCTCCTCTTACGTCTATTTGTGTTTCATGACTATACTTTGGTATTATAATTATATTACTTAGATTTGTTCTCTAATTCAATAACATGTAAAGAGTACGTAATCTTCGGGCCCGTTTAGTAAAGTCTGACGTTGTTTAAAAAAAACATATTTGAATTAAAATATACAGTACTTTGCGGTTCAATTATACTTTTAAAAAGTTCCCACTATAAACTCTTAATAAATGTAAAGTCAAATGGTAGTTATAAAATCCTGCAGTCGGAAATCTCTTAATTGCACGTTTCCTGTGATCTGATTACTTCGATAGATCTTTATCTTCGCCCACGCGGCCGGATCACTGGCTGCTTGTATTTATTTTGCCGAAATATATTCAACACTTGTTTTGAATTAATATTATAAAGTTAAATATAATGTCAAGAACGAAGTAATTCGTTCTGAGAACATCAAAAGTGTAACAGAACATAAAAAAATGGCTTAAATTGTCACACAATTTACAAATCTGTCGACCTGGAATCCAATGAGATATCAAAGAAATAAACTAACTCATTCTGAGAACATGGAGCCAGTTTTAGAAAGATTACAAAAAGTTTATGAACATGGAGACGAACGATGACAGAACTACTGAAAAATAGTTCAGGGAATTGTGAAGACATTTACAAAGCAAATAAATTAAGTAACTAAAGAAACTAACAAGAAAGTAACAAATAAAAATAACAGTTAGTTAATGAGCGGGTTGTATCGTCCTGTCGCCGCTAATAAGAAAGTTCAATATACCTTCCTACTACATTACAATATATATAGCTTATTTTCGTTCATATAATTATCTTTATTTTGCTATAGAAAAAATCTCTCTCATTATCAAAAAAAATCTCTATCAATTATCTCTCAGTCAGTTCCATAATAGCTTGCGGCGCACACACACACACACACACACACACACACACACACACACACACACACACACACACACACACAGACACACACGTCTCTAATTTATATATTAATTTGACATCTGTCCGCTAATCACCGTTTTCCTTGTAATATTGTAACATTGAACCGCGTCTGAAGAAACGCATTAATATTTTCAACGCTCTTAATATCATGAGCCTGAAATAATCTTTCGTTGAACGACGAAATTGTTTTTCGTCTGAAAGATGTTATTAGTTTCTGCTGTTCCCTTTTTATTTAATAAATTATATTAAATGTTTACTGAACAAACTTACACGAATAGGACATTATATATGTTTTAAATTAAATACTTTCATCTCCCTGCAGGTATGTTATATGTAGACGTATCTTTAAATCTATTAATGGGCTCACTCTCATTGACAGTCGTCGCTATAAGAGCAGATCTCTATTCATTTTGAATCTCAAAGCACAATACAAACAATTACCTCTTACCCACGACAATTATTCAATGAATACTCGTTTTAAGTTCACTTCGGCTCATTTGAGTCCCATGGATCCAAACCCCCTATCCTCCCCCCCTCGCCCCTCCCCCGCCCCTCTACCACCCTGACCCCCCGCGATGGTGATAACGCACGTTCGGGGGCTGACGCTCGTTACCTACGCTTTTATTTTAATGATGAGTTGCCTTAAATTGTGTCTATTACGTGTTTTCGTAGGGCTGCCGACGACTTTTTATTGCACTTTTTTATTTAGAGGTTTTTTGGTTTTCATATTATAATTATTACTAATAGGAT
Organism: Dircenna loreta; assembly: GCA_963555665.1. NCBI lineage: Eukaryota > Metazoa > Arthropoda > Insecta > Lepidoptera > Nymphalidae > Dircenna > Dircenna loreta. Next base: position 7,501,727 of record OY743097.1, on the reverse strand, counting down.
AAATAAATAAACAAAAATTATTTATTGCTCGAATAAGTTTATACTCAAAGAATCTTTTTTCAAATAAAACATCAGTTACAGAATTGGTATATTCTATTTACAATATCGAAAACTTTTACAAAAAAAAAAAAATAGAAAGAATTGTAAAAATCAACCGAGTCCATAAAATATTCGATGTGAAATAATTAATTGTTAATATATATGCCGAGTGACAACCCTAGGTGTATTATTCCTTTGACGTAATGGAGTGAGTGTTACTCGGATCAAGTTACAATACACTCAGCGGCCGCCGCGAGTTCAAATCTCACAATTATTAACTACCTGCGACTTGGATTAACAATCTCCGTCAATTATTCATTAGTATTTTATTTGAGATGTCATTAATTTAATTATATTATAAAGTCGTTTTAATTTATGTGTATGTTGAATAAACCACGTCCACTTCTATCTTCAAATTATTAATTCTCATATTATACTATATTTGGCCCCGGGGTCGGTCGCCTGATGATACGAAATATCAGTTGGTACGAACAGACGTACCTACTTACCTAATTTAAAATGAATAGGTACATGTATACATTTTGTACTACTCTTGATATTCTTCTGTTGTAACATACATCATAACTCATAGTGATATATAAACAAATGTACATATATGTACATATATATATGTATATGTCGTCTGTCCGACCGCATCAATGTGATTGACGTGCGGTCGCCTTGCGCGTATCGATCCTGGATTACTGACTCGTTATCATAATGACGTCTCGTGACTAACTACTGGCTGTACATCTACAAACAAGACAAGATGTCACCTGACGAAAACAAATTAACTAATTAATATTATATTTACTATCCACCTACCTATTTATAATAAAAAGTCTTCGAAATACAAAATATAACAGAAACTACCTGCCGCGGGCTTAGTTAGTTAGTTACGTATATATAGTTATTAAAATAATAATAATAATGTTTGTAGAACCAAAGCGATGGTTTTCTTATAATATTAATCTTGTAATGTATGTAGGTATGTATGTACGTGTCAATATGTCGCGAGTCTGCGGCGGAATGCTCTGCGGCCGGTGATGCAGCAGGCCGGAGGTATTCACTGCGGTCGAGCTTCATCTAGATACATTATACATATATACAAATAAGTTAAATTAAACTCCTTGAGGGGTCCAGGTCTAGTCCGGTCAGTTACTGAAGGTACGACGGCGGTCGAACGACTTACTGATTTATATATAATCAGGATTTATCACAAAACTCCAGATGTATAGAATATGTTCCTCACGAGATATCACAGACCGAACTGTTAAATAAAGCCCACTACCAATATTTTATTTATATCTATATATATCTAAAAATAAATAAATAGAATAAATAAATCACATATACCCGCGTAAGTGTATCTAAATGTGTATTAATAATTTAAAAATCAAGCCTTAATTTTATATATAAACTTTAATTTGGTCCATGTCTTACGTACAACTCTATGTCTCTCTCTCTCTATCACACACAAACACACCGCATTGTTTTTATTCAGCATATTTTGTAGAATTATAGTATGGATATTAGTGTGATTAGTGCAATAATAACATTCGATCGACAGACAAATCTAAACAGCTAGTAGCGACCGCTGGTTCAGTGAAGAGCTTCTAATCAACAAACAGACAAATCACATTCCACAAACAGCGCTCGCGGGTTTTGTTTTTCAAACTCTAGAGTAAGTTCATTTATATTATATTTGAAATAAAACATTCAGTAGGTATCTATTGATTCATGTCTGGTTGAAAGAACAGTCCTGACATTAAATATATTATTTATTATTTGCTATAAGTAATTATGAATGGTGCTCGGTGACATGCTCTATCAGCGACATCCTACGACTCGGTGTTCTATTAACGGCGCAAAGAATAAAAACAATTTCTCTAACGTGCCATGTTGCGGGTGTCTTTGTGTCTGTGTGTTGTGTGTGTGTGCGTGTCGTCTGTCCGTCTGTCGATAGTACAACTTACACTGCAATTATATCTAATTAAAGATGATGATAAGGTGGTCTTAGTTGTAGAAGTAACAGAACAGACTTAACGAGAGCTTTACAGCTAAGTAGGGGCTCTCTGGGGTCAGACTCCGGGCCCCTCGACGGAGGGGACGGTTGCCCGGCAATGTAGCTGAAAGTTGATATTTTCATTTTAATAAATCTATGACTTCGGGCTCCTTATTTGAGTTACTTTTGTGAACAATTCATGCGTTAAATAAAAATGAAAACAATAAAGTATGAAGATAATATCCCGACAGTTGTAAATATAAGTTGGTATTTCTAAAATGTCTTCAGTAATACAAAAAGTAAATGTGTCGTTAGATAGACAGTAGCAATATTAAGCATCAAGAATACCTCATCCCACTATACCTAAAGTACAATATATGTACGAGTATAGTAAGTCCAAGAAGTCGCTACATTCCACGACGCCTATAACAAGTCGCAGTACAATTAAGGAGCGCACGTAAAGTGTCTTTTAATTGGAGCACTCAGTAGGTACAGAGTACGGACGGTCCGATCGCTTTAGTGTTTGACATTTTTTGCCAAAAATAATTTTGATACTTGAATTTGCAATTGCTTTATTTAAATTGGTGCTTTAAGAGAGCGTCGGTGGAATTATTTTTAACAGACTTAAAAAGAGTAAGATAACGTTTAATGTTGTAATTCTTCGGTATAGTTGTAGTTACGGGAAGGCAGTAGGTACAAAATATATAAATGCGGAGTCTGTACCAACTCTGTACCCGGCCTGTACTAGTCAATATTATAACGTGTCCTGCTCTCGTTCCTACCGACTCTGCACATAAAATAGTTTATTCAACCAATAAACTGTGCTGTAAGTAAAAGCAATTAAGAGCCGTGTTTGTGCATTTTTATGCTAATGTCAGCGCCGGTGGTCCACACACACATACACACACACACACACACGCACACATCACTAATGTGAATTGAATATAATGAATAATATATATAAAGCATAAGGAATTAATAGGTTTAATTATTCAAACAATTAAAAGTATTCAATTTATTTATTTTCATTTATATATGTCGTAGTAAGCCGGTCCGGTATCTTTTAAAAACTATGACGTCAGACACAGCTGACGTCATTATCTATCTTCCTTGATATTTTGGTATTCCAAAATAGAAATAAACCAATACAGTAAACTCAAACTTTATTTTAAGTAAAGTAATTTTACACAGTTGTTATCCGTATGAACAGTAACAAACGAATCGACGATTTCCCTTCCTTGTGCCTCGCTTTTATACACAGCATAGTCGAAGGAGTAGGGCAAATATCACTAATCACTTGTTTACAAAGTTTGAAACACCTGCACGATGACTCGCCGATTTTCATTAGTCGTACAATTCGTTGTTGCGCCGATACGGCCATTCTGACCGGCGGTGCGCGCTCTGCACCAGTCGTGTTCTTGAAAATCCTCGGGTCACTCATTGGTCAATGCTGGGGTGTCGATGGTGGGGTTTCTTCCGCCGATACGGTCATCTGAAAGGCGGTGCATGCTCTGCACCTACCTGTTTTATAAATTTCGTACTCTGAAAGCAAATGAAATGTTTTCTTTTGAGTAGGCATCTGTAAGCAACACAGACTTTTCAAATAGTGTTAAATCAGTAGACAATGACACCTCTCGTGCACTGTCTTGTAAAAATAGGAAGATTTTGTGAGCACTACAAACTGTAACTCTTAATGACTAGGTTATTAGTTATTCTTTAAGGTTCTCGTAGATCTGTGGTAAGTACGTGTCTACCACGGCTCCACAAGGCGTCCCAACGGAATCTCAGGGTTCTCTTGTGGATACATCAAGGACCCGTGGTTAGCACTAGGGTAACACGTGGTTAGCTCAGAGGTACTACTCTCCAGATTATGGTGTGTACGTGTCTAGTTAAGGCTCCACAAGGCATCCCAATGGTATCTCAGGGTTCTCTTATGGATTCATCAAGGACCCATGGTAATAGCACAAGGGTAACACATAATTAGCTCAGAGGTACCACTCTTGTAGATACTAAGAGGTAATGTAATTGAATATTGACTCTCACAAGATCTTTGGCCTATGATTAATAATTAACAAAAGCGCAAGAATATTCCATTAGCAAAGTTAGCAGAATTATAATGTAAATAGTAGATTTTTAGCTAATCAACTTCACAAAGTCATCAGCCATAGTTCAATATTCATAAACATATTAGCGAAGTATAATGAGATTAAGTACAAAGAGATGACAATGCTCCGCGCATCATGCCACCGCTTATTTGATTTTCAATACAGTCACTCCACGTAAATCTGCATTGTTTAAGTTTTAGTACATAAAAGTGATGCTGTGGTCTAGGCGGTCTTGTGCGCCGTGGTCCACAGAGGCTCTAAAGGAAATGGGTCTAGGTCGATGGTGTGGTCTGGATCATTTAATATGATCGTGGTCCACACGGGAGCAAAGTGATGATGCTGTGGTCTAGGCGGTCTTGTGCGCCGTGGTCCACAGAGGCTCTAAAGGAAATGGATCTAGGTCGATGGTGTGGTCTGGATCATTTAATATGATCGTGGTCCACACGGGAGCAAAGTGATGATGCTGTGGTCTAGGCGGTCTTGTGCGCCGTGGTCCACAGAGGCTCTAAAGGAAATGGGTTGTAAGTGTGGGTAGCTATGAATTTTTGTTTGGAGATAACGACGGATGAATAAGATTAATGTTTGTTAATCGTTTGACTATTGTTTGTTACTTCTTTGGTAATTGTTTATTCGTTAAATCCATGTTTTTAAATTTCTCGCCCATTAATTACCTTGTACTTTAAATAATTATTGGAAAGTATGGACAATAAAATCTGTAACTCTTAACGGGTGACTTAACGTCGCAAATAATTTATTCTAACACATTACGTAAGTCGTAACAAGAGAGCATACGGCAGCAGAATACAAATAAAAATATTACAACTCACCAGATAATAGCAATCACCTGTGAATACCCACGATGTAATAGTTGTCGACATGTAGCAGGTATGCCATTGCCTCCGCTGCTAAGGACCGAAGTCGCACCGCCTACGCCTCCGTTAGTACGACGACCACTCCAGGGAACATAACCGCTTTCGCCGCAACAAACAAACGGAAACAAACCTTTTGTTTGATTTTCTCGCGAACGTCACCGTCAAAGATAGCTTGATCGTTTTCTCAAGATAAAACCAATTTACTCGCCATCATTTGACGCGGCAATTTCTTCTACTTTGTCATCAATGGCCTCATAAAACGAATAGTTTAAGCTTCCAAATATTCATCATTCTTCGGTTTGCCATTAATTACGCCAATGCACTAAAAAAAAAGAACAACTCATTAAATTATTTCCGTCATACCCACATGTAAGATTTGTAAAAGTCGTGATGAGTCGCCGCCTTTGAGTGCCTCACTAGGAGCTTATTCAAGCTCAAACAACTTTATATGCTTCAGCTGTATTTCGAACATAGCGAGCCAATGAGCTTCAGATCCCACTTCTGATGTCGAAGTAAGCCGGTCCGGTATCTTTTAAAAACTATGACGTCAGACACAGCTGACGTCATTATCTATCTTCCTTGATATTTTGGTATTCCAAAATAGAAATAAACCAATACAGTAAACTCAAACTTTATTTTAAGTAAAGTAATTTTACACAGTTGTTATCCGTATGAACAGTAACAAACGAATCGACGATTTCCCTTCCTTGTGCCTCGCTTTTATACACAGCATAGTCGAAGGAGTAGGGCAAATATCACTAATCACTTGTTTACAAAGTTTGAAACACCTGCACGATGACTCGCCGATTTTCATTAGTCGTACAATTCGTTGTTGCGCCGATATATATTAATAGAAAAGTACCTAATTAATAGGGATTAATAAAAAATGTATTAAAGATGGCGCGGTCGTCGTTTGTAATTGTTTCAAACATAATTAATAACAATTTAAATGTCTCATGAATGAAATAATAAATTTGACGCAAGCAACAATTAGCTGGCTCATTGAATTACAAACTGACCTGCGCGTGGGCATCCCGCTGTGCTCTGATTGGTGAAGATTATCTAGGCCGGTGCGTTCCGTTCGCCTATTGGCTAGAGATTTCACAACAATAATTTGGCAACGAATCAAATAGGCGGCGCTTGTCGACCAAAAATGCACTTAGCGCTGTTAGTCCGTACTAATGTTCCATCGTACATTGTAAACATGTCATCTTATTGAACCCGATGTCTTTTAGTCTTAAAAGTATTTTTTATTATCTTCATCATTCAATTGACATAATATATTACATTTACTAACACTACAAGAATTATTAATAATATTATAGTAAGTAAGACGTCTAAGTTATGGCAGTCTCAGTAGACACTTCACTTTACGAGTTGCAAGTAAATAAAGACGGCGGTAGGAGTTACCATAGATAGATTTTAATGAAGCATGCCTACTACTATTAAATAAACGTACGAATACACAAACATGCAACTCCTACACCGGCTTAGATAATGGAATTAGTTTGTGCTAATTTTAACCTTAAATGAGATTCACCCAGGAGTCACAACGACCCTGGGACTCTGACAAAGTGTGTCACAGCGACCCTGGGACTATGTCAACAAAAAAAAATAAACAAACTGTTAAAACGGCAGATTGGACGACGGTTTATTTTGATATCCCTCGTGTCGTTAAGTAAGTACATAACACTATTAATAATAGGTAGTGGTAGGTCTGTTGTAAAGCAGTCGCAGGTAGGTAGGTACTAGGTAGGTGAGGTAGCTACCGACCTCACCGGCGGCCGAACGCAATACTTCAAAGTCCATTAACAGACGCTGATAAATCGCAAATCTCAGTTATCAGGCCGGAACGTTTCATTAAATGCTCCATGTTATATATAAATTGGTTTAGTGCCAAGCTCTTGTGCCGCAGTGCCAGTGCCAAGACTGAACGAGGAGCTAGGAGTTATGGATGAGACTCAAACAATATCTGTTGTTATTGTTATTATTTATACTACGAAAGTAGTTATAATACGTAATTATAAATTATACGAATAATATATTTAAATATGATATGTTCTAATAAGTAAACATTAGTTATTTTGACCTCTTACTGAAGGATTCTTCAACTCTACTATGAATAATTGAAATACTATAATAATTAAAATAAATATTTTTTTGCTCTCACATAATATCTTAAAACGAAGTATGTCTATAAGTACATTGTATTATAAACTCTCACAACAGTTATCGATGAGACCCTGGTCGGTGTGGACTGTGGCAGGACGGACCGCCAGTCGAAGCCACTAGAAGCCAGTAGTTAATAATTATTTGGTAGATCTAGTTGTAGTAAGTTAGGTTGTTCGTACAGTACTCGTCGTATCACTTAGATGTTATCGCATTACTTATTTATTTCCCATACTGATGCATCAAGGAGTTGGCAGCCTCCTGGAGCTCTGCCGTCGGGGAAATCTCTCCTCCTACATGTTTACTTGCTTTAATGCTCTCTAATAAAATATTTTTCTCTATAAACATAGATTTTACAAAGCTTTAAATCAATATTACTTTCATACGACATTTAAACTGACGAGCTTCTTAAAACATATCTTTATTTATCTTGTTATAATAGTGACAATCGCTGATAGATGATATAGATATAGATAAATATGGATATAGATATATATAGATATAGACATAGACATAGACATAGATATAGATATAGACATAGACATAGATATAGATATAGATATAGACATAGACATAGATATAGACAGGCATAGACATGGACATGGACATGGACATGGATATAGATATAGATATAGATATAGATATAGATATAGATATGGATATGGATATGGATATGGATATGGATATGGATATGGATATGGATATGGATATGGATATGGATATGGATATGGATATGGATATGGATATGGATATGGATATGGATATGGATATGGATATGGATATGGATATGGATATGGATATGGATATGGATATAGATATAGATATAGATATAGATATAGATATAGATATAGATATAGATATAGATATAGATATAGATATAGATATAGATATAGATATAGATATAGATATAGATATAGATATGGATATAGATAGAACAATGCTTGTTGTTTACAACTTACTGCCATCATATTCCAAATACTGTTATGTTTTTTGTGTCGGATGGTTTGTTCCGTGTTCTTGTATTGGACGCCGCCGCGTTGACCGACATGCACGGCGCTCAGATAATTAATATGAAGACACAATGCACTCGGTTATCACACTTTTTAAAATACACGTAGGTGTATGTAATGTTATCTCATTTATAATTTCAATTACTGATTGAAAATCACGAACATTCCTCGTAATAGATGATTGTTAAAACATTAAATGATTGTTAATTTAAACTCGTATTCACATGTAATGAATATTAACCCCGCGCCTAATGAGATGAAATAACGCGCCTCCGATGAAACATAACACGACCTGACCCGACCGACCTGCGGGCGCTGGATGTGGCCGACGAGGAGTCGACACAGACCCCACTTCAAGTATACTCCTTGTACACTAGGTACACTAGGTACAGTAGGCATATGTATGAAAATATGACTTTAGATTCAATTGATTTCAAATTACTTTTTGCTGTTATTATTAGATATTATATAAATTATAATAATCGCTCATCTAGTAGCTGTAGTTGTCGGGAGGTGGTTGGTTGTGTTCGTTGAGTCGTTGTTATAATCAGTTAACAGACACACAGACACGGATCGCTGTTATTTAAATGACAAACCGCTTATTAATTCATAATGATCTTATAATTACTAATTAATATTGTATTATTACGGATTCAAATCGAATCAGACTGTAAATAATACACTATTGTTTTGTAAAAATACCAATGAATCCAGTTTATACCTAGTTATATATATTTATAAAGATACATTTCTTGTTATCGTGAGTCGTTATTGTATGGCAGTAGGTGTAGTGTGTGTGTCGCTGTAAGTGTGACACCTACCTATAACTAATACTAATTATAATTATAATAATTAAATGTACATAATGAGGCCCAGCGGCTAATGTGCTTATGTCAAACGCCGGTAATCCTTTGATCGCGGGTGACGCCCTCTGCGGTTAATCAACTTAGCGAATTTGATATACCTATTAACACATATCAGCTTATTAGCGGCACTTCCATTGTATACTGTAATAATACAGGTCGTGACCTCCCACTGCTGGGAGAGCTGGGCTGTTTTACAACTACCACTCAGTCTACTGGGGCGGGCTGGAGGCACCCTTAGACTAACACAACACTCGTAGCCACTTCTAAATATTACCTTTTTTATTTTATCTTAAATGTACCAAATGATGTCATTCAAAATACTTGATTTTAATATAAATATAATAAACTCTATCACTTTGAAGCAACTCTATGATTTAATCATTTTAAATTACATTCAACATTTCCCATTACAGATGTAGACGAAATAAATAATACATTTACAGTAATACTACTATAATATTGTTAGAGATCACAGACTGGTGGTATATTGAAGTTATTTTTAATAGAAAGTTTTACAAATACCTACTTCTTACTTTCTTATTCATCTTAAAAACAAACATGCACTTGTTTTATGCAAAGTTTATTGAACCTTTATTATAAAACCACTATCGTAATTTGAGAAACAGAAGACTTAACTATCATTAAAAACCCATCAGCTCTATCCCTGTCTTCTACCAGAGAGTATCGTAAGAAAGACAAGGATGTCCTATCGATTGGACTCCACTTGATAGAAATCGGACAATCTTCAATGAATAATTGTAAGATTAACGAGCCTTAGTCAACGATTCAAGATAAGATTAGTGATGGGGCAGCATCGATAGATTTAAATATTCAGATAAACCTGATAAAAAATATTGCGTTCATATAACATAGGGAGAAAAATATATTAATGAAAATAACATAAAATAACTTCAAAATAGATTCAAGGTTTGTTAAATCTAAAGTAGACTGTATCTGAGGGTTCTTTATTTTTGAAGCAAATTGTTTTCAGCATTGTCGGAACTCTGAAGAACAGTTTCCTTTCCTTCCTGTGCTTTGTTTCAGGAGTCCGTCCGCCTTCGTAATAATCTTCAAGTATTCTTAATATGTATTAGTTTTCAAAACAAACTAATCTAAGAACTGTACACGTACAGGTTAATAAAAGGTTTTAAAAACAATGTACCTACCTATGAAATAATGTTTCAAAACAATTGAAAGATTGCTAACCGAAATATAATTTTTAATTATTTTTTAATCGACATTGTAATGAGCCCTTCACTAACACTTAATAAGTGAGTTCTGTAGGTATATGGCTGAAGCTATCGATTTCCTATGTAAGTTGTTATTTTGGCTCGCGGTCCCTCGTCCCATAACTTATTGAGAGATTAATGTATGAACTGTTATTTTATTTCATTGAAGAGTTAGTCATTGAAATATAAACTTCACTACAATATTAAAAACTCAAATTTAGCTGTAGTGTTTTTATAAATGGGATGGATTTTTCTGCAAATAATAATAAATAATAATTTAATAGTAGTTTCTATTATTATTGATCTAAGTACCTACATATATGTCAGATGTAAATGTGATTGTTTTTTTAACTAATGTACTTCTATCCATTCCAAGCTTCTATGACTATGAAGAATATATAACAAATAATTAGATTTGTAAAATATGTTACTATTAATAAGATATTATGTACTCTAAGTTGATCTTTTACTAAACTGATTATTGTATTATAATACCGAACTGTTTCATTTTTAATATAAAATTCAATTCAAGAGTCCGAAAAGTGATAAATGAATTGTTCAAGTCAATACTAATTTATAAATCGGAAGAGTTTGTTTGTTTATTTGAACGCGCTAATTTCAGTAACTACTGGACCGATTGGAATAATTCTTTCCGTATAAGATAGTCCATTTATTGAGGAATGCTATAGGCTATATAACATCACGCTAAGATTAAAAGGGAAGAAAGGGGAAAAAATGTACCCGACAGTATATATCTAGCTTTAAAGACTAACCCACTATGACCATTTTTATGGTTAGTATAATCTTATATACTTAACTTATTTACTGCGCTTATGTACTTAGCTCATGTACTAAGCTTATTTACTTAGCTTATGTACTAAACATGTGTACTAAGCTTATGTGTACCAAGCATATGTACTAAGCTTATTTACTAAGTTTGTGTACTTAGCTCATGTACGCATCTTATTTCTTAAGCTTATTTACTCAGCTTATGTACTACGCTTATGTACTGTGCTTATGTACTACGCTTATGTACTGCGCTTATGTACTACGCTTATGTACTTAGCTCATGTACTAAGCTTTGAACTTAGCTAATGTACTAAGCTTATGTACGTCTCTTATTTACTAAGCGTATCTAGCTTATGTACTACGTATATGTACTGCGCTTATGTACTACGATTATGTACTTAGCTTATGTACTAAGATTATATACTTAGCTTATATACTAAGCTTATGTATTTAGCTTAAGTACTAAGCTTATGCATTTAGCTTATATATTAAGCTTATATACGCAGCTTATTTACTACGCTTATGTACTCAGCCTATGTACTACGCTTATATACTTTGCTTATGTACTTAGCTTATGTACGAATCTTATTTACTAAGCTTATCTAATCAGCTTATGTACTCAGCTTATGTACTGCGCTTATGTACTACGCTTATGTACTAAGATTATATACTTAACTTATGTACTTAGCTTATGTACGCAACTTATTTACTAAGCTTATCTAATCAGCTTATGTACTCAGCTTATGTACTGCGCTTATGTACTACGCTTATGTACTAAGATTATATACTTTGCTTATGTACTTAGCTTATGTACGAATCTTATTTACTAAGCTAATCTAATCAGCTTATGTACTACGCTTATGTACTGCGCTTATGTACTACGCTTATGTACTAAGATTATATACTTAGCTTATGTACTAAGCTTATGTATTTAGCTTATATACTAAGCTTATGTACGCATTTATTTACTATACTTATGTACTCAGCCTATGTACTACACTTATGTAATTAGCTTATGTACTCACCTTATGTACTCTACTTATATACTCAGCTTATGTACTACGCTTATATACTTTGCTTATGTCCTAAACTTATGTTCTAAGCCTATGTACTTAGCTTATGTACGTATGTTATTTACTAAGCTTATGTATTTACCTTATGTATTAAATTTATGTACGTAGCTTCTTTCCTACGCTTATGTACTACACTTATGTACTAAGCTTATGTACTAAGTTTATGTACTAAGCTTATGTACTATGCTTATGTACTAAGTTTATGTACTAAGCTTAGGTACTAAGTTTATGTACTAAGCTATGTACTTAGCTTACACAAGCTTATTACATAAGCAAAATATATAACTATATAATGGTATCTACACACCAAGCTTATGTAGGTACTAAGCTTATTATCATACAAAACTACTAATAATTTTCAGTTCTATAACATTTCCTCGTCAGCTGCTAACACAACACATAACTAACTATCGATAACTTGCCATCACTAGCCCACAATTACCTCTCCTTTGAAATGTCGAAAACGGTTGTTATTGTCTCTCTCGCTCCCACTGTACGCGATCGCGCTGTCTCTGTCGCACCTAATGCGCAATCAATAATAATTATCTTTGTGTTTGAAACCAAGTGGATTGCATTGTGCACTAATGTGAAGGTGTACTTAGGGTGACCAGGATTTCATAAAATTAAGGATATTTAAGATAATTGTACAGAAATGTGATGTTATGCTATATTTAGAATAAACAAAATATAAAAATAATATCTGTAATAATTCATTTTATGAACCTATTTAAACTGTGAAATATAAATATAAACTGCTTATATCATTATTTTCACATACAAAATACTTACTGTACGTATCTTAAATTATAATATTAATTTGAAGCAGAAGTTGGTTGTCGTTGCCGGACTCATGGTCACAGTACCGCATTGCTATACTGAAGTCAAATGTCACGTTAGCGGGATTAATTTGCAGGCAATTACGCGGAAGTAGATACATGATGCGACATACGTACAGACAAGCGATAACAGACCTTAAGAGAACCGTTTAAGATTGGTATCAGGATATCTCTCAGAGATACGAGTGACGCTGTTCTATATGTATTTAGTTTTATTTAATTGAACTTAACACGGTCACATTGTATGTCAGAGATTTGTATTCAAAATCATTAATTTTGAAATTAATGTAAAAAACAAATGTCATCATAACTATAGGTATATTTAAATAAAAAACACGAATTAGACAATTCAACAAACTCTCAAAGTCCATTCTTAAACTCTTAGAATTCTATTTTTCGTAAAGAGGATATATTTTCTTATTATTTTTGTGACAGCTTAAAAAGTTGTGTAAAAGGTTTATTTGAATAAGTATACTTTGACAGCGGGCTAATTTTACTCTTGACCTACATCCGTCTGAAATTTACCTCACTTAGATAAGCTCAGTTGAACGTTGCTAGTAGAAAAAAAAAATAACATTTACTATTCCAAGTTCAAGTAAAATTAACATATAACCACATTATCGATATAAACACGACAGTCCCCTCACTAGGGATCGATCAGTAATTAACTGTTTGTTACGCGACACTCCCGGGATGCTCTCATTACCTACATTATTCATAATATACCACAGTACGTACCGACCTACATACATCATATATATATGTACACGTACACATGTGTGTATGTATATCATTACACAAATCTGGATAGGTAGGATTGTAAACGTGTTTGTTATTTTATGAATTGGTTCGGTTCACGAAGCCATTACTCGTGATAGCGCACGAAGATATTGTTAAAATTATAAGAATAAATATAAAATATGTTATTAATATATTGTTCTTTTAATTTCAGGTAAAAATTTGGTTCCAGAACCGAAGAACGAAATGGAAGAAGAAAGACAACGTGTCGAACGCAGAAGTAGCGGAAATAAAACAGCAGAACAAACCGTCGGAAGAGAAGATCGAAGAAGTAAAAGATCCCCTAGCAATAGACATGTCTAAGAAAAGTTGCAATAAAATTCTTAGTGAAAAATTAAGAAATACAAAAGCGGTGAGCCAAAATCTGCCAAAACCTAGAAGAGTGGAAAAGGGAGTGATCTTAGAAAGTATATGCGACGTTAACGACATTGAGAGCAGAATATCAATAACAAAAATAACAAACAAACTGTCCGGTACGGATCTCTCGGAAACTGTGTCCGTGAAAAGTTTTAACCCCGAGGAAGTGAAAGAGAAGTACGAGGCGTTGAGTAGAGACGTGGAGATGTAAATGACTTGGAGGCTGGACGCTCCCGAACGATCTCTGATAGCTTTTGTTACAGTTATGCGCTTTTGTCTGTTTGTTTGATTCAGAACAAGGTTGAACTGTTCGTGTTCTCATATTGTATACGACTAGGTAGGTAGATAACAAATACTATTGAAGATTTTTTACCATTTAAAATTAAATTAATTATATAATTACATAGTACTTTTTATATTTCTTCCATATTTTTTATTTTTATATTCAATTTCAATGCTGTGTTTGTTTCAAAGTTAAACAATAGATCACAACAAGGCACATTTTCTTTTGAGTAACGGATAAATCTTTTAATATTTCTGCGAGGCCATTTTGAATCTTATTTTATTGTATTTCAAGTATTTTGTAAACTAACTGGTGTTTTAAGTGGCTGCTTGTGTTTTGAACTTTACTAACAAGATGAGCTTGTTCTCAAATTGTAAAAAAATATATATATATTTTACTATCCAACAAATTAAACTTCGTGAATAATAAATACGTACAGATTTTAGTATAAAGTAAGTAATATGTGTATAATATTTAGATATTTACCGTTTTAACACATTGAGTAGACGAACAACCTGTAATTCACAGAACAGAACAGAATATAATATTATGTATAAGTACCTACTTTATTATTCCTAAGGTTGATGTAACAAAATGTCTGTCTGTCTGTCTGTTTGTGCAGTGCAATATGTTTTCTTATTATTACTGTGTTGATGTTTTTATTTCTTTGACATTAGTTGCTTACTTGAGTAGTTTAAATAGTTTGATATTTGATACTACTTATGACAGATTACTTTGATTCTTTCGATATATTCTTGTATTCACAATAATTGCGAAGAATTTGAAATGTCTTTAAAAAATCAAATCTGAAATGCGTGTAACGGTTTTAAAAAACTAAGACAACTCTCAGACCCGATAACTCCTCAAACCCTCGCCTTGTAAGATAATATGAAGTTATATTCAAAATGTAATTTCAAGTCGCCTCGCTGCTGAAGCAGGCGCTCCAAGCTCTTGAAACAATAATAAACTAGTTATGTATCTATTCAATAATCGACATTACTTTTATTAAAAAAAAAAACACCTATTTTATAACTACAAGATAAGCTGGAGTTTATTACAGTTATGAGTAAAAAGCCGCTGATATTCACTGAAACATATTATATTAAATTGTTATTTCTCAAGTTTCACACGAACATATCATATATCATTTATTTTAAATGAACTCCTTGAAGTAGTGTATTTAAGTTGTCTCTATGTATAGTCATAGTAATGTTTTGCTTCCTATAGATATATAACTGTATATTATTTATTGAGTTTAGTTTTGGAGAGCCAGTGTAGTGTAGTTTAGTGTAGAGAGAGTACGGGACGACAAATAAAATAGTTTTTCATAACCTTCATTGTTTTATTTAACCATTTAAATATGTATAAAAAAATTAGGAATTAACTCAAAATGATTACAGTTTTTTTAAAAGATTAAACAATAATCTGAAACCTGTTGGTCTAGTGGCGGTGAGTAGAGGTCGTGGGTTCGATCCCCTCGCGGGCCAATTGTTTGTAATTTGCGTCCGTTATTTTTATGCTTGTGAAATCTCCCACGTCACGGATTATTCCTAGTGTGCCAAAAAAACATCTCATATTGTTTGCTTGCGTGTTTTCAATTTTCAAATACATAAACTGAACTACTTTATAGATATGATAGAAGTTTTTTTATTATTTACTAAACTTGTACCTGCTGTTACTTGTCCTCGTTCGTTACAGTGACAACAGTTCAAACCAACTTACTAAAACCTAGTAAACACCTTAATGTGACATCACCCATAGATCACAAACGTATAAGATAGTTACAGTACTCTGATGTAAGAATTATGTCACTTTGATGTAAAATATTATGTATAGAAATGATATCAGGGAATAAGATTATTGCTATATAATATTTACATCACGCCCTTGTGCTCAATGTCATATTATTTTACCCAGAGCTGACATCATCATATACTGAGGGTGTCCTGAATCAATTCATAGTTTACAGAGGAGCAACGCCACTAGGAGAAATTGTAACATGTACTATATTTGTAATTGTATTGTATGTACTCATAGAACGGACAAACATTAAGGTACGTCTTTCGATGATTTGTCTTGAAATAATTCAATACATGTTACAATTGTTTAGAACACCCTTATGTCATATTGGTGTCATTATTCATTTATATCAATTGTAATATGTTATAAAGTCTATGATTTACGTATTAGCTAAGAATAGCGCTAGTTCCGCCACAGTATTAAGTGTCTAATAAAATTTTGGAATATTTATAAAAATGTTGTTATTTTACAAAAGCTTTTATGTTGCTTTTAAATAAAATATCTTCGTAGCGACATCTAGCAGCTTTATGCAATAATACATAATTCGGCCCACATTCTACTAAGTTGCTTGTAAAAGAGCGCCATCTATTATATAGAAGAGATACAAACAAAACTCAGAAACCGTGTTGATAACAAATTTAGCATTTAGTAACAGCTAGAAAATATAGATGTCAGCACTTGATATGTACTCTAGAGTTCCCTTTAACTCTTGTATTAATATAATGTAACAAATTCGTTTTTAGCTTTTTAACTCATTCATATATTTATTTTCTATATCATTCAAAAACTTTTTATGAAAAAAGAAATGTTATTAGCGTTATATAGTATTTGGACAAGTAAACATGTATGTACATGATATTTTACGATAATAGTATAGTTGAGAAGTTATAGTAGAATGTTCTACACATTACACAAGCGGTAACAGTAAGAATAAAGAGTGAGTCGGCGCTGTTATAATATAACATAAATTGTTCAATCACGTTCGTTAATTTATTTTAACTGCTGTTAAAATATTTACCCATAATTTATTAGGCTATACTCTAGGATCTCAGTCTATATATGTCGTAGAAGTTAGTAGATAAGTACATAATATATAATTATAACGTATAGTAGTTATATCTACCACCTACAATTTGTACTGTAAGATGATAGTTTGATACCAGGCGTAAAGTGGACAGACAATATTCCGTTTCAAATTTTCTCTGACAATAGGCTAGACGACTGATTTTTAGAAACTGGTATATAATATTCGGAAATATATACTAATTATAACGAATATCATACTTCGATAAAAAAATATATTTTTATTGAAAAAATGCATTTTAAATTTTAAGTTTGAAATTCCCACCAAAACGCTCTAAAGTTTCATGGTGTTGATTGTGACGTCACGTTAGAGTAACGAGTTTGCGGTTCCTTAGTATTTTAAGCCCATCTAGAAGAACTAATAAGTTATTTACAAGATTAATTTATTAAATAAAAAGTTTATAGTAATTATTTCTGTATCCATAGGACATACATTATCTTTCCATACAGATATTATAACTTCAAGATAATGTGAAACATATTTTTGTTAATATTGACCGCTCACTATTTGTACTTTCTTATTTGCACTAGTGTCGCTGCGAGCAACACAGAAGAAGCCTATTTTAAAAGTATTGTTAGTTACATTTGGAGTCATCTGGGCATAAAATTTCTGTGTTGTTTATTTCATATACGATATAGATGTCTGCATCAGTTTTTATTATTTGTCCAAAATAATGCCCAAAAATGAATCACAAGAAGTAATTTGTACATAGACAAACTTTCTAGATGGACTTAAACATAGTAATTTTGATATTTGATTATCTCGCAGTTGTTAAGTTACCTAGAGACCAAATGGTTTCTAGGGAACCTATTAGTAGGTAGTAGGTAGGCTTATTTTTTCACTTAAATATATTTATTGTGTCATAAATTTTATTATACTTATAACGAAATTTTGAAATATCTAACTCTAATTAATCTGAAAATTACTGCAAATTGAAAAAATATATATATATTTTCCATACATTCTCGAGGTTACCCATTATATTATATTAAAATATTACAGTAGTGTTATTATTACACGACAAATAAAAAGGTGACCATTAATTTTAAATTATCAACAAAATAATACGAACGTAATAAATTATATTTCTCTTTTCTCTACACACGATATTTGAACTCATCGTTAATATTTTAATATTCTATCTAATGGTATGCTAAAGACAGACAGAAACGAGATATATACAAATATTATAATATTGACTATTC
The DNA here is from genome assembly GCA_963555665.1 of Dircenna loreta. NCBI lineage: Eukaryota > Metazoa > Arthropoda > Insecta > Lepidoptera > Nymphalidae > Dircenna > Dircenna loreta. The sequence continues at coordinate 7,483,207 of OY743097.1, read as the reverse complement.
ATTATTATAATCCGCGAAATATTAATAATACAATTCTCAGCCATCAGTTGTAGCAATTTGGACAAATCACAAATGATACGGAATAATCCGAGATCGGCATTATTCGGGGATTACGTGCGCTGCTCGTTATTTGGTTGAAGCGAGACGCAGATAGTTAGAGGGCTGGGAGTGAGGGAAAAAGATGATGCTGAGTGACGTGTCGATTTGTCCCGAGTGTGCTAAACAAACACCTTTTAAAACGGGCGTACATTTGCGACTTTATTTGAGGAAGTAGAAAACTAAAATTATACTTATTATATATGTATTTCTTTTCTTATAACATATTGGTTGAAATGTCTCAGTCCTGTATTAACTGAATAAGAACATAAATAATGTAATTAGTGGTGAAACTGTTTAAATTAGTAAATGTTGAGACAACGTAAATTCTATTGTTCGCGAGGTGTGCGAATCTCGCGAGATGAGATGTACAGAGTGATAGCTGGGATGCCCCGGGGGGGGAGGGGGGATGGATTACAGCCGGTTTAAATTGTTGATTACCGTCCTGATTAGAGCCGGGAGTCGGGGCACCTAGCCCTCCACATTAATAACATTGTAATCTTTGCTTATTTCAAGCGTTTTGTTAAATATATATTATATATGTAACTTTACTTTTAATTATGGTTTTGATCAACTTAATGTATTAATAAAATAAACATTCAATGTTCTAACAAAAAAAGAGCACCGAGGTGTGCAAAATAAGAGGCGAAATCAAACAAGCTAATAAAGACAGAGCGGTGTTCATTAGCCGGCTATATAATTTACGAGCCGGCTATCAACCCTTAGCCGGCTGGACCCCGACGATTAGTTGCCTAAACAACGCTAAAAGGTTCATGGAGGGCTAAATAAACTTTATTGTAAATACGAATCTATCGTCCCCAAAACAATCATCTAAATGAAATATATGTACCCATATATAATTATAAACGTTCAGTTCACGAGTCAAGTGATATCTGGTCGTCTCATGAATAGTTATTTCAAGGTCATTAAACGTGTCGCTGGATGTGAAGTTAGTTCCAGCTCAGCGGCCGCACCTTGGGTACAGATGTACAGACGGACAACAATTAGCTCAGCACAATAACATACAGACGACAGATGTGACAAATTGTGAGGTGCTATATTAATAGCCTTATTGATAATACGTATTAGGGCTCTTTTGAGAGTACTTTACGAACGAACATATTAACAATCATATATTATATTTTATTGCAATGAGAAGTAGTTTCTGATGCAGTTTAGTTTTATTTTATTTGGTAGGAAGTTGTTGTTAATTGCTTGGAAGAACGTTTTAATAATGGTCTGTGTATTTGTGAGAGATCTAGAGCTATTGAATCTAAATTATTGTCACACACAGCTATGGTTTGGTGAAGTGCTATTTTTTATTTAATTAAACTCTCGTTGAGTTAAATTATGTACATTGAATAAAAACTAAAAGAATTCCCTTAGGGGTCTTCGAAAAATTACAAAAACAAAATAAAAAAATATTTCGAAATTTATGTCTGTCCGTCTGTTGTCCGGCTTCCGCGGAAAAAACTACTGGACAGATTTCGATGAAACTGATTTGTTATACAGCTATTAGTATTCGACAACATACGGGCTATAATTTATTTTGAAGATCGGAATATCAGATTGAAAAATGTATCTGCCTGTTGTCCTGCTTTGACGCTTAGACTACAGGACAGGCGCCAGCATTGAGTGTGTGAGTGTCTCCTTGCTACAGAGTAACTAGAGGTATATTTTTTATTTTTGAATTATAAAAAATAACATTCTGAATTGAATAGTTAGATTACCGGAATGACAAGAAAAAGAAATCATTGATTATATATCTAGTAGTGGAGTGATCGAGTGATAACAGGAGCAAAGCTAAGCTCTGTGTATAATACACTCGAAAAGAGCGGTCTACTAACTCAGTGGTCAGTGTTGCGTACTATTTACCTACGGAGTTGAGACAAATAATGACGACCACATTGGGGCTGCCTTCTGGAAGGTGTAACTTGTGCTGGAATACCAGTTACGTTTAAAGAATTGATTTACCATTATAAGACCAGCCATTGAGCATGGACTGAAACTCATGTCCAGTCCCCGAGTGGTGCTTGGAGTCGGCTGCGCTGGTGCTCACACAAACATGTTGTCTGTCGGAGAACATGTCACACGTCGGCTCTAGGTTGAACAGACCCGGATCTAGTTACTAAGAATTAGAAAGAGTGAAAACTAAGCTCCAATAAGAAAGGCTAGCTCTATCATCCTACATGAGTTAAATGTTTGTCTATCTACTTGCAATACCATCAAAATGTTAACTTCTATTTTGATTGGTCAGTAACAGTAGATAGAGAAGAAAAACATCGAGTTTAATCTGAGGATCCAATGATGATTAAAGAATCCGTGTGTCGTTTTATTATTCAAAAAGTGATCTTTGGCCAGTTCCGAGACAGCCTTGCTCTCATTACCCTTGATTACATACTCTGTATTTGTGAAATAAATAACTTATCATCCTTTCATTAATTTATCTAACTATTGAAAACATTTAATACGATTATTGTAAAGTACAATGTTTAATTTACACGAGACAATCTCATTTAGTTCACACGTTTAAATCCGATTACGAATTATCGTCTCTGCCTGTGTAAAGACACCCTTCATCTCTACATATTGTAATATGGACCTTATCATCAAGCAATAGAGTTTAATTTAATGTGTATTGTATAAAATGATTATTTTACAAGATTGACATGTGTCGCTTTACGTAGTTAGTATAAATGTAAGTGTAGCAGAAACTAATCTATTGGATGTATTCAATAAATTTGAATTATACAAAGTCATCAGCTTATTATATAGAAAAAAATGGATTTAACAATAATATTATAATGCTTTTAATTGATATTTGAATAGTGTAATAAAATATAATAGTCACTTTGAAACATACTTTCATATAATATAATTACCTCTTCTGTACTAACTCTAGGTATAGGGTTGCTAGAAGAAGAATAGGAAGAAGTGGGATGCATTCCCTCATCCATCAATATTAAGCTAATTATATATTTCGTATTTAGTGTTCGTTAAATTTATGAAGAGAGCCGTTCAATGATATTAAACATAATATCACAAACATGAACCGATGACGTACGACGGCGCTGATCTGGTTATCATAAATAATGTGCGGATTACGGCAATAAAAATATATTTAATATATATAATATAATAAATATATATACATTTGATTGCGCGACTGTACACTTGACTACACATGGCCGGAATGAACTGCTTTTAAACTTTAATAATATTAAACTTTATTTAGAACTCAACTACAAGAGACAACAAGAGACAACAAGAGACAGATGAAAGAGATACTGTTTAATAAATATCGGATAAATCTAGTTGTAGTCCACTGGTGGCATTTAGCAGTAGGTATGCGAGTTGACTCAACCGTGGTAGTACCACCTCCTCTATATTAAAGTGTTATGACGGTAGACGGTAGACGGTCCCTCAGAGCAGTGCAAGCCGGAGCCCACTCCTATCTCTACTTTAAGATTGCCAACAACATATTTTATATTACCAGTTCGGTTTAACAAACAAACACAAATTACAACTAATACTAATAAATATTTTGTTTATGACATATTAACTACCAGCGACAGTAGAACAGTATTTAATTCGATTTAAAACATTCTTTGATATATTCAAAGCAGCGTGTACTCTCAGAGCAAACAGGAGATGTTACGTAGTTTATTAACTTATTTCTTTGACGTCGGCTTTGAGCTCTATATAAATATTTATTTATTTAAGCCGCACCGACCCCGCATGTGGCTTTCAAGTATTATACTTTGTGTAATTAATAATAATTGCATATTTTTATATTTTAATCCGCGAATATCATTTATCACAGATTGACATTGACACAGGGGACTTTTCAAAATGTACCTAATAAAAGTTAAAAAATAAATATTATCTCATGATATTTATTACAATTGAGACTTTGTCTGTGTTTTAGAAATTAGAAGAATTAAATTAACACTCCATAAGCTAAGATAATGTAAAAATGTTCTTACTATTGTAAGCAAACTAAATATATATATATATGGCAACAATTAAAACACCTTTAAAGACGTCGGTAGTTATTTTAAAATCCTAAACAGAAGCCGGTGAAACAGGAAAAGCTACTAAATAACGTATAGTTTAGTTCTCAATAGGAACCTAAAGTGTAGTGATTAATTTGGCTCCAGCGCACAGGTACCAGCTCAGTCTGATTAATGACGGCCATTGTCAGCTACCGGGCTGCCAGCCGGAGCGGAGCCCCGCCGCGGGGTTCTGTAGCATTTTAAGGATCTTTTCTACTTTAACTTTGACCCTATTAAAATATTAATAGGAAACGTATCGCAGAGATCGCAGGTTCGAGCCCTGCTCGTGGACGAAATTATTTTTTTATCATTAAAAAAATATATAACCCTAAGACTTGAAAGATAATGCTTATAAATTGAATATCGGCGTTTAATAAACTATAAATGAATAATCTTTAAGGCGTCATATAAATATACGACTTACAAACTGAATTCCCTCTCATGAACCCAGTGTGGAATGTTTGATTGTTTTATTGCGGGTTCCGCGGATCTCCAAAGCACAAATAAAAGAGCATACGTCAGTTCGTCGGTGTTATAATGTTAAAAGTTGGAGGCGAGTTTATTGAGAGTCGAGACCGCCATTCAGGTTTTTTATTATTTTTACAATATCCTTTATATGAGGCGTCATTAGTATCGCCTGTTAGCGGCTCTAGTGGCTCCAGTGGCTCCAGTGGCTCTAGTGGCTCCAGTGGCTCCAGTGGCTCCAGTGGCTCCAGTGGCTCCAGTGGCTCCAGTGGCTCCAGTGGCTCCAGTGGCTCCAGTGGCTCCAGTGCAGACTGAGCCAATGCTTAAACTATCTAGCCACACTACTTTATTAGCTCGCAACAATCGATATTATTATTACTTTAAATACTGATTGGAAGTCGAAGATACCTTACTATCTATATGAACTAATATACATTTCGACAAGTTAACAAACCGATGTTATGTTAGGATGGCTGTGTCAGTCTGTCTGTCAAACTCGACCTCGTGACTCGGTTTCCGTTCCCCGCTAATAGTATATATACCTACGTGTGATTTATTATATTATTATTTTTAATGCAATACTAATGCTGTTTTTTTTATTTGTATATATTTTTAGGATTTAACTTAAAAATTAAACCTTTACTTTAGATGCTTTATATTTTAATAAATAAATGATTAATCATTTTCTAAACGAATGAATGTCCAAATAGCCGATGTGTTACCGGGACGCCGCGGGTCAATACAAGGTGTATATCCGTCTTGTTGACTTCAGTTTGTAGGATCTTCGTCAAAACGAGATCAACTCACTCAATAAATAAACTGTAATAATTTTCTTTCAACTAATCTGTCTGTGCTGTCGTCTCAGGCGTACATGAATGACAATAAAATTGAAAATGTCACTAAATAGATAAAATTAATCCTCAAATTCAATAACAAATAGAAATCGACTCCATTCATTTGAAAAACATCAAAAGTTAAGCCAATAATAGCTATAATATCCGTCAATTTGCCTTTTTTTTATTCACATTCTTGACACAAAATTTTATGATTTGCCTAAAATATTTGACACGATTAGAGCCTTAATTCAGTTACAATAATGTATAAATTTGCGTGTAGCATTTTTACGAAACTGCCAGTATCGTACCCTGTACACTATTTCCTTTGAGATACAATGCAGGCCAGCACAAAGCACCGAACCGGAAACTATTCGTGCGATAAAAGTCATTTTTTTGTGTAAAAATGAATGGAGTAGTCCATTGACGGTTAGTCGTTTAAAAATCGCGTAAATTGTATTATTTTGGGCCGTTGTTACGTGTCCTGGAGCGCGCCTCGGAGATTCAACACCGGCCATAAAATATTAATATTAACACATTTCGAATTGTTAGTAATTATAATTAGAAATAGAATTACGATATACATGTGTCGGTTAATATGTTGTATATGAAGTTCTATTTTTTTAATTCTTAACCTACATTACGAAGTAAAATAATTAAAGTTTAAAGATGTAAAATAGTTTTAGTTAAAAATGAGTGAAATCTTTTCGGTGAGGTTTGTTATTTGAGTTTTTAATTAATGACAACTGTCGTCGTTAGTCTCGTGTCATCGCCGGACGTCGTCGAGTAACATTTCATATATTTGATATATTTAAAGCAAAAAAAATAATATAAAAACGCTACCCCAGACAGCGTGGCACCGCTCACACTTAGAACAACATACAAAAACCACATGTAGTTTAAAAATATAATTATTAACCTTATGTATGTTGCATTAAGACGTTACGGAATGTAAATGATAACGTTGTTCCGTCACTTAAAATTTGTGAAGGTGTGCCGAGCGACTTTAAGCCGTATTGCGTTACAGTAAAGGGATTATGTAGTATAAAGGTGTCAAGACTCCATTTAACTGTCAAAAGACAAGGAATGTCATTGGTAATGGATAGCTGTAGGAAGGAAGTTGCAGGTACGCAGAAAAAACATTGAATGGATGCGCGCGCGCAGGATACAGGGCGCTCTCTGCTATTGTTATAATTGGATTTATTACACTTTAGTTTGTAAAATTTTACTACTTGGTAAAAAAAAGTTTTGTGTAGCTAAGTGGAGATATTGAAAAGAGGCAACATCAGATGACTTATAAGATGATACATGCGAAGAACATTTACTAATTACAACCAGTGCTCTGGTGACAGTGAGGTGAGTCAAGAGTAGCTACTGAAGGGAGGGGGTACCGACAACCAGTTTATATAATATATAACACAATATATTAAAATATATATCTCGCGTCATCGTAAGAATGACATGAACGCGAGAGCGCAGTTCTATCAGAGACGGACCTCAAAGAGGTTACAGGTTCGGATTTGGCTTGTGTTGATGATTTTGTCATTTTATATTTACAATTAATATATTAAGAATCCATTGGAAGTTATATTGAAAGTACAAATAAACATAATTAAAATTTCATAGTAAATTATGAAATTCTTTCTATATCTGATAATATATTATATGGGCAAGGAGTACATATTTTGTTTTGTTCCGTCCTGTATATTGAGACGAGTGTTGCGTGTTCGAATATTACACAAACACACATACATACATACTTTTAAAGTTCTCCTCTTACAATAACATCTCGCATTTCAGAGTGATGCGTGCGACGGGGACGGATGATATGTGCGAGAGGGACAAGTAGTGTAGCCATTATCAGCTGTTACAATTTGTAAGTAGTTGTAACAATGTAGATATCTTGTAAGTATTACAGCTGAAAGAAGACTTAGTTCATATTTTGAAGCTGAACATTTCAGAACGTCCTTCACTTTATAATTTAAAGGAGGGGTAATGTATATTTCGAAATAATATTTAAATGTTGTTTTTTTTCTTTATATAACTGTCATCTCTACGCTTTCGTATATTTCATAATGTAATCTCTTTGTTTGTCCGTTTCTGTTTCGCATGTCGTCATAAAATGACTGTTCCGTCTGTCTCACTTAATTTTAAATATTGTAGTATATTTTTATATATCAATAACACCGCCTACATAACGCATCGTTAATAATACAGGCAACCATAACACGTCAGCGCTATTGATTCAAAACTTACTTTAAATTTAATCCCCTGGCTACTGGTTGCGGCCGCGTTTTTTATTACCGGATTATAAAAGATTATTAATCACCGAATGTAACCCTTACGTCGCTCGTAATAAGGGTGATGTTATTATTAGTCGATTTATTGGTTTGAAGATATTAAAATATGTTTCGTTACAATCGACCGGAGGCTCCATTATGTATTATATTTATATTTCTTAGATTAAATTGGTTATAACTCAATCTGTTATCAGCTCACCTCACCTGATAATACCCGCCTTCTTCATGTAAGTTATTACATACATATATATATATATATATATATATATATATATATAATATTTATTTTGACGGACGTCTCCTCTTGTAATTACATGTGTCAGATGGACGTGCCAAGTCCACTTGTCTTTTAAGTTGTAAGTAAGTATAATATGTAGGTGGTTATATTGTATTTACTTTACATAGATACTTATTAGATAGAACATAGATACGAGCTGACCAGGGGGTTTTATTACCGTATTGGTTGTGAGCGATCTGAGGTCTGCATATATTAATAAAAAATAAATACGTTTATAAGCCATGAAATTGTAAGTTGTTTATTTGAATCTTTATAAATTAAATCACGCACAGACACGCGCAGACACGCACAGACACACACAGACACACACGGGTCATGTGCTCGGATACTCACATCATCGACAATAACAATATATAAACTTTATCATATTATAATTATTTAACTGAATTATTAAAGTACAAGCAGGTATTACATTGTCGGAGGAGGTGCGCGTCTAGTTGTCGTAGTACGAGAACATAGAGTTAGATACACAGTCAGGGCGCGGGCGTTAGTTATTTGTCAAATAACTAACTGGTAATATCGACATGTCCGGTTGATTTCTAGTTTCTAGACTAGTCGGCCACATTCCGATATAATTCCACGTGAATACAGCTACAGGTAAATATCAATATAAATGTAATGACATCAACATTTATATTATTATTGTCTTTCGTTCATTTTATCACTTTTTCTATCCACATACCTTCAATATCCTATTTTGTAACTTGTTATGTAAAGTGTGTGTGTGTGTGTGTGTGTGTGTGTGTGTGTGTCTGTGTGTGTGTGTGTGTGTATTGTTTTGTCTCAGATATCGTTTTCGTCCAGGAAGCGGATATTTGAACTAAGATCAACACGTCGCTGTGTTGTTGTAACGTTCTATTTCTTTTTATATTTTTAATATTTCTATATAAAATTATCAACACCTAAATCTAATCCCTTTCATTATCAACACCTAAATCTGATTCATTTCATACCTTCATTATATTGTTCGTTAACTTTTTGGCAATTACTACTTTAGTTCTTATAATATTTGAGTAGAGAGAACTATTGTTTTAAATCTATTTAATAAGTATAAAAATACAACGGGCTCATATTTTCCGATATATACATACCTGACAATAATCCGTCGGTCCGTCATTAAGTGGCCATCGGACGCGGCGACATAAATAATGCGGGATTTATTTGTATTTATTTATATTATGTTCACTTATTTATTGGTCCGACCGTCTGTTGCCGGCTTTATAGTTACTGGACCGAGCTCTATTGAACTGTTTGACTTGATTGGAGGCGACTTATCTGTATATTATTATAGTTTATTATTTTAGTTCGTTCGTTAGACGAGTCTTCTCGTTCTTATCGATCAAATAATATTTCTTAATGTTGAACAAAATAATAACATAGCTACGGAAAGCAATGATTATTTTACAATTGCCTTCGCTCTCTTGTAAAAAACTCGCAGAACTCCATTTTACCACGAGTATGTACCTCATACTTGTGTCTTGTGATATCATGTGATACTTATATCTTCAAAAGAAATCGAAGAACCATCTCTACAAGAGCTACACCCTCTTCAACATTAACGACAATGATATCCAAGTAGTGCTACAGACAAACAGACAGCAGCTCCTCTCATAACTCCTCTTAGTTAGTTCCCAAGAGAGTTAAAAATAAAAATATACGAATCCGATATAATGCTTACTATTAAATAGATATTAGAACGTGGCCTAGTATTAAGGTCGCTCTTAAATTGCACTAATCGTAAATATTTTAAAATCAAATTCAGACACAAAAGTGTATTTTGGTAACTCGCATAATAATGAAGAGAAAATACTACTCGTGGTTAATTAACTACGAACGAGGATTTATATCATACGATACGATATATTTATTTAAATAATAAACTATTTCTAACTACGCGTCGCATGTGTCATTTTGTTGTTTTAAATATATATATTACTAAGCAAATAAATCAAAACCTAAGCAAATAGTGGAATACCGAAATGTAAAATTGTTAGAAATGTATAATATAAGTGAATATGTCTCCCCAGGGCCGTGTCGCGTCGTGTGAGAGGGCGCGGGCCAGCGGGCCAGTGGGCACGTAAAGGTGGGTACACACCTCGCTCATTTACATGTCATAAAAAGTAGCATTAAAGTGAGGTCGTGATTAATGGCGGCTCAGGTCTCCGTCGTTAAGGAGTGTTATTTATAACATTTTAAAATGTTTTAATGCGACCCGGCGGAGCTTTATCGTACGGACGGTTTTAAATACGAATTATTATCAATGTTTTTATTGGCCTCGATGCTTTTCGTTTCTTTCTATTGTGTTTTTTTTTATCCTGACTTGCTTCAAATAATTTAATCCGGAGTTAACTATATGTAGGAATTTATAATATTAAAAAATATTTAACTATCTATAAACGACAGAAAAACACAAAGGGGCAATCAACTAAGTTTCTGTGATTTCTTGTAGAAATCTGTGAGTTAGTTATGAAGTCTTAATAATGGCGTGTCATGTCCCACAGTAGGTACTAGGTACATAGAAGAGGACTGAGGACGCGCTCTGGAAGCACCGCCAATATTTAAAAAACAATCAATATCTCTTATCACACATGTTTATCAAAGGGCTTTAGTGATATAATAGATTTATATTTTTAATAAAAACTCTGTGATTTGTTCTAATTTATACATATAACTATAAAATATTTTATAGTTCAACTTTTGTAGGATTCATTAAAAAGAGACCTGTAAGTAGGTTTGTTTGTAAAATGATTTATTAAAAGCAATTAAAATAGTTTAGATATTTAAAAATATGTATGAAGTCGTATTAAAATATCAATCAAATGTAATCCGGCAAGTTCGTGTAAATCAAATGTGTTCGGCAATAAAGTTATATAACATGTGCCTGTGCGCAGTTAGTGGGGCTCAGTGTGACACGCACCGGCTTTATATATTATAAACGTATTTCAACACTGTTTTTAATTGTGTTTTGTTTGTTTGGATTTACTAAGAAACCGCATACATTTCATACAACAATTTTAACCTTGATTTAGTAATAGTTTAAATTTAATTAATTCCTTTAGTCATTATCTCTGACTGTCTCCGAGTAACGTATCTCCACCCTGTTATCAAGTCTCACTACACAACTTGACTAAATGTGAATGAATGACAGACAGACAGACTTTGGCTTTTCTATATATATTTGAAGAGTTACCTATTCTACAAATATTTAATTAAACCAACTCCCAATACTAACACGTTCTATAACAGTTTGTTTGTATTTAAAATAGTTATTATAAATTATAGTTGTTAAATGCGTGTTCATCGACACGGCCTCCTCTCTTATAAATACGATACTCTCATTCTAATATATTGTAATACAGATGAGTCCTCGACCGGTTTGTTTGTTTGTTCATTGAAATTGGAAATATATTATTTAAAACAATTTATTCACATTTATGAGACCATCAAACTATTTGAACGACAACCGACGTCACCTGCTCGCACATTATATATTAATTAATTTAATTATTCTAGGAATATCATGTCCGGTGTGATTGACGGACGATGGACCGACCGTCTGATATATATATATATATATATATATCTATGGGGTATTTAATTTCTTCAGTGTTATTTATATGATGCTATTGGCATGTAGTGCTAATTGTCAATTATACAAGTCATCCCGTCGGCTCTGTTCAGTTTATTGCCAATCAAAATGCAGAGCGCGCCCCGCGGCTTCGTCTGCCTCCGTTTAACTTAAAATCAACTAAACTCTCAAGATAATTACAATTCCAAGTTTCATGTGTTTTTGACGATCTCTCTATCATGTCCTGGGTGTTTTTAAATTGTATTCTTTTTTACTTTGCTGTCTCAAAGTAAATTATATTAATAGGTACGATACGACAAACGCGCGCTAAGTTGAATTGAGTTTAAAATACATTTATGAAATGACAAACAATTAAATCATTAAATGTTATATACGATTAAAATAAAAAAAGTGCAATAAAAGAACATACAGATTTGAATTATTTTATTAGTATTTTATAGCAGTCGGTTTACAAGCAGAGTTATCAATTTCAATAAAAACTCTCCTGTAATTATTTAGATTTGCTGCGACCTGGAACAGCTGCAGTGAACGTCACGACACTACGACATCTCATCCATACGAATCATAAATATTATTATTAAGTACAATCTTTTATAACGAATTTTGAAGATTTATGTCATTCAAATGGTACTTACTCATGAACAAACACTATCTTGAGACAGACGAGTTCTACTAATGTAGGCTTTTGAAGTCTGGAATACAATGTGTTCGTCGGTTACCGGTCCAATGGTGTGCTTGGAGTCAGCACACCAGTCAGCCAGTTGCCGTTCACCCCCCCACATCTCCCCGGTAGGTCACTCCGCTATCTCCGTGGCACAGTTTTGATCTAATAAAGCTGGTCAGATGCATTTACGATTTACGAGCCTTTGTTTCACTTTTATTGGTGTTTTTATTTATTAGCCCACAATAAAACTATTTGATTCGTTGGCATTTACTGTCTTCTATTTAATGTATCGTGTAACGATTGTGGCTCTATTGAGTATCTACTGAGTAACTATTGAGTAACTATTGAGTATCTAGTGCAGTTGCAGTTAAAGTTGATTTGTATAAATTTGAATCTCAACTTTGTTTTTGTATTAGGTACACTTTTGGGTAATATTCTTTAGATTAACTATTTTGTGAGAGGTTTTTCTACACTCTACATAAATAATATGTGGTTGAAACTTATTTTTTTACACGAATAAAAACTGTGGTACTAAAAATTTATTGTAATATTTACCTATGAATAAAATTGTCGTAGTTTTAAATACAATAATTGAAATCTGACTTAATGATGAAATATTAATGAAAGCAGAATAAATCTCATTGAAGTACCTTGTTCTGGAATCTTTTAAAAGATGCAATTGTCGTCGAGTAAGACCTTAAGACCGTGAGCTGAGTAGGCACCAGTCTGGAGTATCGTACCAACGTTATAAGGCGATGTGACAATTAAGAGTCTGATAGTAATGAGGTGACTGAGGTGGGTGATGTGTTTATATAAATCACGGACGGACGGACAGACGGACGGACGGACGGACGCAGTAAATCTACTAAACGTGAGTCATTCATCGGTCGAGCTTAGAGCAGGGCCATTCTAAAAATATTTCAGATGCTTTTATTTGCAGAGGTACCTAATTACAAGAGTGGTTGACTATTGTTTAAAAAGAAAAATAATCAGATCACGCTGCTGTAGTATTTAACTTTATGTCCTTTCCATCTTGTTTGAAAATATCTATAAACAAGTACAGCCATGAGCTGCTTATTAAAATAATATATATATATATATATATATATATATATATATAATTAATAATAATCCGATACGGGTCGGGACTTACTGCGATACTTCGGCTTCGTTTGTAGAGCGCCGGGACGGTTCGAGCGCCCCAATATCACGGGTTCGAGTCCCTGCCCGTATCGTTTTACTTTTTATTCTTTATTTATTTTAATTCTTCTCTATATTATTTAAAAGCAATTTATTTTCAAAACCAATTAATTTAAAACAACTGTTAGTAGATACACCCAAGTTGAATATAAGACGTCTCTTGTGTGGCCAAAAAGTGAGTGGAATAGTAAACATAGGCGTTTTTATAGCGAGCAGTGTGCTTTATTATGTTTTATTATATTTTTATATGTCATTTATAGACGGCTTAGCGACCCGCTCCAATTAGGAGTTCTGAAGAGCCGGTAGATGGCATCAGCTCCATGTTCCTAGTACCTATTAATAAAAATAAAGTTATTAATATGTGAAGAGAGTATTTTTTCCTTGACAACAGTAACAGGGCGCTCTGTTAGTACTAGATGTATTAGTAGAACAGAAAAGGTGGAACCGTCCCTATATTACTAACACTATATTAATGTTTAGTCTTTATTTTCTTTATCAATATGTTTTATAGGAATAAGTGCTTCTATTCTGGGACAGTGCAACTAGAATCAGACATTTTATAAATGATCTGTAGATATTTATTGAAGAAAAATACTCATAACTTTTTTTTAAGTAAGTAATTTGAAAATTTGCGTTAATTTGTAACGTAACGAAGAAACTTTTTTGTTGAAAATTATTTTACAGAAGATAGTGACAATTCAGACAGCAAATAATATTCTTAAATTTATATCATAAGATTCCATCTCACACCACAAAGTATGTTGTTACAAGGCAGTACCTCCATACATTGACCTTACTCTCTCGTAAATCCTTAAATCCCACCGCGGTAAGAAATCACATACGGCCAAATTGCCTAACATACTTACCCCCAGTTTAAAATGGTGTCATAAATAAAAGGTAGACGCACCTTATCGCTCTGACTGCGCCGCAACAAATGAAAGAATACCTCCACGCTCCTCACACTACACCTACACCCCTCTCTGTCCCGCACATGCAAAAAAATCGCCTGTCCTTTTCCAACATGGAACAGTAAAACTCGGTTTTACATTTATAAGTACAAGCCACATCGCGGCTAACGTTGAATATTGTACAATTGCGGGGGAAAATAAGAATGAACTTTAAATTAAGAGCAAAGGGTTGATTCTCCTTTGGTGGTGGGGTGGTTGCTGCGCCGGTTACCATGGCAACGGGGGCCGCGTCACGATTTCTGCTCGACGCCTCCTTCGATTGCTTCGAAGGTTTTTCTGATCACTTGCAGTGGAAAGTGGCTGTTATATAGTTATAGGGTTGTCACGGTGGAAAATTATCGCCCCATCCATGATAAATGCGTGTTTGAGTTTCGGTTCCCTATGTGTTTTCACTAAAAATAATAAAAGTTTCAATTCCAACTATACTACTTAATAAAGTGATGTGAAATACAATATAGAGAAAACACTTAATTGTCAGGGTCATTATTTTCATTAATTCGTGTTTTGACCTTTGTTGTAAAAACTCCTGTTGTTCTTTAAAATAAAATATAACCGCCCCCTGTATCTATTTAGTTCATCGATGACACTAGCCATGGAATATAAGCAATTAAAATATATTTCTTGAATAGTACTTTCGTTTGATCTGGGGAAATGAATATTGCTTTGAAAATATAATGATCTGTATGAAAGTCATCTCGGTAGTCTAAGCTAATTTAAGCCAGGAACTGTGTAGGTTAAAATAATAACTTTACACTTCAGACAATACTGTCACCTGGTGGCTACAGACGAGCTCTGGTCGACTCTAACATGGAAATAATATTTAAATATATTTCATTTCTTTATCATAAAATGAGATCGTTGTAGGTATCATTGATTCGGCCATCATGATAATACGATAGAAAAATACTATTGTAAATAACATACAAAAATGGCTACAATTACTCACACACGCACACACAGACATACTTCCAGCTTGTCAATGTTTATTTTACTTGATTTTTATAATTTTGTATATTACCTAGGTACTTATATGATATGAATGCTATTTAATTAGCAAAAGGTTTTTTAATTAGCAAATTCACCTTACTTATTTGAAGCAATTAATGTTTAAATGTGTAAATATATTATACTCGTATGATAATAAATTCACATACAAAAAGGAATCGACAGCCCTGACCTGAGAAAAACATGGCTTCAAATAAATCGCGCAGATTGTAGTGAAGAGACAGTTGTGATATAAACTTGATATCGGTATGACTCTACAAACATACAATTTATATGATGACATTATACAGTTAGTTTCTTTATTAGTCTTTCCTTTCTATTTTATACTTTATGCGTATCTATTACTCTGTAGTTAATGTTTATTCATTAAATAATTCACTGCTCGATCATATATTTAATTGGCGTCATATTTTATCAGATCAATTGTAGGTAGCGCCTATGTGTAATAATAAAGTAATATTCGGTAAACTCCAGTCATAAAACTCTTGTAATCGTTACAATTATATTTCAAACTCTGTACTAGCCTTGTACTTGACGCACTGATACGTCCGACTCTACACCGCTACAACCGTAGCCGTAGCGCTAAGAGCCCTACTCGCCTGCTACGACATTGTTTTAAGACATAAGCTACAATTATAACTGTTCAGCCTCTTTATCGGTATTGGTATTGATATTATTTTTTCAAAATAGGTGTATTGCCATAGGAGGAGCTATTGAGGAAACGTAAATAAAATATATATTTATATTACTAACCGTTTATTACAACCACATCACGAAGATATTCGACGCACAAGAATTTTATTAAAAAATCAAATATAACATTGGAATCAATATGAACGCACTCAATAAACGAACATTTCACAGATTACTTGAAAGTAGTTTAAAACAATCTGTTCAATATACACAGTAAGTAGGTACACTAATATTGACTCCGGACCACTTATAGCTTGTTTTCTTTGTTAGTGAAGTTTCAATAATATAATGCGTTTTACAACAACAAGCTGATGAGGCTCGCCTGAAATATAACTGTATGTCTTTTATTCTTTACGACTAAAAAGAGACATTGTGTGGAACTGATACATTTAATACACTTAAAGAAATATATAATAGATTCGACAGGACGTAGTACTGTTTTCATTTGCTTTACAATATTTATTTATTCTTAGATATATCAACCGCACAACTAACACACAAAAATAATTTCACTTGTTTATTAAAATATTATGTTGAAATAATATGTTCAATTAATGTATTTATAGCATTACTTACAGCTGACAGGACATATGCAAAGAAAAATATGTATAGTATAGGTATATATATGTATTTGTGTGAGCTGTACTCTGCTGCCGACCTTACAGTTAATAGTAAGTTTAGTTTGTGTGGTGATCGCTACAGTTAGATTACAATAAATTCGTTTAAATATCTATATACAATATAATTCCTTAAGCTATACAATATACAGTACATATTGGAATAATCTTAATAAATATTTACAAGGAACTTAACAACTACTAAATAATACAATGTGACCGTCTCAATGTTAGGTTCAAGCGAGATTTAATAAAAGCAACAAATATATGTTAACGAATAAGCGACACCTACAATAATATTTATTGCGTGAATACTCTGGAACAAACATTCAATGAGGATGGCACGAGTTACTTCGACCATGACTTCGACATCAATGCGTCGGGAAGTAGGAAATGGCATCCTTCAAAGTCTACTTTAAGAG
Organism: Dircenna loreta; assembly: GCA_963555665.1. Lineage (NCBI taxonomy): Eukaryota > Metazoa > Arthropoda > Insecta > Lepidoptera > Nymphalidae > Dircenna > Dircenna loreta. The sequence continues at coordinate 7,466,002 of OY743097.1, read as the reverse complement.
AAATTGGCACCGAGAATCTTAAAATCTAAATGTACAGAATAATTAAAATCTACATCATCCTTCTCTCAATCAATGTTCTGTAAAATCTTTTACAATAAATACTTACATTTCACATATAATATTTACAATGTGCCGTACATCTAGTTTATTTTACAAAGCGCCCTGAGCCTGCAGACGGACAAGGGGCACGGTAGTGAGAGTGAAGAGTTAGTCTGCTCGCCAGACGTCTGCATTTTCTTAAAAGTGGTAATAAGCAAAATTAATGGGCTGATTATCGTCATTTTCGTTCACATTCACCTCATGACTGTCCAACTCAGTCGTGTGCCGTCCGTTCTCTGGTCGCCTCATCTGCCAGTTTGAGAGATCGAACGGCGCTTCACTGCTTCTAGGAAACTCGTAATTATAACTATAGTTCTCGTAGCGGTCACTTTTGGCACTCGCGACGCAGTCTGCGCGGAACGGGTCGAGCGCATGTTCCGTGGCGGGGATCGGGTCGCCACGGGTCGGGTCGGATCACTGGCGCAGGTACGGGTCCAGCCGGGGCCGCTTGGCGTCGTCGTCGTCGCTGCACTGCTCCGGCTCGTGTTCCTGCTCGTCGCACTCGTCGCCGAGCTCTTCCTGCTTGCGCTTCGCGGTCGCCATTTCCGCCGCGTGCTTTTTTCTCCACTTGGTTCTTCTATTTTGGAACCATACCTGTAGAAAATTGAATTATTAGTAAGTATAAGGATAGTGTTTCATGTAATTATTGTTTTGTCTTATTTGGTAAGTCAGAAGGCGTAAGTCTCATGATCCATTTGAATTCCTAACCCTAATTTAATACTTAAACAAAAGCATAGTATACATTTTCAAAAGTTTTATTTTATTGACTCATTCTAAGTACAAAATGAGCTTGCCAACAAAATTTTAGAATCATCTAGTCGTAATTTGGCCGAAACTCAAACAAAATGCGCTCAGATGGGCCGAACTGGCGGCGCGCGACATTCTACATTTGGAAACGAGCCACTAAACTCCATGTTTGCCTCCTGAAAGCCAAATATAAAGAGCGGGTCAACAGCGCCGACGCCATGTGAACCTAATCTGTACGGGCGACATCATAATGCCTCATTAAATAACGCCTTCGCAACGGGGAATTGCGGTGTCTCGTTCTTTCTCGTGCAATCTTGTTGCGGCCGATAAAGACGGCTGTAGTAGCCATGTTCTACGGTAATTAAGGGTCGTTTTGCAAATTACATGGTACTTAAGCAGCCATATAACAGTCATTAATCACCGCTCCGGGGTGCGGGCGTCTCGCTCGCTCGCGGGGAGGCCGGGGCAGGCCGTCCCTATCTGCCAGCTCCGGGTGGCAGACAGCAGTTTAATTAGCTCATAAATACATTTTCATGATTAGTTCGTCGATCTCGGCACGGAGCTTCTAATAAAGCGATCTAGCGTTGATGTGTACGCTGATGTAGATGATCGTTAAACGTTTACGTTCTTTGTTATTTGCCACTTTATTTTTATTTGCAATCTCAAGAAGCAAACGAACTTTGTGTAAGGTTGTTTTTGATTGGTTTGCTGAATTCACGGTGTCTTCTTTCATGGGACAAATTTTGTAAAAAAAAATATTCTTATGTGTCATTAATATAATAGACAGAGCTCAACTGTATGATATCGTATTTTAAAAGATAATTGCTACTTAAAATGTACAAAATGAATTTTTCATTCATTTTCTGTATACTGATACACTTGATCGTAGAGTATACTGTTCAAATTTACCCTAAAGCGTTGTTAGTTGTTACCCAAAGACGTTAACAGCGCAGTAACATGCCTGAGTGTTGTTGTGGAACCGATAACTTAGACGAGGGTTAACAACTTGTTAGGGAATCAGATGAACATTTCATGCAACGGCAATTTGGCCTTAGAATATCTTCAGACATTTAACTAATTATTTCTATGACTTCTGTAAGAAATCGATGAAAAAGCAGTGATACAGTTAAATATAAAGTTGATACTTGAATAACATCTTTTTACTTCTTTCTGTTTATGAGTTTTATGTTGAAATAACAAGATCAATGCCACGCACGAAGTATTCTGTTCTGATTGCAATAAACTTAGCGCAAAACAACATGGCGGATATAAAGAAGCGCGGCAACAACAAACATGGCATACTGAGATGTACGTTTGTTCATACACGTACGACTGTCGCGAATAAAGTCTGTCTCGTAAAAGATTTTTAATCTTTACATCTAAGCCACCTTCAGAGTTGTCACCGATCAAAAGCAGCTTAGGTTTTTATTTTTTTCAGACAGACAGTTAGTTTCAGGAGATCATCACCTTTGAAGAATGTAAATGAAATGTAGCGTTGTTATAACGTTTAAGTTATTGTTATGAGTATTGTATTAAGACAGTCGCAGGTCTGCGCACCTCACACATTATCATTGCTCCATTTGTTTTTACGGCGTGGGCGGGAGGCATGCTTTGTTCCGGTTTTATATTCAAACCCGGTTTATATTTGTCTTTACTTTTATGATCTAAATAACTCTTCACAAGACTATAGATGTTGTGATATTTTTAGGTTTAAAAAGATAAGCTTAATATTAGCAGAAAAATATTTTCTTAGAATATTACGATTTATTTGTTTACATTTGTAGTTCATTAATGGGCATTATGTATTTTACGACATAATTTGAACACAAATTCTGTATCTTTCAATATGTCCTTAATTGTGTTTAAACACGCCACACCTTTATGAAGCTATCGTTTTCACACGGATTATCGTTGACTGAGAATAACGTTCCCAAGATTGTTATATTTTTCAGTTACTGATTCCATTTTATATTCTATATAGTGTAGTTCGTTTGGTTTGGAATTAAAAACTACAAAACGGTTCAAGATGTTTTTGAATAAAAGAACAAATCTAACAAAAGGTCATTTTACTAAAGATTTAAAAAACTCTTGGCAGTAATAACAAATAACAAATAACTCAGCAACTTACGAGGACTCCCTGTGTCATCAAACATACTCACATCCGCCATTATATTTACGATCTAACCAAACAAGCAAGATATTATATTTATTATTATTTATATGCCTTTATTCCCCGACTCACCCAAACCCCTCTATTCAATTACTTAAGTGCTAAAAGACGAACCGCGGGACGTATAACTATCTTTGTCTATTTGTTCTCTGAGAGTGTTGCTGTCTCGATCACGCGGGTAGGGTCGGGATAATTATGTGACTATCTATTATTTTTCAGTGTTATAGCTTGATAGAGGTAAAGCTCGGAAGAATAAAAACGTCTTAGCGGCCATTTTGTTTCATATTAATTATATTCAATGACGCGTATTTTTTGTTAACGCTTTTATTGAGGTTATATTGCTTTATAATATGTTTTGTGCGAATTATTTTAATTAGAAATTTCAAAGAAGTATTATCCTAATATAATGGTCATTCAATATCTGGGATTTTATTACTTTGATGGTATTTTTGTTGTATATTAATGACTAAGTATAATTACTTTTGTGTGACTTGATATTAATGTAATATATGCAATAACACTGATATATTTCGATAGGTGAGGTGAGTGTGGTGTCGGGCGACAGTCGCCAGTCGGTCGGCAGATCATTAGCGCCTATCATTCGTCACTCTTTATCGAGACAGTCGCGATCCGATCTGACGCTGCGCTGGATAGTTAGATGTTTAGAATGCCTCACTTGTATCAAAATAAATGTTCCTATATAACAGATTTATTTGATATTTGTTAAACAATAAAACAGACGGCTAAAGATGAACCACACGAGCGCCAATATATTTGTTATCTCTGGTTATATCACTCGTTTTGAAGAATTTGTGGGTGATAGGTAAATTGGAATCGTGTTTGTGATGGATGGAGCGCACTAATGGCTACAGAATAAAAAGGCATCGTTTTATTCGATGGCAACATGGCGGACCAGTGATGGATGGCTCCATCTATTGTTTGGACTCACTGGATGACGCCGAGGAGATATGTGATGCCTGTTTTTATTGATGTCATATTAAATTTTATTATATTTTAAGTGAGATTTCATTGAGATTAATTACATTCGGTGGTTAATTTTCACTATACGGTATCCGTCTATTTCTAATTGTTTCTAGTCGGCGCGTCTTTATATTAAATAGTAGGTTCATCTGCATTCGACTCATAAATCATAAAAGGATTACGCCGGCTACAAATTTGGCGTTATTAAAAAAACTCATTAGCAAAAATTTCAAAAGACAAGAAGATATTAAAGCGATAAACTTAATCATCTTAAATTTACCCCTTCCTGGGGTAAAAAAGGACCCCTTCCGTTGTTGTTATAAGCGCATAAAAATGTTAATGCGCTACATTTAATGGTATTATGACTTGCAGCTATATTATTTAAGTATGCTTTAAAGTTGTTACTATCCGTAGTGGCGGGATATGATGATAGCCGTTTAACGGTTTGTTTTAATTAGAACGACGTAAAGATTCATCTTTAAAATGTTCTTAGTACGGAGCTGTCCGCCGTGTACGGCGACTCTACAACTTACCTTGGATAAAAATATGAAATACTCCAACTTGTATTATTACCGCCTATCTTATAATAAAAAATAAAAACTCCCATATATCGTCTAAATACCTGTGTATGTTTTTTGTCCACGCATCAAACTATATCTACTGGACGGTTGTGAATGCCACTCGAACAAATATAGGATAATACTTATTCTCAAAAAAGCCCATTTTCACAATCTTTCAATAACAGATCCGGACAGCTTACTTTGAAATATGACTTAATTTACCTGTTTGTTGTCATTTGTACTTAAGAAAGTTATTGTGTTCGTACATTTCACAGATTATCTGACACAATCCACAAACTGCTATTAAGATTCAAATGGAAATTGTAAAAGAACCCGACTGTTTACAAATCACGAGGCCACGTAGCGACCGGACACGGGGAACAGCGAAACTTTGCAAATTAAGAAAATGTAATTAGTACACCCCGCCCGCACCCCCCCACCCCCGCCCGCAACCCCCCGCACCTCCCCACGGACATAATTAAGGCGAATCTTGTTGTAATTTTGACATTTCATTTTTTCCCGCCGTCACTTCCCTTATTAATTAATTTAGAGAAAGTGCCTGTAAAATTTAATTTGTGCTCTTCTTTTTTCCGTTGACATTTCTTTTTTTTTTCAACTTAATGAAACTGCAGATATCTTGATAGGCATGCTGTAGGATATTTTTAATTTCAACTTTTTAAACTTTTAATTAATATGTTGGCTCGGTTCGGAGCAATAATTTTCAATTGTATCATTTATCTTCGTGAAGTTATTTTAATTCCATTATGATAAATCATACGCAATAAACCCGTATCTAAACTGCGACAAGCCATTAATGTAAAAGAATTAGAATTACGAACACATAAAAGCAATCCGATAACAATTTAAATGAGTGAGGCGATATACCACGAAATAGCGAGTAATCTTCCTATCTATTAGATCTGTAATTTTAAAGTGGGGGGTCCGTGTAATCCCTCCCTTATCGTGTGATCCCTCGTCAGGCGGAGTGAGTGGCGATGTAGCCTGGCTTTATAAGTGATGTTACACCGTGATGACGTCGACGCCGACCTGCCTGCTGACGTCACCGTGGATTATAACAGATATTAAAAATAAACAAGTGTTTTATTTAGTATGTAGCTATAAGTTCTTCCGTGAGTATATTTTTGTAATTAGTTTCCCTCCACAATCCCTCTTTTAAACACACTAAGGCCTTTAAATCTGTAATATTTGGCACAACAATGACTATCAACTCGCGGCCGTGGGTCGGCTTAACTGTCATTTAAATTTAAATGAAGGCATTACGTTGTTGTTGTGTTCCTCCTCCGGCTCCTCCACTACACGCGCGGGGGAGTAGATATCAGATCGTGTAGTGATATTAGCGGACAAGTTGCGTGTAGTGTGGGGTCCTTGCAGATAAAATAATACAAATGATACAACGTGATACTGCGCTAATAGCCATATTCTGTTTAATTAGCACAGAGAGAGACAGAGAGAGAGAGAGAGAGAGAGAGAGAGAGAGGAGCAATCAATAACGTTGTAGAACATATTATACTCTTTTTTTTTACCTACTCTACAAAGAAACGCGTAAGGCATTGTTCGGGTGTTGTTTACGTCGAAGGAGCCCTGCGCGTCCGGACCCAGCCATTGATCCTTTCTCCCCGAGGATCGGATAACGCAATCACGCGCGCCACAAATTGAAAATTCCCCATAAAACCGCACCAGCGATACACCGCGCCCACTGTTTTATTATTTATCAAGCTCTTAATCCGCGAACGCAATAAATCTGTGCAGACAGGAGCCAACATGGCGGCAGTTTTTTGGCGCGAAAAAGAATCGGGCGCGGAAAGCGGGAATGAGTGGCAGATTAGGCCGGGATAAGTCCAGGTTATTAATGGACCGGAGATACACACGACGGAACGGATAACAAATGGATGTATGTTTTTTTAAGAATTTGTTTATGGTCGCGGTTTAGCGGGATTGATCGCGCCTCTAATATTTATGACGCTTTTATTTAAGTTTTAAAATACAAATATATTTACCACAAAAAAGGTTTAAATTCATATCTTACGTAGTCGTATTGATGTTGTTGTTATAAATGTACTTCAATCGTAAGTACAACACATAAAAGAGACTTAATATCTCTTAATGTGGCTCCAGCAGCGAGCTGGTTGTCACCGTCCTAGTGCACGCTCACTAGCCGTGTCATCTACGTGTTCTTATAACTCGTCAAATATTGTTAGAAATATAGTTGTGATAAATAGAACAGGAATCCTTATTGTAATTGTCAGTAATATTTATTGTATGAAATCAAACCAGTACTAAGATGTTGACATTCGTACACACTACTACTACTGCTGTAGTCTTGTCAGTACAAAGTAAGTGTCATAACAGAAGCGAGGCGTCACTCTCATCGGAAATATAAAAATAAAAGAACTATTTAAGCGAGGGTTCCGCTACATTGTAACGTGACGCGAAAACTTTCTCAATAACATGCTACCTACAAGCTTCTACACCGCGGTGCAGCTTTAAGTATACATCTTATATATTCAGCTGGTTAAGCAATCGTTGTCTATATAATACGTATGTAAACAATTCTGAATTGACATACATAAGTTTCTTTTATCACAATTAAAAATTAATAGTGAATAAAATATTTCGAGGCGTTTAAGGATTATTTAAAATAAGGACAACTTCAAACTTCCCTTTAGTTCTATTGCCTACTCTTTATTAATGAAAAAATTATAATCGTTAACATTTATAGCTACCGTAAACTCTACAAAATCTATCATAATGAAAATAAATAATAAGGAAGTATTTATCGTATCCAGTTTTTATGCTCGCTGGTGTAAGACGGGAGCGAATATTTACAAGTTATTGGTGTCGCGGAGAATGTTATTTCATATAGTTTATCTACGATCCTCACTTTACTAACGCATCATCATCTCATTTACATACTTTATATATGTATTAACTACATATATAAAGTATACATAACACTTGTCTCATGAGATGGTCCCACGTGACTCCAATGTACGAGCTACGTCGTAGTATGTGTAGCGCGCGTTGAACTCTTTTATAAGATGTTCACTGTAACAATATTTGTATTTGATATAAATTTAATTTAATATTTGTTCAATTAATTTACATAATTTGTAATAAAATATTAATCTAATTAAATACAAAGTTAGTTGTAGCCCGATCTCGAACGAAGACAAAGAGGTTTGCGAATAAAACGACAAAACTAAAGTATGTAGGTATATACAATAATATAAGTAGGGAATCTCTGCAATTCATACGAACATGAAATTTGATGCGGCGTCGTAACGAGCGTCCGATATGATAGCGAGTGGTTATGAATATATATTACAGTAATGAATACCGAGTGTCATTGTTTTTTTGATATTTCTTGCTATTGTTTTGTTAATACGATACGAGCCTTGATGGCGGATGTTATGTGACTTATTGAATTGTTATGGACTGGTCTTTGAAGACATTCCAATATATTACCTACCTATAGCGGTAGAGGGAGCAAAAGCTACCTTCAAAGTTAAGTTTCTATTTTTACGAATTATTACTGACATAGGCCTGTAACACCAGTTATTGAATAAAGTCTTTTATTGAATAAATAAATGTATAATAAACGGTCATACAGCAACATAATAAATGAATATTCCACTGTCGTCTCTTAATATGTGGCTTGTGGATTGTGTAAATACAATCCATATTAGACGTAGAACATGTTCTCGTAGCTTATTACGAGCAGTATTGATATCAAAGCGGCAATTTCGAACAAAACCCGATACAATGGTCTCAATAAATCCACCCTGAGTAAGCAATAACTAAACTGAAACGTCCATCGACTTGTTACACTTGTACTGATGATAATACAACGATAATACGCCGCTACGTATGCGCCGCGCGCGAGCCTTTATTATTATTTCCACATATTGACTTTGCGTTGTCTATGGGGGCGAACTGGGAGGGATTGGGTAGGGGGGGTGTGGGTTCTAGAGGGGGAAGATGTAGTCGCAGTAGACACATGTAGCGGTCGAAATCGATAGGATAATGCGTTTAGGATTGGCTCGTCGTTTGCGAGTCTGTGTTACATGGAACTGAGTGTACGTTACATGGTGTTATGTAAAAGAGCGCTATTTACAGTTTAGACAATTTATTGAGAACTAGGTGTTGATACTATCTAATGAATATATTACGTACTAACAGGGCTACCGTCTGTTACTGTTATGTACTCAGTCATTGTTAGTATTTTTAATAATGTACATAAATTACACTTTCATAACGGAAGGCTCCATGTTGAAAAAAATAGTAAGTGAAGTTCGAGCTGATGATAACATTACACTTAAATATAATTCATTGTTTACTTCATTGTTAAAATATAACATGTCTTTTAATAGAACGACTAGGTGCTGCTAATTTTTTCTTTTCTGCAAATAAATGTTTATATATAAAAAAAACACCAAACAAGAAACTACAAAACATTTTACTCAACTTGCGACTTTAAATCTGACTACAAGAGTAAATATTTTTAAAACGTCTTTCTTGATCGATTGATAAGAAATTAAAATATCTCCGAGCGCCCAGTCGGTACCCACATGATACATTCTATGAGTCACGTGAACTTCATCCACATCAGTGTGATGTAATATAGATACGATCTAGAGGAATTCAATCAAGCAACTATCGAGGACAGAAACGCTCTCGAAAAATCAATTAAAACATCCCGCAGCCTCCGAACTAAATTAACTGCCGCCCCAGAATAGACGCAACCGTTTTATCTTAATACCATCTAGGTAATATATCACTCCATCGTAGCCATAACATCGGTAATCTGTCCGTCCGTCCGCTTGACAAATGAAACCGGAGTCAGCAAAAGAAATTAAAAACAAGCTCAGATTATCTGCGTGAAGAAACAGCTCGCATCTGCAATGTAAATTAATCTCTACAGCGTTTACGATGACTCTCGATCCGTTTAAAATATCATTATTAAGTTGCTGCCTTCTTACGTCGCGTCTCATCATTGCCGCCGAGTCGCCGTTAACTTCACAACGCTACAACTGAACGGAGCCTGTCGATCAATATTGTGCTCTTTGCCAATCCCATAGAATATATTTTAGTGTGGTGAGGGAGCGAGACATGTGTAATTATGTTGGAGCTGGTCGTCGATAGATGTCACAATAGCCGGCGGTGCGGTAGCCGACGATTTCATTAAACTCATTAGTTACTAATGAGGTTTTAGTGAGTCCGTGAGAGAACAGCTGACCCGCGGCGCTGATTGACGAGATTATTATAAATATATATATATATATATATATATATATATATATATGATTACATAAATAGGTATATTGAACACAATGATATCTGAGAATTAACTTCTGTGCTAACAATAATACAATATTAAAACATTCGACGACTATTGGCGCAGTGCCGTAACTCTCGCCATAGTGCCAGTGGTCCTGGGATCGAAACCAGGACTAGACAATTTTTTAAAATAAATTCTAACTGTTATCTGTGATATGTATGTGTTTATAAAAAAAATATGTATGTTTGTCAGTGCTCTAGTACCAGCACAAGCTTAGCATTGTTTCGAACACGTCCTAATATACGAGTATTTATCTTTACTAATATTATGTTTCATTTGTGTGGTCATTCATAATAGATAAGTGTACTTTATATTTTAATTAATATATCAGCTACCTACCGATAAAATAATAACGAATGCCACTTAAGTGAAGAATTCGTGAAAAGTATTTATCTTTACGAGACGAGGCCGGATTTAAATTGACAAATACAAATGAATCTATTAAAATAATAATACTTACGGAGCTTGTCTTGAGGTTGTTGGAAACAAAATGGCGAGATTAATCGCGGGGTTAGGTTATTACAACATTATTTATATTATTAATTATTAGCTAACTCGTGCGACTCCCGGCCTGGAGGAACGTGCGGACTGGGTACCGAAGGCAGAATAACATTTATTAACATTTTATTATTACTTTTTTATATGCAAATAGTTGTAACAAAATAAAAACTAAACTGTTACATTACTTACTATAACCTTTTTAGATATTAGTACTGAAATATTGATTGGAGAGGACGCCATAGTCTTGTGTTTGTAACAAAATATAGGAAAAAAATATGATTACAAGTACGTCTGTATGATGTTCAGACACACAACAAGGTGAATGTGAAATATCCACTGCGTTAAGTTGACAAACATAACTTATGTGCCTGGGCCGGGCAGACATGTCCGATCAAGTAATAAATTCAGCGAAGGCACCGCACAGCCTCCGAACATAGATTTATATCGCAATCCGTATTGAAAAGTGGTATTTGAAATAAAATCGCATTTTCAATTTATTCCTTTAGCATCTCAAATAATCTCATCGATCAACGGTAATTGCTTTGCGGACGGTACTTTAAAGTCTCACATAAGCTCAAAGACGCGAACGACATCTGTCGACGTAATTGAGGGATTAGGCAGATAATTGAAAGTGTGCGAGTGAGAGAGACAGTCATCACAGACTGGAGTGTAAGAGAGATAGTGTATCACCTCAGTGCCGACGTCAAATGAGACGGTTAACAACGTGTCTTCTTGTATATTGTATTATCTTACGTTTTATGCCCTATTAATCTTGCTCGGGCAACATTTTAGCGAGAGTGCGATATTAGACTTTAGCCGGACGGTATAATGTTTATTTTTGAGTGGTATTATATTATGTATGGGGTGTTCGGTTGTTTTCGGTGTAATAAATAATTGTTTGCGAACGTAAAACTGGAGTGCCGTCGTTTAGTCGGCTGTCAGTTGGATCGCTTTGTCTCTAAGTAATCTCAGATAACAAGCGACACTGAACACGATATTGAGACTCATTTTAAACTTTGTCAACGCTCTGGAGCTACAATAAATTGAAACAAATATTAAATTACTACAAGTAGGTACCTAGGTCGTTGAGCAATGACTAGACTAGACTTTAACAAGTTTTGAGTTCACGGGACACGCTAAATCTAGGTTTAAGATTTTTAATAAGTAGGTAGGTAGGTAGATAGATAGGTAGGATTTTAATAATTTTACACAATCCTGGTTTTGTGATATAAAAGATGGACTCTCCATTTAGTCTCAGATACTAATATTATTCATTTATATAATTTCACGCTCATAATAGTCGCCCAGCTAAAGGTAATTTTAATAATCATAAAAACATAGATTATTTTTGTCCCACGCGCGTCGCCATCAAAAAACAATTTAACGGTAGATTTGTTAATCTCGATCCCTGAATCGATGCTAAGTCGATTAAATATCGATTTTAATAAACCGAAGCAGGAAGTGTCACTCGACAACTGACAAAGTTAATTAAAAATTATGTCTCGTGTCCATCTAATGTGGTAGCGGGATTACGAAGATTCGGGAACACCGGTATACTATTTTATCTATCCATTGACACTTAAAATAATAATATCGGGTCCATGGGCCCTTCAATAACCATTTTAAATCATATTCAATCCGCAAACGAAGATAACTGCTAAAGATTGCAACCAGGATATATTCTGTAATGTATTTAAATGTAGAATGCCAGTACAGAGACGTGAGTAGGTATTATGGCAATTTAAATATATAAATAGCAATATAAAATATGTTCAGTAGATAATCATTCAATTCGTTCATTCAGCGCGTTCTATTTGGCGCGTAGAGGGCGGGAAGATGGCGCCATAAAAATGCAAATGGCGGTGTCGGCGAGGGATTTCGTTGTTGTATCAATCACACTCCTCGCGCTCCTTATTATTGCCGGATTTGTTCCTGGATTCTCCGTTTATTGTTTTCGAGCAAAATCCTCCTTGGACTTATGGGATTTTTTCGCGTATTATATTTGAGTGACAAGTTTTATTAGAAATTATATTTATACTATGCCTTATATATTTTTATACTTAGATATAACCACTGCTGTTGTAATTGATATCGTAATAAAGTTTAAACTAAATTCTACTTTAAATTGTTTACCTACCTAGTGCCTACCTATGAGACTACTTCCTATTTCTAAAGCCGGTCATTCTGCTACATTATTTAATCATTTATTTTATATTATAATCTGCTCGACTGAAACTTCAGTTTGAACAGAGAATTTCTTAATAATGTAAGGAAATGGACAGCATTTTTGAAAATTGCGTCTTTGAAAAAAGTTAGTATGATTATGAAATCGAATTGGAACCGTTGTTTCAGGAGTTCATTTATTGTAAATGTATTTTTATCCGATCCCTACATTCTGTATTTAAATAAAATTCAATATTTTAATACTTTCCAGTCTCTTATAAAACATATATAATATCAATCAAAACGGTGTGTTTTAAAAACCTGGCAAAGTAAAGAAGATCTTGAAGTTATATGACATCTCTGACTTTGCGAATATACAAATATGACGGGCGACAGCGTCCCTGATATTGTTCCGTCGGAACTGTGCGGGCCCAGTGAGTAAGTGAGTGAGTGAGTGAATGAGTACAGAGTACATTTTAAAACAATTTACTGAGTAGGAATCATTACTATTTAGTACCTATGAAACAAGTCCAAAAATATATTATCTATAATATATTATTTTTGGAGTATCTAATGTATCCTCCCACGCACTCCATTGTTAAATAACTACTATTAATATTTAATATTCAAATTAATATGAGCTTTTGATGTTATATGATAATAAAAAACGATATTTTGTCTAAATATTGAACAAATATTGAAGAAGAACTCAATAGATCTGAAATCAAACAGTGATTACGAGAACATATTTTTCAATCAGTGGCCATCTGTCAAAGGACGCGACACGCTCACCCACAACTGGGGCCACCATTGTGAGGGTCCTGCACCACAGTTGTTCATAAAGCCACATCAGACACGCCTACACACATGCGGACATTTTTTATCTATTACATTATATTCTATGTTTGCGCTTAAATTTCACGTTATTTGTTTTTATTATGTATTAAAAAGGTAAGTCTATTTAAGTGTTCAAATGAAAAATGTAGATTTCGCTGAAAGTATTTAAATAATTAATCTATGTTAATTTTTGGTTAATATCTCGTGTATTTCTAATATACCTACTTTTATTCCTTTTGTACTTTGTCTGGTGTTGTGCCATTTTAGTATCCGTTTTCTTATAAGGTTTGGTCCAAATAAAGCTTTTTTGTGTTAGTGTTTGCTATATAAGTTGTATTCTGGACTTACGTCATTATCTCATATTTTCTACGTGTAATCTAATGATAAATACTCGTAATTGCCTCCACAATAACACTTTAATTGCCTCGTCTAAATCTTAGAGGCTTCCATTAATCTATCGTTTATAACAAATTAAGGCGCGACTTGATTTATTTCTCCGTCCGATATAACATCCACTGATTTAACAGTCATCGTGAAAAATACATTCGCGACCGAACCATTCACTCATACATTCGATTAATGACCGGCGATTAACGTTCGCTCTCGCCTGTCATCGGCGGATCGATTGATTGCGATCCGTTCACCGCTGCACTTCAGACCTTAATGCAATTACATAGAGTTTAAAGTTAAATAGCTCTACGTCAAGCGACACGGTGCATGAATCTGTGGAATAGATTTAGGCGTGAATTAGATATGTCTGTGTGTATTATGTGAATGACAACGTATTGGCTGATGATGGAGGACGAGCTGACTGATACAGCGCCTGAACCAACATGGAGACGAGACACTAGCTGTGATAATGATACAACATTAGAATACCGATCGGTAAAATTAAAAATTAATGAACGGTGCATTACTCTCTCATAGCACATATTTATATACACGGAGATGGCGCAGAAGATTTTATCAATCAGGTTGTAAGAATATTATACTTGGTTATTGATTTAAAAATATACATTTTGATTATATACCTACCTAAAACTGGACTAAATGATGAACAAACTGAAGTCTGACGCCAGAAGTAATCGTTCCAAGATAAAATATATTGTAAGAGACGGACATCTTCTTAGCTTCTTCTTAAAGATCTTAAAGATCTTCTTATTGATAAATCTAAAGTAGGTGAGTACTACTATGTAGAGAGCGCGTAGAGCAGCTGCGACAGGGCCGGTTCAAGCATCAATCAAACACGACAAAAAACTCTATGCAAATTAAATGTCGATTAAGATAAATTAAAACGCGTCCCTCTATTTTGTAAACATTAAAATTAAATTATAATATCCATTAGATAAGTTAACATGCACCGCTGTCGGTTGAATTCAGAGCGCCGTTCATCTCGTATGGGGGAGCGGGCGTTAACTTAATTGTACGACTTATGACGTTTTTTGTTCAGCTAACTTAATAACATTATTGAATTATATTGTTATTAATAAAATAGCGAATGCGTTTCAAACCGTAGGAGAATAAATAGGAACAGTCTACGTACATTGTAATAGAAGTTGCAGATTTAATTTATTTAAAGAAGACGAGCGACGAATATTGTTGATTAGATTGTTTTTATACTCGCACTTGATATATTGTGCGGCCACGTCGTCTGTGTAGTGTGTGTCTGCTTGTGTCTGCGTGTGTCTGCGTGTGTCTGCGTGTGTAGTCACTAGAGCTAGTTACATAACCAATTACCATAATCACATAAGCTAGAACACGAATTCGTAACTCTCTGTACATAACTTTGTCACAAAATGTGAAACTGCAGTCCATTGCTCTTATTATACTGTACTTTACTGTACCTACTTTAGTGACGGGTACAGCTAGCCGTGGTTACGTGTTTTGTACCGACGCTTGCTTAGCTCTGATAATTAAGATTTACATTTTAGAGACAAATAACGTTTATTCATGCGAAGTTTTCACTGTTTCATGAAAATCATTTTTCAATATAGGTAGGCAGGTAGGTAAGTACGTAGATAGTTTTTAAACCACAATACTTGAAACATTCGCAGCTAATTTCACAGAACGTCTAACATTACGATCAACTAAACGCCCCATATATTCCATTCAGAGTCACAAAATAAACAATGAAATGAAACAATTAATTGCATTACTTACTGTGTGCACCGAGCGACACACGTGCACACACACGCACACACACGCACACACACGCACACACATCTACACACTCACCCCACGCTCCTACCCTCGGATTAATTCAATCGAATGCCAAATGAGCTATGACTCGGGGTGCAAATACAGGCTGCGTGCACTTCACTTGCACCTTATAACCGACTCGTAGAGATTCATTTCGAATGAGTGGAAGTTTGTTTGTTTGCAAAGTAAATGCACCTAATGGTGGATAGCCTTTTGAGCTCAATTTGCAAGTAAGAGTCGTACTCAGCGTATTTAGCGCTAGATTATGGGTCATTCACGTTATAGTGAATGGGTGTTTATTTATTATGATCTGTTTGAAAAACAATACAGAAAACATTGCGAACAAAATATGATAGCTAACATGTTAATAAACAAAAGACAGCGTGTCGGAACAAACAATAATGTAAGATGACGCAACACGTCGCACTGCAGCGCTCGATACATTAATCATGTTATACGCTTCATTTGCTCTCCAGCGCTTAACAGCCGCTGAAAGTGTATTAAACTTCATATTTTAATGGATACGTAATAAATGGTCGGTTGGTTTATTTTACTTGTAGTTAATTCCTTCATAGTATTGTTAACATGAAATGTTAAATGTAAAAAATGTAACCTGTAGGTACTATAAAATAAAAGCCATGTATTTTTTTTCACAATCCAGTAAGATCCTGAAAAATCGTAACTTTTAAACTGCTATCTTAACTAAGATCTGAAGTAATTGATTAAATACATCAGTAGCCCTTAATTAGGGCTTCAAATGTTATGCACCACTTAGTAAAGACCCCTCAGTATTAATCGCTAACTAGGAATGACGCACTGCTAGCGAGGGTGTCGGGGTGTCGGGGTGTCAGGGTGTCAGGGTGTCATCGATGTTCGTTATTTATGACACTCGCGCTAATATGCAACTGTAGATGTCACTGAACATCGATGTGACAGATCATTTTTATAGCGATAGTTGGTTTTACTCGAAGAAGAAATAAGATTTACCATTAGTTAAAAACTATCTTACATTAGCGCGTCGTCTCTATTGCGTATCATTTATAAATATTACAATTTAAATATCTTCACAATTCCCTTTCAGTGTCAGATATAATGTATATAGATCACAGATAGTGGACGTAAGCAACATTACTTTATATTTAAAAATTAAAGTAATAAAAGTATTTATTCATGTTGATGCAAAACTGCCATTTAAAATGCAGCAGCATATTTAATCAAGATTTAATTTGTCCGTACATAAGTGGGTTTTAAAGGAATAGAATTGAATTTACAAAACAGTTATTTTAATAAGCGTCCCCTTGATAAGCGCGAGACCGCAGCGGGTCGACCCCACCGTCATGACCCCACGTTCATTCACACGCATCCATTACCCTCCGGACTTTAAATTAACTTTTACATTCAATACTCAGCTCGCAGTGTACGTTTTTAATTCGCTTGTTTACTCTTCATAATATTCCCTAATGTCTTCGACGTTTAGTGATCCTTACCCGAGGGGAGATGGGGTAATTAGTTTAAAATCAAATGGTGCATTTTTTCGCTCTTTTGTTCGGTTAAATGGTGCTACATTTAGTACAAAATACATTTTAGTGGGGTATCTAGTTGCGGGCTTTAAACTCAGACATATTAAGGTAACATTTTCAAAATTTTAACCACTAATTTCTTTAGTTTCCAAAATGTAGCTCGAAATTGACATTTAGGATATATGAAGTTTGTTTGTTATTGAGTATAGTATGAGTGATATTCAATGTAAATGTACTTGAGACACAGAGTACTGTGTACTGACACAGGGATATCATCAACTAATGAATCAGATTAGAAATATCAAAGTGATGTAGATATAGAGTCGTCTCTGAATGTAGCGCTCTGAATGTAGCGGTCCACTCCACACGCCACGCTCTAACAGCGCGGCTCGTTTGATTGCGCCGCCACTAAGAGATTGACTTTTCAATCACCCTAATCCGATTAGCGGACAACACGATTGATTGTCACGGACGAGCCACTCTCGCTCTTATCTACATATCTTTAGATCTATAATAGCACGGCTGCGTTTCACACATGGCGTGTAAGCTATTTAGCACAGTTTACGAGGGCCGGTTATAGGTGTAGTTACCCTCGAGTAGCCGTTAGCTAATGTTGAAAGTTTATTGTTAGCCGTATGTTTGTTTGTTTGAAATATCATACAGTTCAGGATTTATGATTTTAAATGTTCTTAGTCATTTTGTAATTTTACATCTGTAAAATCATTTCTTTTATTGTTGTACTTACTAGAATCAAAATTGTATAATTTGTTCGTGTAATTTTTCTATTCAATAATACTCAACCGTCCACTATTTTCTTCTTTATTATTTTATAATAATTTGATTATATTTATTTAACATTTTTTTTTTTGAGTATCTATAGCAATATATTTATTTTTTATATATATTTAAATCTTTTCCACTTTGACTCATTATCAGTGATCACTTGTGTACGTCAAATAGTGGTGTCAGGAGGGTTTACTTTGATATCATACTTATCGAAATAAGCTCTTCTAATAAGTCATAAAAAACCATCGATAATGATTTATTTGATAATTAATATGAAATAAACACTATACTTGTTATTAAGTCATTTTCTAATTAATTAATTAATTATTAGTTACATAATAACAATAGTTAAATACATTTTTTATTTTAAAACAACAAACGAGGTAAATTCATCACCTTTCAAAAAAGACAGTCGCAGAAGTTGGTCGAAAAATAAAATATTATATACCTTCACTTGGGACTCCGTCATGCCCAGCGCGTAGGCCAGCTTGGCTCTCTCGGGGCCCGCCAGGTACTTGGTCTGCTCGAAGGTCTTCTCCAGCGCGAATATCTGCTGGCCGCTGAAGGTGGGTCGCGTGTGTTTCTTCTTCCCATCCTTGTCCATGCCCTGAGCCCCGCACGCGCTCAAGGCGCCGTTGCTCACTGCAACATTAAAAAGCCCTGAATACTTTAATTTGAGTTCTTTTACAAGTACATTACAAAGTAAGAAATATCAGTAAACTAAAATGTTTTTATATAATATAACTAAAACAGTTTAACTGAACGAGTTTAAATAAGCCAGGTGACTATATAAATATCTGTCTCAAATAAGGCAGTAAACGACAAATCTCTTGCATATAATACATCCAGTTTCCCTCCATAAAGGCTCGTAGATCAGTGATGAAATGATCAGCCTGGCTCGTGATTACTGATGATACATCATCAGGCCAGGGTCAGTGTCATTAGTGCTAGTTACAGTAGCTGTGCTGTTAGAGGCTCATGTACGCAGTGTTCTTGATCTCATCTGTACTCTTACATAGATATAATAATTACAATCATAACACTTAGACGGGACGACCTCGAGACGGGAACTAAATCATTTATCTATCTTAAATATGTATTATATTAAATGGTTTGTAATAACAGTCTGATTATAGTAAAGATACAATTATTGTAATATTTGTATATTCAAGTATCTCTCTGTGGTTTCCAGCGAGACTGAATCTTCACTTATCCAACCTGGATAATTTGATTCTAGACAGCTGCCAGAATTTAGAATAAATTAATCAGATTGATTTTGAAAAACTGATGCCATCCTTGATAGAAAACGTAACAAAATATATTTAATAATCCATATTTTAAAAAGATAAAAACAAAAGCTCTTATATACATGTATTTGTTAGTATTTGATTCGTTCAAAACTCTACTCCCTCAGCGCGAACGTTTTTATCATTATTTTTATTTCATATCGTCTCCTCTCACCCCCCCCCCCCCAACCTACGTCCTCCCCGGGGAGCTCTCCCGGTCGCTTCATCAAAACATTTATTCGCGATGAAAAATATAACAATTGAATGTGATGCGCTTTTTGTTTCCTCTGCTCCCCCTATCCCCCCCTTCTCCCTTCCTCCCCCCCCCCTACCCGCAGAGAGGAAGCGGTTTTATTATAGTCTTATAGATGTTGATGATATCATTGTTTTGACTCGGAGTAATAATATAAAGTGACTTTTCATTTAATAATAATGTTAGGTCTGTTCTCTCAGCACCCACCTAGTGCTTACAGCTTACAGCTTACAGCTTACAACATTCAACTACTTAGACTTATATGTGTTATTTAGAAAACTTAAAACTCACAGATTGTTTTATAAACTAATGTCTATGTATTATTTAATATATAATAATATTTTAAATACGTGGTCGCTCACATCATCTCGTAGAGAAGGCCACTGTATGTCGCTTAGCTGTCTGAGCAGACAAAAACAACATCTCGGGAACTAAAACAACCAACAAACTATACTTTGATTTACATACTATATTAATAGATATACTTTTATAGGTATATCTATTAATATCCCAGAGTGAAATGTATTTTGCAACAGAACAAACAAACGAAAATGTCTTCTTCAAGAGAACTTTGAATTATTCAGTTAACAATGAACAATTATATAATTGGAGTAAAACATCACGAGACAACTGTATGCAGCATTAATATTAATGCCTGAGGTAGTTTATTTATACAGAATGTACCGACAGACGGTCTGTATTGCCGTCTTGTGATCTATGGCACGATTTATATGCTTTATGGTACAAGAGAATTGCTTTGTTAAACTAGTCGTGTCTGCTGGGTTCATCTGTTTTATTATACTTCTTCAGTATATTGTGAGAGCCTGTAGATACTTGACTCCGACCAGAGATTGCTTGCTTGGGCAGCTATCAAATATGGAGTTTATTAAATTATTGAAACATTATTTAAAAGGAACGAGAACAATATGGCTAGCAAGATATTTGAAGTGCCAGTGTTACATAACACCCGACCAGCACCAGCCCCACTCGACCTGCCCGCTGTATACTGTATACTGTTTACTGAATACTGTATAGGGCACAGTGGACGCTCGCGCCCTCTCGTCGATAAGCAAACCTTATTTGAAGCAACAACCGAACATCAACTCTGCCGCATTAGAGTTATGGTCGCAATTAATTTGCCACTTAACGACCGACCACTGGCATTACAATTCATTTTGAACTCTATGTAGTGTTCGTAAAGCTTAAATTCGTTCGTCCCGCACGCTGAATAGAGTTTGTGTTTCACTAAATACATCGCGTACATATTGGGGTGGAGGTGTTTAGTGGTGAGTGGAAAACAGTTTTCCTATTGTACATACTAGGTACGTACTAGATACATACTAGGTACGTACTAGGTACATACTAGGTACGTACTAGGTACATACTAGGTACGTACTAGATACATACTAGGTACGTACTAGGTACATACTAGGTACGTACTAGGTACATACTAGGTATGTACTAGATACATACTAGGTACGTACAAGATACATACTAGGTACGTACTAGATACATACTAGGTACGTACTAGATACATACTAGGTACGTACTAGGTACATACTAGGTACGTACTAGGTACATACTAGGTACGTACTAGGTACATACTAGGTACGTACTAGGTACATACTAGGTATGTACTAGATACATACTAGGTACGTACAAGATACATACTAGGTACGTACTAGATACATACTAGGTACGTACTAGATACATACTAGGTACGTACTAGGTACATACTAGGTACGTACTAGGTACATACTAGGTACGTACTAGATACATACTAGGTACGTACTAGGTACATACTAGGTACGTACTAGATACATACTAGGTACGTACGAGGTACATACTAGGTATGTACTAGGTACGTACTAGGTACGTACAAGATACATACTAGGTACGTACTAGATACATACTAGGTACGTACTAGATACATACTAGGTACATACTACATAATTCCTATAGTACGTGTACCTGTACCTAGTACGTACTAGGTACAGGTACTAGGTACGTACTAGGTACACGTACCGCGCTGTTCGTTTTCAGGATTATATTGATTCACAATGTTCACTTTACTTCTTCACTTATAATAAATACAATTTCTCGGGGTAGTTTTGTAATACATATATATTTTTTAATTTTGGGATTTTTCAGGGATTTGTGTGGTCTTAAATAAGTAATGGTTTGTTTCACGAATTATGAAATTAACTGAGATGACTAGTACCTACCTACTGTTACGTGTATTTTCAAACAAAAACGATGTCAGTTTTTGTAAAATATTCCGTTTAATAATACTTTTTCGTAGAGGAATATCTGAATACAAAAGTACATATACGCTCATTATATACCTAGTTAAGTGCCTACTGTTATGTACTAGCGTCATTATAACTAAGAACTGTTTGAGAACTGTTTAATAGTGAATGGAAACTCGGTCAGTATTATATTAGAATAAACAGAGGCGTTATTATATTATGATATAATCTTATGAGAAAAATATATTTAGAACATTTAAAGTTTATTATTAAAAGCACCACGTCTGTCTGTTTGTTTGTCTGTCTGTGTATGTATGTGTGTACCTATAACATAAATAATATCTTACTAAACATCTTAACCGCACCGAATGTAAATTTCAGTTGACGATCTCGCAAACGCTAAAGTAGCCAATAACAATTATACCCGGCACGGTTATACCCGGGACAATTATCCGGGTAAATCTGTGTCTGTCCCGGGGGAACGCTAACGAGGAGTCAACGGGAACGGCTTAGACGATAACGTGTGTATATATAAGGGGCGGTGTGTATTTGTGTGTGCGTGTGTGTGTGATCCGTAGGTACGAAAGTACGGCATTATTCAATATTACAAATAATTTATTATATGAAAGAGAAGAAGAAAGCGACTTATAAAAATTGAAACCGTTTTCTCATTCTTCTAAAAAAAAAAGGGTAAAATTAACCATCTCACCCTAGTTTAATCTGAAATAATAATATTAGAAATTGTCCTCCAAAATACGAAAGTAGGTATGTAATGAACAAAATGTACTCATAATATAATAACAAACTAAAGTAATGTCGTTTCGTCTGTATGTCTGAATACTTCCCCAGACGGCTCCTAGGAGACAAACTGCCTAACTTATATTACCGGAGGCATGAAGTGCGACAACACACAAGCGATACAATTAAACAAGCCTTTAAACTTTCACCCGCTTACAACCCTTTACGATTACTTCAAACAACGTCGGAATTCTTGAGACCGCGGTTCCCTGGGGCCAGGGGGTGGGGAGGGAGATTCGGTAGGGGGTGTGAGGGGTTGAGGGGCGAGGGGCGGGGGATGTGGAGCGCAGATTTCGTGAAACGTGTTTCGTCGACGGAAATTTGTAGCATGTGTGTTAATATTAATGATGGCTGTGATTATTTATCTCTTGATAACATGTTACTGCGAGGCCGTTACCGACGACACCTCCAGAGAACACACACGCGACACACACGACACACGCGACACACACGACACACGCGACACACACGACACACACGACACACACGACTACTAACAACACATTGAACAATAATCCGTATTTAAGTACATTTAATATCTTCCTGCTTTACAATATTGCTATTAAGAGTATTTATTTATATTTATCAGTTGGAAATAATATATAAGTTCCATACATATATTATAAACATTAGATATATAGTATTTAGTATGTTTGTTTCTCACAAATATAGATATGCATTGAAATGGTTTTGTGAATTAAATATATACCTAGGTATGATAAATATGAAGCACACAAACAGACATACAAACATACACGCAGGCAGTTAGTTGTTGAAATTATAATGTACAAGTAGATATTTAAATGATTGACACTTGAAACAGATTAATAAATGGGTATGTTATGTACAGTGCTATATACAGTGGCTATGAAAACAATTGTTATGTATAATGTTCTTATACAGATAGACAGATATACAGTGACTACTATATACTATATAGATATCACTTAGGAATATTCCTGCGATGAACAGACAAACATAACACAGAGTAAACAAGTCCTCGGTGATGTCCGGGTAATAAAGAGACACGCGCCGGCTGCGGACACACGGACACACGGACACACGGACACACGGACACACAGACACACTCTAATATATAATATATACTTAGTTGTTTTGTATGTTTTAAAAAATACATCTTACAGTAGGGTAAGAAAATACATGAAACCTTATCTAAGGATTAGGAACAAAAAAAAATAGGCACGTAGGTATAATACATACATATAATGTACGGAGTGTCGTTTATATTGATTCAACCCCCAAGAAGGTACGATGGGGGTACATTCAAAAGGCGAATTTTCAAAGAATGAAAAGTTCTGAAGCTCTGAAGATGAGTTTTCCGAACAGTTACCAAGGATAAGGATTTTTTTTTTGTAAATGCGGTTTGCACTATGTTATAATAGGTAGGTAGGTGGGTAGGTAGGTACTTAAAGATAAGATTTGATGTTTTATGAACTCTGTTGATCACTGGTGTAGGTACCTACCTACCTACCTAACTACCTACCTACTTAGTATTTTCATACAGTAAAATTGACAGTCCAGTCTAAAAACGTGTTCGTTAATATTTATATATATATATATTCATCAATAATGACTTCTTTTAATTCAATTAATAGATAATATTTAATAAAAACATCAGAACTCTATTTAACTAACTCTAATTATAAGTTGTATTGCTTCAGTTGTTTATAGTTGTTTGTATTCTTTTTGGAGAATATCTTAAATTAGCTGTTGTTATATTGTTGTTTGTTACATACGTATTCTTCAATACTAATTTCACATCTAAGGTAAGATCATCTTCTATCCTTTAGAGTCAAGACTATTATATATATAGTATGAGAAGAGTGACGGAGGGACATCTCAACATGTAACTACCCAGCTACAGAGAGGTAGCTGTAGGCGGAGGCACGTCGTAGTAGACCGCGTAGTGAAGGTTCCCCTCGAGACAGCACGAGGGCTGCGGCTGAAGGCGTTTCATTAAAATATTTATCACGAACAATCCGACACCCCATCGTGATTTACATTACGAGCTTTGAACACCGCCGCTCTCTCGTGCCATTATATGTAGGTGACATTACAGTATAACACTTATAACTAAGTATTGTTCTACACAGAATTCATTTTACAAGGACTCTGATATGATAAACATTTAAACTAAAACGACATTTTAAATATACGACCCATAAAATAATTCAGACAAACCGAATAAAAAGTGTCCAAATGGTGAAAGAGCATACGAATGCAGTCTGTGCCTTCAATTTTAATTCCCGCCGACATATGCCGGGGCCTACACGAGGGTGCCCGGGAGTGTGTGGGGGGAGGGAGGAGGAGGGGGCAATTAAAAAAATGTGTCTCACTTCATAGGAGCGCCCAGCGCGACCGCAGCTCACGCCCTCCGCTAATTAATAATATCCAGCCGATTGACCTCAGGGCGGGACCCAGTGGGAGCGAGGGCGCCGCTGGCACCTCCACGCTAAAGTTCCGTGCTACGGTGCCTTTTAAATATCTAGTGTGTTATTAAAATACCGAGTTTAGTTACGTTTAAATCTATCAAATGAATATCAACGTATAGTAATGATTTATAAATAGAATAATATATAATGTTGATGTGAAAACATTCCGTGTGGTCAAACTGGCTGCGAGGGTGTTGTGATTTTAATAAACACTAAATGTTTCCGATCGAGTCGCGTCATCGCCGACCGACGCACTCGACGCACTCGACGCACTCGACGCACTCGACTTATACGTACATAGGTACTTATAAGTTACTATACAGCGTGTAGCAGCCGTAATTGTTTGTACCTACTGAAAGTCTGCAGTCACATTAACCGCTGTTTTAATTAACGTTTCTTAGCTGTTGTAATACATTATTATTTTAAAATGTTCTTAAGTGAAGTAATTCTATTTTTTTTTTAAATAATAATCCCATTTTGTTTTTATTAGCTCACAAACGGACCGACGGTTGAGGTATATGATGGTATATATATATATCTAATTGGTGAACTCTACCCGTGTCCTCTATAACATAGAGACGTAGGTTCTTCCTCCCTTCCATCCTAGGAAGGATCCGAGGGTAGCTTGATGCAGCGGCTGAGTGGTACGAACAGCTTTAGAAAGCCAAAGCAATCACCGAAGCTTCTCCTATAATGTGTGGATATAAAAAGTAGCTAATAAGGAGAGTACCTACGGTCGGCGTGTCTGTGTGGCCTTACCAATTAAATATCGTCTACATTCAGGTCGAAGTTTGAGGAGAGATTTTAAATAACTACTGGATTATTGTTCAGAAAAACTTCTGAAACGGTAAATATCAATTGGCTGTGATACTTCAATAAGTCTTATTCAGTTCAATGAATTAAAAAAAATATATATGTGATAGCTAAGAAGTTACTATATATTATTGTATAATTAGTTATACAGGTAGTTAGGTAGATATATAATAAACTAAAAACCAAAAACAAAAATATACAAGAAACTGCTTTTATATGATAGAGAGCTTAAGACGACGATGGAGGATGTCGCGGGGAGCAGCTAGTATACGAACACCTCCTTGTCCATCAGCCATGGAGTCAGGTATTTGACGGTTTTATGACACCCACTGTGGGGCGGCTTTAACTGACGACTACTATATTTATTTAATAATATATGGTAAGCTCTGATAGAAATAAGATATCCCACGCGGCCGGGCTCCTATCACACCTATCACACCTATCACTGTTATAAACCTAATTAAATGAAGTAGGTACGCGCGGAGAGCCTTGTAAACACTTTATATATTTATGGGCTCATTGACTTGATAACTTGGATTTGTTTGGAGAAATATATATATATATATATATTAATATTACTTACGTTACTTAATTATTAACTTATCATTCTTGGTATTAAAGGTATTTATTATATTTAGTATTTTAATACTTATATTTTATTATTTCTAAAATATTATTGACGTTGTAAGAATCAATCGAAAGTAATAAAGTTATAATGGAGTTATCTTTGACCTACAATATTGCTGCATGTTTAGGATGTATCACCGAACACACAAACATACAAAACACCTGTGCACGAACCGAACCGAACAGAATAGATAACATTACCCTTCGTAATTAGCACCGAGCTATCGGCGAGGGAGATTACGAGATTACACGCATTACGGCTGTAATATTGTAATATTGTAATATAGCTGATAGGTGGCCGGCACAATATTAATTAATTATAAAACTTCATCGACATTGATACTACGCTGTACGATAAATATTGCTATCTCAGCGACGCCGCGGTTATTAGTTATCAGATACAACTTGACTTTCTAATCAACTTTATCACTCTACTGACTTTAATGAAATAATGACACGCACGCACACACGCACGCACACACACACACACACACACACACACACTGTCTAACGACATAGGTAGGTACATCTTTAGTGTACGTATCTTTAATAAAGACGAATTAATAACAAATTTTGATAATAATATTTTCTCGTCATTATAATACTCGTAGATACTTGATTTATATTTATATGAAAATACGAATTACCAAATAAACAGTTTTCTCACTGCTGTTATAATAATTAAAAACATTAAAATGACTTCCTTTAGGAAGACATTTCATATCTTTTAAGATACTTTTTCAATTAGTATGTATATTGATGTATTTATTTATTTAAATAATATAACGTCGTGTAGTAGGTACGAGTATATCTCTCCCAAGCGGTTGGAGTGAGGTAAACTGTTTTCTGAGATTGTTTTGCATGGTAGGTGGGTAGGTAGATAGGTAGGTAGGTAGGTACGTAGGTAGGTAGGTAGGTAGGTAGGTAGATAGGTAGGTAGGTAGGTAGGTAGGTAGGTACGTAGGTAGGTACGTATGAAAAATTGCAAATGCGTTGCCATCCTTGAGGAACTGTGAGGTTCTCTCAGTGACTGTTGGTACGAATCGTTACTAGCATAGCTACTCCTGCTGGAGGGTGGCATCATCTCGGTGCTGGAGAGTGTTCCGTCCGTCCGTATTTACCGCCCAGTCAGAGCCAGTACCTATATTTTAGCCAGCCTCTATCTACTCTATAAACTACATTTCGATTGAACTAAATACCTAAAGGTAGCTCTAATAACTCATCACAATGCTCCGACGTCTTCATTTGTCTACACACACACACAGACACACACAGACACACACAGACACACACAGACAGACACAGACAGACACTCTGACTTCTCTACCCAGTCATCTTACACGGATATTATAACTCTACCCAAGAGCAGTTATTAACATAAGTTGCCTTACAATTTGTAAAATAACAAAAAAAATAATCTTTATTATAAAGTTGGTATTATATATTTATTAATTTACGTAATTAAAAATATGGATGATCAATATATTATCACTATATACTGGTAATGATTCAAAATGAAAAAGATTTAAATAAATAATAAATAAACAAATGAATCCGTTTCTCTGATCTGAAATAACAGAAGAGCACAGAGTGGCTTCTTATGGTTGTAAAAACTTTTTGATAATAACTTTAAAGTACTCGTAGGTGTTGTAGGACACATTGAGGCGACACATCGGTGTAACGAGATGTGTGCTAGAGACACAGCCGCCGCGACACACGCGCCGACGGACAAACAAACATTTTCATACATCTATCATTAAATTATCTTATTACAGATAATATTTCGTAAACTGTCAAATCTTTATATTATATTTTTTTTTACACACGTGTTATCCGTAATTTATTTATTTCATACATTTATTGAATTATATTTGTCGAAAATGTCATACAATATCTTTATGAGAAGTAGGTACCTATATCTATTCCTAGGTCGGTCAGTATCTACTTAGATACCTACGATACGATACGATACGATATGCTTTATTGTACCACAAACAAACAAAATATATAAAAAACAATAACACATAAAAGATAAACTAGTACAAAAGGCGGCCTTATTGCTAAAGAGCAATCTCTTCCAGGCAACCTTTGGGTAGAGGACACGAAATATGAAGTCCTAGTCTATGAGAGGATGTCTTAGACCAGGTTAGGAAGACTAACATGAAGTTATTATTAGATAAATAGTAACGACTATATTTTCTGACCTATTTATTAAACTGCTACTGTTTTATGAATAGATCCACAACACAGCCTCCATATAACAACATATAACTGTTCCCAATTAACATACATACGACTAGTCAGTACCTACTGAGGTAGAATTCGTTTAGATATTGAGGTTCAAGCACATAAATATTAAAAAAAACTCGCGTCTCTTTCCAAACATCAAATAGAAAGTAAATATCAAAAGTGAATACTAACTGGACTGCAGGCGCTCCCTCCAGGCCATGGGGTTGGAGACGAGGCCTTGGAAGCCGGGCCAGTACAGGGGTTTGTGCTGCAGGTAGTGCGCCATGCCCGCCGCCGCCGCCGCCAGCGACAGCCGCGGGGCCAGCAGGCCACCCACGTTGGAGCCCACCGGCCGGGACAGGATGTGGTCGATCCCGTGAGGGTTTGGAGCGGGAGGAGGCGCCTCCGCCAACGAACTCAAAGCCGCCAGCGGCGCCCCGAAGCCGCCCTCCAGAGCCCTAGATAGCGGCGGAGAGCCACGGAGCTCCGACATCTTACGAGTCCACAACACTGAATACGAATCAATGGTGATATCACTGACGGATAGTTTTTAAATGTCGTCAACCGTCATGTTAAACCGCCGTGCGGCGCGAGGTCGAGCGTGCGTGCGCCCGCGTGCGCGGTCCGACACCAAATGAACAGCGGAACGCTCCCGGACCCGCACCAAACAAAAAACCCTGAATAGAGAACGCCCAGTCAATCTAAACCTTATATCCGAGTCGACGCCCCTTCGACGCGCCGCCGCACTTGGTGTCGCCGTCTCCCTCACTCGCACTTACGTCGGAGCGAGAGGGGACACGCGTAGTGTTAACACGAGAGCGTAGATTTAACGAATCGCTATTTAATGGCGCTTCTTGTCTCTTTATAATTAAGTCGGGTGCAGTTTTTGCGGTGCCCTCCCCCTCCCCTCGCACCGCTCCCCTCTCAACCCCCCCCCCCCCCCCTCTGACTTTACCGGACCGTCCCGCACAAGTATTGTGTGTAAAAATAATAGCCGTAGTGAATAGAGCAGTTTATTTTATGATTTCTAAATACCGGATGAATTGTCGTCGTTATTTATGTGACAAATATTATATTAATTGACACTCGATGGAAATAAAACACCCCGGATATTAGGGATCTACCGGGACGGGACGGGACGAGACCGGGGACGAATAATAGTGACGTACCATCAGCTACGCCGAGTTTATATAACTGTAGTAGGTAGTAGGTAGTAGTACCAGAGCTAGCTCCTGTGTGGGTAGTTGTTGAATGTTGCCGCCTCGTTATCATAATGCAGAACCTACCTTGAGGTGCCTACTTAGTATTTGAGCCCTCCTATTCATATCTTCTGCTCCTATGCGTTGGTGTTTGTCTATTGCCTACTTGCCTACCTGTATACTAGTAGATATATTACCTACCTATCTAAATCTAGCTGAATGGAAATAAGAATTGAATTATAAAAAAAAGCATTTCAAGCCGCCAATGTCCGGGTTGTAGGTAGGTAGGTAGGTAGGTAGTTATTGTACTTAGTACCTAGCTGTCAACTCTCTCACTCACTCGTGTTTATATTTAATTCCTGTAGATTTCGATACCCACCTATAGCTACTAAAAACATATCTAATATTATACAAATATAATACCCATCTCGTCCAGGTATCGTCGTGTGAAGACTTACCCAATTAAAGCGACCACATCCGGTTCACACAAAGAGTCAACTTCTAAGCCCTTTTTAATCTCTAATGACGGTTCCTATAGAAATAAAGACATCCCCTGTAAATATGGCCTCCAGTAAATATAACAATAACGCGCTCGCTCGTGGATTATACAATTAAATTATTTTAATAATTGAAGGTAGTTATGAAGGCGAGTCATCGTTGAATTTATTTATTATTTCTAAATAGCCTGTGTTTTTATTATTTATTCCTAGCAATTCTTTAGTATCTTATATAAGATACTACAATCAAAGCACTAAGTATGGATTCTTTAATCAGTGGGTAAAACTTATCTTCTAGAAAACTTCTCCCGCCTATAATATCTAATGAGACTATAAGATTTTGATTGGAGTATTAAAAATTAATTGAGGTACCCTAGATAGGTAAAAGTACGGGTACAATAGAAATAGAAATACATTGACATGTCACGAAAACACGATGACACATGACATGACACGGTAGTTGAGTTGGCGGAGCGACGGGCGCGGACTCGCAAAAGGTTGCGGCTTCAACTCCAACTCGTGGGGGTATTTTTAAAAATAATATTCAAATTATGAATTATATATAGTTTATTTGGGAAGCACCTACTTACCTACCTGGTAGGAGTCTAGGTAGGTAGAAAGGTACTTGTAGAAGCATCTAGCTAGTCCAATAAGTGATATAGTAGGTAGGTAGGTATTTCTCAGAGAGGTAGGCTCCGTTCTTCCTACCTATTGGTACATTTTCGTATCTCTATTTTAGTTCGCAATCATATAAGTGACTAATTCCTACAGGTAGGTACTACTACTTTAACGCGACTCTACACGCCGTCCTGATAATATGTTTAGTAGTAGACAGAACAAACACAGAATAACAAACTAGTGTGACTGAAACTGAACAGACTGAAGAGACACGTCGTCTACACTAAGATGCTGTGACTCCACCTGACTCCTCCTCACCACGATACGTGCAGCAATAAGTCTGAGCGGCAGCTTGGCAGCTGGGTTTGTTTTGATAGGAGTAAGGTTACCTGCAGTAGAAAGACACCAGGGTTGTTTGAATTTTTTAAATTAAATTCACTTCAGTGTGTCGTGAGTTGTTTTTTGGATTTAGGCTCCTAATTAAAATGATAGTTAGGTATTTTTAGTAGGTACCTAGGTAGGTACCTAGGTAGGCACGCTAGGTATCAGCAGTGTTATTACACTACCTTCATACGAACTACATATTTAGAAATACGATTTATAACTGATTTTCGTAATATATTATATAATAATAATACCTAATATAATAAGTACGTTTAGTAATTCCAAAGAAACTAATAAATGTTTAAGACGGAGACATCTTAAAACTAAAAGTTAAACAAATATCAAGAACGCTATTTAAATAAAACTACAAGTAACTTAATAATTTTCTCAATACAATATTTTCACGGAACTTGAAACAATAAAAAATCAACTTTTAGATATGTACCATCGACTACGATTGTGATAGAGACGGTGTGTGTGAGCGGGATGAAAGGTGATCCTGGTCGTTGATTGGTGAGTCTATTATGAAACCCCGCCCCTTCCAATAAAGCCAGCCACGTGTTTTTGTAACTTCAGATGAGTTTCAGCGTCAGTCGTGTGCGGACGTGCCGCTATCAGCTCCAACTTTATGAAACACGCTTTAACATCTTTTGGGGACTTTTATTTTATTTAATTATCAGAAAGTATGTTTTGTATTAGGTTTATTTTATTTAATTAGCACACACTTGAAGTATGTCTATAATCGCCCTATACCTTACAAACCATACAAAATATATAATAAATATATTAATATAACTACCTATATACCTACTTATTACTGGGTCTAATATAAATGTCTCATCTGTAATCTGGATGGTCTATTTTTAAATAAAACTTTCGTGCTATTGTTATGTTATTCAGGCACCAAACCTATTGGGTACCTATATTAAAAACATGTCCGCAATATAATTAAATCAAATAATATTCCAAGCATAATAGAAGGCATTCATTTTCTGATCTATTAAGTTTTAATCAAACAATGATAATAAACGTTAAAAGTAATATTAAATCATCCCTCACGACAAAGAGAGATCCCCCCCCCCCACCACCACCCCCCACCCCAAACACACGCACACACGCACTAATGAAATCATTCCGCTCCATTTACTCTCAATAGACGAGATAACTCTACTTTTAATATTATTAAGTACCTATAGTGGGTTCAAATTCAGTTAGTTTAAGTGCCACGTTAAAATAACAATATCCTATATATTGTTATTATATTTTAAATAAATAATGTAAATATTTATTACAAGTAAGAAAATGAAATTTAAACAATCGTAATGATAAATAGATGTAACGAGATGTCGTCGTGTCGTCGTGTCGTCGTGTCGTTGTGTCGACTGCGGTTCGTTAATATTAATTCAATAATTCATATTAATCAAATCAAACTGAACTTTTCTAAATATTATTCATTTCATTTAATAAATTTCTAAAAGAAGGTACTTCTTTGTTTATTTGTTGGTTGTTGCTCATCACAAACAAACATAAATTATTTGTTTCAAATTCAACCATTTATTACCGAGTCCGTATTATTAATTAATATTAAACATTCATCAATCGATGTGTTTTTATTAATCTGTAACATGACATTTACTAGCTGTTGCCCGCGACTCCGTCCGCGAGGACTTCAGAACACAGGGCTCGTAAGAAACTCATTCGCTCGACCTTTTTTTCATCAATATTATTTCAAAATTGTTTTATACGAAACGCCCTATTGATATTGCAAGGGAATAATAAAATATAGCCTATATCCAAAATTAAATTTCTAAATATTGGTTAAGACATTTTTTTATTAGGATAATTTACTTTTAAGATTACCTCCAATAAATTGACTTATAAAGTGTACATACAAACTTTACCTTTTAAAAGAATATAAAAAATATGATAAATATTATATTTGACAGTGTTGTGTTTCCTATAATACATATTTAACTTATACTTTATCTTCAGCGACACGTGGTCGGTTATCTTATTAACTTTTAGCTTATATGTAACGTTTGTATTATAAAAAAACACCGTCTATAGATACTTACTCAATCCGGTTAACAAATACGTTTGTATCTATCGCTATCTATTAGAATAGTATGGAACTAACAGATAATTGTGACTGTCGGATTATAAACAAATAATTCGCAATAAATTATGTAAATAAATCTAGTCGAACGATTTAAACAGTATCCTTTGTCCGTCTCCTGGTTGTAAGCTACCTTCCCACCAATTTTCAGCCAAATATGTTCATCTATTCTTGAGTTATAAATAATTGAACTAACACTACTTTCTTTTATATATATTAGTTGATCTTTCTGTCAATTTCTTACTCAATTATTTTATTTATGAGTGAACAGTTTAAAAATATCAAAGTGGAATTAATGAATTTAACATAGAACTGTCGGCCAGCGCTCTCCCTCCTCCCCACTACACACACCCTGCGTGCACCCCGCTACACACACCCTGCGTGCACCCCGCGTGCACCCCGCACATGCACCCCGCGTGCACCCCGCGTGCACCCCGCACATGCACGCCATGTTCGTATGGTATTTGACCATTATCATTTTAAAAACTATAATAACTCCTTACTTTTGTAAAAAAATAAGTGTCTGTAATGAATAGCTTATTCATTTGGATAAGGATTAATATAATGTTTATTAAAACGACTTACCAAATAATGTGTTATTTTACAACTAGTTTGATAACCATAAAAATGGTTATAGTGGGTTAATCTTAAAAGCTAGACATATGGTGTCGCAGACTTTATTTTAGAATTTTTAGAAGAGAACAATTTTGTAACACATGATTTTTACGTAACTTTCATAGACATTTTCATAGACACTGAAAGAATTTTTAAAATCGGTCCAGTAGTTCCTAAGATTAGCGCGTTCAAACAAACAAACAAACAAACTCTTCTGCTTTATATATTAATATAGGTTAAAAACAATATTCAAACTGAAATGGCGTCGATATTGATATCTGATAATAACACATCCGATGTGTGATAAGAATATATTAAATTAATGTAAATGATTA
This sequence comes from Dircenna loreta, assembly GCA_963555665.1. NCBI lineage: Eukaryota > Metazoa > Arthropoda > Insecta > Lepidoptera > Nymphalidae > Dircenna > Dircenna loreta. The sequence continues at coordinate 7,431,608 of OY743097.1, read as the reverse complement.
ACTAATTAATTAGATTCTTTGTTGTAAGTGTATCGAGTACGGTTGTAGCACGTTGTGTCGTGTGACTTCTGGTTGATATAACCCGCCATTTTGTTATATCGAAGTAGTGGTTGAAGTGTGATTTATTGTAAGTTATTCTCTGTTGTTATCATCATCATATATATATATATATATTTATATATATATATAATGACATCAACAATTATAATAATAATAAATAATAATTATATATATATATATTATAGTTTTTGTTTTGTTTTTATATGCACCCTTATATTCTACATTTATTTCAGTGCTAGCTGGAAGAGAATGCTAGTGGCATTTTGCTAGCTTTCGCAGAAATTGTGCAAAAATAAATAATTAAATGTAAGTATTATTTTTATCTCATGTGACATGTCGTTCATGAGCACAGTGTGAGGTGAGTGTGAGGTGAGTGTGAGGTGACTGTGAGGTGAGTGTAGTTGAGTATTAGTGAACTAGATGGCGTTAGTATGTAGAATAGATCGCGCCCTCGAATGATATAACATCGTAGAGTTCATGAAGTCGTGAATTGAATTATCTCACTATTAGTAGTGTATTTAAAAGTATTGTATGTTATAAGTTAAATTTAATAATATAGAACTAGGTCATTTTCTAAGAATATTCAAAATAAAAATGCTACATATGTATGTACCTATACATTTATATATGTATGTAGGAGCTCTCCTGTTATCTTTTAATTATAAAAATACAGACAATAGTTATCTTTGAGATTCACCATATAGTTATAAGATAACTCAATAAATCTCCTAGATGTTGCCGCCAGCAGCCGCCAGCAGCCGCCAGCAGCCGCCAGCAGCTCGTAGTGGTGTGTTGTCGTGTTGTAAACAATATACAAGGCGACCAGGTGCCGGGAGAACTTGTTCAATTAACGAACAGGCAGCAGGGATGTGACACCAAACTATCGATTAAATACTTATATTTGAAATATGTTTCTTTAGTAATTACGTCAATATTATTTTAGTTCAAACTAGTGTTCGTGTTAATCCGTGCTAATTACAATATGACCGCACTGAAGACCGACTATATGTGATACTTCTACATATTTCGTTATTTATATTTAAACACGAGGATATACAAGTATAACATTATCTCAAAACAGATGCCAAGTGTTTACATCAGGTAGCTAAATAACTAACTACTATATACAACTACGTATAACCTACTTTTAATTTCCTTTTATTTGGTGGTTATCAAATAATTTAAACATAATTATATTTTGACGTGTATTTCTAAGAAGTTATTTTTAATTTAAATTTGATAGTGATTATATTAATTGTATAATGTACACCTAGTGTGTTTAAGTGTTTGGGTTACTTCGGTGTAGGTAGGTAGGTAGGTAGGTAGGTACAATGGGTACAACACTAGCGTCCAAGGCGGCGGCTAGCGGCGCAGGTATCGGTAAATTAAAAACAATAAATCCCATCGTACTAAGAGCCGCTGTTGAAAAACTCCCTTTATTTATAGACGCACTAATGACGCGATAAATACATAGTAATGTTAATTTTTGTCAAGTTCTGTTCGAGTTTGAGACGCAGGTGCTGCGACTACAATTGCAGAACTTACTCCGACCTACTTGAGCCACTTTGTCCATAAATGTTATATTTGAATTAGTAAACGTTATAGGTAACTAGATATGTAGATAGTCTACCTACTTAGGTAGGTAGGTAGGTAGGCACCTCGTGGGAGTGATCTTTTAAACTATATATTTTGAGCTCCTTGAGTGTCTCAGCGTCATAGCACGTAGCAGATATTTAATATTTTAATAATGTCAAACGTAGGTACCTTTGTGTGAATACACAGTTAACGACAAGACAAGTAACTAAATGAACCACTACAAGTTGGGGAGATAATTAGTGATAGTTTGAAGAAGACTATTGAAGAGTATTTAGCAACACATGGTGGACATAACTCAGCTCCAGGACTGCGGGCTGCAGGGCTCCGGCCAGCTCCGGCCGGGCTCCGTTATTAACAACGGATCACGCGAGGATGGCTTTCATAGTTTTCACTAATGACCCATTTGCTTAAATCAATTAATTAATCATTTATATGTCATATTTGTAGTTATTTATAGACACCGCTTAATTTAAAACATCCATTATCTAAAGTTCTATAATCCTAAAGTTTTTATTTTGTGTTCTGTATGTAGGTTGTATTGTTGGGAAATGTTTAAACGCCATTAGAACCAATATATCTTAACGTATTTTGAGATAATATAATTAATAAATATGCTATACGAATTAAATCTATACTAGTTAGGTACTTACTGATACAGAGATAGTTGGAGGAAAAGAATATAGCGAAAATGAAACAACAGATAAAACTATAATCTGCCCCTATTAGTATTAGATTAGTAATATTTAGGTTTTGTAAAAAATAAAAAAATCAGCACCCACTTTGCATAATTCCTTCAAGGGTAAAATAGAAAATGTTCTCAAATTAACATGACGCAGGACAGATGGCGGTGTAGCTGAGTGGGAGCCGCCGGCGTCAGCTGGCACCACTAACTTAGACCATCTAGTCATTGAAAATAAAACCTAGATATAATAGCAGTAGCTTACTGAACATACATTTAGGTCATATTTTTTTAATCTTCAATTTGTATTGGATCCACTTCCAATTGGCGCTCGGAGCTGAGAGAGAATTAAAAAAGACAAACTACTAAAGTGGCAATATTTTAAAATATGCTTTAGTGCTCGTAAATAGACTGAGAGAAATGGTATTAGCAATATTGTAAGTCTTCACGCCTTTAAGTGCAAGGAAGTGATGGAAGCGATCACGTAGAGCTACGCATGTACTAGACAGGTTCTATTCAATAAAATATTTATATCGATAAAAATATATTTCTGACGTAATAACTGTTATTATCGTTGCAAGATACAAATTTAAACTTCTAAAAAAGATAAACTAAGTTCTAAATTTGAGTATAATAAGTAGCTTATTGTAGAAAGTTTAGTGCCTACAACTGTACGAAGTTTTGTATTTTTAATTTAAATATAAAATACCTATAAAATCAAAAATCGCAAATTATAGATAAAACAAAACCAAGCCTCACTCTATCTCGGAGGCGGCTCGCGATTGGACGATAATGATGGATAGGTATGAAAAACAATATAGCATTCCTGAGGATATTGTTGTCTCGTCATCCAGACCGGACATATTCCTGTACTCTAGATAGTTAAAGCGCGTGATACTTGTGGAGCTTACTGTTCCATAGGAAACTAACATCCCCAAAGATCACACAATTAAAGTAAACAAGTATTACGAACTGACCAACGAACTGACCAGGAATAGGTATATAGTTAATTTGTACGCGGTAGAAGTGGGAGCGAGAGGTATAACAGCGAAATCTCTATAACCTTCTTAAAGATCTCCTAGAACTATCATCAGTTCATTTCTAGAACGTAATTCAAAGGCGGCATTGGTAGGTTCATTCCAAATTCGGTTAGGTAGGGAGAGGAGCGCAACCAGTGAAGGCGAACGTTAATGCGCATTTTAAGTCTACATCTGGATCGCAAGTCCCAGGAGCTGTTTGCACTCCTCCCCCTGCCACGCGATGGGCCCTTCACTCGTACAGTGAATTTTGAATCGTTAATTTCTTACATTACAAACATGTCAGTATGTCAGACCGTGAATAAGCTATCACCAGCTCGGAATGCTACTCTGCTGAGAAGAGCTGGCCAGCTCAAACAGCTCAGCAAACTCAACAGTTGCTCTTTTTAAATTTATTTCACAATGTTTGATGTGATATAGTGAGATCACCGGTTATGTTATGCTGGATAAGGGTGAAATGGAACGAAGATGCATTTCCAGATATATGAGACTCCGCGTAATGAGTTAATTATTGTACTGCTTAATCTACAAACATAATGCTAGAGTATATGACCCTAGCACACTCACAAACTTCTAAGCTTGGACAGCACCATCAATAAACTGGGTCGACAGGTTCTAGGATGTGGTAAAACCACGTGGATATAAGAAATGTTTCCTTACTAAAATAAATATTATTAAAATGTTCTGATGTTTCTTACATCAGAACAGTAGCAAATGGAATAAGTGTATAGTATTAGAATAATAATTACATATCAAATACTTATTATACTAAATATAAAAGACAATGTTTAAATAGTAAACCTAGAAAAATATATTAATATAAATGTACATATTAAAAAATAAAAATAAATACAGGATTAAAAATAATACCATACGGTAGGTATTCGAAGGCCCGTCGCTCTACCATTTGAGCTACCGTATCGCTGCCAGACTCGGTGAATTAAGCATTCTATACATATTCGTTTTTATCAAGACGGTGGTGACATCTATTGGTCTTCTTTCTAAAATCCTAACCAATGTTTCTATCTGTGCTGTACAGATTGACATTGAGAAGACGCCACAACCGATATTACTATACCTACATGTTAATAAATTATTCCAAATAACAACAATTATATCATCATCATCATCATCATTGGCCTCATACGTCTCTGACAGACGATTTAATCAGTGTCCGATGCAAGACTTTTCGTGACTATATAAGCCGATGCGGGAGCGGCATGACTTTCCGCAACCTCTACAGGTGAAGGTGAAATTAGAGACTGGAACATGCATGTTTAGGTGTCGTTTCCGACTTTTGTTGGCAAGACTAGAGAACCAGGCGTCGTCGTGAGTCTTACGCCCATCAAATACACGCTTTCTCCATTCGTCCCTATCCTCAGCAAGCTTCTCCCAGCTTTGATGGTCGATCTCAAACGCAGCCATATCCCGTTTGGCGCAATCTTTGAAACGCAACATGGGTCTTCCAACCCCTCTTTTGGCGTTAGCTACGGCACCAAGCAGGACACGCCGCGGTAGACGCGAAGGTTCCATCCGGTGCACATGCCCTAACCACCGCAAACGTCTCTGCTTGAGCAGGGCAGCTTGTTCAATTTCTAGAACCCGCTCGTTTGTGACTCTGTCCTACCAGGTTATATGCAAGATGTTTCTTACTCAGCGCATATTAAATGAGTTTAGTCGACATTCTTGTTTTGCATACGATATCCAGGTTTCGGCTCCATACAAGAGTATACTTAAAACGCAAGTTTGGTAAACAATAATCTTGGTTTTGGTGGTCAGACGTTTATTATTCCATACTCTTGTACTGAGCCTGCCAAACATGGTTGCCGCTTTGCCGATACGCGTATTGATCTCAGCATCAAGCATGAGATTGTTCGACACAGTCGACCCCAAGTAGCAAAAATTGTCAACAATGTTCAAGGGAACGCCACTAAGCATGATATGCGGTGCTTCTGCGCCTTGAGCTAGCACTACTGTTTTTTTGGTATTAATGAAACAACATTTATATATAATGTTTATAATAAAATATTGTTGAAAAGCACTCTATGTAAGCACCTCTTCTGTAATGCGTATCTGATATCTCAATATTACCGGCAGGTCTGTGGTAGCAGCAGGTCTGCTTCACAAATTGTTATTTACGAGCTGGTGCCGGTCGCCAGCGGCTCCAGACATCCTAAATTATAACCTAACCTGGTTAGTCGCTAAGTGCGGTGGACTGCTACTGATTTTTACATGTGCTTCCCTAAATATGCCAAACTCTCCACTAATTGGAAATGTGTCTCGTAAATTATATTAGAAATACGGACTGTTTGTTTTAAACACAGTTCTATTTGAGTTAGAGAGAGTCCAATGTCTAATACAACACATCGCCGGGACTAATATATTAAATAATAATTAGTACAAGTAAAATATAATAAGGATTTAACTTCAAAACTGTATACTGGTAAGTATACATCTAAGCATTCATTTTTTTAAATAAATTGAATGATGTTACAATACGCGCACATTCGTTGATTAAATCTAAAATTTATTAAATATACAAACAACATAATATAATAAAGAAGTTACAAATAAAATGAATATTTATTAGCAAAGCATCGACAATCAGCCCTGAGAGTTGTTTTGGACGGCCGCCATTACTCAACCAGGAAAAACACACCTCATCTACAAAATGGATCCCAAATAAGTTTCAATTCTTCGATTCCAATTTCAAATCGAATTCGTTCTGATATTTATTGGAGAATCCGATTAATCTTTAATTCCGACTCTCTGTTCTGTTTTAAAAAGTGCTCATGAGACTCCTTGATATGGTGTTTTGAACTTTATTGTATGTAGTCAAGATGCAAAATCGGTTGAAGTGATTTCATCGGGAGTATTAAAAGTGGGAAATATTTATGAGCTTTCGAAGGAAATTCTTTCTGAATGTTTGCATTTATGAAAATATGCTCCAATGAGAGGGGCCGATTGGCTCCTACAGGGTGGAGTGACGTCATACTTGTAATTAACTAGCCTCCTAAAGTTCAGTCAGTCAGTTCAAATCAATTTGTATTCACCTATAGCTTACGGACTTCCATATATATATATTATAAATTACAGGAGCAAAAATAAATTTATTAATAATAAAATAAATAAATAACCAATAATTAGTTCATTAGTTTTATGTTACTTCCAAAAATCTAGCTTAGAAGTGGTGATGTTTGTCTCTGCATTAAAAAATCTTGGGATCCCTGGAACGTCTAACCCTAAAATTGGCTTGTAAGTGAAGAAATAATAATATTTCAAATTAAATTCTATGTTATATAACGGAGTTTTATGATGGGCTGATAATATCTTATAATCTTCCTTTTTTCTAATGTTCATAATCTTTTAAAATCTGAAAAGGTATTAACCGCGTGTTAATTTATACACCCTGTACTCACAGCAATCTTTTCCGATCAGTGAGTGTAATTTATACGGAATCTAGGGGGGGCTAATAATGTGCGCCCTCCCCACCGGCTTACCCTCCACCCTGCAACACCCCCCCCCCCCCCTCCCTCCACCCCCAGCTCTCATTACAAGTGCTTAAGACTTGTTACTTTGCACACTACATTGTATTAATCACTGGACCTACATTACTAACTTACTAATTAACTAACTCTACATCACAATAACTTCTCTCAATATATAACTATATTATTTTAAATAACTACTCCACCCTGTATCTATACACGCCATCATATATGAATGTAGATCCAGCTCGTGTGAGTGATACCTACTAGTGATTATATGGCGTCAGTTTCATTTATTAATATGTATAACAATAATTGTAGTTTTTTGAATTACGACTAATATAATAAGTGAAAATAACTTAACGACAAACACATCTGTTATTTACATAAAGTAATAACATAAAGTTTCATTGGAAAAGAAAATTAATATCGAGGGCTGTGTCGTGAAACAATAAATTGAAACCGACAAGAATCATTCGAAGGAACCGGACTATTATGCCGAATACTTTTTCAATCTTTATATTGCAAACAATTTAATTTTCTCAGTACTACCAATGTAATTACGACTCTGTCACATGCATATAAGGTTTAATTTAGCGCTTGGGTGGAAATGAAGGTAGTTTCTTGAGGGTTCGATTGGTAGAGTATTTTTAATAAGTGGGAATGATTTACGCGACGCCAGTCCCACGCGGCGCCTAATTACACCCACCACTCCGGAAAAAACTCACTTCCACCGTACTGTCATCTTAACGATGTGGACAATTAGCGACCCGCCCTTCACTTGACATTTAACTGACTCAATTATATATATATATTTGAGTAACTCGCTACCGCAGACGCTAAAGATTACGTATGTCTCTGCAATTAAAATAATAACTATAGGATTTAATAAATGACTTTTCCTTATGGAATTAAATTATTTGTAAGTGTGTATAGTTTTAAAAAAACATAAAAGTTTGGACAGTGAGGCTATGACAGCAGCCGGCAGCGACGCCGAGACTCACTGAGGAGTAATGAATTGTTCAGTCGAATGATGTTTTCTTTGATTTTCAATAAAAATAAGTTAAAACGACTCTCTCGTCGAATCAAAACACAGGTAAAATATCAAACGTCCCTTTCATCCCACAATGGCCTCCTTCTAAATAAAAACATAGCTTCCAAATCGTATCTATTTTCCAAACATCTGTACCTCGAACGAATAAAAGGAACTGATTTTGTGAATGTAAACCCTATTCTGTCGTAATACGGATAACATACAGGCATATATAACCTAGCAGTATTATAGCTATGAGATTGCAAGGAGTAGCGTGTGTGGCAACATTAAGGCAAATAAAATTTAAATATGGCAACACCGCGCTATAAAAGAACGTACACCAAAAGAAATAAAACTAATACGAGACTATAGAGTATTTAATGAACGGATATTTAAACTAACGGCGTTATACATACTTATTAGAAAATTATAAACAAAAATATAAGATATTATAATAACAAAGTCTTTATACTGATTATATTTAACTAATATACGATTTGAGAATTTTAGTGTCATCAGGTGTAGTGAAGTGTTATGTTGGAACTAGTGGTTATTGAAGACACTATGGGGAGGGGGGGGGGGGGGGGGGGGTAATTTTGTCTTTGGTACCTATATATGAAGTGTAATGAAGGATTTCAATAAGTCAGTACGGCCTGGTTGTTCCAAGGTGGTTTCAGTGTGGTTTCAACGTGGTTTATGGATCGTATCGTAATACTGTGAGGTAAATATTTTTGCGCATTACAAGCATTCGGCGTGCTCGTATTATTCAAATGTGGACCAATAAGAGAGCATTTACGGCCAACCATAAAACTACAATCCAACCGTACCAATAAATATCAGACCTCCGTAACTTATAACCTTTGGAACGAGGAGCTTGGAACCGTGGAAGTGACTAATGCAAAAAAATCACTAGTTTTATTACAAAATAGAATTGACAGCGCACAAAGCGTTCTGTACTCATAGCTACCTACATTAACTAGAGTTATTCAGTCAGTCAGTTTTTGAAACTGTCTCCATAATAGTGGCGTTCCTTCCAGTGTATAATATCCGCGGTGGTTATAATAATACAAGCTATAACGGAGTTACGAGCGCTACAGAACAACCCGACCCGGGTTAATTTCACCTGGGCGTGTATCGGCCCCGGTCATATTAAACTAATAACACAGTAACTCGCTCACTCCCACACGACTCCCAACACTTCTCAACACAACTACCGTTCAATCAGTGAATACAAAGTCTGGCAGAGGATCCAGTCAGTGATGTAGTGCCAGTGTTTCCTATTAGCTGCTCCTCTGAGTGATCAGCTCGACTGCAGCATTCAGCAGCAGGAAGTCTTATTAAACCCTTCTACTACCTACCTTCCCTATAATCAGCTTCCAACCTACGAAATGAATTTCCATTGGTTTTCTTATATTTAAATAATTGTAATCCTGCCGTGAGCCGGAGGCTGAGCCACCAGTGGGGCCACTTGGCAGCAAGGCAAGGTACTTCTAAATAAAAAACCATTAAAACCAAAAATAAACTTATCATTACGAACAACAAAAACAATATCAAGTATTTTTAAAAATTTGTTGAGGAGCTCTACGTGAGTGCATGTATATCATATACTATATACCTATATGTTATATACCTACCTATATACAAATTACAAAAAAAAAAACTCATAGTTTCGAAGCAATTGTCTTCGCTCAATCAGTCGTTACATAGTTAGATAAATATGTGTTATACAATGTGTACGAACTACGTTTTCACCTCCGGTGTAGCTGTCACGGCCGCAGGGCCAGCAGCATTAGTCACTGCACAGAAAAAAAAACACGTGTATGCACATTTAATGTATGTATGTATGTATGTACGTTTGTAGTTCAATAATAATAACATAGTGTGTCTCTCTGCTGTCTACACCTCATGAAAATTGTGTACATTGTTCTTTTATTTATTTTCACAGATTGGATTATCAATATAAAATCCATCTACATAAAATACTACTACAGAGTAGTATAGAAATAATAACTAGGCTAACTCACACAATATATATTATAGTTGTGAGTCTACACGAACCACCAGTACCGGCAAGTGCCTTATTCAAATATACACATCAATAGTAAAATTAAAGTAAAGTTCACGACTCCTTATGGAACCCCAAAATAGATACAAGTAAATAAAACGTCTGCTGAATACATTGACAATTGAATATTGTAATTAAGCCTCCTCGATACCTAATTCTCTACCTTCATAGAGCAGCTAGTGTAACGTTATGACGTAATGTAACGTGTGCGTTCAGACCGATGTTCACGAGCACGCAGGTGCGGAAGGTGTAAACTTTTATACGTTTAGTTCGACGTTCACGAATCATTTTCATAACCCGGCTCTAATCTTTTCATTCTTTTGATATTGGAGAGGTTCAATAAGATATTTGAATCATGATTTTCAAGTTCTCAAGAACCTTTTAGAAACTTAAGTATATTAAGAATATAAAATTAATTACAAACAGCCACACAGGTTGTGGTGAGAATCGCGAGTACATTTTACTTGTTTATACAAAAGAAATAACCACTTACAGAAAATCCGACGGTTTTAAATGAAATTACATTTGCGACAAGGAGCGCTTCTCTTATTGAACATGTTTAATAATGACGTTCCTGACGAGGACATTTGAACAAACCACACTTACTTGAATTTAGTAGTTGTAATGTAGGTAACTTTGAAAGCTCCTTGTCTGTTTGATATTTAGTACAGAGATATTGTATTAGTAAAAACGAATATGGATTTATTATGACTAGTAACTCTAGCTACTAATATAAAGTTATATTAAAAATAGATATAGGGTTTTAGAGTACCTACATCTTCAAGAGTCTTGTTGATAAACTTCCTCAGAGTCGTGTCCTGTGAGTGTCCTCGTCTGTACATAGAGATTGCTGAAATAGGAGAAATATAACGTATCGTATTTAAATAGAGGTGTTCGAAAGGTATTTAATGATGAAGCCAGTGGTACAGCCGAGCAGTGATCTCATATCCGAGTAGCCACTAGGACCGCTCTCTTACAAACTATTGGTACTGTACTGTACTGTACTAGCTGTACTTCTGGTAAGACTGGTGACGTGTCAGCCACACGTTCCATATTTCTAAGTTGTCTATACCCATCGTGCTCTTAATACTCAACATATATTTGAGACTGAACTTAACGCATATTTAAAATATTGAAATTGGTTTAAATACAGACGTTTCAATGTAAAATGTCATCTAATTATTGTAATGTGACTGAAGCAGCAGTAACTGATAAGTTAGCGAGTTCCATCTCTGCGTCTAAGAGGCTCTTCAACTAACAAGTACAACTACAACTTTGACTTCTGCGACAAGTCTAACACCCATCTCTACATCACTCCACTCCGCTGCTTATTTGAATAATATTTAGGTACAGCCGGATAGAAAGGTCTTTAATGATTTTTAATATTTTTGAACTTTTAAATATGATTCATGTTTGAGTATTATGATACGTATTTTGTATATAGGTATATACGTAGATAGCCAGGCAATAAAATGACTGCTTCTAATAAAGCAGATCTCACAAGTTCTCTAAATCACACAAATAATCATCTTTACTAATCATTAAGTGTCGCTGACAAAGGTGACTCGACCCTAACTGTAGCTACCGAACCCACCACCCTCTCATATATGTATATATTCAGAGATCCTTATTGTTATGTGACGTCGTCTGTCTGTAGCAGTCATAATTAGTAATTGAATTACTATAACGTTATTGAAGTAAATATTACTAAAAGTATTTTTAAATATTGTATAAAAAATATTAAAAGTATGTATTTATATTTATAGCTAAACTTGAGTTTTTACAAAACATATAATAAATATCAATAAATGATCACTTCTCACGTGCTGTTTCTCGAATGTGCTCAGGACGTGTTCAGTTATCAGCAAGAAATGAAGGCGTATGCTTTATGAGTCATGTAAATACTACAATAAGAAATACGTTCTGTGGTAGATTGTATCTCCGCGTCGCGCCGCTGATAGGTATTTGATAACGGAACTTCGACTCTTAATACTCAAAGTATGTACGCGTCACCTCACTCATGATCACTTAAACTTCCTTTCTGCTGCCTTTGTGTAAGTTTGTACGACAGACTTACAAAGAGATAATGTAGAACCCTTACAAACTGTAAACCACGCTCAAGTACCTATGTCAGGATTGAAGGAATAATAAATTATGTAACTATAAACTTAATGATATTTTAATCTTTTACTTAAAGACTATTTATTATTATAAATAAGACGTCCTTATTAGTAGCTTATATATTTTATACGAGTATAGTATTATGGATTATAATGTAAGTTTTTTTTTAAATACATTATAGACATTTAAAAATAACTTGAAGAATATTTATTATTTAGTAGGTATAAGTAAGATTTCTGAATTTTGTATTTAGTGAGATCAATTATAATTTAATATATCTACCTATTTACGAATTGCCGACAAAACAATAACCAAAGTGTTGAATAAATTATATTTAAATATTTAATTTAAGTATATGTTTTATATTAATGTTTTTTCCCATAGGTTTATTCTCTAAGTACTGTGACATTTATAAGATCATTTTATACTCCAAACGTCAATATATCAATATAATTATTTATAAAGGGTATTTAGTTGAACCAACAGAACGTCCCTTCACTAAATAAACCATTAAGTACCTATAACATTACGTGTGAAATTATCCACATACTACAATCGTTTCATTGTTTACAAACACATGTAATGTTGTCTAACCCTTTGCTTTATTAACTGCGGCGTGCGGCTCGCACGTGGCTTACACGCGGCGTACACGAGACTTTCACGGCCGTACACGCGTCGTGCACGCGGAGCGACCGTCACGCCGCAACCGCGACGGACAACAAACACGCTAATCACGTTACAAGAGGATTACAAGAGTGATAGATGTTCACAAATGACTGTCTCGTTATCTGAGAGGGGTAGGTGGTGTGAACAACATGTCACAGAATACCACAGAACACCACAGAACACCAGCGATCACCACTCTACTAGCGATGTCTGTTTGGTGGTACGGTAGTAGATATTTATATATTTATTATGAACAACAACAGATGTGAGTTCGTTACATATGATTGTATCATTTGATGAAATGCTAACTTGATGTGTGGCGCTCGGTATGGAATATAAATTGAAATTTCTTCTAGAGCTAGCCAGACAATGGCGGCAGAGCTGAATTATCAGCGATTACAAACCAAGATGGAAAAGCCAGCTGTTAAACACCGAGAATGGTCAATGGTTTTGGCCCACTGCTACTTCAGGACAACGCAGACCCCATACTTCACAAATAACAGTTGATAAAATTGAATGAGCTGCTACTGAAGCCATACTCCCCGGACCAAGCTTCAACAACTTCTTGCAAGAAAAAATGTTAAACAGGCAGTTCAAAGCGCCTTAAAAGATTTAATTGATTCTCGCTCACACAGTTGGTTTGATTTTTTCTTCAATAGTATTGTTATTTAAATTAATTATTTTTCTATATAAAATACTAATTTAAATTCAAAATACATATCTTTATTCAAGTAGGCTTTTGCACGCACTTATGAATCGTCAATTTATTACATTATTACCACCAGATCGGAATGCTGCTCTGCTGAGGGCGACTGTCTGCAGGGTCAGCTAGCGCATGCATACGTGTACATCAAAACATGTCACTATAGAACTGTCAAACTGCATGTCAAATCTTTTTTAATTATTTCTTACAATAATACCAGTCCACCATTAACCTACCATCAAAGTTTTCTACAGTTTCAGTAGACTTTCCCAAAATTTTCGTTTATACAAATCTTTTCCCGGCTTGTTTTTCTGTCGGTAAATATATTTTCTTTTCTTGGTGTCATTATATATCTTTATATACTATACTATACTATATTTACTGTATGCTCCATTTTAAAGTAGATATGTAATGAAAAAGCTTTTGTTATAATTGTACCTACAGAAAGTTCACAATGTAAGCGTAAGAAGAAAGAAATCAGAGGTCGTAATAGGAGAAGGTGAGGATTCGACGGTGGAGCTACAGATACAAGAGATAAGATCCCAACTAACTGCTACATTTCAAAAACTTCGCCCTTTTACAATTCCTAAGCGTTTCTGACCGATTTGATATCAAATATGGCGACGTGTGGATAGGACGACCATTATTTATATTATTTTCTTTACTTTAGAAATATATAATATCTCATAGATTGGTGATTTCGATTTAACTCCGAGGAGTCACTACTACGTCACTCTACTTTGAAATAGATAAATGATGTAGGAACATGTCGATTGTCGTCATTGTGAACCTACTAAATAAATAAATAAAGAATATTAATTAATATTAATTGACTCGTCCATCATTCATTCATTCTCTCACTGTCAACTACTGTTATATAAAATTAGTGTTTATTATTATAATCACGATATCACAAACTTTACAGCATCATACTGAAGGAGAAACGAGATGAAAGAAGAGTTTAAAAAAATATAATTTTAGTTTAAATAGTTCATTTCGTGTTGATTATAAAAAGTACCAGTTAGTCTGTTATGAAGGACATCGGGAAGACTTCGCACAAAACTATACTGTGTTAAAAATATAAAACAATGTGGATACATATAATGAAATATATGAAGGTGTATCAAATACTTATTAATATAAGAGTCTCATCCACTCTAGTGATGCTGTATGATCTGTGGATTGATATTCAATTCGGAATCGCGCGGAGAAAGATCGCCGCGGGACAGCGGCCGTTCAATTGAATTTGAAAACACACACCCTCCACCCGTCTCCCCCCCCCACTCTGGCGGACCCCATCACGCACAATGTTGCAGGACTGTTTTAATATCTATTCAATCTACAACTAAAATTCAATTGTTAAATTTATTTTTATTAAATAAATAGAAATAACATACATAGGCAAATATAAAAGTAACACAAATATCTAAGGGCTCCAACTGATAGAAACAATTCCATGATAATATCAGCTCGTATAAAATCAACTCGCTACCACACTTAAGGTATTTTCGTTTAATTGTTACATATTCGAAATGTAGCATTTGAGATTTATATTTAATTTTAGCTGATAAACAATACCTAATGTCCACAAAGAAGGTACATGAATGTCACCCTACACCCCCCTGGCCAGCGCGGCCATTTTCTTGGCCATAGACAACAGTTTTATTATTTTTATATTTATTTATGCTCCCTATCGTTTTTGATACTCGTCTTTGTGACGTTGCAAAGAGCAGATTGGACACTATGGGGCACTTTGTAAATATTACCGTTACAGTTTATTAATATCACGTATCTATTGTTTCCAGAAGGTTGAGACGACTTTATTTGAGATTCATTATCTCGACTACATTTCGTTATGCATTTAAATCAGGAATTTAAGTGTAATATAAAAATATTTATAATAACTACACCTTTAGTTCATACAACAGTAAATATAATTTAATATCAATTCATAAATATAAACCATCAAAACATGTATAAAGTTTATCTCAAAGGACGCCTGTATAGTACTGCAGTGTAAGGTAGTTGTAATTCTTGCAATGTCCACGTTATGAGAGCAACAAAGCAACAGTATCAGGTGATTCCCCCGTGACATGTCAGCAATTCTGAACAGAATACCCACCCCATTTTATCGCATAACCTTTACTATCGAGGTTTCATTTCAATCAACCAAAAGTCGACCTTCATCCAATGCTTTTAGATTGAATATAAAAGTTTACCCTATCGGTGGGGATGAAGGAAAATATGGCCCCGTTCTTGTGCTTATCAATTCAATATCACAACGATTTTGATCACATTGTTTGACTCGTTTGTCTTGTTTTCGTATTATTTTACATTTAATAAGAAAATGCTTTGATTTCATTTCGATTACATTTTGTTTATTAAGGCATTACAATGCAGTTACCTTCATACTAATGGATAGAACCAACTGTCATTTAATATATTTTAAGTAATATATTAAATGAAAACCTTTCTTTCTATCTTAGGTCTTCGCAGGGACCTTGTCTCTCTAGTGTCTATCCCGAGTGGAGATTTCTATAATTTCTTCTACGCTTCATTTGATATTTTACACATCGCCTAGATGCTTTTCATGCGGACAATACACAGTGTCCGGTAAAGTGTCTTAAGGTAAAATTTCAAAAGTCAAAGGTAACTCCTAGGTTGGCACTGAAAATTACAAAATAGTTTTTTTCATGTTCATTCATGCCGGTGTCTGCTGATTTGTAAACACTTTACGAGTACTACAGATACATAGTACTGTGCTTATGTCGTTGTTCGATTTAACATAAATATAAGTAAGAACCGTCACTGTGACTGGTTGATATATAACAAGAAATCCTCAATACTATGAGGAAGTCATATAAACTTAAATTAAATGGTTCTATTCTGAAGCAATTTCGGTAATTATAAAACATTGATGCTAATATGCTAAGAGGAAGCGCCTGGCTCCTCAAAACATCTAAATACAACATGACGCTCCCCCGTTGACGGTTTTTGTTGGTCAAAGTTCGGTCATTTTGTTTTTACAAGCCGGCCGGTCCGTTCTTATCACCCGACACCTCATCAATCACTGTTTAGCTTTCACTTGCTCTCCCATCTAATAAGACTCTGCAGTTACTATTTTCCCTTTATCTTAATAATAACTCATCCATTGCGAAATGTTTGTTGACATACTTACTTTTGTTTTAAAACGTCTTTAAAATTTAAGAAAAAATTATATTATTACAATATTTCACGTGTTGCTCTTGCTTAACTTTTGTCATTCGAGTTATGTAGAGTTACTGCATGCAGCATTTAGTATATAATAACATATTTGAAACTAACTTAAGGATGTAATCCGACAAATTACTAGCCTCTTTAGTGAGATTTTGTTATTTATACCACCTATATCAAATTGCTAGATGTCCTCGTCCTTCTTCCTGCTGAGGACGGTTTCGAAACTATTATACTTTTTTTTTTACACTTAAACTATGTTGACGCTTGACTAAATGTAGTCGTAGGTGGTAAAGGTAGGTAGGTAGTAGGTGGTAGTTCAGGGTCGCCAATTAGCCTCTTTGCTGGTCTCTCAATTATGTCTAGACTTGCAAGATGACAATTTGCGGCATCGGCCATTAAATGGCTACAGTACTCCACACACGACCGGATCTGTGATTTATATAATGTTAGACGTTGTCTCGGTGCGATGTACTGCCGAACCTTTGTAAAGACGCCAAGCTTGCTGGCGGCTGGCGGCTGGCGGCTGATCGGAGGATCCCAAGAGGAGGAAACCTCTACACGGTACCTATACTCGGAGCAGTTGTCAGCAGAAGGTCAGGCAGGATCGAGGTAAATCTGATCGGAGGATCCCAAGGGTCGGCAGTTGGCTGTATGTGACTCCACATAAGGCACCTTAGTCGCTTGCCTCACCAGCTGAAAAAGATCTAAGGACAACGCAAAGTTCCACGCCTCTCTTCCAACGTGGTCTGTCCTCTGGTAATTGGTTAGGGAACAGCCAGTCCTGATGGCAGGCATTAATGTCCCCCAGAAAGACGAGCTGCGCTGAACGGTACCGATGCAGAGTCGGTTTTTATTGATTAAAAAGTTCATTAAAACAAGTTGTAAGAGCCCTTGTACTAGATTCGAAACCCGTGTTACTGGGTGCCCGTGTTACTGGGTGCCCGTGTTACTGGGTGTTTCGCCAAGGCGAGGGTAATCAATAATAATTAGCATAATACAAATTCTAAGAACAAAAACTAAAAATTAAAAAAAAAAATAAAAAACTACTAATTAACTAATGATCAATAACAACTTACAGTAAATATACCCATTAAATTAAGCTTAGATATGTGTTTGTTGTGTAAAGGTGTGAGTGTGTGTGTGTTCTTGTCTGTGAAATAGAATGTGAGGTTTGTAATTTGGTATGTATGTTAACTAAATAAAATAGTTCAACAAAAGTAAAAATTTTGAGACAATTTCTTTCAATTTTTTTCTTGTCAATAGGTAATATGTGTAATTTGCTATTTAGACTATTGTAAAGAAATGCAGACTGGAAGGCAAATTGTTTCTGAATAAATTTTGTTCTTCTTCGCGGGATTTCCTAAACCTTATGTTTTCTGCGTTTATGTACCTGTGTAGTATTAGTGAAGTGTAAATTTAAATGTTTCTTTATGCAAGTTAACATATACACATATACATCTGGCTGATGGTTAGTAAACTGTTCGAATTGTATAAGTCAAAAGTGGAGAAGCGAAAAGATTTATTAAAAATAACTTTAAGAAGACCTCTTTGTGCTCGTTCAAGAGGTAATAAATGGGTTTTAGCGGCCCCACTCCAAACTGTGATGCAATAACCCAAGACAGATTGTGATAATGCTTTATATGTAATAGTTAATATTTTATCATTTGCAAACCGTCTAAGATTTTTCAAAACCCACATGAGCTTCCACATCCTATCACCAATGGTATGGATATGCTGGCTCCATGTAATATGTTGAGCAATAATAACTCCAAGGTACTTAAAGTAATTTGTCCTAGTTAGTCGGTCACAGAGGCCGATATTACTTGGATTTAGGCAGTTGTTTAATGTTAAACTAAAACCAGTTTGAGGTAGTGAATTTTTACGCAGTGCAAAAGGTAAAAAATTGTTTTGTTTACGTTTAGGGTCAACAAATTGGCTCTCAGCCATTCAGAGATTTGATTGAGACCAATCTCGGCAGTGACCTTTAGTTCCTCCCATGACTAAGTATTAAAGATTAAAGCGGTATCATCTACATACGTGTAAATTTTATAGTTTGGGAGATTGTAACAACATAGTTCATTGACGTAAATTAAAAACAGGGTAGGACCGAGTACAGAACCCTGTGGGACACCATATAAGACGGTCGATTGGTGACTAATATATTTACCAAGTTTAAGTTTCTGTTGATGATCCATGGGATAATCTTTGAAAAGATTATGAGGGAGACCTCGAATACCATAGTTGTATAGTTTTTCTAAGAGGATTGAAATGGAAACTGTGTCAAATGCCTTGGCTAGGTCTAGGAAAACTCCTATGCATTTATTATCTAAATCTAAGTTCCTACTGATTTCTCCAGTCAAAGATAGCACGGCATCTTCAGTGGAAATGCCATTCCTAAAGCCAAACTGTTGATTAGATAATAAGTTAGTCTGTAAGAGGTATTTTTTTTTTAAATTATTGATTAACTTTTCAAAAATGTTTGAAAGCACTGCGAGCACCGAAATAGGTCTGTAGTTGTCAATATCCTCCCCAGGATCACCCTCACGAGTGACAATGGATTTATAAAGAATTATAAAGATTAAAGGACCTGACCGTTTTTAAAACAAAGGTTATAAATATGGCATAATATAGGAGTAAGGTGTTCAGCCTTTTTCATGAAATAGGTTGAATTATTGTCCCAACCAGGAGATGTATCATTAGAGAGGTTATTAATAATTAGACCTATTTCAGAGGGATCAATATCGAAAATAACAAAGGAGTTTAGGGGGGACTTAATAGGAGGAGTTGGAACTTAATAGGAGGAGTTGGAATGTATACGAGATTTTTCGGAAGTTTGTTCTACCAAGTTTTTACCCACATTTGAAAAGTAGTTTTTTATATAAATATAAAACTTCCAACATTACCCATAAACTCTTAACAGTTAGGTCAAATCACTTGGAGTCTTCTAATTCTATATAAAAGCCTATGGAACACCATAGGGGTGTTCCATAGGCTTTAATATTGTTCTTAGCATCATTTAATCTGTTTCTTTTATAGTTGTTTTTAAGTCTTCGGACGAGAGATTGACAGTAATTACTGGAAATGGCAAAAAAATTGTTTTATCGAGTGTAAGAAATTTTTAATACTTGATCGTTTGGGTACTTGATCATACATTTCAAAGTAAAGAAGAATTCTTTACTTTGTAATGTAGTTTGTCACGATTACGAAGACAGCGTAAGATTCCGGGAGTTATCCATGGCTGAGTGCAACGTTTTCTACTTAAAATTGTGTTTATGGTCTGGTTTTTTATAATTGCCAAAGATATTATGTTTTTTCGGCAGCAAGGTTAGCGTCTGTTATTGCTAATATATCAGAAACAATAGGTTTAATCTCTTCTAGAGTCGCTATATAGTCAACCGACATTTTAATTTTATATGAGCTGATACGCTTAGCGTTTATTCTAAGAGTTAAAATAGCAATAGAATGATCGGTAGGAGCATTATTAAGAACAAAAGTTTTTGCAGAGTGAGGTGTTTTTAACATAAAATTATCATAACACACTTTGTCTCGAGTAGCTGTCTGGTAGCCTATGCGCCGGTAGTAGGCCGTGAAAAGCAAGAGCGGTCATGTAGTTGGTACTATTTGAGTCTTTAGTGTTCACTTTGATATCGATATTAATATCGCCTGTAACAATAAGGTTTTCATAGCTTTTATAACTTTGTAGAAGTGTTTGTAATGACACTGTAATATCTTCAGTATTTCGAATGGACAGAGTTCGATAAATACCAATTATAACTGTATCTGCAAGTGTTATTACAAAGACAAGAGGCATTTTTTATACAAGGTTCACCGTATTATTATGTAGTTTGTATTAAAATTATTAGTGAGGGAGGGTATAAGTTTACTGCATGAGAGATGACATTCGGTCATAACTAATACATAGCAAGCAAAGTTAATCGATTTCAGAGTCACGTGGAAAGCGTCTTTTATAGATGCTCCTTATGTTTTACGTGAGAATGGTTAACTTGTTTGAAGTTCCGATATGTTAGTGACAGTCCTCAGGTTTACACAGAAAAGCCTCGGAGACTTCTGAGTTATCTAAATCGGTATTGGTTTGTAACAAATTATTTATAACTGGATGGGGAAAAATCTGTCATTAACAGTGCTCTGCGGCGTGGATGGATATTGTAGGCTAATGTTTACCTGCCCATTTGAGTTAGGTACTTAAAGGCAATATAATATAATTAAGATAATGTAAGCTCTCGACAATCTATAAAAATACAAAACATATTTCAAAGGTAACAAAGGCACCAATGTAGTAGTGAAATTATAAATTGTTTTTATAAATTTGCAATAGAGATTACGTTAATAGTATTTTATAAATATGGTAAGTGTAATGGGCTCGTGTAAGTATTATGAACTCAAGATTGTAGAGTGATTTCTTTGAATGTGAATTAATGTAGATGTGATCGTGTGAAGAATATTTAAGTAAGTATTGAAGTGTAGGTGTTATGGGTATTAGCTTGTAACAAAAAAATAAAAGTACATAAGACCCAATAAAAATAACAAAAAAGCGTAAACAAGATAAACATGCTCAGAGTGAGCTTCGCATTAAAACTATCATGACAAGCATGCAAACTAAAATTAAAAACTCATTATTAAATAAAGATAGTCACTTCGCAGCATCATACATACTCTGGATTTGAGACTCGTTAATTAATATCACTATCGGCGAGCTTTCGTTCTTTCTTATAAAAATGTCGCCGAGAGAAGTCCAGCAAAACTTAAATTTTAAGGTTTTAGATAATTCCCACGCAAGGTAATATAGTTTATTTCCATTTAGTGTTAAATATTCGAATAGAAATATCGGTGAATTGATATTTTTTTATTCCCAGGTGATGTGTGCTTAGTTTGTTCGAGTTATTAAGTTTGTTATATTAGTTTGTAGCCTTTAATATATTTGTTTTTCTTATATATAGGACGAAATTTCAATAACAATTGGCTTTTTTCACCCCTTGAAGAAGATCTATGTATGTCCTTTATGTCATTTGGTTGTAGTTCCAATTCAAGCATTGTTGATAAGTGTGTTACCATTTTAGTTAGGGTTGATTTAGATTCGGTTTCTGTTTTTGGAACATTTTTAAATTTAAATGAATATTTTCTGCTCGATTTTTGCAGGTTCTTGAATTTGTCTTCTAAGATAATAATGCGTTCTTTATCTTTACGCTTTTCGCGATTCAGCTCTTCCAAGTTTTTCTTCATATCTTCGTATTATGCGCTAATAAATTACAAAGATTCTTCAATTGTCTTTAGAGAAGACGTAATTTGCGCTTTCTCGTAGCTCTGTTGCGACATCCAGACATAAAGCATATCTTTAATTTCAATTTTAAATTCCGATAGATCAAAAATAATATCTTCTGAGCGCTTCCGCTTATTTCTTGTATTTACGAAAGATGACGATGTGCTATGTTTATCCTTTGACTCGTGTAAATTAGATTCAGAGTTGTAAATTCAAAGCAATATGCAATTATTTAAATAATTATATATAACTTTGTTTGCTGTTAAGTTTATTTTATAATTATTTTATTTATTTATTTTTATTTACTTGCACGCAATTTAGTTAACATACTGAGAGATTGTAGGTACTAGGATACCATAGATACGCAAAAGCTAGTACAATACAGTGTACGCAGAAGTTGCCTATTTTGTTACACTTATTTCAAGGTTCAAAACTTCTATTTACCAGGGGATTTATTAGAGGTAATGGCGCTGCTCACTTACTCTGGCAGTGGTCGATATAATGTTTAGAACAAGCTTTGCAATGCTACCATGAGCGTTCCAGCTACCAGGCACGTAGAATTAAGTTATTTGTTAGTCGTAACAGGTCTGTTAAGCCCAGTGCGGGAGTACGATCGAAGAATCCTATGACCAATAGAAATTGCAGGGCGGGACTTCTGCGAACACGTCCCAATGTACGTATTAAAATCTGCACTAAGAACCTGAATATCGGGAGCACAGGATCGTAATAAAACTTTCTAGTAGGTTCAATACTGGGTCCAACTGGAGGGACTCTCAGGGTGACTAATAAAAATATTAGAGTGCAAACCTCTGATATTAGAGAGGTGATACTTTGAATGAGGAGGAGTGCAACCGCTGTATAACTTTTTTACTCTTTTCGAACTTTTCCATGGGAAAAAAAATTGTGGAATGAATAGGATGGAAAATGGCAGTTGAACGAGGCGCTACGTATCGAACCCGGCGTCGAAATTGGTGTTGTCATGCCACTGGGAGGCTAGTCTGGAGACTGCGGGGACGCGCGATCGCCCCCAGGCAACGCCATCGGTTCTCCTTATTTGGTTGCCAGCCAGCTAGATGGAACCACCCTGGGATTTTTGGTTGGTGATGTATGTGAATACATTAAAATTTAGGTACTAATGTAAACCTTTTGTTATTTATTTTGTAGTTATAATTGGATAGATAACAAGCTCTAGGTCTAGAAAGTTTTTCGAAGTCTTACGTTTTAAACACATAAATTATTTTTGAAAATATCTAAATTCAAAATATTTTAATACGTTTACACGCACGTTTGAATCGTCAAAATGCAGCTCTGCTTAGAAGATCTGGCCAGAAACTCAGCAGTTACTCTTTTTAAATGAATATCAACCTTGCAAATGATTCAACACCCAAAGCTTCACAACCTAAGTTATTAAATGATCTGAATTTAACAATATACTTTAAATTTAAATTAAAAACTAGGAAGAGGAAGATCTAAGATATCTTGTGGAACGTTATTATATATGCATACACTCAAACCCATCAAGGATTTTTTAACTTTTAGAAGACGAAATTCCTGCGTTGAAAGTTAATTTTTATTTCTTGTATTTATAGCGTATCTGTCTCCAATTTCTTTAAAAACATATTTAAAGGAATCTCTAGCTTTTATGTTATAAACAGCTCTTTTTTGTAAAATAAATACAGAAGACAAAATACTATGAAAATAACTAAAATAAACTAATGGAGCCGTATTAACATCCGTTAATTGTCTTACTTTTTTTTACGGCGGAACTGAGTTTGCCTTTGAGTGTTAAGAGATAGGGGTTCCACAAAAGCTTTTTATCTAAAGTAATACCTAGGAAAACTGTTGCGTCAGGTAGTTCCAACACTATTTTTACATTAAGAAGCATTAACTCCATGCATTTAGTTTTCTTAGTATTTAAGACGAAATTATGAATTTCGAACCAATGACGACCACGTGACAGAGCACTGTTTACTTCGTCATAATTAGTCCTATTATGTTCGACTTTAAAAATAAGTGAGGTATCATCAGAAAATAGTACAATGTCACATAGCCCCTTTACGAAAAAAGGGCAGATCATTAATATATATTAAAAATAAAAAAGGGCCAAGAATAGATCCTTGTTACACTTGGAACACTTATCTTGAAGTAAGATCCAACCGATTTCTAATTATTTACTTCAACGGTCTGGACTCTTTGATCAAGGTAAGAGGCAATAAGATCAATCGCAACATGACGCACACCATAGTGGCTAACATGTTATAGGTCTGTACAACCATGATAAGCTGATTGAAATTTTAATTAAATATAGAAGAAACAATTATTGAAACGGAAATACAATGTTAATTTATAGATACTGCAAAGTTGGAAACATTGGTTAGGGTTTTCGAAACAAGCCTAATAGATGTCGCAGCGGGTAGAGCAACAGGATAGTATCCCACAGCTTACAGCTCCAATCCACCGTTACTGGCAAGATTGTTGATACATTTGTCATTACATATATCAGTTTTCCTGGCAACATAGGTCTTTACAAAAATTCACTGCACTCTGCTGCTTCGAATGTATTAAGTAATTGAAGGAGGAGTACGATAGAAATGGGTAAGTGACTCTTAGATGAGAGAGACAACCTAAACACCTCTGAGGACATCACACGGTTGACTCTTGATGGTACTGTCCAGCCAGCCATACACAAAAACAAGTTACTTACCAACGCATGGGATTTTTTATGGTTTCTGTCACCTCTAACAATAACCTGTTATCCTGGCGAGGCGCTGGGGTTATTGTATTTTTTTCGTCCAAAGCTCGGATGCAGTGAAATGACTTCTCTATTATTATACCGTTTTATACCGTACAAAATGATTTATACTTTTAAATTATTGTTGTTGAAAAATGATATTTGTTCAATCATTATATTAAGTTTAATTAAAGCAAACCGTTTTAATCATCTTCTATATTTTAAATTTTAATCAATTATCTTATTAATCTGTGTACTAAATAAATGACATTGACATAAAAGCACTTGTCAAACATTTCCATTCGCGGCATTGGACATCCGATAACCGATTACCGATAGGCAATAGTGGTATTAAATTGTAATTTTCCTCACTTCAAGAGCCGCGTGCCTTGGGTTAGGTAGTAACGTTATTTATTTTTATTTTTTTAAATAATTATTAGTTACAATGAAGGACGACAAGAATGTTGATGTTCAAGCTCTTAAAGATATGGCAAATAAGCTGAGAATAGACAGCATTGTAGCAACTAATGCATCGAAATCCGGGTGAGTAATCTAACCTCAATGTGTGCCGGTGCACAAAGGTCTAATGAAGGTTATAATAAAGTCATTTTGTTAATAGAAATTTATGTGCGCTTAGAAACTATTTTGTATCAAGAATGTTGATAGATATTATTATCATATCTGTTAAGATAACTAGGCTGTAGGTATTCGAAACCACCTTTAGTTATTAAAGTGACGATAGGTTATATTTCTATATAACCTATAGGATCGGTGCAGCAATCTTATTGTCATACTTATTAATACACAATGCGCATTTAATTATGCACATATGTAGCTTGAAAATCAGAAATTGACTTTACTCTAATTAAAATACATATTTTCAAAAGTAGGTATTGAACTCTAAACATTTCTATAATTCAATTGATGGTTGATATTAATATTATGTACATTTATTGTTAAAATTATTGAAATGCTAAATTACTTTTTAACGTTGCTCTTATTTATATTAACAACATAATTTCATAAATCTCAAAGAAGTCAACATATTTTTATATAATATTATTTATTAGAAGTATTGTATTATATTAATCAGTTCAGTTCCAATTTTTGTATCTATATCATATATTGATTACTATTTCTAAACATATATAACATGTGAGGTCCATGTGGCACACCCAAATGTGACAAAACAAACAGGTTAAACTTAAATAATTATTATTAGTCTATGTATACAACATTACTAGGTCATGAGAAAAAAATTCCTTAAAGCAAAGACAATTTAGATCTAACAAATTAAAGAGTACCCAAATACTAACAGTATTACTATTTTCTCATATGTTAACCAACTATTCATGGTAAACGACGGCACAGTAGCAGAGCAGACCGACACTGAACAAGTCATTTTATATAACATTAAAATGATTAAAAATATATATATATATATATATATATACATACCGGCCACTACTGAAAATCAGTGTTGGTAATTGTTATTTCCAACAATAACTGAGTGGTGACCATTTTATGTCACATTTTTGAGCAATTCTTGTGTATTTTTATTTGTTATTAATTCATGTTTTGCATATTATTTGTATATAGATTTTTTTTTATAATTTTTACTTCGACATTTACCTATTTTGTTTATTTTGGTTTCAGTTAAGTTTTTTGTTATAACTTAGGTATATTTTTCACTTATCAAATACTTGTATATATAATATAAGTATGGTTCGTAAATAAAACTTTTTGAATTTGAATTTTGAATTTGAATTAGATATGTCACAGTTGTCACTTAACAAACTGTAACATTATAAATCAGAAATTCAAACTAGAATGCTAGACAATTGTATGTATAAGATTAAGAGTTGATAAATTCATTCATAATACATTAATATTTTGAAATGGTTAAAGCTATTGCATAATATTTAATGACTTGTTATATTGTTTGTTGTTTGTGCTAAGTGTGTGTTGGGGAAATTGAACACTGACGTCCTTGAGGATAGTGAAACATTACCTTCCCTATTGTTCATTGTTTGTTTGTCTATTGTAGCCAATAGTTTGTACATTAGATGTAAGAATACATTCTCCAATATACATATTTTATGTTCAATCACCATTTACATACTTTATAATAGAAGTATTAAAAGAATCATTACTAAGGATTACAGTTAAGGAATCTAATTTACAGCTATTAATATTACAACACAATTCATTAATGAAACTCGACCTCAACAGAGAAAATACTTTATTGTTTTCAGTTAGCTGTAACATGTGAGGAGTTACAAAGCATTGTCATTTAATATATGATTATTTTAGATTTATATTTTTAACTATGATAATAATATTTATTTCATTCAAACCGTTAAATTATTAGTAACAATGAAAACTTAGTGCAATATGTATTCTTATTCTAAAATGGAATACATATCTATAAATATATGTATCCCATAAAACAATACTTGTAAAAAAATACCAAGTCTTGCAAGAAAGTTCTACGTAAACAGTTGTAAGATCCATGTAATAGCAAGTTGTTTGTCAATTTATGCACTCTCTACTTATGGGAGCTTTTGTCTTAAGTTGTTACATAAGAAGCTAACCTGACAATATCAACATCCTACAGTGAACGTATCTATATCTATTGAAAATATTATATTTTTTAAATAAGTGACTGAACTCGCCTGTCGCACGAAGACACAATGTAAATACTAGTATATAATACATATGTAATAGATTGTTTAGTACGTTCGGCTTTTCAGTGTAATTTGAAATGGTCAAATTGTACCTGAAAGGCCGCCCTGCCCTACTCTAACCATGTATCGTGTGTCTGCAGTCACCCCACATCATGTGCCTCGATAGCGGAGATCATGTCGGTGTTGTTCTTCCACACCATGCGGTACAAAGTCTCCGCCCCCAAAGACCCTTCGGCCGACCGCTTTATATTGTCGAAGGTATGATTCCATCTTGATACAAAACAATAGTCTAAAGGACTATTGTGTTTGAAGGTTTTTTAGCACAACAATAGTTTAAAAGGGTGAGACCTGTTACTAGGTTAAGTCATAGATAAAACGGGTCTTAAGTACTCAAGCAATTGTAAAATGAGTTTATTTATTTTGTGATATTGTATCACTCTTTTTAATACAATCTGTATCACGAATTCCTTGTGATTTTATCTCTAAATGATGCTAGATCAGATTGTTACATTTTAATTTAAACCGAATAATACACGAACTACAGTTTGGTTTTACGAAAGGTAAGTCGACCCCTGATGCATGTGTGGAACTGGCTCTACGCATTCTGGGAGCTTACGGATTCCATTGAAATCTGTTATCTGATCTCTAGAGCCTTGGATTGCTTTGACCAATTGCAGTTAAAGATTTAAGGCAATGACATTTAATCAGAAACTTCATCGCAACGAATCACTTTAAAGGCGTTTTTATATCCAAAGCTTATTATAATAGCAAATGTTGTGTTGACTATAGGAAGGTCTGGACAAAACCGACTTGTTGACTTCAAGGTGTCTCCTGTTGGCGTTCTGAGGTCGAAGATAAGGCACTATAATATTTATCATTTATTTATATGTTAAAGAAATAGAATGCTTTAACCTGATGGCGACGAAGGACAGCCGTCCCGAAGCGGTCCATCTTTTCACCCACTCCGCTAGATCTAGAATGTCCTTCGAAAGTGGAACGTAGGAATGTCTTAAATTGTTAACATTACGTTTCGTCCGGTTTTCAATGCACCCAATATGTCCGCGCAGGGTCACGCGGCGCCCATTCTGTACGCGGCGTGGGCGGAGGCGGGCCTGTTCCCGGTGGAAGAGCTGAAGAACCTCCGCAAGCTGAGCTCCGACCTCGAGGGCCACCCCACACCGCGCCTGAACTTCGTGGACGTGGGCACGGGCTCGCTCGGCCAGGGATTGGCCGTGGCCGCCGGCATGGCCTACGTCGGAAAGTACTTCGACCAGGCGCCCTACAGGTGCGCCGGCTCCCGGACGGAAAGCCTTAAGGATGTGAGAGGACTCGACCTCACGATGTGTGTGTGTGTGTGTGTGCAGGGTGTTTTGCTTGGTGGGCGACGGCGAGGCGGCGGAGGGCAGCGTGTGGGAGGCGCTCCACTTCGCGAGCCACTACCGACTCGACAACCTGGTGGTGGTGTTCGACGTCAACCGCCTGGGGCAGTCCGAACCCACCTCGCTGCAGCACCAGGTACGACAGTTTTATATGAAAGTTGTACACCGGTGACGGAAGTGACTTGCACGTTTGGAATTTAGTTCCTAACAAATTTATGAATACGAGTAGGTAAAGATTACTCTTAGTACTCCACGTACACGCGACGGCACACTATATTAGGAAATTCATGAAAATATAACTAGCGTTGGACTCGCTTATAAAGGGTTCCATTTTGATTTCTTCAACGCTGACGCTTAGACAGTGTTTGTACGCTTCTTCTTAATATAATTTACATTCACATAAATTGTCTCCTTTCATCACTCGAGGTGGGTTGTGATTTGATCAGCAGGGGAAAAGGGCAGACATTGGCGGTTTAATTAATATTTTTAATAGGCTAGTTTAATTAATATTTTTTAAACATTGTTGACATACATGTTGTCTTTCGACAGTTTTTTTAATGATTATTTTGGTTTGAACTTTTGACGACTCCTATTAGCTAACACTACTTACACCAGATGGACGTCTACGAAGCTCGTTTGAAATCTTTCGGCTGCCACACGCTCGTGGTGGACGGCCACGACGTCACCGAGCTGGTGAAGGCCTTCGACGAGGCCGAAAACACATCCGGAAAGCCCACCGCCATCGTGGCCAAGACGTACAAGGGTAGGGGCTTCCCCGGCATCGAGGACAAGGAGAACTGGCATGGGAAGGCCCTCGGCGCGGAGGGGGAGAAGATCATTAAGGTAGACTTGTAAAGATCTGAAGAGAGAGAATCAAGTATTATTCTTGCATGTGGATGTAATGTGCCCCCCCTCCCCAGCTCCTGCAGGCGTCGTGCTCAGGGCGCTCGCCCCCCGTCGCGCGCGCCCCACTGGCGGCGGCGCCCCGCGTGCACTTGGCGGACGCCAGCCTGTCGGCGGCGCCAGCTTACCGCCGCGGGGAGCTCGTCGCCACGCGCCTCGCCTACGGGACCGCGCTCAAGAAGCTCGCCGACAACAACCTGCGGTGAGAGCGCCACCTACCGCGCACCACACGCAACACACAACACACCACACACAACACGCCACACCAACACACCAGACACAACACACAACACACCCGTGGGGACAGCGACGGGTATCTTTAACATTCAAAATGAATATAACTTTCAGAGTCATCGCCATGGATGGAGACACCAAGAACTCCACGTTCAGTGACAAACTGCGCAACGCGTACCCGGAGAGGTACGTACGAGGGCGCTCCACTCCACTCCACTGTCGCGTGGACTGCTGCGGCACCCGGGACCTTACTAACATACATACATATTGTGTATCTTACTACTCCGGGTGCAATATTGATCTGTTCGTCGTACTCACGCGACCGCCATCGGTCGACGTGGGCAGTAGCGTTCAAACAACTTATGAAATTGTAAAAATAATGTTCAATATATTATCACACGAGCATCGCGTCCGTAACCGCTGGCTCCGACCAGGTACATCGAGTGCTTCATCGCGGAGCAGACCCTGGTGGGAGCGGCCACCGGCGCCGCCTGCCGCGACCGCGCCATCGTCTTCGCCTCCACCTTCGCCGCCTTCTTCACGCGCACCTTCGACCAGGTGAGGCGTCTACACGCACACTCGCACGCACGCACACGCACACGCACCGGTGTTATTGAATGAGACACGTTAATATGTGTCTCTCTAATACAGTGCTAGATGATGTTGTTTGTCGTACTCTCGCGATCTCCGCTAGACGCCGAGGGCAGTAACATTCAGACACGTTTATCTTTAATATAGACTCTGTTCCGTAACTGCTGTCGGACAATAATTTAAAATGTACCTCCTCCCCAGATCCGCATGGGCGCCATCAGCCAGAGCAACATCAACCTGGTGGGCTCTCACTGCGGGGTCAGCATCGGAGAGGACGGACCCTCGCAGATGGGTTTGGAGGACCTGGCGCTGTTCCGCGCCGTGCCCACCGCCACCGTCTTCTACCCCTCGTGAGTACCACGACCTTGGAGACACTTGTAGTCGCTCTGAATAAGCGAGACGACAGTGACCCTTCAGAGTAAAGGTGTAACACAGTGGGGCTAAAAATCAAATAAATTACATTTAAATGTTTCGTTTATTACATTGATAAATTTACAACTAAATGCAGTCACAATTTCGTCATAAATATTATATTTTAATCATTATTACTTGAAAGTATTTACTACAAAGGAGGTCGGCTGGGCGAGTGCCATGACGTCATTCACTCCACTCGTGTGTGTGTGTGTGTGTGTGTGTAGCGACGCGGTGAGCACGGAGCGCGCCGTGGAGCTGGCGGCCGGCACGCGCGGCATCTGCTACATACGGACCTCGCGCCCCAGCACCGCCGTCGTCTACGACAACGACGCTGTCTTTAAGGTCAGCGTACCGTCGAAGAGTCGATTGAAACGATTTTTATGAAATTTATACTTTATGCAATAAATGACTTGTTCGTATGTACGATAGCTACGAATGATTACATCGAACGATAACTCGCAGGTGGGAGAGGCCCGCGTGGTGCGGGAGAGCGCGCAGGACCGGGCGCTGCTGGTGGGGGCCGGCGTCACTCTGCACGAGGCGCTGGCCGCCGCGGACGCGCTCGAGCAAGAGGGTGAGGATCGATTTCGGTTTCCTTTTCGATTAAAAGTCGTCTCTTTCGGTGAGCGAATCATATAATATAAATAATCTATTATAATAAACCTCCGTCCCGCTCCCGCAGGCGTGGCCGTGCGCGTGCTGGACCCCTTCACGGTGCAGCCGCTGGACGAGGAGGCCATCCGGACGCACGCCGCCGCCGCGGGCGGCCGCGTCGTCGTCGTCGAGGACCACTACCAGGCCGGTTCGTCGACCTCCCTCCCGCCCCTCCACTGCGCTCCCCCCCTCGCGCGATTGAGAGCGAGCTAAACCACGAAGTGGTGTCCGCAGGCGGCGTGGGCGAGGCGGTGCTGTCGGCGCTGGCGCTGCAGCGCGGCGTGCTGGTGAAGCACCTGTGCGTGCGCGAGGTGCCTCGCTCGGGCGCTCCGGACGAGCTGCTGGACCGCTACGGCATCTCGGCGCGCCACGTGGCCGCCGCCGTCCGCGACGTGCTGCGGCTGTAGGGGCCCGGCGCCTGCTCGATGTCCTTACAGATCCGTTCTCGTCTTTCCGTGCAGCGGTTTCTGCTATTCCAGTGTTTTTTATTGTTTATCGGTTTTTTTACTCTTCTATATTTGAATCGATGAAATGAGGCTGAATGGTAATCTTTTAATTGTGATGGATAAAATAAGATTAAGAGCTCGTATTTTAATACTGAATGTCGAAAGGGTGATGACTCTCCCGCTCCGATTCCGTTGAATCCGTTCCAGACACAAATAGTAAATATATAATTTACTGAAATGTTTTTTGCGAGGAGTTGTTCATCGTCATTGTTATATACTATATTCTATATACACGTATAGTTGATGTTATCTATCTTTTTATAGAATAGGGTGAGTTAAATTTCATTAAACATCATTTACAAACGTAAATATAACTATTAGGAAAGTAACAAAATCCGCTCGTGACAATAATTTAAACCGAGATGTCATTATCTGGTCTCGTTAGATGTAAACCGACAGTTCCTGTTTATGACAATATTCGTAAATTGTCGTACGAGACTGCGTTTGACCAACTTTTGATTTGTACATTTTAAGAGCCCCGTAAGTGTTTCTTTTGTAAGTACGTTTTTCCACAAAAGCATATTTGTGATATATTTGATGAAATCTCTCATATACACTTTATTTTTATTAACCTCTTTATCGAAATGTAAAATATGATTTAATGAATTTTAACTCTTAAGTGCCTTTATATTTGCATTCGCACAAAGCGTTTTAATATTTTGAAGGGTTAGTTGTAAGGGTAATTGTTATATTTTCTACTCTAAGCATAAATCTGCTTCGAGTTGTTGGATTTTTATATTAGGGACCAAACTATACACTAAGTGTTTGAAGAACAATTAGAATCAGCTGTTGCGAGGATCTATTTGTCTTCCTTTTCAATAAATCACCAACTCGCTTATACATTTTATTTGTTGATTATACATTCTAATTTAATGCATTTTTTATATGAATCACAGTTTTTTTAGTTTCCTTTAATAAAGTTTATTGAGTATAAAAAAACAGAGTCTTATTTTAATATTAATATTTAAAAACAGGTCACTAACAATAATACATACTAACAGTTTGACTAGAATTACTCAACTTTATATACATTTATCTTAAAATGTATCAACACACTTCACACTACTATTATAGATTTTATTTTTGTTACACATCTATTAAATTGTTATACAATGTTTCGTCACACAATAAGTCTTTGAATTCCTTCATTAAATCTGCATTTTACAAAATCTGTTTCAACCGATGTCACAGTAACACTAGTTTATCCTAGTTAGTGGCCAGAGTGTGATATTATTAGATATAGAACTGCCATTGAATAGAGTTTGTTTAGAGAGCATTTTACATTATGCTGATATATATTTCGAGGGTAGAGTAGAGATGATCAATCAATACGTGTTCGGGAAAAGCACTAAATTAATAGCGCTATTGATCCTTTTCCTTTTAAGCTTATGTCTATTAAACTATAGGAATTGGCATTAATGGACAACTTGAGGATTTCAGATTCATTAAAAATGAGATGTAATACATAAAGACGGCATACTTAGACTACCGGTTGATATCGTATCGTCTTCTGAACTGCGGTGACTAGCGCCATTTCGGCTTTTCAATGTCAGATTGCAATTTTAAAATACAATTCCACCTTAAAAAAATCAAAATGAACAAACCTCTTATCTTACCACAAATTAGGTTGAACCTTTTAAGCTGCACTTTTAATTAATCCATAATTCAAAACTGTTGTTAATTTAAATATAAATTAAGTAATGAAAAAAATAAGTATTCACAATATAATATTTATAAATATGACACTTAAACCCAGGGTAATAGTAAAATAAGTCAATGGACGGAAGACAAAACGTTCTAACCAAGTCTTATTCTGTTTTAAATGCATTATGATGGCGGCACACCACATTTCACAAATCTTCCGGTCTCGTGCCTACCCGACTCAAGTCCAGTCCCCCGGTTCCCCCAGGCTCCCCGGCGCGGGAGGCTCTTCTCCTTCCCCGGTTCCCTCTCTCCCAGCTAATTCCCCCGGCAGATAGTCTCGCCAGCTGCGGAACAGGTAGCGCGTGAATTTCCTCAGTTGTCGGAACTTGCAGTATGTGGCGCCTTCCGCCGACTGCAACTGCTGCGTCTGTATGAGGAAACCCTTCTCCTTGAACGTCTGCTCCAGCTTCTCCCTCTGCAGGGTTTTTCTCGATTTCCTCTTCTTTTTCGGGTCCTCCTTCGGCGTACGGTCGTGTTCGCACTTCGTCACCGTCGACACCGAATTCCCGACGGGTTCCGGTCTTGCACCACTCGAATCCTTATGAAGAAACTCGTAGCCTCTGTTCCCCTTGGTGCCGTTCCCGCTGTAATATCGGAAGTTCCCGCCGGAGTCCACGGACAACATCTTCTTTTCCTGTAGCGACGGCTTAGACCCGCCAGTAAATTTAAATTTACAAATGCTGACCTCGGTAGTGGGAGTCATTGAATTACTCTTGGTTGGAATCGGAGGGATGAAGATCGACGACCTCTTCCGCTTGGCTCGTGCCGGCGGTGGCACCGAGGCGGTTGTCGGCGTGAAGGGGGCGTTTGGTGCAGGGAGGGCGGGGGGGGCACTAGCGGCCGACGCCCGCTTTTGGCCGGGCTCCTTGCAATCACCGCTCAACGCTTCCGTCGGCTCCAGGAGCTCCGAAATCTGCTTCAGCACGAGTCCACTCTTGGATTCGGGTGCTCCCGGAGCGCCTTCCGGCGAGTGCGCGGCGGCCAGGCGCCGACAGTACAGCAACTGCGTTTGTAGGGCCAGCGGGTGCATGTACACGCCGGCGTCGGGCCAGTACACGTAGCCCGGGAAATCGTCTGCGCCTGCGGGTGGGGAGGCGGCCGCCGGCGACACGCTTGCGGTGCGGCGGATCACCGAGATGGCGTTCGGAGTCTCGCTCTTCGGACTTTCTTCGTATTCCGCCTCGATCTTGACCTCCGATTGAATGTCTTCGAGCTTCCTCTGTATCTGAAGCTTGAGGTTCCTGAGGTCCCGTATACAAAGATTGAGGGGCTCGCGTTCTCCGTGCGGGGCCACAGACGCGAAGCGAGGCGCGGGGGGGGCGCTCAGCGGGGGAACGGTTGGACTCGGATGCCTCGCCGGGAACGGACTCTCGAGGCGCCTCTTATTCTCTTGACACAGTTTTTTCTCTAATAGGCTGGATATTATTCGGTTTTGCAGATCGGTTTTTGGTGTACTCTGAGAGGCGTCCGTTTTGAAAGGCGGACAAGTGTTGGGTCTATCCGGGGGCGGTGGCCGACCCGGGACCACCGTGCCGTAATTCTCGTATATCAAGTGACAGATATCGGCCTTCTTTGGTTTTCTCCCACGTCTCGGCTTTGAGTTGTTTAACGTCATCTCTCCCATGTACGGTAAGTCTTCGTATGTCATGATTTTGCTGGGTGCTATCGCGGGGTTCTTCTTCTTCTTTTCGTCCCTGGTCTTAGCTGTCATGTTCAGGGCGGGGGCGGAGAGAGTTGGGGCTCCTGTTTCATTTTGGACCCCTGCTAATCTTTGCGCCCAAATCTTGAACGTATCACTGGGAAAGTTATTTTCGACGTTTTGTTCTTTGGGCCTATCTAGACATTTTTTCTTGCTGCTGTTGGTCTTCTGTAGACTTTGTTCGTAATGATCGAGGTACTCTTGCGGCAGCGCCTGGTGATGGAATTTCAACTTCCATCGGTTCTTTTGTCGGCTACGAGTGTGTTTCGCTTTGAGCGACTCGCACTTCTCAACGTTCCGTTCCTTACTCGAAAGCAGTTGTCGCCGCAACAGATCCTTGTTTCCCGATGGTCTGTAAATTTTGAAATTTTATATAATTACAACCAAGTAACGAATCAAAAACAATACAACAAACATCTGATAATTTTGTTCATAAGATTCATAAGAATTTAAATCTCAAAATGTAGATAAATCTGCCGAACTAACTGTTTATTATAGTTTTAGTTAATTTGTTTAAGTGAGTACGTACTTGAGAGCGCTGGCGTCGCCGCAAGCTGCCCGCCGCATGCCTTCTGTAACAAAAGGAATAAACCACTCATTACATAAACTACTCATGCCCAATTAGAACAAGTTAGTGTGTTATTACGCGCGTGTAATTTTTTTCAAATTACTAATAACATAAACTAAGAAGAGGATCCGTAAATGACTAAATGTTTAAATTAATTCATTCTGACAATATCACATTTTGAGAATAGGAGGAAATTCTAACGTAATGATATTAGGTATATGTTTATTGTAGAATTTTAAATACAAAGAGATAAACTTAAAGACGCGTTTACGAAACAGATGGATATCAAATCACATAACTACACTGACAAAGCTTGATTACGCACACATACGCATGTTTAGTCGCGAAATAATGGCTACATGAAACAATTTTGATAATTTGAATTTATTAGCATTTCAAATACTATATATACCTTTAATAATTTACATTATTTTATTTTTTTATGTTAAATATTATATTTTATTATATCTATGATATTAGTATTGTTTGTGACCTGAAGGTCCAAACGTTGAAGGCTGCTTCAACTAGATCTTCTAGACGAAAAAGACTAGGTTAGCCGAGTTTAGGCTTGTTTTGACAGTTTTGATAAGATCTTTCCATCAGACTCGACGGAGTAACCTGAAGCTATACACTTGGATGAATAATACTGGATCTTCTAGACGTATAGAATTAGGTGCGTCGAGTTTAGATTTGTTATTAGTTTACGTATTCTTGTACGAAACGGAAAGGTTTTTCGTTTACATATTCTTGTACGAAACGGAAACGTTTTTCGTTTACGTAGTCCTGTACGAAACGGAAACGTTTTTCGCTTACGTATTCTTGTAGGAAACGGATACGTTTTTCGTTTACGTATTCTTTTATGAAACGAAAGAATTTTTTGTTTAAAAAATAAATCTAAATTCGGTGCACCTAGACGAATCCGTCTAGGAGATTCAATAGCTCCCTTTCATCAGTATATCTCAAGGACATTCTGTCAAGTCTGACGGTAAGATCTTATTAAAACTAGCAAAACAAGCCTAAACTCGGTGTCTAAGAAATACAATATAATTATTGGTGATTCGGTTATTATTAATTCCTAAAGTACCGTACACTTTTAGTTAGTTATCATTTAGGATCTTTTTGATAATATGTACCCATCGATTATTAAATAATAGGTATAAATTGAATCTTTTCGATATTTATTGTACCATAATTGTTAATCTAAATTAACCAGTTGTTCACTTCCTATCTATATTTTCGAAACAAATCAGTAATTGTTATATTTTGTGTTTTTGTATGTTCATATTGTTTTCACACAAAAACTACTGGACCAATATCAACAATTCCTTCACCATTAGAAACCTGCATTTTCACTGAGCGACATTAAAAAAAAATAGGGATCCATAGTAATAATGCAACAATATAGTCAATATGTGAAAAAATTATTCATAAAAAAATGTATGTGAGGACACTGAAGGATAGAACATAAAGACGTTCTACCGTCTTATAGAACGTATCAACATCTATTTTAAAGTCCGCGATGTCATACGTCCAACTTATAATACCAACTTATCCTAATCTAAAAATACCCTAAGCAACATTTATAAATAATTTTCACTTTAAATCTAAGCTATATGATATTATATTATACCTACCCTTGAAATAATAATAGGGCTTTTTGTGGAGAGCAATTTAAAAAAAAAGCTCGAGCTGAGTTCGATAGTCTTCGCGGACAAAGTCGCGAGGAACAGCTACAGTATTTATACTATGCTTAGCTAGCCCACAAAATCACGTAAACTCAAGCTAGATAATTATTATTAATATAATTTACTCAGAACGGGTGCATCTTAATGTAGGTCACAGTGTATCTAATTCGTTCCAATTCTGTATTCTTGTCTCGGTCAGCCGGTGTGCCCTAATCGGCGTTGGAAACCCGAGCGTCGTCGAGTCGAGTGCCCCAGGTTCCCGAAATACACCGCGTTACCGATTTCGCAACGTTCACTGTAAGTATTACAGAATCACAAAAAGAAATCTGTCTCACTCTAGTTACATCATTGAATTGTACCTATTGAATGCTTGATATGGTCAATTTTAGTACAATTGCAATTAATTTAATTTGACTTACAATTAATAAAATTTAATTTAGGCTTACCTAGCAAGCAATGTCGAATAGTTTTTAGCCATAGTATTTTTTTATTCATTCATTCATTGTATTCTAACAAACACCACCATCATCTAATAAATTACATCACATGGTTTACTATAAATAACTCTAAATAAAAACAAAAATAACTCTCACAGCAATCACTAATTACAAACGCTATAGAACTGGAGTTTTGACGCTTACATTTTCTCGAAATGTATAATTAATTATTGTACCGTGTTGATTCTACACGAAGAAGAATACTGACAAATAACAGAACTCCTTCATAATATAAGTCTAAACAAATTTATTGTAAACAAGGTAAATCTATACAACTATTGCTCGGGATGTGTCAGACGGATTTACGACTCACTCGCTGACTCACGGGACCTCCTACTGGAACCAAAACATCAACACTGTTCATTACAAATATCGTATATAAGAAGCGACGGGCTCAATGATATTATAATTTTATCCCTCTTTTTGTATGTTTAATATTTAAAAATGCTTAAACCGATCTGTTGACATGTACATCTGCCAGCCCCCAAACTTTTTAAATATCTCACCTATTACCTGATTTCCGCTTATATTTATACTAATTCAAACATTTTTGTCTTAATTATAGTTAAAATTGTTTTGTTTTTTTTATTCTATAAATGAATCCAAATATGAAACTAAATCAACACCAAATTTCATCAAAATAGTTTTGTTGTATTGTAATTATCAATTTCCACTGCAAATGAGATAAATTTTCTGAGTATAATATATTTTAACTGAGGCAATAAGCTATCAAAAAACCAAATTCTATTTACATGCGTTCAATAGTTTTGCTTGACGAGCTAACAAAGTAACGGACAGAAATGTTACCAACCTGTTTCGAGTGCTGCCATATTGCAACGCATTTTCTAAAATGTTAATGTAGGTACAGGTTTCGTTTTGTTAAAAAATAAAACATTATTATATGTAGACATACATACGGAAATACGCCGGTATATCCGTATGTATGTCTAAAACAGCCGTGTTTTATTTGTTTAATTTTTTTAGGAGTTTAATTGGTATGTGATTGAAATTATATAGTTATTTCAATTTAATTGATTCATGAACGTATTTACAAACATAATAATATTGAATCTGTAGAAGTTTTCTGGTTGAACAAAAAGTATTTTGAATTTGAATTGTAGATACCTATGACGTATTCATGAAACTGACAGTCGACCTAAAGATAGCTAACTAGGCATCCAATCACGCCAAAACTGAAATAAGAGAAGAGAGAAAGATACATTTTTATGGTTTCATTGACAAAGTTTCAACTAATGGAAAAAATATATATTCTATAAATACTTAAACGAGGCAGTATTAGCAAAGTTCTTAATGTATAAAGCACATCATTAGAAGTAATTACAATTTCGTACATCTGCAGTTAGTTGTCCCACTAGTAATATGCAAAAATAACGAAAACAACGTGTTTCGTACGGTGGGGTTTATGTGTGTGTATAGAGCACGCGGCGCTCTGGCTGGCGGCCAGCCGCCGCGTCTGCGTCTGCGCATGATGTCACACCTCATTTGATTACTGCTATGAATGGACATTTGTTTCCTCTAAAGGTCCTTTTTCCGAATCACTATATTTGAAATAATAATGTATGTAGAATTTATATTATCTATATAATATAATATAAGTTGAATCTCATTCGTAATATGAAAAATTGTTAGTTTTTGGTTTTCGCGGTGATTTCTTTTAAAAATTTTACCAAACGTTGGTAGTCTAAAATTTACCAGAAAAAAATCTTAAAAAATAATACAAAGAATGATTACAAAGACTGCATAAATTAAACACAAGTTAATATACGTCGCACAATGAATACCTACACGCCGCGTATGTTAATAACATCCAAGTTTTTTAATTATTTAACTTAATTGCTCTCAGACACTCCCTTATTTTAAAAAGTTAACTTACAACTGGATTGAGTATTTTCTTGTTGCGAGTAAAAATAGTATTATATTGGCGTCAAATAAACGGCGTAAAGAGAATTTTAATAGCGCCCTTATTTGGTGTACATAAAACGGAATGTATCTCGTGAATCATAAGAAGCGTAGGAAGAACACGAGATATCAGAAACGCAAACAATTTCTATATTTACCTCTTTTGATATAGTGACCAAATCGGCATAAATATATTGAAAGCAATGCACGCCGTTGCTTTGCTCTACATAAGCAGTTTTCTTTGCATTATTTGTAAAAGCGGTCCATAAAGAAACAATAACTGTCTCGATATGATATCTTTCAGATTTTAAACATTCCATAGGATTACTGAATCTATGTTTCCTGACGCGCTTACAATATAACCTTCTGCTTCTATTGAAATTAATATCTAAGTATCTATACAATTACGTGTTAATTCGTCTCTCGTTTATAAACTATTTAAGCAATTCTATAAAAAAAAACTATTAAATAAAATAAAGAAAATAAATTCTACTACGACATCGAATCTAATTCAATATAAAATATCTACTTATTTGAATAGAAGAAGTACTGAAACTTTGAATTTATGAGTACATAATTGATGAATAGTACCATTCCTATCTATCATAGACAGTAGACTCACTGTCAACGGGAGACAGTAAATAAGGAACATACAATTGATTCATAAAGTAAGGTAGATTATACAAATAAGATGGATTTAATATCATGTTTTTATTTTATTATACTCAAAATGAGTAACTGTCTCGCTAAGCAATTTGTCAAGGCGGTTTTAATCGTAAAATTATGAGTAAAACCTCAACATTATTTATTTACTTTTGTTTCCAACGATACATAAAATACAAATACTAAAATACGATATATATATAACCTCTTAACCCTCACGAAGTATTTATCGGTGTCAAAAATGTATGTATAGTAATTTTTTTAAAATGGAGTATCTCGAAATTATGAACGTGCACTTGGAAGTAAACTCGTTATTTATATCCGCTCCGGGAGTATTCGACACTCGTTGACACTTGCCCTATAAGGACTAGCGACCGCTAAGTAAACTCTTCATCGTGTAATGTCACACACAAACAGTGCTGTTCATGCGATGAGAGCTCCAGTTACTACTTGAGCACGTTAACTATTTATTTAAGAGATTGATGTGTTCAGAGGTCGGCTGTTATTAATGATAATACTTTAGTATTATTAGTTTAGTGGGTACTAATAACATATATTTTAATAATTTATCAAATATGATTACTTATTTATGTGTTCATTTCATTTGACGATATTATTTACGAGTCACTTGATAATTATTTTTTTACATAACTGGCCGTGCTTTAATATATATGTAGGGAGGTATTCTTAACTTTAAAGACATAATACAACCGACAATCCACATGTCCCATCTCGGTAATCTATAAGCACAACTCCGTGTACAGGGTAAGATTGGAAGCCACTGTCAAATCACATCACTCTTAGGTAAACTTTAGTTTTATATTTCACGGTTAGAATTCCGGTATAAAGGAAAAATCATAATCACCTCCGGCTTCGGGAAGCATTTGCGACATCCAAATTTCAGTAAGGCACTACACTCGCGGCGGTGGCGGGTGATCGGCGGGTGATCGGCCGGTGGTCGGCCGGTGGTAGGCGGAGTGCAGCGCGATGCACGCGCTATCACAGTCCACGGGACGCGGGGTCGGAGCGAATCGCACGCTGCGTCCGCGCCGTCTAATCTAAATACAGACAACGCAGCTCCGACCAAAATCACTGATTGCTTTCTGTTTTCATACGGCCTAAATTTAGAGGCCGCTCGCAACAGAAATAAATGCGTTTTTACGTGTTTTTCTCGAGTATTAGACGGGAATAGAGAGCGTTTTCGCGGAGTCTGGTGTTGTGCCAGGGCGCGAGAAACATGAGATTCGTGCCGTATTTGGCAGGCGGAGTACGATCGGTCGCTTTTGGGTATTTAGTTTCTGCGTAACGATTCCCGAGCGCCCGTGCGCCTGCGCCGCGCTAATTCGAGCGTCTTCCGTTACGTATGTGTTACCTGCTGTGCCGCGCCGCCGATACCATACCTTATATGGTAAAGTGTTTTCACGCTAACAACGGAACCGACTGGCTCGATCGAAAATTGAACTTCATACTACATACAAAAACGAATCATAGCTATATTACCTACAGTCAATATTCAAAGTTCATTCAGTTTTAAAAACAATTAGTAGGTAAATGTGTGAACTCTCAGATGTGTATCATTTGTATGTGTATATTTTTTGGTCTTAATTAGGAATAAGTCCACTGATAATTCAGTTTCTGAGGTCATTAATAATAACTCAGTAAAGTGCCGTTTTATCATAAAAGAGACGAGTCGAAGCTTCTTAGCATTCCATGGATTCACCGTGCAGGTGCCGGGCCCATCGCGTTGCAGGGGGAGGAGTGCAAACAGCTCCTGGGACTTGCGACCCAAGTGTAGGTTTAAGGGCCCCTTTAAAATGCGCATTCACGCTCACC
Organism: Dircenna loreta; assembly: GCA_963555665.1. NCBI lineage: Eukaryota > Metazoa > Arthropoda > Insecta > Lepidoptera > Nymphalidae > Dircenna > Dircenna loreta. The sequence goes on along the minus strand of OY743097.1, from coordinate 7,388,998 downwards.
ATCAACTGGTTGCGCTCCTCTCCCTACCTAACCAAATTTTAATGAACCTACCAATGCCGCCTTTGAAGTACGTTCTAGAAATGTACTGATGATAGTTCTAGAGAGGCCAAGATCTTTAAGTAGGTTATAGAGATTTCGCTGTTATACCTCTCACTCCCACTTCTACCGCGTACAAATTAACTATATACCTATTCCTGGTCAGCTCGTTGGTCAGTTCGTAATACTTGTTTACTTTAATTGTGTGATCTTTGGGGATGTTAGTTTCCCACGGAACAGTAAGCTCCACAAGTATCACGCTTTTTAACTGTCTAGAGTACAGGAATATGTCTGGTCTGGATGACGAGACAACAATATCCTCAGGAATTCTATACTGTTTCTCATACTTATCCATCATTATAGTCCAATCTCGAGCCTCCTCCAAGATAGAGTGAGGCTTTTGTTTTGTTTTTTTAGACGAGCCTTCTTTAATGAACTCTATGAATCTTTTGGTGGTTGTTATACCCTTTTGCGCTCTAGCTACTGAATAGGTATATCGTGTAATATGAAATAAAATCTACAACTACTATTTTAAAAATATTTAGCAAAAAAATAATTTAATGTTCTTTGAGGTAGTTGTTTTTCTTGCTTCACTAATAAATACTAAATAGAAAACACCAAATTGAATCAACAATATACCTTTGAGTCCTAAATGATGCAAACATATAGCTCTTCTTACTTAGGTAAATATTAAAAACTTGCGAAGTATTCAAACTAAACAGTTTTGAAAAATTAAAATGAAAATAGTCAATGAACAATGAAAATCAATGAACAATAAATGAACAATGAATTCTTTTTCTTCTCCGGAAATTATTAAAATAAAAAACAAAAGCACAAGTCTCCATTACGAAAAAAAAAGCAGAATTATAAAAAAGATGGTTTGTGTTTCCTTCATAGGCTATGTCACTGTTAATGACACACGGTTGATTATAGCAGTAGCAGTGTACTTATTTATAACTGGCAACATTAAAACAAAGCTCTCTCATGTCATCATGTTCGTTATGATTTTGTTTTACCAGGTCAGAATTTTGACTAATTACTATTAAATATTTATATTATAAAAAATCGTTAATGTTGGTTTTTGTTTTCTGCTGCAGTGATCATAACACTTCACAAAATAAGTAAAACGAACACAAAACTCCAATTAAAGACAAAGCTAATTAACACGTAACCCACATCAGGTCTGAGTTCATATTGTGTGTGATTGTCAGCACGATGCGCTCCGATCACCATCTCTCTAGGTCTCTCTTACACTCCACGTACTCGTAGATGCTAAAGCGGAATGAAATACATTTTAACATCCGACAAGGAGTTGATAATGTTGATAATACCATCGTCTCAAGGTGATATTATCAACGTCTTCGCAACAAGTCAACAGCAACTTAAAAAACTTATATAATTTCATCATGATTCATATTATCAGATCTGTCATTATCATATTAAGCCAATACTTAAAGCTAGCCGTGGAATGGAAACAATATAACTTACATAAATTCATATTGTATTGTGTAATTAAATCATTACTACCGGCTACACAAATATGGTGATACTGAATTATTGATATTTGAGTTTTAGTGACGCATTATTAATGTTCTATTTTTATTATAACTAACTTTTACCCGCGACTTCGTTCGCATCCTGTTTTAGTTAGGGCCGCCACCGACGTGCCTGGATATTAATTTTAAATCATTAACATTTACTTTAGTATATTATTATAATATTATTAAAAGTCAATGGCAATGCAAATATCGTGTCGGCATATATTAAGGTAATAAACTTTTTAAAAAGTGGTAACATAAAGAAGTATAATTCTACGTAGTGTAAGTAAGTGTCAACCCTAGGGATATACTGCTGGTGGGCGCTGGCAAGCCCATCCATCAGTTAAGTAGCCGTACTTGGATACCACACTCCATTGAGCGCGATGACGACTCTATATACGCCGCCGCGCCGTCAGGACAATTTAAAGATCAATATATTTGAGCGTTCCTCAAAAATAATTAATTTTCATTAATAATCATTTATTAATGAAAATTAATTATTTTTGTCATATTGCAAGTACGGTAAGGTGTCGTATATAAATTATTTTGACAACATGTACTCTTAATTTTCCATATTAATATATAATAGGTACATATTTCTTGTTTCATATAAATTATATGAAAAAAATGTAATATTTTGTAATGGAATTTGAGTTTTGTTTTATTAATATCTTACGACATGGTGGTTAGTGCTAGTGTATTAATATATACAAATTTATAATACCGCTAATTCAAGTCCACAGGTAGAGGTAGGTAGGTAGGTAGTGTGCAGTGGAGGGACCTACACTCTTGCACACCTACAAAAGCGTAGGCGGCTCCCACTACTGGCGTCGGTACACGGAAAATGTTGCATATGTTACACTAGACACTTCCTTGTAAGTATTATTAGTGGCGTTTTAAAACTAACAATGCATGTTTAATTGGCGTTAGAATCAGAATTAAAGGAACCAACCAACCAACTGCAAACTTCATTACTAACTCAATAATCCTATCTAAGTGCTATCTATAAAAGTAACTTACTCCACTATAATAATCCAAAAATATAATATACAAATAGGTATTAGGTATGTTATAAATATAAAGCTATATGAAACTAATGTACATACTGATATAAAGCCATAGTAATTGTTGGTCAGATAGTTCCAATTTAATGTGTGTGTGCCTGTGTGTGTGTGTGTGTGTGTGTGTGTGTGTGTGTAAAGTACCTCCAGCTCATAAATCTGATAAAATCCCTGTCTACAAATATAAATATATTAGGTATGATTACACAAACGAACTCAATAAAACTTATTAAAACTACAAAAGGCAAACGGGTAAGGGCTAAGCTTATGGTCATAATGTGCTATAAACAATAACGCCTTATTACGTATTAGATATTATAATAAAAGCAGAGATGGGCAAGGTTCGAGGCGTGGGATGGCGTTTTGGATGCTGCGTGTTGAGGCGACTGTGACGGGCTGCCTACTGCTGCCTACGTGCCGTCATGCTGCTAACTACTATATACGAACGAATAATATATAGTAGGTACTTAACTAAATATTCTATGAATTGTACTGCTTATTTAAAATAAAAGCCTAGCAAAGAGTCAACGTTACCCAAAAATCCCCAAAACCACACCACTAGATATAGCATGGTAAAAATGGAAGTACAATTTTAGCTTAAAAAACGAAAATGAAGCCGGAAAGTAGTACCTGTTACTAAAAGTGGGGAATAATACATTTTAACGAGGAAAAATCGTTACTACATTTTAATAAGCCTGCATCCAAAAATAAAATGTATATATATATATATATATATATATATATATATATATATATATGTCACAGATTAATGTTCCATTCTTAACAATTAAAGTTTATATTAAATACTCATTTCATGACGGTCGAAATCGGTATGACTGAATGTACATCACTTTTTATATTTACCTAATTCCAGCATCATCATATTATATCATCATATTTGAGAATCAATAATAACACAAAATCGGCTATCAGAAAATGGACATTGGGCCAAAAGCAACCGCCGTAAATATAAAACAGTTTTAGTTGTCGCCGGCAACGGCAATGTCTCGCCGTTATTTCCCTATAACAAGCCAATAACTCCATAACCAATGGGAATATGCCATAGATAGCATTATCTCCGGCCACTTATGGTTTATGGTCTACCATTTTGCCAACGCCATCTTGGATTATCGGTTACTCATTATTATTTTTGGCACAAAATCAAAAGTGTGCACTGACCCGCGCAACAGCCGACATTATTACAAAATATAATAAAATAAAATATGTATTTTCATCTTCAGCCCCCTACACTAAAGGAATATGTAATATACCAAGGTTAACTGCCACTTACTAGTTGGTAAAAACATTGAAAATATAGTTAGGGTCTTGGAAAGGAACTAAACTACAAACTAAATTTGTATTCCATTGTTTTATTTGACATCAAATAATTTAATTCACTGAACTATAGTTTACCGTTTAATGTTTTAATGTATAGTTTTAAGAGTAGATTATAACGCTCCTAATATCTAATTAATGCTAGATAGACAGCCGACGACTCCTACACGTAACACGACACTGACTTAGATCAATATTCTGAGAAATGTATTTCACTAAAACAACTCAATGCTGACATTAATTATAACATGGATATATATAATATAGGATTATTTGACTCTAATCTAATAATAATGTAAATGATAACTACATCCTATCAAAAATAGAATGAACTATTTACAACTCTCTCATTAAATCTTACTTATTACGTAGGGTCACACTGAAAGTTTTGCGTAACTTAAAAAAACAACACGATATAACCAAAAAAGTATATTTATTGTTTTTCAAAATACTCTCCTTTATATTTTTAACATTTTTTCATTCGATCGAATCATTTTTTAAAACACGAGGACCACAGATCTGAGGGCATTTTTACTACCTGCTGATTGAACGATGTCACTGCCTCTTCGTAGTTGGTAAAAGTGAAATCTCTCATCAAATCTTTGACTTTAGGGAAAATCAAGAAATCACAGGGTTCCAGATCTGGACTATGTGCAGGATGGGTCACGAGTTCTACTTTTTCGGAAGCTAATAATGACTTTGTTTTGTTGGCCGTGCGCGAAGAAGCGTTGTCATGATGTAGGAGAATACGGCTTCTTGATCGTCTCTCGTGAACTTTTTCTAACACCCTGTGTAAACAAATGGTAGAACACCACTCAGCATTAACACTCTTTTGATCTTCAACTACAATTGTGCAGATGGGGCCCGTAGCCGAGAAAAAAAAGCGATCATTTTTATACATACGTTTCTACCCTGCCTCACTTTTGTTGGTTTATTTTAATTTTCAAACACCCATTCACAAGATTGCTGTTTTTTTTCGGATTTAAAACAATAAACGTTTAAATACGAGTCATTTCTTCTGACAATGCCATCCGTAACATCTGTGAGCACCATTCCACGCAAGCCCGCTTCTGCTCCGTCGTCAGTTTATGAGCGATCATGTGACAATAAAGTTTCCGAACTATTAATTCTTCGTGTACAATTTTCTGAATTTGGCTCATACCAACCCCCAATAGCCCTCAGATTATTTCATGGGTGACCGGCGGGTTTTCTTTAATTAGCCGCTTAACGTTGACCACATTATTTTCGCCGAAGGCAGTTGAAGAGAAGTCAACCATCACCTTACGGTGCTCAATGTGCTTCTGTACCAAAAGCATTTTTAAGACGAGCGGCACAGTTTTGCAGAGAGCGAGAACGTTTGAAATCATAAAAAAATCATCACTCTAAAATCTTTTCGACTTTCGCATTTTCTTTACGTAGGTACGTAGGTAAGTCCACAATTTTAGCAATAATTTATTTTTGGTATTATTTTTATAAATACTTTCACATTATATTCAATGATGACGTAAACGATTTTTGATAATTATATCAGTGTGTTTTTAAATTTCAAGTCGAATAAAAACACGATCGTTAGCTAATACCACAAGCCAGCGCTATTGCGCTTTGATTTCAAATATCATTATCAATAATAGCTTGATAATCATTATTTTGCTAGTTTGTTGTTTTTTTCTTTAATACAGGCTCAGAAATCGCCAACGGGCCACCGCTAATGTTGTGAAAGAGGAAGTTGTAAGCACGGATACAAAACTCAAATCCCGTACAGTCTCCCACAGCTCAACTCCTCCCCCATTTTATTGTTACTAGATGTTACCAGCGACTCTGCCGCTCGCAATTCTCGAATAATAAGTCTACTATCCGAACAATCAAAGATTAAATTTAAAATTTTCCTTTGACTCTCACAACACTAAATTTTATCAAAATCCTTCCTGCAATTTTAAAATCTTGTGCGAAACATACAATTTTTTTTAAAACTACTTCTATTCCAGTTCTGTCTTCTTAAATTCAAATTCAAAATATATTTTTTCAACTAGGCATTTGCACGCACTTTTGAATCGTCAATTTCTTACATTACAAAAATATCAGTAGGTATAGTTAGTCCGTGAGTAAGCTACCACCAGCTCGGAATACTGCCAAAAACTCAACAGTTTCTCTTTTTAAATTAATTTAACAATATTTTATGTATACATTAGAATATCGACCCTGCAAATGAGTCAACAACCAAAGCTCCACAACCAAAGCTTTTAGATGATCGAAACACGATCAACTAAAAACTCTTGTATGCTGTAATAGGCTTTATTTAACAATATACTTTTAATTTAGATTTCAAAGTATCAAAAGGAAGGTCTAAGATAAAAGGTATAACATATGTTGTGGAACTTTATTATATATCCGTACACTCAAGCCCATAAATGATTTTTTTACTTTTTGAAGATGAAATTTCTGCGTTTAAATTTTTTTTAATTTTTTTTGTATTAATAGCGTACTTACACTGTTTTTTACATATTTATACAAATTGTAACGTACAAATAATATACTATCAAATATGTTTTGAGAAACGATCATAAGAATACCAATTTTTATTAAAATGATTTATTTAAAAAATCTAGTTGTAATACTTACTGATCAATGTTACCGAGGCATTGGTCAATAGATTTTTTTTTTATTTATTTATTTATTTTTTTATTTATTAGATTAAGGGCTTTTGGGTTATAATAGTTCGCAACTTTTGATTTCATATCATCTCAATGTTATTTGACTAACTTAATTCGTAGTCATTTTGAATCTAGAGATATACCAAAAAATACGGTTTCATATGTAGCCTTGATACGTTGTCCTCAAGAATTAAATTAAGGCCTAATTGTAAAACATTAGGAAAAGAAAACTTGACATTTCGTTTTGTTAGTATAGTAAAAGATTATTCACCTCAAACCATTTGGAAAGTACCACTAATCTATCGTTCATGTAAAACAGGCGTGTCTTTTTTGCCCACTTAAAAAAAATGCGAAGTATCATCGGCGAACAAGATTTTATTACGTTTATTGGGCAAATCGGTAATAAAAGCTAGGGAAAAAAAAGAGCCAAGGATTGACCCTAGAAGAGCGCCCATTTTTACTAATGAACTCAATAAAACGGTACCATGTAAACTAAGTTTCTGTTGTCTGTTTGATAAATACGAGATCACCACCTCAGAAGCCCGGTCACAAACTTCGTAATGGTGAAGTTTACGGTTTAAGGTCAACGCTATCAAAGGCCTTATAGAGATAAAAAAAATCCAATGGCATCCCTTGAGTCCAGAACCCCAAATAAAGACCAATCAAGACAATACCAGGTCATTAGCTACGTCAGTGGTCGTTCTACTTTTCGTGAAACCAAACTGTTGGCTATGAATTATTACGTTTTAATTCAAACGTAACATCATTTGATGTAGCATTATTTTCTTAAACGTTTTACCTAATGTGTATGTAATGTATGGAATGTTTTTGATGAAATTTAGTTTTGTTATAGATTATTGTTTGAAGTAACATATAGACTACTTTTTACTCGAAAAAATCTTTCTTATTTGCACACACACACACATACACACATACACACACACACAAAAAGGTACTATGTTCTAGTATGGTTTCAATAAAACGAAACTACTTGATAAGTTTTATGGATTTCAAAATCGTACGACGTCGATGATGTATGACGGAAATATGTGTCGAGGAAACGGAAATAACAGCTAAGTAGGTACTTACAGTCATTAATTAATTAAAAACATAAGTAGTACTATGTAGTATTTCATGAGATGATCGTCTATTCTTTTTTTATTCAATTACCGTTGATTATGATTTATAAAAGTAATGAATGCGTCTATCCCCACCACGCAATAAGCAGCTCCATCGGGAATCAAGTTTGTTTAAACTTTAAATTAACATAACCGCCTTGCATTAAGTGGTGTGTATAAATTCTCGGGTGCTGGTGATAAAGGCATTATACGCAAATGTATAGCTTATTGCTACAAAATGCTTATTATAAACTACGCAAGTACCTTTCAAGGTTTCCCTTAGAATGCAATTTATCGCATCTTGAGGTATTTGTTTATTTAAGTAGTTTTGTTTGGTCGAGCGACTGTTTTAACTACGTACCTAGTTACTCTCTTTTATTGTTCTTGTAGTTTTCAAAGAACCAAAATAATTATTTATTATTATAGCTCAATATTTATTATATTGGTTTATTACAATTCAATAGTACTAGTTTTGTTTTATTTTTATCGTAGAATGGTACTCTATTAACAAAATTTATATAATTAAATTTCTAAGAAAAATATTACCAAAGCGTGCATGAAACTGAACAGTAATACTAAAAGTATCTTAAAGATGTGAAACAAAAAAAGTATAATGAAAACTATGTGAAAAAAGTTAAAACCATCCCATATAGTAAATACGTACTTTTAAAGACAAGTCTATGCACTGTCTCTGTGATTCCGCACATTAGATGACACTCCTCTTATAAGAAACACTAAAACTAAATTCACACAATATTCAATACTTTTTACAACATGAAACAAACTTTTTTTTTTCTAAGACAAATTTTGCGCGCAAACCGGCACCGAAACTTTTAACCGTGATACGTTTAGGCAAAGGTCTACGCACATACTGCCGGCCAAGTTGCGCGCCAGTGGGTCACCGCCTACAGCTTGCAATGAGATCATAAAGCTGTTTCCAATGTAATTTACACTTACTCTTAACAGCGGAATGGCAATTTTGTTACTTGCTAAATAATGACTAAAAGCTTTAGAGGTCAGAATCGACAAGTATTCTTAAAAAATACTGTTAGTTTGTTTTATCTCAAACTGTTTTACTATGTAGTTGGTATTCGGAATTATTTCTAGTATCTGTTATTTGGATTTTTTTTCTTGTATCTTAATAAGTAAGTAAATTCTAAACTTGACGCACATGAGTACATAATGATTTGGATGACATTTTTAATACGACAAAACTAAGAGTAGATAGGAATAGTCGTTTGATTGCAAGGCTCTTATTGCAAAGATGTAAACGCAAAGAGCCCTCTAAAAAAGTAAAATATAAATTATGAAAGATATTTCCTTAACATGCTTGGATGACTTCACTGCAGGTGACGTTAATGACATGTCATTGTATGACAAATCGTTGGGTGCACGGTTTGTGTATTTCGTTTTGTAATAACGATAAAATATGCGCGAGAATAAAATACATTGTTTACTAGCGATCGCCCACGAGCAGGGCCACCGGGAATCTCAATTATAAGTATGTATCTACTCTTAAGGAAAACGTTTTAACACATGATGGCTTAAACCAGGTCTAATTATATAAGTATTTAATAAATGATAAACATACAGGAGGTTGAAAAGTTTATATAAAATATAGCTTATACAATTTAAAAAATATCGGATAGAACCATAAATAATCATAAGAATTTTAAAAAGAAGTTATTTGAAATAGAGACGTCACAAGCGGCGCCACAGTCACTAGGCGTCGTTGTCCGCGGCGCCCGTCATGTGCGCGAACAGCGCCTTCTTGTGAAGGCCGCAGCGGAACAGTTGCCACGCGCGGTCCTCAGGCCCGTCGCCCGCCAGCTCCGCGCAGCTCTCCAGCATCTAGCGCGTAAATGTACACCCTACACCTCAAAATATACTTATCAACTATAATAACGGCAGGTTGGATAACAAAATTACAACAAACAAATTAAATATTTGTCACAAACTGGTTTTTAGTGCAAAGTTATGATCCAAACCAGAACACTCCGTGTTGTAAAGTTTACCAAGTTCCCTGGGTCGTCCATATGGTGATATCAGGGAAGTCCCAAATTCATCCGGTCAATTAAAGTTGTGATATCGGAATAGGCCAATTTCATCCGGCCCAATAAAATAGTAAAAGTCGTGATATCATAGTGGCCCAAGTTCCAAATTTTTTTTCAACAGAACTTGGTGTCGGATTGGCGGCATTTGACACCTTGATAATTTTTATTTTTGTTTGTCACAACGTGAATGTAGCTGCTGATATCAAGTTCTGTTGAAAAAAAACTGGGAAATTGGGCCACTGTGATATCACGACTCATTGGACCGGATGAACTTGGCCCATTCCGATATCACAACTTTCATTGCCTGGTGGAATTTGGAATTTCCTTGACATCAGCACATGGATTGCCCAGGGAAATTGGTAAACTTTACAACACGGCGTGTTTTAGTTTGGATATCAGACGGTTCTTGTCGGTCTTGAGAAATCTCTTAACACGTTCATGACCCGGCAGCAAGAGCGCACGTAAACAAAACCGATAAAAATAAAATAGTTAAACACTCAATTAATAATCTTTCACTTTAAATCGCGTACTGATAAATTTAAATCTAATTGTTTAATTACACAAGTGTAATTGTAAACTGGTGCGTTTGAATTACTATCTATGATACTGGTTAAGGTTTCTATTGAGACAAGAGGTATGACTTTCTTAAAAAAAATATTTTCTATAGTAGTATAATATTTATGATGACAAAATATATGACTCACTGGCAAGTGTAACAATATGTAGCTCTTACACAGATGAATATATATAAACGTACCTAATTACTACAATTATTTTACTGCGGCTATCAATCGTTCAATATTTTGTATGTGTACAGAGATGCACAATATAAGAACTCTTTCTCATTATCTCATTTAAAAAAATAAATATGCACAGGTCCTTAGCCCTAGAACTCCTGGCCTGGATTTGCATTTTCAATATAGCCCAGTTCCATCAGCAAAATGGATGGAACATTATTTGTTATTACGTGAAACTTTATCGTAAAAATTAAGAAAATATTTTTTTGCTCTTGACGAGACAAGTTAAGTGATAAGTAGGTATGCCGCATGATAAGAAACAAACAGGTTACGTTTTCGACCTGTAGGCCTAAAAAATAGTTTTTATTAAAATTGTAGTATTTTTCTAGACTTTTAACCGTAACAGGAAACTGAACACCGATTTTCAACTTTCTTCCTATTCTGCGAGTAAGCGCAGACTTAGGATTAAGACCTTTATACCCATTGTCAATGGAAGTACCCCTTTTCGACCTCTTTTGACTTAACATTGTCAAAAAATGTTGTATATCATTTTCACTGTACTTGACCCCACAAATCGGTTGGTATATCCCATGATGCAAAAATCAAACGTCTACGTATTTGAGCTTGAGGCCTAAAAATTGGAATTTTCGATTTTTTCTGGGGGTTTGAGCATATAAGGAACCTGGCCGCCGAGTTTCAGATTCCCACTATATGTGGAAGTAGACAATCATTTACATCACTTATGAAAAAAGATGCGAAATAAGGCCTTTTTGCCCTATTTTTTTCTCCGGTTTACGTACAGCTAATTTTTTATTTCGGGTAGAAAACGGTAAAAGTAGCTAGTAATAAAAATTTCTTCTTCGGGTGTGAAAAGGCCGTTTTTTGGGCTAAACTATCATTTGAGATATACTATTGTGGCCGCCATGCGGTCGGGCGTGGGAACTTGGTCGTTAATAATAACTAGAAAGGTGCCGTACTATTGCGATTCCGTTGCGATGCGCAATGCACGGTTTGCTAGTTTTTTAAAAAGGAGGGCCTACGAGAGTACGGGTCACCCGGTTGGGAGTGATCACCGACCCGGGACCTCTTGCAACACCGGAGGAATAGCAAGAGCGGTGCGGGATTTTTTTTTAAGGTGCCCGTGTCGTGTCTTCGTATCTAAACTTCTCGAAAACAACGCGATACTCGTGATAGCATGTCACTTGCCGCGATATAAAAATCAAGAGGCAACTATAATAATTTATAATTCCTATTGTCTTTTTATTTTCCTACAATTAGGACGTGGCTGATTCGGAAGAACGGATCCTTTCGGGACGGGGACGGTTCGAGGTACACTTATAAGATCCTATCAGGTGACGCGTTTTAAGGATACCTTAGTGGTGTTCCCTGCGCCGGGGCGCTGGGCGCGCTGCCGCAGCGCGTGCTTGTCTAGACGGCCGTCCTTGCGCAGCAGCTTGCAGCGCCGCAGCACGCAGTACACGTGGCGCCGCAGCGCGAGGTCGTCGTCCACCGCGCCGCCCAGGAGGCGCGCCACCTGCGACCGCGTGGCGCCCGACTGCGCCAGGCACGCCTCCGAGTGCGCCGAGAACATCGCCCGCTCCGCCTTGCCCGGCGGCTGGCGGTGGGACACACACTCACTACAGGCCGAGAGCCAGGCGCCCGAGGACCGGCGAGAGTCATTATATTCTTTCATTGAAAATGTCCAAACAACCGATTAAAAAATCATGCAAAACGAAAAGCTTAAGTTCGAAAGACAGGTGACGTCGAAGTTTCACCGTGAGCGGTGTTTCGATAAAATAAAATATCTTATTACATTTATATTAAAATACACTCTTACCGTAAAATTTTTAGTCTCCCCGATGACCTGAAAAAAATTAAATATTCTCAATAGCCGGTAGCGAACGACAGCTTTCCGAGCTATCTCGGGCCTACCTGCTGCAGCAGCAGCAAGACGAGCACGGTCAGCATGACGTCCGGCGACAAGTGCAGCGGCACGAGAAGCAGCACAGCAGCCAGCTACAGACGCAGCAGCGCTTCCACGAGCAGGATTTCGTCACCTCTTTTATGCTCCCACTCATCATTTATTATTGTATGTGGCGCTACTACGATACTTTTATCGAATTTTAATCAATGTCTGTACACTTTGAATTATTCTGTTTATCTAAAAATGTCATATGGCGTTAGTAAAAAGCTTTGTGGTAGCTATTTCTATGTATAATTAATAAGTACATAGGTACATACTGCTAAAGCCAAATAGCGTAGTACTTGTTATTTTATTTATTAAGCATCATTTACAAAAAATATATTTATAGAGAATCTGTAAAATAAAAAGGATTATAGAAGCTTCAGCTCTTACATATTATCCAACTTACAAAATATAAAAATAAAATCGAAAACAGCCGTAGTAGGGGTAATGTAGTAAAAATGTCAGTCAACAGTCTTTTGTTTTGTAAATAGCGAACGGAAGAATCTCCACAACATGACAATCCATCACCAAATATTTCCCGACTCACCGGCGGTTGTTTATAACGAGTACATCAACAACGTTCCTACCTCGTCACTTGTAATTTCCTCTACTCAATGTAACTTCAGGTTAACACTTTTTGGAGCATTTGATAATGTACCTGCAACAACATCGCCCATTATTTCCCGATCATGCGATCGTAGCAGATGGCTAGTGTGCGTGTGTGTAGTGTGCGTGTGTGTGGTGTGCGTGTGTGTAGTGTGCGTGTGTGTGGTGTGCGTGTATGTGGTCTGCGTGTGTGTGGTGTGCGTGTGTTTGGTGTGCGTGTATGTGGTGTGCGTCTGTGTGGTGTGGGTGTGTGTGGTGTGCGCGTGTGTGGTGTGTGTGTATGTGGTGTGCGTGTGTGTGTGGTGTGCGTGTGTGTTGTGTGCGTGTATGTGGTGTGGGTGTGTGTGGTGTGCGTGTATGTGGTGTGCGTGTGTGTGGTGTGGGTGTGTGGTGTGCGTGTATGTGGTGTTCGCGTGTGTGGACTCGTACTTGTTTTCGGGGTGCAGTCGATGCATGCAGACGGCGGAGGGCGGTCGCGGCGCCCGTGGTGGACAGGCTCGCTGCAGCACGCAAGGCGCCACGCCCAGCGCCACCAGCGTCGTCACCACCACCTGCAGTAGCATCCTTGCACCGCCAACCTGCGACTGTACACATTACACACTCACTTTTCTTCCATCTTGTATTTTTCAAAATATTTTTTTTTTTAGAAATCTCTTAGCGTTATTTTTCATTAAACTCTTTAAAACACATGCGTTAGCATTGTTTAAAACCACCGATGTCCCTAACAAACACGATGAACTTTTCTGGAAAGTGGCTCTTCTCTGTATTTTTCTTTACTGTGAAGTATCCGTCTTATAACTTCTGGATACTGCGTTTTCGACTATGAAAAAGTTGATCTTACTGAATATACCGCCCGTCCGAGCAGCTGGATGATGAAAGGTTGCTAAACAAACTTGGACGAGATTAAAATTTATCATTCAAATATTTCCTTTGAACTAGAGAACGAACCCATAAATTCTAAAGGTAATATGCGTCACGTAACGGTCACTCAACTTACCTTCTCGATATATTACTTTTCAGTTTGGAGGCTGTGAAGAAGTGTGACCTGGTAGTAGCAGTTCACATTTATCGGGTCGGTCAGCCACAACATAATGGATGTAAGAAAAAACACAAAACAGCACAAAAACCTACAAACCTAAATGTATAAATGAGTAATGACAATCATATTTTTTTACAATTCTAAGGCAGTATTTAAAATAAATTAAAGAGTTTTTAATATATTTTGATTACTCAAAGAGTACTTTGTTTCCCGCGACTTCTTATTTAGCATTCAACCCCCGCCCCCCCCCCCCCGAGTATTAAGATTTAATTACATATTTTTACTAGTCATGTACCTATTTATTTCGATAATATTTCTAAAATCCAACGATCAAGTTTTACTGTTTCCGTCGTAATAATGGGTCTTTAAATAATAAATTATAACATCAAATATTTAGATTCATGTGATTTTGTAAAATAATGATTGAAGTCACTTTTGATGTCGCAGAGATGTTTACAAAAATCAACCGAGAGGCAGTTTTAGTGAAAGTGCGCAGAGAAGTGGTGTGAGTCAGATCACACATAATTCATAAACAAATAATCCCAAAAACACATTTCTACAACTGTTTTTTTGGGAACCATCTTGAGTTTATATCAGAACATTGTATATGCCGGTTCGGTCTCATCATCATTCTATCAAATATATATATATATATATATATATAGGTTACGGCGGATGAATTCATAACGACAACGTTCAAGCATTCTGATTATTCAGATTTTGTTAGAACAGTTCGGGGTATAAATGAAAAGGCCGGTGACATACGTACTTATATATTAGCTATTTACAGTGTCACTCCACAGAGTCGTCTCACAAAACACCACTCCGTCATTCACACGACCGCGTGTGCCTTGACATTGACAACTCCATAAGGAACGAATAATTTAAGATTCAATAAGCATTCGAGAACGGGTCATACGAGAAATGGCCACGAGGAGGTCGGGCTACGACGCGTGTCGGTCGGAGCGGCGACAGTGCAGCCGTAGCAGCACGGCGGCCAGCACCAGCAGCGCCCCGCCCGCCGCCGGGCCCGGCACGCGGTGCCCGTACACCGCGCACGACAGCAGAACCGAGCACGCCTGCCGCGCCGTCATGGCCATCGCGAACATGGCCGGCCCGAAGCGCGCGATTGTGCGGTAGATTAGCAGCTGGCCCGCCGCCGAGCTGGCGGCCAGCAGGGCGGCGTCGGCGAGGAAGGCGGGGTGCGCCAGCAGCGCGGGCGCCGGCCGCCGCGCCAGCGCCGCCGCCGTCAGCCCGCACGAGCACAGGGACACGCAGCACAACATTTGCAGCGGCCGAAGTGAGTGGCGCCGGAACAGCGCGCCTTGCCACGACGACGTAAAGCCGTCACAGGCCAGGTAAAGCGCCAGCAGGGCGGCGCCAGACGCACCCGTGGAGCCCCCGCCGGCAGAGCCTCCTCCCGCCGCCGCCTCATCGCGGACCCCGAACAGAAACAACGCCATGCCCACGGAGATCAGCGCCGCCGTCGCGTACTCGTACGTCTCGTACTTGCAGCGCGAGATCAGCTTGCCCATCAGCATCACCGGTATCACCTTGCACGACTTCGAGAGCACCTGTCGACGAGAGGCGATGTAGATTTACATATATCGATCTACTATGACCACGCGAATCAACTACTTCCGAACGGCCGGAACGCCACTCGGCGAGCTCCCTACTCCGGACGACCAAGCCTGAACCGTGATGACGATGTTTCAATAATCTTCGTTCGAGGAGCGACCGACCTGCGTGGGGAAGCTGACGAACTTGAGCGCCTCGTACTGGCACCAGGCACTGACGACGTTGGAGAGCGCGCAGTACGAAAACTTGTAGAGCGGCGCGCCCAGCACGGGCCGGCGCGTGGCCAGCAGCCGCGCCAGCGCTATCAGGAATCCCAGCAGCCGGTTGATGAACACCAGGAACTGGGAGTCCGTGAAGCGCGACACCGATCCGTCCGACATCACGTAATCCTGGCGGGAGTACGTGATTAGCGCATGAGCTGGATTCTTTAATTACTCGTCTGATACGATATCAGCACGACAAAAAAGCATCTTTACTTTTCTATTTTACAAATAAAAAAAAATTGTAGTTTCGGGGACATCTTTGTTGTGTAAAGTTTTAAGATCGGTTCTTTCTGGTAATCAACAATTTAAAATAATTAAGAGTAAGAAATGCAAGTCGATACATATTTTTAAACAGTACTGTAGAGTGCAGATGCCAAACTACAGTGCCTCGATACCACGTAATGTGCAAGAAAACAGAATTTATAATCATATTTAAATCATATTGTTACCAAAATATTTAAAACTGGACAACATCAAACCTGCGTCATGATCTTCTCCTGCAGCAGGCCCCACACGAGGTAGGCGCCCATGAGTCCCGTGAAGCAGAAGGCGAACTCAAGGCCGTCCCGCGAGCGCGAGTCTCCCACCGCGACCCCCGCCCCTCCACCCGCGGCGGCCCCCGCTCCCGGCCCCACCCCCTCCCCCGAACGTAACGCCTCAGGCAGACGCTCGTGCTCACAGAACAATGCGCGCAACCAACGGTACAGACGACCATTGTGAGCTGTTTTAATTGTTTGAAATAATGTGTCTATATTGATAATATAAGGTTGTATATAATACATATATTTTATATATTAATGGGGTTTAAATTATTGACATACTGGAAAATGCAATATAGTACAAATAATATTTCTTGTAAACAAATTTTATAACATTAATGAATAAATATAATATACTTAGTTATTATTATTTATAAATGATTATGCATAAATGTGTTGTGCTTGGTATTTGTTTGTAAAAAGGACATATTAGTGAACAGGAAACAAGAATTTCAAAATATACCCTCAACAGAAATGGGTCGGTGATTCTGATTTATTATAAATTATAAAGTATTATTTATTATTTATTTACTTTACCTACATTTAATGAAAACACAATTGATATTGTTATTATCATATTTATTGAAAAATAGTAAAATTGTTGTACTCACATATTTTGTCAAAGTAATTAGTTTTTTCTAAATACTTGTATAGACCATAGAGTGGCAGTATGACAGTAGAATAGCCTACTAAGTTTAATAATAATCTAAAAATCCTGGAATCAAAACAAAATATAGCTATAAATTGTCCTACTTTCAAGTACATTATATTGCAATAAATATAAGCACTAATATTTTTTTCCCAAATTAACAAGACATACATTACATTTCATTGTACAAATAATTCTTGTTATGAGCCTATTGAATGATACATTTACATAAGTACATGCATAATATAAATTTCATTATGTTACCATGAGTATTCCAAGTCTTGGAGTGCGGGCATCTGTTCGTATGCAGTCAGCAGTTCTCCATAGAGGTGTCCGAGCAGCCATGTTGATAACACAAATAATCCTAACACCACCCTGAGATAGCATAATTTAACTTTTTGTTAGGTGTACAAATAAAGTTACAATGTTTACTCTACAATTATATTATTTTGAATAACATGTCACTTATAAAACTAAACAATATTATGGTTTTTATTTTAATTTACACATTTTTATCAGATTTCAGACTTACCTAACATACCCTTTGGGCCATTCATTGGTTCATTATTGAATGAATGGTTTAGATTAAGCCAAATAGCAATATATATGTATAATAGAACTTCTGCTTTATATATTAGTATAGATTAATCAGGGCAGTCATTCACTTTCAAAAGATACTATTCTTCTTAATCCTAATTTCCTAGTTAATACAACAGTGGAATCAAGATTTAACTTTGGTCTATGTCTTGTATACACTTTTCAATTTACATACCCAATTACAACAATAAATTTTACTTACCCAATTACGATTTTTGTTCGCATAATTATAATATATCTCACGGTATATGCACTAATACTGCTGACTGGAGTGTCCGTTAATTTAAGTCATAAAATAAGTATTCATTCAAATTATTGAATTTTTTGCCGACATATCACTGGTGTTCGTCTCACATGTTTTGATTATTTGTCAAAACGCCAATGTCAAATAATCTAGTATGAGTATACTAGATCACATTTGATATCTGTCAGCCTAAGCTTCTTAGTAAAGTAGCCAAATATTGACCAAGTTAAAGTAGTCTCTAAATTGAATGATCGTGAAGTTATTATAAAAAGATGTTTAGGTACTGTAATTTTAATTAAGTTTTAATGAAAAACACTTGTGCAATCTCTATAGAACTATTATTTTCTTCTCTTTTAATTTCTATTTTTTTTTCGGTTTTCGTGTAAACATTATTTTCTTACAAATATTCCTAGACACTTAATAATTACATTCAATATAACCCCTTCAGTGATAGATCCTTTGATTTTTGGGTATCATCTTAGAAATTTTAAATAAAAAGGTTCACTGATGTGATTTGTAACGGTGTTTAAAATTATGAAACAAAAATTACATATTATGTTAAAATAGAAATATGTATGATAATTTTATTAAAAACGCCAACAATTGTGCAGATCGAACTTTGAAAACATAATAGTATTGTGTGCACTCCGTTACAAGATTGCGTTGCAAGAGTCTAATATGATCCTTTAAAATGACTCTACTATAAGTAGATACAATATGGCGTAGACAAAACATTCTATGTCTACAAAGAGATTCTATGCACGGTAAGAGGTGTTAAAGACTAAAAATATCCTAACAGAAAAAAGGAATCCATAAGTCGATCCTAACATCAGAACCAATTTTAGCTGTATTAATTCAGTATATAAATGAATTGTAAATAAAAACGATTTATTTATCGTTAATGTGGTAATAATAAATTTGATGTTCTCAGTGGCTCGGAAAGTAATAAAAATAACATCGATTAGAATAACGATATTTTTTTCTAATCAAGCTCCTCACTATAAAACTGACAGGTGTTTATTTATTTATTTATTTATTTAAAATTTTATTGTTCCAACACAAAAAATGCTAAATAGCATTCTCTGACAGACAACCTTAAAGAGTTGCAGAGAGTTAAGAGGCAGTACAATAAAGAAAGAAATTACAGAATAATAGAATATGCACATAAAAAAATATAACTACATATATGAATATTAATTACTATGAAAGATGCATACACAACATAAATATTACATTTTAATATGAAAGCCTTTTAGAAAAATAGCGGTGAACTCCATTTTTTAACGTGAGCTTTGTACGTGATTTTTTGATATAATTGGGAAGAGAATTCCAAAGTCGAATACACTGAAACGTGAAAGAATGGGATATGAAACCAGAGCGGTGAACGGGAAAAGCTAGACGGAGAGTCGTGGTCGCCCTGGTAGTAGCTCAGACTGCCCCTCGTATACTGGGGGGGGGGGGGGGCACAACCGCGCTCAGAGCAAGAGCAGCAAAGGACACCCCCTTCTACTCTTACCGTAGACTTCTGCAACATCAGGGGTATACACTCAAACTACCTCGCTGTCCTTCAAAAGAGACATAGCCAGGGGAAAGTCACAACGCATCGTCAGAATTGGTGAAAGGCTGACGAGCCTTCCTTCCGGAACTCGTGCGTTCTGGTCTCTCACCATTCTGAAGTAGTTTATATTTTTATACGTATTTTATTTTCAGTGGAATCTTTACTGACATCTGTGTTCTTTGATAGCGTGCGCTTTTCCAATCTTAGCTCTGATAATGATCGGCAAATCCTCAGGATATTAAGGAAACTCTTGTACATTGAAATCGGTGGCATTGTGGCATGATCTCACTGCTGAAATCCGACATCCATGTTCACTCTCAATATTCGAAACTCGGGTGTATATTCTCTACTGATCAGATACTAATATTTAATATTATGTAATGTTATGTAAATTTATAACACATATTGGGAAACTTCGAGTTATTATTAGTATGATATTTCTATGAGTATAAGAATAAAAATAATTTATTATCATTTTTTTCCTCACAGTAACAAATTTAAACATTCACCATACGACTCTTATTAGTTCCTTTTAAAAATATTTAAAAAATCTTGAATGATAATTTTTCGACCATTCCAACAATATATCGGTAAAAAATATTTCGGAAACATCGAATAATGTTTCTAACAGGGATTTTGAAGCGTGTAATATAGATTACAGTAAACACTTGTATTAAAATTGGGGAAGGTCCATAAGTATTCCTACTAACATTATAAATGTGAATGTTAGTTTGTTTGTTACGCTTTCATGCCAAAACTACTCAACTGATTATTATGAAACTTTGTACACATTCTTATAAGTATGAGACAGGACATAGGATACTTTTATTTGAAAAAATTCTAATCGTAAAAATAATATTTTGGCAGGCGTGATTGGCTGTCACAAAATTTAATAAATTAGGCAATAAAGTTCATACTTTAGGTGCTGCATCACCGACAGTCAAATTAATATCTTGTTTATTGTCAAATAATATCTTCAACTGTATGGAATTCTTCTATATTTGATGTTATGTTATTTTGTTAGTAACAGATTACTTATAAGCAATACTTATACTTATGATATTTAAATTTTTGAGGTTACGTTACAGTTTTTAACAGTGATTTAGTTATTACTTTCTGCTTTTAATTTTAGCTCTGTTCTTCTGTAAAATGCCTAGCAAGAGTAAAACAGATCTGTCCAGAAGGTCGTCGCGGGCCCGTGCAGTAAAAGTTGCATGAAATCAAAAAATGTTCAGCTTATGCAGAGCTGACAAGACAACAACAATCATAGCGACGAAGTGTTTTGAGAGTAACTGAAAAGCTTCTTCAGACACGAGTTCGTGCAGATAGAGTAACAGGCAACTAGAAGAGAGATAAAAACAGAAGAGAAATCACTGGCGAGAAAGATTTTTTTTGCAGAAATACAAGCCACGCGCCGTTGAAATTTTATACATAAGAATTTGTCTGTATTTAATACTTTAATTTTAAATATCATAGACATCCTGTAATTGTTATTGGCTCAATGAATAAAACAGGTCCGTACTGCGATGCTCTTAAATGGAAAGATGGAATTGATGGAATGTGTTGTTCTAGTGGCAAAGTTTTACTTCCATTATTTGTTGAACCAGATGAACCTTTACTCTTAGGTGTTACAGATTAGTTAAAGCAAATTTTAAACAAAATCAGGAAATATTACATCATTTTAGTGGATAAAGTAATAATAATGCCTGGATTTTCATCATCTATCGAGTTTTGTTGAACACCAAGTTTTGAGTAAAATAGAATCCGCCAACGGTGGACTCTTCTTCTCAATACACCGAGATGAACCGGAAAAACGCTTTTGTTCAATTTATTATTAATGTCGAATCAAAAATGTTAAAAAATAGCAGTTGCTTTTTTTTTTTACACTTAAACTAAGTTGACGCTTGACTACATTCCACCTGATGGGAAGTGGAAATGTAGTCGTAGGTGGTAAAGCGCATCAACTTAGTAAAAGCCTATTCACGCTTGCCTTGAAAACACCCACATTGTACTCGGACGGAAATACCGACGCAGGCAAGCTGTTCCACTCCTTCGCTGTCCGATTTAAAAAAGATGAAGCGTAGCGCTTCGTTCGGATATGCGGCGCGTCTACTACAAAAGGATGGATGCTCGCCGTGCGTCGGAACGTCCGGTGATGGAAGGGGGATGGGGGAATTAGTTCATGTAATTCCTTCACACACTCACCAAAATGTATCCCATAGAATATTGAGAGGGTAGCAACTCTACGTCTACGATTGGCTTCCACCAGCTTTAGCTTCTTCCGGCATTCTCGTGACGATATTTAACATGGCTTCAAGGCATGGATTCGGGACTTTACGCACACATGTTATTGAAGATCGGTAATGATTGTTTGGACGTTGACCATAATGGTTATATTTCACTTTCTCTTTCATCTCATTTCATTAGTCATGACTCATGCTTTTCGAAAATTATAATAAAATTTGAGTAGTGATCACCGGTCGTGTACAAGAGCAATATTGGTACCAAAAATGAAGCGGTTAATAACATTACAACAGATATTTTAAAAGGAGGTGTAAGGAGAAATGAAAAAGTATTTGTCAATGAATAAAATCACGGGTATGGAACTAAGTACTTCATATCTTGTAGAGTTTTCAATTCATTTGAAGTGTCGGGTATATACATGAACTTCAATGAAACTAAATATACCAGTAATGGTTATGCGAAATCTAGATGCTCCTTGGTTATGTAATGGAACAAGGCTTCACATTACAAAGTTTGGGCAGAATCTACTTGGTGCTACTATTTTGACAGGTGTCGCTAAGGGGGAAAGTGTGATCATACCCTGGATTGCAATTATTCCCACTGACATTCCATTTCAATCCGAAATGGTACAGTTTACCGTCAAGCTCAGTTTTGCTATATATAAACCTAGCTCAATGGCAGATACTACAGGCAGCAGAGGCGCATTTAACAAACCTTTGCTTCTCTCACGATCAACTATGTGTAACCTGCTCGCGTATGTTTCGCCCGAAATTTACACCTTTTTATAATATATTTTATCTTTTGTTGTAAAATATTTCAATGAAGCTTTCTAATTTCAGTTTCAGAAACTTCATTGTTTATAGTTATTTTTAAATACTGAATCAAATTGATTCAGTTCTATTGGAATGTAATGGATATTTATTTAAAGGCTTTAACGCGGGTAAAATCTAGTTTATAAATAATACACAATATGATAATGTACACAAATGTATTCTCTGTCAACTGTGTTTAGTTTCTGGCTGTCGTTTCTAGTGTCTAACAGAAAAAATATTTTGCTTTTCATCACAGAATACCAACAATAGCCATGTTTATTTTTTCACTGTTCTATTGAATAGTGTAAAATAATCGATAAATTGAAAATATAGATAAATATTATTACATTATTTGTACCAGCTGTATTTAGTAATTAAATGATTTTTATAGTCAGAGAATTAATAATAATATCGCGACATAGCTATACCTTCGCCCGAGTGTGATTTTGACAGAATAACTTATTTGTCATTTATTTGTATATAGCTCTACAATTTAACTATATTTATATAATTTGTAAATTACGATGCCCATATAACACACGACAATGTGGAGTGAAACTGTAATGTTTCTGTTAGAGATTGTGGCAGCATTGTGTGCTGTGGCGGTTTGCAGTCCTTGCCTGCTTGCGTGTGCGCGCAGACTAATACTAGGAGATGAGTTACTACGTGGAGGAGGTCACGGTATCCACGAAGCAGAAGTCTTAGGCTGCGATGAGCCCGCTTGTCCATATTACAAGAAAAATGTAAAATACCTCATGGTGCCTATGATGAGACGACGACAGTACAATTCCCCAGCCCGACGTTGATGCTTTTGTATTATTTTTATCAATTTATTAAACGTTACTTTTTCTTTTTGAACGTTCATTAATATATTCTCTCATAAACTTGTCACTACGGCCCTTTACTAGAAATATATACATATTATAAAAATGTTTATACCTGTAGGACCAATTAAATACCTTAACGTAAAACAAAATTTGGCTTTGACTCTAAACGTGTAACTCAGAGGTAATTTAAAAAAATATTTCAATAAATAAGTTATACATTTTTAACTACAATAATTCCACTCTACGTCTTCGTCTATTTGTACAGTTTGTGTCACCCGGTGCAGGCCCGCCCACGCTTGTGTTGTACCTTGGAGGTGCCGATAGTGTAACGGCAGGAGCTATATCCAGAAGCTTGACATTTAATTAAAAAAAATAAAAGGGTGGAAAATCGTGGTAAGGAAATACGAAACCACGAAAGCTGCCGATTTCATGGATATACAAATATATAATTACTCAGTCTGGGTCCCAGATAACATAAACTTCATCTATATATATAAAAGAAAGTGGTGTTAGTGCTGAACTTTGGTGGGAAGGCTGCTTAGAGCCGGGAGACGGACATAGAATACTTTTCATCCCCTTCGATCACATTTATTTATTTCATTACAAATTATCAAATTACAATCTGACATCTGACAATTACTATCTGACAGTCACAATTATCTGTTAATTCTATACTATTCTAATAGATGGCGGTATAAGCGTATTCGTTGACTGCATTGAGTAAATATCCATTATCCAATAGACAGCGCTTTGATAAAGTAAATTGTTTCATATAAGCTAAATCTTAATAAGATAACCGGCCACGTGTTGCTAAGGCTATGTATAAGTTAATATATCATAGTAAACACAATACTGTGAAATTCAATATAAATATCATATTTTTTATTTTCTATTGCGCTAGGTGACTACGAGTATTTAGCGACAATTAGACATCAGACTAATATATACTAAGCTTTGATAAATATGAAAGTAAACAAATAACTTATACATTACTAATTTATAATAGATTTTCAGCTTTCGGCATTCCTTTTCAATATAAAATTTATTAAAGAATAATAAGCTTATATTTTGATTTGGATCAATCAATTCCAATATTATAAAGAGGTTTAAATGTTTATGGGTTTACAATTTATAAGTTTATTTGTTAAAAGTAATCTTCAAAGTAAATTTTTCCAAGTCTCACTGAGGCTCTGATGTCTGTCAAAATTATAATATATAATATAATGTTGCTTTATAATTACGCAATTATTTTTTATTGTTACTTTGAACACCCAGGTGATCATATTTAGAGTTAATCAAAGAAAATGCTTGCAAATAAATAGAAAAGTTATTTTTTATTATTATAGATATAAACAGACAGATAATCAAACGAGTGGTTGTAGTCCTATTTCTTCATCATCCAGGTCAATTTCTGGGTCCCTTTTGAGTTTGGGTTCCACAAAATACGCTTCACCGTTACACGAAATGTCCAAAGATGAGGAATTAAACTTGGCTATATTATTTGGGATGAAAAGTGTAGCTGTTCTTTTCTGTGAAAAAAAAAATGCATATATCTACAAGTATTATTTTTAATTATAATATCGCCAACACAAGCTGGCTCGATCCTGCGAACATTACGACTTCATATTAGTACAATATTAGCTCATTAATGAAGATTAAATCAAAATCTACTCGATTTAAAGTTATATTCCTTTAATTTGGATCATATGGTCCTCTTACCACCTTTAAAATAACTGGCTAGGTGTCCACGCGTACATTGTCTAAGTTAAATTAATTATTTAAATTGATATCTATTATTTTTATCCGACATTTTGTTATTCAAGTTCTTCGGAACTTAACAGGCCTGTCAATGGTCATGTTAGATCTGGGTATAGACAATAAATCGAGTAAATAGTTTATTTAACCAAAACAGTAGTAGAGTATTTAACCGCACAACAAAACACACATTCTGCTCTAGGTAGCTAAGCTGTACTTGTCTCGAGAATGGTGTTACGGTATGGTTAGAAACGTAGAGAACTACTAACATGCTGTACTTGCCCTATATACTTAAAGTGAAATTGCATCAATATATGTACAATACCTTATAATTTATATACTATAATATGTTAATGGTTTTTTATTGTGTACAAGCAGAAGAATAACACTCACGTAACAAACTGCTGCAAAGGTGTATCGTGGCCTTATAAGCAGCAGCAGCACAGTCAACACGACGGCCACGGCGTGCAACAGCGTCCTCATTTTACTTATTTTTTATGCTGCTCTAAGCCTAATATATATTATGTTTATTTTTTATTATTTCATTGCGACCTGATACCGTTACAAGTAACACACGATGCGTTTGAATCCTAACCGTTTTGAATTTGTAATGATATGTCAATTTATTGACAACTGATATATTTTTTTAAAATACATTTTCACTACTTTTTAATATTTTGCGTTGGAGAAAGATGACTGTTGAACGACTCGATTTTTGAAGGTACTTAAAACGCAACGAAAATGCTTTATACTGTAAAAAATAGATCTTTTTAAGGCGCATTTTTCGACATTTTAAACGATATTAAAGCTGCATTTTTTACCGAGATATTTGAAAAAATCGATTTTTGAGGGTACCAAAAAATGCTTTGAAAATGCTCTATACTGTTAAAAATAGATCTTTTTAAGAAGCATTTTTCCACGTCTTAAACAATATTTTAACTGCATTTTTTATCGAAATATTTGAAATAATCATTTTTTTAATGTACTAAAATCGATTTTTTAAACGTACTAAAATCGATTTTTGACTGTACTAAAATCGATTTTTCAAAATTAAAAAATCTATATTTGAAGATCCTAAATTCGATTCTTGAAGGTACATAAGACGCTTCGAAAATGCTTTATACTGTTAAAATTAGATTTTTTAGGGCGCATTTTTCCACGTCTAAAACAATATTTAAGCTTGTTTTGATTTTTATGTTTGTATTTTATTTATTTTCCTTTTTGGTACAAGTAGTGCCCTCGCGTAGTAATGTTCCAACTTATAAAGTGAGATACTTAATCTAGTGACGAACTTGCAAATGTAGTAGTGCGGGCAATTTTTTTACAGATGTCGTTAGGTTAATTTCGTAACGCCCTCTCGTGGTGGTGTTGTGAACTGTCTGATTGCGATGATTGTAAGATTGAAGATGTATCGTCGTAGTTTGCGTTGCTTTTAACAGATGTCACTTGTATTTATTTATCTTCACTGATGTTAATTTTGCAAGTCACCGATTAACATTTATTATCCTGTCACTATAGTTAAATTAAGATGTAGGCACCGCCATTTTTGATCTAAATAGGTACAGTTATTTTATATCACTGGTTTTATTCAACGAGTTGTTTTATATGTCTTTGACTGTTATAGCATTTTTTATTGGTTTTTATTTAGTCTTATATTTGTAATGTTTGTTTGTTTATATTAGTAGAAATGTTCGTAGGAATGTAAAAACACGGTTGGATCACTCTCAGTTAATTTCACTGTTTTTTAGAGTTTTCACTTATTTTTCGGCACTGACTTCAATGTCTGATGTGAATCACTTGTTTATAATGTCACTTTTGAGGTCTTTTTTGGAGTAGATGTACTTTTTTAATTTTAAAACCACAATATATACGGACCCTATGTAACCGTGGCACAGTGCTGCCACACACCCACTCGAGGGATAATAATATATATATGTACACTGCCCTGCGCCGGGGCCTGGACCCCACCCTCGGCAAGGCCGCATCGCAGACCCTAGTTAGGGCCTCGCGCATGCGGCCCGCCGACCCCTCCACGTCGGTCTCCTCGTCGGGTGGATCAGGAAAGGCCCAGCCCTGGACGATGGCCGCCTCTTCGGCCAGATCCCGATCCAGCCGCTGGACTGCCCAGCGAGGAAACCGACTCCCCCCCCGCGGTGGTCTGGCCAGATCCGGCCGGGAGGTGGAGATCTCAAATCGGACGTATAAATGGTCCGATAGAGTCTCCACCTCCTTCTCCACTCTCCAGTCGACGAACCGTCGCGCGACAGCTGGGGTGGCGAACGAAACGTCCACCACGGAACTCCCTTGCTGCCGCACACAGGTCGGTTCGGTCCCTCTGTTGAGGAGGGACAGACCGGAGAGTAGCGACCAGATCTGTACGGCCCTACCCCTAGCCTCCGTGGCGTGGTTCCCCCAGGCCGCGGATTTGGCGTTCAGGTCGCCGAGGACGATAACGTTCCCCGACGCCTGTCTGCTAATCGCAGCACCGACGGAGTCGAGAAAAACCTCGAACTCCGCCAGGCTACGATTGGAGGAGAAGTACGTGCCTACGACAACGTACTCCCCCCACCGCGCCACTACCAAACCCGGGCCAGTCTCCAAGGTGGAGAGAGGGGGACCGGGACTAGATCCCACGACCACTGCCACGGAGAGCCGTTTAAGTCCCCCGACCAGCTGGAATTCGGGGGGACATAGTAGGGCTTGCAGACCACCGCAATGCTAATATTCCACTCCACCATGGCTTGGATAAACAAATCCTGGGCCCTGGCAGTGTGGTTTACGTTCGCCTGTAAGAAGCCATGTCGCTGTCTGGCTGTCATTGCGACATGGCTTCAACAACAGGTGGTTGACGGCCACCGACACCTCTGACAGCTGGAGAGGACCAGCCTGGTTTCCCCCTTTTTCGGGGCGCTTTGCAGGCCCCACTGCCAAGCTCATGGCCCGCTTGAAGCCCTAACTCCGTGCAGACCACGCACCTAAGGACCCCGGTGCAGGTGCAGCAACCGACCTGTGCTGAGCAGCGCCTTGGCCGCGTCAGTGGGGCACTGGGCAAAGGTGACGCCCATAGCCCCATAGCCCCAACGAATCTCCCCAACGCGGAGAGAGTCGCCGGAACAATTGGTGACGCGGCAAATCGCGGCCGCTACCTTTTATTGCGTGGCAGAGTCGTCTAGTCCTCCAATTTTAACGGTTACCCGTTTAACCGGCCTGACTACGTCTGCCACCCCATCCAGCGCCACGCGGAGGCATGCCGCCAGTTTGTCGGCTTTTTCTGGAGCCGCTTTAGGTAGCTCTAAAAGCCGTGAAAATCCAAATCTCAAAAATCCATCTTTACAGTCATTTTAACCTTTTATAAAACCTAAAAAGTACTTTTAACAAATTCACCAGTTTCAACTGATACTCAGTTGCCGGATGTGACGCATTGCCGTCTTTGACATCCGGAGAACTTTTTCATTTGTATAATAATTTAGCCATATTTAGAATACCTTTCTCATTGATGTCGTAATCTAGAAACATGTGGACTTATTTCATATTTCAATGCAAAGTTGATTGTTTATACATTATTTTATTATAGTTATTTGTAGATTATTTTAATTTCACACGACTATTCTGATTTACATCTCATAAATAATTTAAATATAACCTTTATAATACTTTATGATAATAAACATAAATTATTCCTATAAGCTTCTCAAGCTTTTATTTTCACAATTAATGGATAGCTCAAATCACACCACAAATGTTATACAAAGGCACAAATATAAATTTTTAAATAAATGTAAAATTAAAAATAAATAGAGACCGGACGAGATTCGAGCCCACGACTTTCGGGAAACCACTCCGTCGCTCTAACAAGTGAGCTACTGAATCGCTGACCGTCACGGTGAATTTAGCATCCTATGTATATTCGTCTTTATCAGGACGGCGGTGACATCTATTAGACTTTCTAGATAGATAAAGATACATACACAATACATTTATTTGATTTAAAAAAAGAATTCACATTATTTACACTTGCCAATTTTGCGGTCAGGAATATATATATATATATATTCCTGACCCCGCTGAAATATATCTAATATATGAAAAGCATTAAAATTAAGGAAACACGACTATATTAGATGCCTATATCATGCAAGTACGACAATGACGCGAAAAACATTAAATAATGTGTATTGAGGTTTGTACCGTAGTGCGAATCGCAAGTTCCGCGTATGTATCTGTTTATAAACTAGATACAAGTAAAACGAATTTCAATACATTAATTGATATTTATTGTTGTTTTTTTATGCCATCTGCTTTAGTGTATAATGTTAAATAATATGTAGGTATAATATATTATTTATTACCTTAAAGTGAATATATCGTGAAGCTAAGGAATCGAGAGACGTTTTTGACGGAATCAAAGTCGTAAAAAAATAAAAGTTAGATAAAAAAAAAAAAAAAATATGCTTGTTACATTATTTGATATAGTTTATCCAAATAGTATGCTTTTATTAGAAGAAATGTTACATATTGATGTTTGTGTTTTACTACTGTTTTATAGTGATTGGAAATAACAAAATGTGAAGTGATTTATTCAGATCGTAAAACTGCAGGTAGTTTTAGGAAGTAATGTGTTTCCGTATTAGCATTTAACACGTTTTACTTACTACGTGGGTTCAATACTTTACATGACGAGTAATTGAGAGAAAAGTCACTTTCTAAAATAAAATAATCATAAATACTACATAGTGACACATTTTTGTCTGAAGTCGTTTTCGTTCCGATGATATATGTAGGAATATAACACAAAAGGCTTGCTAGAAATTATATAAATTTAATCATTTTAAAATGATGCGATAAATAAAATTTAAAAAAATACGTTTGTAACGTCTTCTTCAAATCAACGTACCTTTGAACAATGAAGGTCTGTTATTAGGTAGAGATGACTCCTCGCAAGTAAGTACAAGGTGTCCAGAAAGAGTATCGGATATTTGTAAGTCCTAATGCTATCGTCACTTGGCGCGTGGCGTGTACGATATTTCGCACGATAGAGACGTTGAGCAGTCACTATTGAATCACCATTACGATAATACGCTCGTACGCAAAATGGATAACATCATCTTTTCCAAATTATTCTCCAATTCATACGCTAATAATAAACAATAAACTTTTTTATTGCGTACAAATAATTTTTGTTTCATTGAACTTACAAATACCCGATACCCTTTCTGGACACCTTGTATATCGCTTACAAAAACTAAGGGCTTATTTGTTTTAAATTCCTTCTTTTAATACATATTATGTGAATGGTATATTTTTTAAAAGAAGTCCTAAACTTCCAAAATCCGTATTATTTTTAAAAAATTCTCAAACATTTTAAAATTCAACGAAGTTTGAACTGAGGTGGATCAATTTGAATATAATCATGACATCAGTAAAAATCATAATACTTTAGTATAAAAATAATTATGGCCAATTCATAAAATTAAATTTCAAGGAAAAAGTATCAAGTCAAAGTGTTCTATGATTCAATTATTTTTGTAGCACAAACTAAAATGAATCCTAAGGACATACTACTAGACTAGACAAGTAGATAAGTTGGGTATAGAGGATAAGAGGCATTAAGCTAAAGCCTATTGAAGGCCTCGAATTAACTACGTGGCCTTTCTTGAGATTTATATTACTCAAAGAGTTTAGATATGAAGGTGTTTGAAATAAATTATGTCTTATTACAGCTCACACCATACAGTGGTTATACAACATTATCTCTTTATAATACGAAGTAGTTTAAATAATATTATTAAAATAAACGTCATCAAATCAACTTCAATTATTAGTTTCGATCATCAATTCATATTCTGATACTAAGAAATTGAAAAACAACTCTTCTTCAAATATAATAGTCTAATCACTAAAGTATAGCACAACAATGTTGATATTCTACTAAATAGTCTCTTCTTCTTAAACATGTCATGTGTTCGCTCATTGTTCACTACGATGGCGTATTTTATATGAATTAGAATACATATGTTGTCGTTCGGTAGTTGCGTCTCGGGATCCTAACAAGATTTGTCTTGCCAAACCTAAGTTTCATTTATTTTTTCATATATTGTTTCATATATTCATATTTTTATTAAATTATAATTGGAATAAACATTTTTTTACACGCTTTTATTAGCTTGGTATGTATTTCTGTTTGTAATTGAAATTTTGAACGTGATTTGATAGACTTTGAAACATTGGATTAATTTTAAGTTTTGAATCAACGACAGATAACAGTACAATAATATGAAGAAAATAATAATAATTTATGGCTAAAAATAATTGAAAAACATAAAGAATATTGTTTTTAAATTTGAAATAAGAATAATTTAAAAAAAGCGCGTAGGATGCAGGATGGAAAAATATTATTTAAAAAGCACCCCACACTTTTTAAACATTATTCTGAATTCAATTTAAAAAAAAATACACTTATTAATTATTTTTTTACAAAAGCGTATTTTTCGTTTTATTTTAAATATTATTTATTTCATATTGATTATGTCACTCCTTTAAATTCCTTAAATGGACAAAGCGTTAAAACTAATTAATATTTTTTTTATAAATAATTATATTCAATGAAGTGCCAATTTAATAATAATTAAGTAATCAACAAACTTCATTCAGTTTATAAATAATTATTATTTATTCTCTGCACTGGTAATGTGCTTATTCAGTTCTGACTATTTTGTCGTATAGTAAGATATTTCATTGCCCTCATTTCAATTCAGATAACTTCTCGCATTTCAATCGACTTCAAGCATGAAACATTTACCGCGTCAGGATTGTCGTTTCTCTGTCGATTGTCTGGCCGGCTTGTTCGTTTCTAAATTGAATTCCTGACGTAGGGCTTAGAATTTATTTTATTAGAAATCTTGTCTATATGCAGATCTGTGAATTTACTCTGAATGTTTTGAATTCTTTATCAGAGTCTCAAAAGATTTCTTAATGAAATTATTGAGTTGTTGTTAAGGATATCTGTAACAAGTTCATTATATACTATTATTATTTACTATTAGATTTAAAATAAAACACATGTACTCTCACAAATTACTTTTATGATTACACAATTCAAAAAAAACTTACATCTATCAACAAGATCTACTTATACGAAATTACTATATCAACAGTACCGAACGCCTAACCAAAAGAAGAGAGCGCGCCGCCCGCCATGCTTGCCATTTTATACCACGATAACGGAACATCATGACGTCATGTAGACGCTCAGTGATGAGTGTTGCCAACTATATAATATTACGATTACTTAAATAGTTTTAGAGAATTTATATGTATATACTGACCCAGCTATATTCACAATATATATATATATATAACCGACTTATTTGATCACAAAAGAAAAAAAATAATTTGATTGTTAATTTGAAATATCAATAATTCATTTCTATACGAAGCCAAAAAAATTCAAATTTTCACGCGAGCAATTAAAAAGTTTGTATAACTAAAAAGTATGTTTGGTTTATTACAAACTTTACAGAGTTTTACATTAGACAATTTTGAATAATCCTATCTTACTAATCTTCCTAACTATACTCTCTAACTGGGGTCGGGCTGTTCGTTTGTGAATCACGTATTCCGGATAATTCCTTTTATAGTACATATAACACCTTTTTGATTTTATTTATATTTATTTTAATATTTTATTCCTTAGCCTTTTTTCGCCCATTACTGCTAATATATATCGTCTTTGATCTCTGTCTAATTGAACTGAGACAGTAAGATTAAGTTACTATTAATTACGTACTATTAGCATTGGCTTTGTGTCCAGGCGATGTCCATCTTATCTCAAGACGTAATCTCTTACGTATGGATTTTCTTTCATTTAATCATTATTTATAATTTAAATAAGCTGTACACGTTTATAGACAAAGGCATTTTGCAACATTAATGAAGCTGTTTCAAAATATATTCTGACATCTTAAAGTTAATAAATAGTATTTATTACAAGGTTTCTTTCTTTTTAATAAATAATAGTTACAAAAACAGGGTTTCTTTTTCAAATTCTTGACATTAATTTCCAAAAAACAGGTATTACTAAAAAAATCATTTGTCATCATTTCATCATCATATATACATATAAACTAATTTGACGCTTGACTACTATACCTGATGGGAAGTGGAAATGTAGTCGTAGGCGGTAAAGCGCATCAACTTAGTAAAAACCTATTCACTCTTGCCTTGAAGACACCCACATTGTACTCGGACGGAAACACCGACGCAGGCAAGCTTATGAGACGAAGCTTCTTAGCATTCCATGGATTCACCGTGCGGGTGCCGGGCCCATCGCGTTGCAGGGAGAGGAGCGCAAACAGCCCCTGGGACTTGCGACCCAAGTGTAGGTTTAAGGGGCCCCTTTAAAATGCGCATTCACGCTCACCTCAACTGGTTGCGCTCCTTTCCCTACCTAACCAAATTTGGAATGAACCTACTAATGCCGCCTTTGAAGTACGTTCTAGAAATGTACTGATGATAGTTCTAGAGAGGCCGAGATCTTTAAGTAGGTTATAGAGAGATTTCGCTGTTATACCTCTCGCTCCCACTTCTACCGCGTACAAATTAACTATATACCTATTCCTGGTCAGTTCGTTGGTCAGTTCGTAATACTTGTTTACTTTAATTGTGTGATCTTTGGGAATGTTAGTTTCCCACGGAACAGTAAGCTCCACAAGTATCACGCGCTTTAACTATCTAGAGTACAGGAATATGTCCGGTCTGGATGACGAGACAACAATATCCTCAGGAATTCTATACTGTTTCTCATACGTATCCATCATTATAGTCCAATCGCGAGCCGCCTCTAAGAAAGAGTGAGGCTTTTGTTTTGTTTTTTTAGACGAGCCTTCTTTAATGAACTCTATGAATCTTTTGGTGGTTGTTATACCCTTTTGCGCTCTAGCTACTGAAAGACTAACCGCTTCACGTATGATTTCCAATACTTTATCATGGCGCCGCGAGTATTGACCTTTTTCCAATAGCACCCTACACCCTACCAACAAGTGTTTAGCCGTTCCTACCGCTTCCCCACAGATATTGCAAGACTTTTCGGTAGCTTTACCCCATCTTACTAAATTACTTTGATCTGGGAGAGTCATTTGGAATGCATTTAGATAGAATTTTAATAAGGCTGGAGACCACTCATGAAGTAAGGTGCGCCACCTCAATGCTAATGGAATACAAAAGTCGCCTATGGTCACCCACTCATTTTGAATTTCTAGATTCATCGCATGCACTCGATACTGATCGTTTTCATCTTGCCGAATAAAGGATTTTGTTAAGTCTATATCTCGAACTTTCCCGCTAGATCCTAACCCTGCTTTATTTGTTTGAGCACCTATCATGAATTGTTTATGGAATTGAAGTTGTGACTCCAGCTCTGATGCATTTTTACCTTTTGGAAGAGATGTTACAATATCATCA
The DNA here is from genome assembly GCA_963555665.1 of Dircenna loreta. NCBI lineage: Eukaryota > Metazoa > Arthropoda > Insecta > Lepidoptera > Nymphalidae > Dircenna > Dircenna loreta. Next base: position 7,354,332 of record OY743097.1, on the reverse strand, counting down.
TGAGATTTTTCGATGATATGTCTTTTGGTAGCTCTTAGGTGTTTATAGAGCTCCGATGGTTTCTTTAATTTCATCCCAAAATTGTTTCGGTCTCTGAATAAAGTTGAAGAGTCCGCTGAATGCGCGAGCCCAAACCACGACTTCAATATCTTTATGACGTTTGCATCTAACTTAGACAAAAGGGTTTTATTAAGATCGTAAACTAGAAAAGGCCAATTTAGACGTGACGTTAGATAGTTGTCATATATCCAAGCTTTTTTGATATTACTGATTGGTTGACCGTTTACCTTCTTAAGATCATTTAAAAAGCTATCGACTATAATATCTAGAGATGGAGTGCGACCTTTGTAATCTATTTTTTTACCTAAAAATTTGAATGGGGCTGCTTCAGTAATTGTAGCAACACTTTGACCGCCTATTGAAAGACCCGGATTATAAGAGGGTATATTTGGTGTCTCGTCTGTACCCAGACACAGACAGTGGCATTTACTGGGTTTTGTCCTCAGTCCTTCAGTCCACGTACAGAAATCCTCTACTTCATTTAAAAGTACCTGACATTGTTTAGGGTTACGTGTCAGTATAGCGAGATCGTCTGCAAATGCTAGTTTTGTATTGTATGTGTAACTTTGGCCAAAAATTAATTTTACTCTTTAACCTGTTTCTGATACACTTGTAGTGTAGAAATCTTTCATAAATGTTGAGAAAAGCTGATATCAATAAAAGTACAAATACAATAAATGTAATGTTTTTGTAAAAAGAAACTGTCTGCTTGTTTTTCTTTTAAATCGAACACAAGTATTTTTATAATATTCTGGAGCACTAATTATACTATTAGCTAAGACGCAACAAATTATACAAAAGCACTATTTGTCTAAAGACACAAGTTTAATCTTAACCTATCACAAGACAAATAGAATATATATTACAACTTTGTATAAAATAACAAAGACTATTACTTTTCTAACTAATGATTCTTCAATAATTAGTTACAAAGAGAAACCTTAAAAAATTATTTACTATTCACTGAAAGGTTATTTAAGAAAATATGAAAATAATATAAAAGTATGATACGTAAGACTCACTGGCGCGTTGAGCCTTAACACCCAATAAAGTTGAGACTCGCCGCTATTCGATACGACGCTAATAAACCCTCGCCGTATTGGAATATTATCTAACTCACTCCTACTATTTCTGAGTGCTGCTATAGTGTGACTGCCTGAGTGTCAGTGTTTTAAGAAAGTATAATAATGTATTCAAGGTTGAGTAAACTGATCTGTACTATACGAATTACGAGATCTTTTTCGTCTAGTTCCAAAGCGATGTCTCTCTCGCTTCCTTCAGTCATTATTAATAATTGAATTACCAGTAATAGATTAGTAATCGTGTTTTAAACAGCTCCATCTGAGGTATCATTAATTATTGAGAAGTGAGACACACATCTCGGTCTCTACTACGAATTAATAAATTAAAATTAAAGCCTTACATTAACACGTCTTTTCTTTTAAAACCATCTTCATTTTGGTTTAAAATATCCTTTAAATGTATTGTCTTATCACCAGTTGTTGTGAATGGATGAAATAATAAACTGTTGTGAATGGATGAAATAATAAAAAATGTGTCCTTTAGTTCTATTAAGCAGTTCTTTGAACTATGAGCTGCATGTACGTGTAGAAAACGAGTATATTATATTGAATTGTACGGACTCATGACAAAAGAAAACACACCTCTCAATAAATGTTATACCTAATATTTTTGTCATTTTGGTTTGAGATAGTTTTATGTAGTTATGAAAATAATTGCAATGTAGGTACTGTTATAATGTAGTAAATAATGTAAGTGTACTGAATTCATTGTAAATATTAAAATTAATATTGAATATCTAAGTCTTACTAAGAATTGTAAACTTTTCATTTTATTTTATAGTAGAATCGTTACCAGTGAACACATATGTACGTCAAATGGAGGTCTCAGGAGCCTATTTTGATACCATACTTATTGAAATAAGCCCTTCTGCAAGAACACCTCTGAACTTAAAGTTAAAATTACTTTTGTTCCAAACGCGCCCTGGTCTGAGAAGAACCACACTACAAACTCAGCCGGGTGTCTCTTTATTGTGATCACTGTTTCACAAATGTCAATATAAGTAAAATGAGCAATTTACGAGAAACTAGAACCATCGCAATCAATACGCATGGAAGGCCTAATAATTTAAGAAACAAAAAAAAAAAAAATACAAAACCGTTGCTAGCAACACGACCAGTCACCGCAAGCAGCACCCGTTCACGAGCATAACGCAAGGGTCAAGCATCACCCCCTTCGCCATATTTGAGGGAGAGGGTTGGGGGGGGGGGCGACCTGACCCCCAACGCTACCGCAAGTAATGACTTCTAATATAATATCTAATATATAATCAACAACACCGGTGTAGTACGAAATATCATAAATACCGTTCACAACATCTATATATATAAATAAGGATGTTTGTATATATGAAATCGATGAACTTAGAAACTATTGGACCGATCATTATGAAAATTGTAACTAACATAAACATATATCAAGATTATTTATATAATATATAAATAATCTTGATATATATAAATTACGTGTCAGTGTTTGTTCTCGATGGACTCCTAAACTACTTAACCGATTTTAATGAAATTTTGTAGGTATTTAATGTTTGGTCCAACTTAAAAGATACTTTTTATCTCAATTTATTTATTTATTTTATTGCAAATTATTTATTTATTATTTATTCTCTGAGGTAAAATTTTGTTTGTTTGTGAGTTTATACTTTATAAAATAATTTGTTGGATGTATAAGTTCATCTTCAAAGTAATTTACACGAATTTAATAATTCTTTAACAAATATTAAGAAAATGACTGTGACGGTGAATCTAGGTTATATTATATTATTCTCTTGAAATAATACTAGAGTTTTTCGTGGAGAGCCATTTTGTAAATAAAGTTTACCAAAAAAAGCTCGAGCGGAGTTTCTTATGTGCCCTATATTTCAAAGTCGCGGGTTAACATCTAGTTTAATATATAATAAAGTAAGAGCTGGATATAACACAAGATGGGTAAATAAATACGTATTTATACTATTAAGATAACTTTTAAGAATAAGTTACTTCAACGAAATAAAGTAACAAACAAATTGTATTATTTAAGAGAATATACTCCCTTTTTATTGTGTTTTTAAACAGCTATATTTAGTAACTACTTATGAAAGTCACAGCCGAAGAATGCAAAAAAAAAACAAGATTACTTTTAATTAAATTATTACAATATATCAACTATTTCTGAGAGATGACAATTGTTCGAAGAATGAACGAAAAATGATTTACTAAATTATTTAATTACGAAAGAAACCTCGGTCATGTCCGGTGTTCATTGGTGGTGGTACGCAACGTAAGCAATACGCCCGGGGTCAATCGATGGCACTAGATGTGGTGCAACAGCCTGCTGCGTCAACGATCTGCCTCGTGTCCGTTGGTAGCTACGTGTGACCCCAGTAACGATGAAATACCTAGCTAGCTGTTACTGAGCTAGGTGCGAGTGTAACTTACTCATAAGATAACTTTTGTATTTACTCAAACATTTATTTCCATTTATGTATGCGGTAGCGTGGCCGAGCGGTCTAAGGCGCTGGTTTAAGGCACCAGTCTCTTCGGAGGCGTGGGTTCGAATCCCACCGCTGCCAAATGTAAAAATTACATGTTTTTTAAATAGCATATACCAGTATTATATTTTGCTGTTATTATAAATATAATTAGTGGTATTCAAAAAGTAGATGTTTTTAACACGTTTTATTTTAAGCCCTTCAATTTGTTTTCACGTACTATTATTATAAATAGTACAAATTAGGACATTGTGAAAATATCCTTGAACAGCTTGTCACTTGGCGAAATGTTCTGTCGTCTGTGGCCTACTTCATAATAAAAGGAAAATTCATTAAATTTGTAAGATTGCAAAAAGGTACATTCATAAACATTTTAAAGTAGTGCAAAGGGACATTTATTAGATAGGGAATAACGAATAATACGAGTACCGACTATATACTCAAGTTAGCACTTACGGATCACATGTCATTATTTTACATTTTAATTTTTTATTGAAATTCACTCTTAAATATTAAATAAACACTCACTGTTAAATATTTCAAAATGTATATATACCTTAGAAAATAAAGTATAATATTTACAATTCTTCAGTTAAAACACATTTATTGTATTTAATTTTAATTTGGGGTAATACTGGCAAAACGAAACTACAGGAACTTCAAAGAAAACAAAATAAAATAATTAAAATAGTTTTTCGATATCCTCCTTTGACATCATCATCTAAACTTTATAAAGAAACATAATGAACCTACGTCAACTGTATGTTTATAATTCTTGTATTCTTATTAAAAAAATATTAGTAAATCGATACATTCTAATTTGACATTCATAAAAGAAAGCAGTACTCGTAGCACCCGTAGACCAAGTTTACTAATTCTACCAAAAGTAAGAACCAAATTTGCTAAAACAAAATATTACTTTTGATGGAGCACAACTTTATAACAAATTACCCACTTCTATAAAAAATGTAAACTTAGATAATGTATTTAACTCTCAACTATCAAAATATATTTTGCAGAACACCCACTTTTGCAACTATTAAAACAATAAACTATTATGTTATATTCCGTTAACTGAGTACTTTTAAGGTGACTATTTGAATTGTTACATTTGTTATGTTATTCTAATGTAAATGAATCTGTATTCTTTTTGAGAATAAAATTCTTTAAACATAAACAACAACCTTAGCATTTATAATATAACAAATATAATTTAAATAACAAAAGACAACTTATTAATTTTCGATATAAAAAGCATTCGACATTTGTATGGCCGTGACAGTTGATTTAAGTTTCGTAACAGAAAAAAATGCTTACAATATTTGAGTCCCTTATAGACTGACTAATGCCGAGGCCTTTGAAAAAATTAGTAACAGGATGGAACCCATTGGAAAGGAAGAAAATATAACAAAAATGAAAGGAAAAATAATATATAAAAAAAATTAAATAGCAAAGTTATAGGTAATAAAAAGTTTTAAAACTTTTGTGTCCACAATATTTTCACATAACCTTTATATTTATGTCAAAAATTCAAGTACATTCCAAACACACTGCAATTTTTTTAAATCTTTTTTCCCCCCTCTTTTTAATTGAATATCACAGTGCCAATCCACCACATACACAACCTGCATAAATTTGTTTCCATTTGTATATTATATATACTGAGAATGAGTTTATATACCTACCAACTCTCACCCTTCTGAAGCTGTATCTCATAGCGTAAAGCTGAAATTCATAAAGTAAACTAATTCACACTGAAGTTAAAACTATATGCTGATAAATTATAATAACGATAATTATAAAGATGATTAACTTTCACAGCGCCTTACAAATTAAAAATTTCTTAAAAAAATGGTTTTCTCATTGTTTTACGCCAAAACCTATTAATAAAAAGTGTCCCGTATAGTAAATCCCGGCAGTAGTTAATTCATTATTTCCTGGCGTCCAAATAAATAACACTTTTAGTTAACACTGTGATTTATTAAGACGAGGTAAAGCTTGCTTACGCAATTAATTAGTTTATCGCGATACTGCATTCATCTATAAAGAGCTTGGTTGGTTTATTTCTTACTAGTGTCAAATGATACAATATTTACTCAACCAATTATTCTCTAATTTGTTCCTTCATTTCAAGAAAAAAAGAGTTATGAACCAAGCATTAACAGGCGAGCCATTCGGAGTCAACGCTCGAGGATATGAAACAAAGACGCATCCATCGATCTCGCGTTTTTTTGATAACGTAATATAGTGGTTAAAAACACGTTACAGATAAACTTTCGTGAACCATGACTGTTGTGTTTAAATTTACCCGCCTGTTTTCACGCAGACTTAAATCGGAGTGTGCCCGACTACTGTCAAACCCATTCGGGGTTCTTATTCATGAGCTCTAAGCGTGGCGGACTCGCGGCGCGAACTGCTTGCCGCAGACCTCTGGGCCCGTCGTGAAGGTGACGCAACCACCGCCACCGGGACATTCCGATTTAATTTCTACGTGACTACGGCCGGGTAAATATAAATATAATATTATAGGTGTTTTGATTTTCTTTCGTTTTAAAATATTAGGATGTATAATAAAAATGTATTATTCATATATTTCTATATTAAAAATAGATACACTTGACCATCATATTCATTAGAATATTAGTAATTTGATTTTGGGTATACTTGCATAAAGATCTCTTTGTACCTACTTAAAAATTGTAAAAATATATAATTTTTAATTGAACATGTTGGTATTTAAACCATTGACTTAAAAAGTATTAAATAGGTTCAATACTTTATTATATTACTTTCAATTTATAGACTTAAAGAATTAAATCTTTGAAAAAATCACGAAGAAAATATAACGACAAAACATATGTCAACTATAAAATCCAACATATCTTTGACAAATGCTCGAGAGACAAAGGCATCTCTGGTACCTTACAATCTGAGCCGATCACGTCGTGGGTAAGCAACTGTTCATTAAGAAGACAAGGTGTGGTCTCTGTCACGCGGCTAAGATCTGGTCATATTCCTTTGAATAAATATGGTAATTTATTGAGAAAGATTCCTTCCCCAAATTGTTCTATTTGTAATAAGAACGAAGATGTTTATCATAGTCCGGAACGCGGCGGAAAGGCAGGAATTTACCTAAGCTTCAGGAAGTTGGCGGTTGTAACGATTCCTTGGTTCATCCTCTATCAGAGAAAGTCAGGGGACTACTACCTACAGTTAGTTAAAAAATATCTGAGAAAATAAGTACCTATTTTGTTTTGTTATTTTGTAATATATTTTATTATAAATAAAAGCTTAGAGTGTTCTATGGAACGACTCAGTCCAGTACCGTCTAAGCTCCTTAAATAAAGATTTTAAAAAAACCAACATATCTATGTGACCTTTGACATGTGTTCCGAATGTAAAGAAAAACACTTTAGTTGAATTAAATATTCTCTATTGATACAAGAGTGTCGTATTTTGTAAGGGCGGGTTGACGAAGTTGGAACAGGAGTCTGTTCGCACACTGACTGGTAACGTAAAAAGTGGTGAATAAACAGTAATTCCGTTGGTGTCCTTACGTATGAAGTGGATAAACAAGATACAAACAACCGGCAGATAGAGAACATTTGTTAGAAATGAAATACATTTATGTAAATTCTTCTTCAAATAATACACTCTACCTTTCTTCATGATATTATTAATTGATTATTAATCGCCAAGTAGTAGGCTTTCACGATTTTACACTAATACAATCATCAGAACTATATTTATTTATGTTATGTACTTTGCCATTCATCGTATATTTATTTGTTATGTACTTGACATTTATCGTATATTTATTTATGTTATGTACTTGACATTTATCGTATAGTTATTTATGTTATGTACTTGACATTTATCGTATATTTATTTATGTTATGTACTTGACCTTTATCGTATATTTATTTAACATTTAATTACAAATAATTATGAAATGGGTGTTCAACATGGTCTTCACGTTTTTAATAATATTGTAAGTAAAAATAAATTGTGAAGTATACATTATGTCTTGTATAACGATATTGTGTTAATTAAAGTTAATCAATTAATTACTAAGCACTAGAGCGCAGTGACGTTATTCATAATGGCGGCAATTGGACGCTGGACAGAATCGTTTTGTAAAGTATGGACGGTCCAATGGTCACTTCTGTTGGAGGCGCCCACATGGTCACTTCTCCAATACGATACAGTGGGTTTGTCTACAGAGATTAGTAAGTGTGCGTTATAAAAGTGAGGTCGTAATTCTGTGAAATATAAAGTTGAAGTGTAACAGTACAGTGTTATTGTTTCACCACACTAGTACTATGAAACCTGCGACACCGGGTCTACATCATGATCTGATGATGACATCGAAAATTATATATATATTATGTTTAGTTGCTCTTTATTAGAGCTTAAATTAAGAAAAAAATATAATTAAATACCTCTTAATGATCCTTAGCTGAAATTGTAATATTAATACAGTATTTTATTAACGAAATAAAAGTAAATATGGTAGGTTTCTATATGACGGGACTGACTCTTCAACACAAAATACAGTGTCACTAAGCACACACAGAACGACCAACCAAATGTAGGTAAATTGAAAAACATCTACCAAATGAGATATTTAATTAATTAATTTAAGTATGATAATTTGATCGAAGAAGAACCACTGTAATATATTGATGAGATTGTTTTATTATTCAATATGACACCAAAACAACGTAGACTACGTCTGTCTATACTGGGTACATACACTAATAACAGCTGCTTTCATATTTCATGCTTAATATTTAAATAATTTATAAATTAAGTAAAATACTAAGTATTAACGACAAAAGAGTATATATGTAATTATAATATTACGTTTCAAGGCAAAACTATATTTTTTTAATTAGATTAGCCATGTTTATACAGATATACTAAACCTAAGTATAAAAAAGAGAAAGAGAAAGTGAGAGAGAATGTCTGTGAAATAATTGTATTACTCAAGTGGGCTTGTATTCAAAGATGTTATGACAGATTATTTATTAAAAACAGTATCAGTTTATATTTACAACAATATATGGCTATTAAAAATGTTGTAGAGTTACACATTTTTAAGCGTAGCAGAGTTGCTACGCTTATTAAAAAAAAAGATAAATGATTTCTAATCTTAAATATCGTTTTTGTATTGACGGATCCGTCTTCGACATTTTAAAGTTGTAAATATTCCTAAGATAATCCGAGATTAATTCTCATTCTTGTTCTCAAATTTCACACTCCTTTATTAATGTTCTTCCTTGAGATAGTTACTTTAAGAACGATTTGTGATTATGACGACTCTTAATGAGTAATATGACCCGCTATAAATGAGAATAGGAAGAAAAAAATATTTGTAAGTAATATAACAATGAATTTAAAACTGCATATTTACGCAATTCTGTTTTTTTTGAACTCATACGATATATTTGAAAAATTGGTGAACATTTTCTTCGTAGCTCTTGAATTCCGTTTCGCTTGAATAGAACGAGAATTTTCTATTTGCAAAGAATAGTCCTCTTCGAGTTCACTTTTTCAAAGATGATCAATTTTCCGACGTAAAAGAAGCGGTTTTAATACCATAGGTACGGTACGGAAAAATAAAAGGGTTGATTGATTATAAACGGAGCGTATAGTGTTACTGTTTGAAATTATATAGTCACGTTAATATTATTTATCTTTTAAAATAATATTTAATGTAGAATTCACCAATAAAAGAAAATTTGAACTTTTCACCAATAAAAGAAAATTTGAACCAATAGTTTACATTGTTTTAATTTTTTCGGTTTGTATCTTTTAACATTTTAATAAAAAAATCACAAAATTTATGGTCACAAAAAATATGATTCATCCATTCCAAAATATGACTGTAGCATAATTTCACTATTGACTGACACTGCATTGAAACTGCAAGTACAGGTTTTAAAATACATTGTCACCATATTTCTATTTAATAAACAAGTAGGTACATGAAAATGAGTGAAGTACCGATATTAATGTTCGCCAAACATGTTTGAGGTGTCACAAGGCATCAGTATAGTTTAGGGAAAAGTTTATGTGATCAAAAAAGTACGTAAGGTTTGTGGAATTTCAATATTGAACGTGGTTGGGTGCTATACCCACCTGAAAAGCGTTTTCTAAAACCTTTTAAACTTTAAGGATCTTAACAACTACTTTTAAGATGTCGTAAGTGACACAGTGAGTTCAGTTTGTACACAATCTATTACTAAAATGAGTATACATTGACAATAGTTACTAGTTACTAGTTAAAAGTAATTTGATGAATATATTGTTAATTATTTATGTACAAACCATAGTAGTATTAAATTCTGTTCATTGCATATGAACTCGTTCGTCGTTCTTTGTAGACAAACGCAGGGTTAGTTTATTCACCCTTTTGTGTTTACAAAACAAAGAGTGTATTCAGTAAACTTCTGTTCCAACTTCAGTATCCGGGCCTTAGAAAATATCACTATCTTGTTTCAATGGAAGAGTTCCTAGAATAGCTTAAATTCAACTTAAATGTTCGTTTTTTTTTTTTAAGTTTCATAATGGTCATTAGGTGTATCAAAATTGAAATATAAACATTTTATGTTACATTTATTAAACGTTATAGCGTAATGTTAATACGTAAAATAGACTTAAATATCTTATAACATTATTTTTTATTATAACTGCTATAATCGGCTGCTGGGCTGCTGAGTTGGGCTAGCTTCTACAAACAATGGAAAGGCAAGACAAAGATCTATTGCCTATAAAAGCGATGGCCTTTTCTTAGTTAAAGAATACCTTTTCGAAATATATTCAAATTCATTGAATTATTTATTTGTTAGACTTCGTATTTAGAGAGCTTGGAAGTCTTTTCGGGACTCGAAATAATCCTTTATTTGTTAGACAAAAATAAAACGACTAAGGTGTAGGTGGTTTTAAAAGTCACGGAGTTAACATATTTTGTTCTGACTTCACTTTTTTTTTTTGACAGATGCTGTCTTCTTTGTTGTAACATATTGTATGTTTAAATTTAATATTTTTCAAATACTATCCAAATATATAACTTTTATGATAACCAGCAAACAGAGGGCCTGCTAGGAATTTTTAAAAACTATAATAAATTTAAAAAATACAGCTACAATAATACAATAATAATTGTTTGAGTCGTACCATGAGCTCTATAAAACACTATTTTATTCCTGCTTAGTGACAGATCTAATATTGTCACTTTGAATAAATAACAAGTCAATAAAAGCGTGTTAAAAATAAAAGTAATAAAATGTATCGAATATCAACTACACATTCATATGTACAATAAAATATATATTTTAAAAACATGTTACTAACGTATATATATATATTTTACTTGCGCAACACACGAACCAAAAGTACCTAACAGATTATGAAGACAATTCTTATAATTCATAAAAAAAACTAAAAATGATTCTTTTGGATATAATTATGTGCTAAACAGAGAGAACAGATGAGTCTATACAGTTTAAAAGTTTTTATAACTCAGTGATACTTCAAGAATCTTACCTGATTTTCACAATTGATGGTTATGAAATGTTAAAATAAATTGCCTTACGAAAAAACTTGTTATTGGTTCTAAGAAGTATTGATTTTCTTAAATTTTGTTAACCAAAGTATTTGTTATGCCTTTGACTTACTTAAAAGAAATATTTCTGTCTCATCTTTATGAATTAATTTATTTCCTAGAGATACCTTCACTAGTAATAATATTATTATGAATACTACAAGCTTAAAAACTCCTCGCTACTAGATAGCTACAAAATCATTTCATGTTTTTTAATTATCTGTTTTCTATGAATATTAATAATTTCAAGAAAAATTGTGATTTCCACAAGATTAATACCCGAAGCAAACATACACTTGCTATGCCCTCCACTAGGCTCCAAAAGTAGAAAATTCCTTCAAGATTAATTGTATACGATTTTATAATCAATTCCATAATGAAGCCTTAAAATTGTCATTAAATAAATTTAGATTATACATTAATGAAATTTGATAAAAAAATCCTATTATAGTGTAAAGGATTACATTGACGACGGTATGGCCTGGGAATACACTGTATTGTAGCGATAAACTAGTAACCTGCGCAATTTGTTTGACGTTGTCAGTTACTTTTGTTTGATCAACTGGCAGCATCACACCGTTCCCTTAGAAGTCCCCTCCCTCCGTCAAATATGGCGAAGGGGGTGATGGCTGACCCTTGCGTTATGCTCGTGAACGAGTGCTGCTTGCGGTGACTAGTCGTGTTGCTGGCAACGGTTTTTGTGTTTTAACTTCTTTTATTTCTTAAATTATTAGGCCTTCCATGCGTATTGATTGCGATGGTTCTAGTTTCTCGTAAATTGCTCATTTTACTTATATTGACATTTGTCAAACAGTGATCACAATAAAAAAACAAGAACAAGAGTAATTTTAACAACAAGTTTGGAACAAGATTAATTTTAAGTTCAGAGGTGTTCTTAGAGGGCTTATTTCGATAAGTATGGTATCAAAATGGGCCCTCCTGACACCTCCATTTGACGTACACAAGTGATCACTGGTAATGATTCAAAGTGGAAAAGATTTAAATAAATAAATATGCTTGCAAGGTAACAACAGTTCCAGTATTTGAAGCATTTAGGAAGCTTTAGCATTTTTCTTACTCTACAATTTATCCAACCTATTATGTGATCTACTACGATTTTGGTCCAGACCAGCTTCAATTCTAAGGCACGACGTTTGGGAGCCACCATCGAAAATTGCCAAAGGTAAATTATGGCATCTTCTGGGACTGTACACGCTTTTATGACTGGACTGTAGATAAAGTTTCCTAAGAGTGGTAAATAGACCTCTGAGAGTTAAATGTTGCTACAGGGAAAAAACTGAACATTCTCGAGTGGATTGAATTTGAACGTCTTCACCAACATCATAAGATGCTTCTTGCATCGATAAGGGAATAACCTAAGGATTTTTTTTTGTAGTGTTCAAGACGATATAACTTCTTAGCAGTTAACTTTTGAGTAAATTAAAATAAATGTGATTTTTAAGGATGATTCTTGTTTTAAATGTTTTCATTAAGTTTTTATTAACAAGTATATTAAAAACACAATTTTATACAAATATAATAACAAATAAAATAATATATAACCTTTAAATTTGTAATTGTTAAATACACACTTGCGAGTCATCTTTACATATTAATTATTAATGATCCTTTAACTTGTAGGAATATTGATTTGCAGAAAAAGCCTTTTATGTAATCTTTATAAGTTCTAGACTAGACTAGACAAGACCGAATTACGATCTTAAATCAAAATTCTTGAGAATATGTTGTTCACTCGACTTAAGTATGACCTGCTACGTCAGCCAGCCATACCTTTATGCCACAGAGGACCGAATGATGACCGGTCGCGGTGGGTTCTCCGAATACTTACATATGTCCACGTGTAAGGAGAGCCCGTCCTGCACGAACCAAGCAGGGCAGAGGCGGTCAAGCATAACCTCCTTGAATGTCCCGTGAGCTGGTAGGAATTAATGCAGATGGAAAGTGAGCTGCATTTTAAAGTATCGAAAGGAAATATCAGAGGACAGAGATAGGAAAAAGTTTCTTCAATATGGGTTATAAATCATTAAAAATGTTGTAATTAGAAATAATACCTACTGTATAGAAAATATATACTCTTTTAATGACGGAGGTAGTCCGTAACTAATAAAAAGAATAAAAGAAATAGATAACATGAAAACAAGCCCTAGTCGTAATTATTGTTTGAAATCGTCTATAAACATACTAAGCCATGTTAGACTTATTTTAATTATAAGTAAATATAAAATTATTCTGCAAGTATAGAGAGAATTTCTTTTTCATTTCATATTTACTAAAAATTTCTGAGTGATGTTACAAACACACTGAGTACAAAAACACTGAGTGATGTTACAAACACACTGAGTGATGTAACACTGACCGTATTAGGGAACAATTTTTTAATAAGCCCGAGAATGTATTTGTTATTTAGTAAATTTTATTTTGTTATTATTAATTCTACTTAAATTATTCCTAGTTTCTACCCACGCCTTGATATATTTATTGTATTGAATAAATGTCAAATAAATATAATTCCCATTTTCGTATAGTCGTATAATAATTGTAATTGACTGTTTGACCTATGTAAAAATAAAATATGAAAAATATCGAAAATATATAGATATATATTTAAATGATAGATTACAGGTAAATACTAAATATGCATGATTGAAAATATCAATAAACATGATAAATAAATAATGAATACTGATGAATTTATTTAAAAAAAAAATCTAGAAATATATCAACAATGAATTACTTTCATCAAAGTTATGCTTACAAAAGTTTATTTCTATGTCTTCTAAGAGCTTATTCTTAACAATTTCCAATGTAAGCCGAAAATACATACAAAACGTACATTAATATTGAATGTTTTGTGTCGTGACGTCACTGGTCGTGTTAGTCACGTGACCGTGTGAAGTTTTGGCGCGAAATTCGATCGTCAGGGGGAAAAATATTTTATTTTTAACAAAAAAGCACTTCTGAAAGAAAATTAATAGTGATGGTAGATAACAACATATTTCGCATGTTTTAAAACACTCATAAAACTATCAAGAAGCAAATTTTATAGATTTGTAAAAAATGTGTCTTTTTTCAATTAATAAAAATAGCTACTAAGTAAAAGTCTTTGGTCACAAATAACTTAATTTACCTTTATTATTCAAGCTAAAAGCATTTACGGGTTCTCGGAAATTCAGAGAGTTTATGAAAACATAAATTGAAATTGTGAGCGCCGTATGCCGCTTAGCCGCGCTAAACGCCATTCGTCTTAAATTAAATTAAAACGTTTAACTCAAAGTTTTCCTCTAATTTCTTTACATTTGGCTCAAAGATAAAATTGATGCTATAATTCAGCTCTCATCTTAGAAGAACTAATCTAACATTCCCCCAGAGCCTGTAATATTTAATTTGTAAAAATTTCACTTATATATATATATACGTAATAGATAAGGTCCTATTCAAAAAATCTAGAATATTCATTGTTATTAGGTACTTAGGTATAGGGTCTCTTACCTTCAGCGGAGACTCTCCCTCCACAAGGACCTTACTACAGTCTTGATGATAAATAGACAGAAAACTGCTGAGCTTGACTATTATAGGTATTTATTAAGGGTGAATGACCTAAAGCATACCTAAAGTTTTCTTTTCCTACGCCTTTATATAAAAACAGGCAGAGTAGAGTACGACGTCAATAATTGATTCAGTAAGATTTTGTTTCAATGATACTAATACGGAATCCTGGTAACTTTATAAAAGCTATTAACCTCTATTATACTTTATATGAAGTACACTCATAATATTTCAAAGGTTATAACTTATTTTTTTAATGTAAAGTCTATTAAGAAACAGAGATATAATCAGGTGACTAAAAGCCTCCCATTGAAACAGGAGTGTGGTATTTTTAAAATAAGTGTCGTAAGTCACTAATGTTAAAGTTAATATATTATTCGCTTACAAACTGTTTGTAGTGTTTGTACTGCTCGAACACCAAACTAAGCTCCTCTTCAATATATCCCGAGTGAATCAGCAGTTTGAATTGTTATCCACAAAAAGAAACAATATTATTAGTTAACATTAATATTAAAATCTTACGTCTGATAGATATTTTTAACAAGCTCTAACATTATTTTCTTGACGAAAAGGACGACAACACAACTTATCTTTTTATTTATTGGATTACAAAGTACTTTATGAAACTCTGTTACATTGAAGGTCGAATACAATTATTTTGTTTGTATCTAAACTGTTTGTATACGAGTAGGGACTGTATGTAAGTTTTCTCCTTTGTGCGGAATCAGATCTATCACTTTTATTATTTTATTGTCAGTAGTTTACTAACTGTATGTATCTTCCAAGTTCACGCAGCTCCATTAGAACGACTAGTTGGAGCCTGTCTTTGAAACATTTTGACAATAAAACATTATTTAATATTAAGTTGTAAATAAAAGTATAAAATGATAATGTTAGAAAAAAATAATATATTTTAATATCTGAAATATTGTTTATTTTATGAGTAACTCAACTTTCTGTGCTTATTCAAATAATCTCTGGTTAATATCATTACGAGATTGAAAAATATTACTTTAAAAATTAATCGAAAGACTACAAATCATCAGTTATATAAAAACAATAAATATTTATATATATATAAATATATACATATTATATTTATTTATACTTTTTTAATCATTTATCAAACATTGTTTTGAAGTTATTTGAGAACAATTGTAATTTTATTGTTAATTATAATTGTATAACCTAAATAAAGTTCGTTCATAACTAACATTGAGATTATGGAACATTCGAACAGTGTCAAGGTTTATAATTAATTTTTATACCCCTAAATATCAACGGTGGTTCACCCCACAAACATTTTTTTAAATTCTTTCAAATTCTTTTTTTGTATGGTGTTCATAAAAACAATGCTAAATTTTGACCTTCCTACCATCAATCCCTACTTTTAATCTATACCTACTAATATTAAAAAGAGAAAAAAAAAATGTAGTTTGGTATGTATGTAGGTATATTTGTACGGATTAGAAAAATTCTTTCACCATTAAAAATCTGCATCTTCACCGAGTGACGTGCTTATATTACATTAAAAAAATAAAAAATAGGGATGCCTAATAAAAATGTAATAATGTAACCCATTTTAAAAGTTTTTAAAAGTGCCGACAATAATCAAAGCATATTCTTATCCTATTATTATTTTATTAAGGACCGTCTTCAACAAATATTCAAAGTAATTTATTCAAATCTAATAACATCTTAACATCTTAACATCTTAACCAATATTTAGAAATAACTTTCACGTTGGATCTAAGCTATATTATATCAAAGCCTTGAAATAATAACCCGGCTTATTTACGGCTTTACAATTGGTTCGGACTATACAAACAAAAAATAAAAGGGTTTTTATAAATTCAAAGTGATGCTTGATTGATTTTAAATTTTGGGAGAGTCCCAAATGTAATAAAATCGAATCGAATGTTTGAAACCCGCTTCAATTCAATCATGGAACTCTTTTCGAGATAAAACATTTATTTCTTAATTTTGTGTACGGAAAATTCAACCTACTAAAAAATAACGAGAAAAATATGTAATGTTGTTTTATTTTATTTTAAGAAATTAATGAAACATTTTAACTCAAATTTTAAATGATAAAATAATGTATCTGTTTTATAGTTTTGTATTATTAAATATTAAAAAATAATCTATTTTCTACATTTCTTACGTAAATTCCTAAAATCCATAACAAGTAATAAATACAGTATGAATAAACAAACAGTCTCGCTAGATCGGCTAGAGCAGGCTGTTAATTGTGTTTCCAGTATGTGTCTATTTCTTGGAATTATAATAAGACACATTCACAAAGAAAGTTGAACATAAGCTCACACGACGGGCGAAATCACTTCAGCATAGATTTTTTGTATGTTTGCAAGTGAAAAGTTGAATTGTTATTATAGTTGTAAATTATTTTTATATTTTAGTAAAAGCATATTAAAAATAAAAAGAAAGGTATAAAAAATCCAATATTAAAGTGATTTATTCATTAAAAAAACAATTATTTTTTAGATAACCTCGACACAAATTCTTATACAAAATTAATTAAACATTCTAATATTATATTATGGCTTCTACGGTTTCTTACCACGTATATGAGTAGCTTTCAATAATGATAACAGGTGTTTTCTATAACATAAACAAACTGTAAGTGTTATGAAGTGCCGTAACGTAAACACCGAGAACATCACATTCAAGCGCTCGGATCTCGAAATTAATATTTAACATATTCATATAAAATAACTTATATCGTTTTACTAAAACAATTATAATTTGAGAGTATTCAAAAGTGTAATTGGAAACGTCCTTTGTTCTGTGAAATAACTAACAGCAGGTCGGAAAACAATCTTTAATAAATAAGAAACATAATCTATAACAAGCTTATTTTGTTTCTTTAAAGAATATTTATTTGAACATCTTAAGGCTTTTGAAAGACAATATCAATATTATTGAAATATTTTTTATGGTAAATTAGTTATTTATAGTTTTTTGCCGTGACTCTTTCTGCTTGTACTTGTATTTTTTACGTTAACAAAAAAGTTTGTTAGGAATATATAAGCGAGTTCTTATTGCAGTTTTTGTAAAAATATATTGTTATATTATTGTTAAAATGGAAAGCAAAATCGCTAACCGTATAGTGATCGTTAATTACAAATAATTGTATTGTTAAAAGCAATTATAGTTTAGGACGACTAACACGAGGTGTGTTCAAAAAGTATGTAAGTTACGCCACGATTGACGAGATAAAGACGGCGTCGAAGGAGGAGCTCAACAAGATACAAAAAAAAAAATTGAAAGTACGAGCATTTTAATTAAAATAAAATATTTTAATTATTATTTTAGGTCAGTAATAAATTATTAAATTAATTTAACTTATATACATTTTACATACAATGTTTATTCTTCTAAAGCCAGCAGTATGAACTCCTGCCCGAGACACAATTTTTTTATACAATATTCTCTTCTCTAGATATGAATGGTAAGTTTGTGCCGATTGTTTTAACTATTACAATTCATAAAGTAATGTTTTAAAATAAACAGTAATTATTTATGATGTTTCGGTACAAATTAAGTCCTGATGAGGTGAAAATTGAGCACAAACATTTTTAATAAGTCAATTTCAAAAGTTCTAATATTTCCGCCTTTAATTATTAAATGGGTAAAATATTAAGATATGGCATGCTATATATTTAAACGAAGATATTTTTTCACGAAAGTTGAACAGTTCTGGGATGTAATTTTAAACGTATTTAGGCTGACGCGGTATTTCAATGTGTTTATAATAAGTGCTTATTTTTTAAATTCTTTATTGTTAAGTGGTTCATTACAATATTTTAATACTTTTAGGACTTTATGTACTGCTTTTAATAAGTATTAATAATTAAAAAAAAAACTATTTTTCGTATCAGTAACAATTCTCTAGTAATAATAAAGGCATAATAAGTATAAAAATAGAGTTATAGTTTTAACTAGCCTTTTTTTAATAAAAAATTTTGGAACAATATTAGAAGTCGATAAAAGTTACAAATAAAAAACTTAAAAACATATGAATGGTTTTAACTGAGCGTGATAAATATCTTTAACATTATACAGACTGAAAAATTATTTTCGAAACTCTTAACATTAGAAACATGAAGCTATATAAAATGAGACACTGAAGAATTACAGCGCATATCTCTGGCTCCCAGGCTCACACGGTTCCTTCTTAAATACGTGGCAAAACACTTTACAAGTACGTATTGTTTTAATATTTATTGTATATTACTCTCATTATACTATATAAATTTATTTGAATAGAAATATAGAACTATATTTTAAACTTAATTCGGGCGTATATTTTAAAATATTATTTAAGCCTGGAGATGTTTGCACAGCGGCCGTCAACAGTAAAATGAATCTGCAGTAAATTGTTAAAGGAACAAACTCACGTGCGGTTTTTGAAGTGAAAACTTCTTTAGGCGCGTTGAGCACTTTTTGGAAGGAAAAAATTTACGAGTTCGCGTCACCGACATGCTGACGGATGAGTGAAATCTTATCAGCTTGAGTCGTCGTTTAAAGCTGTTTATATTTTTAATTAGTTAAAACTAAATGAATTTAGTAAGAAGTTTAAACAAGTTTAATATTCTATACATTGTTCAAAAAGTGTTTGAGTTCGATTATAATCTTAATTGTTGAATTGTAGAATCACTGTGCAGTACAACAGTGATTACTAAATAAATCTATACTAATGTATAAAGCAGAGGAGAATGTTTGTTTGTTCGAACGTGCTAATCTCAGGAACTACACAATCGATTTGAAGAATTATTTCAATATAAGATAGTCCATTTATCGAGGAATGTTATAGGCTATATATATATCATGCTAAGATAAATAGGGAGCAATAAAAAATGTTGTGAAAACGGCAATATTTCGAGCTTTCCTTGCGCGCGCCGATTAAAGGGGGAAAGTTATGCAAAAATTAACTATTACATCGTTCTTCCCCTCTAAAAATTCTAAAAGAATGTCCGCGACAGTAGGTATGTATCTAGCTTTAAAGTTTAACCCACTATAACCATTTTTATGGTTACTAATCTTATTTACTAAGCTTATGAACGCAGATTATTTACTTATCTTACGTAATACGCTTATGTACTTAGCTTATGTACTAAGCATGTGTACTAAGCTTATTTAATTAGCTTATGTGCTCAGCTTATGTACTACTCTTATATACTTGTTATAAGTATAAGTTTTCCCTAATATTATTTTAAATTTAACTGAATTTGATATACGAGAAAAAAATCAAATTGTTAAAAGGGTAGATACATCACTAATGAATTAAACTTATTTGTGGTTTAATTACTATTTGACATTTAGTCATATCTTTATAACTCTAGAATAAAGACCACATGCGTTTTTGATACTCTCATTTATGGATGTATTTTATAAATGTAGATGGCTATAATAAAGCCCACATAAAACAGTTTACCTTTATCTTACGTTGAACCGAGACTGTCTTTATTTTATGAGTTGACATAAAGGCTGATAAAAGGACATATTCAGAAAACACGATCTAATATTTAAGGCTGATTAAGTTGTAAAATATTATAACCTCATTAAAAGTATTATATTTATTTCTTTACCCGGCTGAATTCACGTAGAATTAAATCGGAATGAACCCGACTAGTTTCGAACAAATTCGGGGTTCTTACTCATGAGTTCTAAGGGTGACGCGATTCGCGGCGTGAACTGATATAATTCCACGTGCATACAGCCGGGTAAATATAAATATAATAGTCATGGTTCACGAAAGTTTAAATGTAAAAAATATTTTTGAAGTATAATTTTTAGAAAGGCGCTCCCTCAGAAATGCCCAGATGAACAGTTTATTCTAAAAAGATTAATAATCAAGCTTCCAATGACCTTTAATGTAACTCTAGATTTTCTATAGGTCGGATTTACATAGGTTGCGGGTTCAAATCCCTGCCTGGATCGGTTTATTTTACATTATATATTTATTTATAATACTTTCAGATTTTATGCCACAAATTTTTGTCACCTATTTTTCACTTATTTCCATTTCATTACTGTCACTTATTTTTCTTGTAGTTATTTTAGTTCTTGTAGTGTTTTATTATGTTATTTTTGAACCTAATTATGTTTTGATAGGAATCTTGCCAAATATATAATGATTCTAAGTAAGACAATTATATTTTATTAAAATAATCCTTTATATAGGATATAGCTGTTGCCCGCGACTCCGTCCGCGAGAATTTCAGAATACAAGGCTCGTAAGAAACTCATTCGCTCGAGCGTTTTTTGGTCAACATTATTTGAAAATTGTTTTATACGAAAAGCCCTAGTAATGTTGCAAGGGAATATTATAATATAGCCTAAATCCAAAATTAAAGTTATTTCCATAAATTGGTTACGACATTTTTAGATTCGGATAACTTACTTTGAAGATTACCTCCAATAAATTGACTTATAAAGTATAAGGACACAAACAACACCTCTTGATAATATTAGAATAATTAAAGATAAAAATAGGAGATTATTCATTGTCTACGTACTTGTCAAGTTTCAAGGATGCTTTTAACACTTTGGTTTCGTAATGACAATTTAATTATCTCAGTGAAGTGTAAAAAGCTCACTTTATCTAATCTCATCTCGGTTTGATACAAATACAAAAGTAACATGAAACCAGAAAATTTATAAGATTCCATAACGGAGACATCGATGACATTTTATGTATTTCCGATATTCCAAAGACGGGAGGAGTGCTATAAGGTACTCTTAAAATACAGCAAACTTGGTTCCTTACTTATATACGAATAGTAGTGAGTGTTTGCAATCAATTCATAAATCTTTCTTATCCAAATAATCTGATGATAAATTTAAATCTTACCGGTGATAAAACCATAATTTTGATTTCATTTTGATTCATTATTAGCTGTAATAAATTAAAGACTTATTTAAATTTGGGGTAGTTTCAATTTGATCTTATTTATTAAATATGTTTGTGTTTAAAACATCCTACTTTTAATAAAATATGGTACAACTGGATGCTCTACTTTATATAGTTCAAAAACCGTTTCTTTTTTATATTAGCTAATACAATAATACAATTCATAAAAATATAAAAATATTTGTAACTAAAATTATAAAAGTTTTAGTAAGTATTTGTAAAGTCTATCTTTTCGGATTAAAATCGTGATTTAAAAAAAAGTACAGTTGGGTCTAAGTTATCTAGACTATTCTCAGAGTGTAATGCCATAAATCTTATCTGAGGGAAATATTAAAGAATGCCTTTTTAAATAGCCATCTTTAATAATTTCCACAGTCGCGCCCTAATTACCATATTTAACTCTCGTTATCATCGTTCTTTTTGATGTTAAAAGTATAACTGGCTCTGTAGATTCTAGAAATGTATTTAACTGAATTAAAAAATAACTTAATTCGTTTTTGCAATCAAGTATTGACAGTTATTCAATTTGTTCCTTTTTATATTTATTGAAGAAAATAAAAACATAATTGGTTTAATACAATTAGTAAATTATGATCAGAAGCACAAGTCATTTGTGTGTGCCTTGTGTTTTACTTATATATATGTAATCAATAGTGACACAAGCATTCACTTACTTACATATAATCGACCGATAATGGAAAATACACCAAATACCAGTTGGAGTACCATTCATCATTGAACAAACTTCATTCAATCGGCACGTTGATCACGAACACGAACAGACTCCTTACATTATGTATATAGATGGCCATGGTTGTGTAAATAGGGCTTAAAGTCGATTGAGACGCTAAATTAATTTTGTCCTGATTCATTATCTGATTATGTTCAAAGCGTTGAGATTGAGATGACGGTTCTTGATTTGGAAACTCAACATTGTTTCTCATTTAATAGTGTCGGGAATGAATAATTATACGATATACCTGTATTTAAGTTTTCCAAAACAAGAATATGTATATTAAATGACTTATAAATATAAATTAATTGTTATTGATTACAGACAAAGTGTAAGTTTTATAGCAATTTATTTAGGATTGAGTACCTTCATTTTATATGTGATAAAAAATATCATAAAAAAAAAAGTAAAGGTAAAAATCTTTATATATATAAATGAAAGTTCCTCTGTATGTCCTGCATTCCTGCATAGAAACGTAAACTTTTCACTGGAGTATGTCAAGATCTTTGGCAAAGTTGTTGTACATGAGCCCACGAAGGCTTTGACAGATGGCGTCACTGTTATTCCAATAAATATCAAATATTGCCGTAAGAGTTCATGCTGATTTAAATTGAAATGAAAACATTGAACGAATGATGTGATATTTGGAGTTTTTGAGAAGAATTTATGTAAATTATTGTGAAATTCATGTCCGGCTCACATTGAACAAACAATATTGTCCGTGTTTTTTTTATCTTTAGGCCGTTTTTGAATGGTTTTGTGAATTGCATTTTGAGTTAAGTTATTCTTTGCTTACCCACAATGAATAATTAATAAATTTTATTTATCGAATTGAATTCTCGTAGTTTCCGTTAGCTGATTTATTCATTGTCTACAGTGGATTCACGTAAACCATCGAATGAATTTGTGATACACTGTGCACTTCTTTTAGATATCGTCGTGAGTGGAATTAAAATCGATTTCAATAAGTACCGCGTCATGTGTTTTTTCTCTTCAAAATTTTCTCAACGAATTGGTGATCACCGTAACATTTCCGTTCGTATGTGAATAGCCGGTTCAATTGTTTTGGATACATTGTGGGTTTCGGATTGCTAATTAACATCTAATAAATTAAGACGCATTTTTCTCATCATCCCTGTACCATAATGCCTTTACAGCAACAAAAAATTGGCCGATGTACACCTCAGAAGCAACGAGCATTAAGGCTGGAAAATCTTCAAGTACATGCCGCTGAGATCCGTTCGTCTGAATCGTCTGAACAACGAGAAATATATTAAGAAACTGATCGAATACGCACTATTCGGGCCCCTGCCTTTGAGATAAGTGACAGTAAAATGATTACAGTCTTCATCCAAGCCGTCGTTGAAAAATAGATAAATTTCTCATATATTGTAACGCGGCTAAAATTTAAAAACAAAAAGGCAGGAATGTGCTACGGCAGTGGAAAAGTTGAACTGCTAGAATTACCTCCGCTACCTGAACCAGTATCAACATTGCTATCAGGTGGAGTCGAAGCATTTCTTGCATCAACTTAGTAAAAGCCTGACGAAACTCATCAGAGAGTTGCATATTGTGTCATCAGACTTATCATACATACATATACAAAGTAAAAATTTAAAGAAAGTCATACCTCTTACCTTAATAAAGACCTTCATTAAAGGACCATCTATCACCATGTATATTTAT
The DNA here is from genome assembly GCA_963555665.1 of Dircenna loreta. Classification (NCBI taxonomy): domain Eukaryota; kingdom Metazoa; phylum Arthropoda; class Insecta; order Lepidoptera; family Nymphalidae; genus Dircenna; species Dircenna loreta. Next base: position 7,330,178 of record OY743097.1, on the reverse strand, counting down.
ATGTATAGAGTAATAGAAACGCATCACTCTTCTTATAACAACAAAAAAAAAACAACCGTGTGTTTACCTTTTCCCTATTTTGCCCATCCCGATACCACAACTGTAATTGACCGGAAGAAATTGGGGCGTCCCTGATTTCACCACTTGGATGGTCCAGGGATTAGGGTAAACTTTACAACACGCAGTGTTTTGGTTTGGATTTAATATTTATAAGACTCAACTATGCTATATTTATACTTCAAGTTTGATTAATATAAATAATATAAAAGTAGAATTAACGACCTTATGCGACGTATCAATATGATATGTGCCTTTCTTTTTAAAGTATTATTTATAACTATTATGACCCATTTCTCTTTTTACTGTTGTAACTATAGAATCAATTCTAGTTTAATATTATAACTAAACAAGTACTAAAACAGTAATTACTAATTGTTAAGTCATCCGCAGCATCCAGCTGACTGCACCTCAATAGTCAATAAGTCTTTAAAGACAGCTTGTCAGCTGTAGTGGAATATTATGTCTTCAAATCTAAAAAGCACTGGTTTGGAAAACCGACTTCATAGATAATTATTTTTTTAATATGAATAAAAACAACAAAAAGTTTTTTTTTTAAAAATTCTATTTTTAACATTCACTGTATGATGAACAATTTAATCAAGTAGTTTAAGTTTAAGTCAATTTATTTTAAAACATGTTGAATTTCCATTGAATTTTCAAGAGTTATTTTCTCAAACTTGTGAATGATTTAGTAATTATCATATTTATTTTGTAAAGCGCTTTTATAACTCCAAGTGATTTATTCTTTATTTTGTCTGCTTTACGAGTAAATCTATGCTAAAACTTACTCTATGGTTAATTTTCATATGGAGAAACGAACTGAAACGTGATATAAGAGACATCAAAATTATTTGTTTTATTAATTATGTTCATATTTACCCCGCTGTATTCACGTTATTATATCGGAATGTGTCCGACTAGTTTCGAGTCCATTCGGAGTTCTTACTCGTGATCTCACGCCGCGAGTCCGCCACGCTTCAAGCTCATTACTAAGAAACCAGAATTCCAGGCGCATTCCGATATGATTCTACGTGAATAGAGCCGGGTAAATATAAATATAGTGGTCATGGTTCAAGAAAGTTTAAATATAAATTATTAATAATAATTGTTTTTACTGTTTGTAGATTCGGCTAAGAGTTTCAAGGCTTCACGAAGTTCTTATGAAAAAATCTGAAAGTATTGCAAAGTCATGTAAGAATGCTGATTAGAAAAAAAGACATTTCCTTAAAAACTTTTAAGAGTTTTAGTGAGAAAAAATCGCATTTTTTATCTACTAGTACTAGCCGGTTGCTAAACACGATAAAAAAAAATATTTAGAAAAACGGATTTTTTTAAAAAATGAAATTGAATTCTGCGGAAGAAAATATAAAAAGAAATTGTTTAATGTAGCGGAGCAGACGTTGTGACGTCAGATGAATTGTAATGGCGGCACGTGGGCAGAATCGTTTTGTAAAGTATGGACGGTCCAATGGTCACTTCTGTTGGAGGCGCCCACCTGGTCACTTCTCCAATACGATACAGTAGGTTTGTCTACAGTGATTAGTAAGTGTGCGTTATAAAAGTGAGGTCGTAATTCTGTGAAATATAAAGTTGAAGTGTAACAGAATCAGTGTTATTGTTTCACCACACTAGTACTATGAACCCTGCGACACCGGGTCTAAATCATGATGGCCCCAATCGCTCTGCCATCGCCAGCGTCGACTTAAAGAGAAGTCGAAAAAATGAAACACGGTTATCTGTAATCATTATGCTTCAATATCTGATCTGTTAGCAACATAAATACAGCTTTGATTTAGTGTTGCCACATTATTATCAATTAGATGAAGCACAACATTTAAATTATTAAATAACATTGTTACTTTGTCCCTTGACACTGCTAAATCCCAGCGCTCTGAAGCGTATAATTTCTTATTTTATAAAATATTCAAACGTCAGTTCACTCTTATTCTAAAACCAGGGCGAAGTCACTTAGACCATGTAAAAGTGACTCAGTTTCTAATGTCGCTAATTTATCTTATCCTCAGTAAAATATTGACCTAAGAAGTTTATCTTTATTTATTTATAATTTTCTGCTTGCAATTTCAGATAGATGAAAAAACAGGGAGTTATTAATCAAGCCTGAAAGAAGACTGTTATTGCAGCGTATAACTTTTATATCTTTTTGATCCACAAATATCTCTTAAGTTTATTTAAATCTTTTCTTCAGATAAATGCTTTGGTAGGTTGTTGTTTGTAAATAAACCGTGTCGTATGTAACCTGACCGACGTTTACAAGCGCTTCTAAGTAAGTGTCGTAATCATAATTAGTTTAAAAGAAAAAAGAATCTAGATTTATAAATAAGTCAGCGTCGATGCCTCGAATAAGTCAGTCATGCTCGATTTGAGGCAGTTTCAGATGTTAATTTTTTTAAAGACGTTATCGAGAGCAAAACAAATCTGATGACACTTCCGTTGAAGCTGGTTTAGGTTTAATTGATGGATATAATTATATTACATTAATTTGCCTAATAACATATAAGGCAAATTGACTAATATGTTATGAGGCAAATTAATGTACTATAATTATATTTACTTGTTGTGTTATTTATAAATATCTTTATGTTTGTGTTATTTTATGAAATAAAAACACAAATTTAAAATGTAGTAACCTGCGCTAATGTCTTCATTTTAGATATTTCGAAAGTTTTTATGTTTTTGTTTATATACGTTTTTAGCATGTAATATAACTACCATTTAATACTCACTTTTAATTTTAAACTATTCAAGGCAAAGCTTTCGCATTTAAAATTTTATAATATTGGTAAATGCTCTTTTATTTTTAGATATTCATTTTTAGATATTAGTTCCATTGGTAGAATTATAAAAGGTTAAAAAAAAATAATTATAAAATTTGGTACATTATAAAAGACAATACAATACAGATAAGACAAGCATTACCACCTCCAGCTCCACTAGCTCCACTAGCTCTAGTACTGGCACTTGCTCAAAGATGACTCGCAAAATCCTGAAGAGTCAATTTATTTTTAAATGAATGCTAAAGCAATCTCGAGACTTCTACTGTTGATGAGGGTGTAATTTGGTTATTTTTTCGAGCATAAAAATGGCAGCGTCCTCTATACTGCCCAATATTTGCCTCTTTTATCCATATTTTTGTCTTTGAAATGCTTAGATGTATCCTGATTTAGATGCTGGTTGAGTTGCGATATATTGTCATGTAAAGAAATATCAAATCAAGTTGCGACATTTCTGTATGAATTTAAAATCAAATAATGTGGTTTACAACATATTGTCTGTAGCTACCATAGACGAATGTTTTCTACTCATCAAAAAAAAGTGTGCGGCTTCAAGAGGCACAAACAAACCAAAATAAAAAGGACTATAATACATCTATAAATGATATATATATGATATATATATGATATATATACAGATATATAGGTAAGTTTATACTCAAGTGAGAAACGTGTGAGTTTTTTAAAATCTTATTAAGTAGAAATCTGATAAAATATGTTTTTTTTTAATTATCTTTTAATAGCTTTGCTGCAACGACTATTAAAAAAATAATTCCTTCATTATACTCATTTTATTTTTTTTTACTTTTATCGTTGACAGTATATAATAAAAATTAAACCAAACCTAAAACTACGGTACAGAAATGTATTTTTTTAAGCCTTAAAGGAGAGGTAAGAACAGTAAAGCTAAATTCCAGAAGGAAAATTCCAGAAATGCTAAAAAAATAACAACTTTTCTTCCTAAAAATGTAAATATATCTTAAAATATACCTTTACAAAAAAAAATGTAAATATAAGATAGAAACATCGATATGACATTATGTATTTTTTCTTATTTAAATTTAAGTACATAGACATACTTAAAAAATCAGCTTTGGACTACTATTTATTTATTTTTAATGATTCAATTATCCATGAAGTCTGGTAAAATAATAGTATCAAGCTATCCCATTCGAATATTTATATAAAATATTTAATAAACGTCGACGATTACTAATTAAAAATAATGTACTAGTTTTCAGGACATCCAGGAATATATATAATGTTTAATTTTATAATAAACTTAATGTAGGTATGACCTTCATTTTAGTTCAGGTTCACTTATTAATCGGATTGACGACACGTCGCTTTACTGAATGCTGAAAACTATATTTTTTTAAACTACGTAAATAATAATATACATCATGTCTGCATAAAAACTATATTAGACGTAATACCTACAATATTCTAGCTATGAAATAAAACAAACAGAATATACACAAATAAACAAATTTCTTTTCGGGAAAACTTATGTTTCAACTTAAACGACATTACTGAAGGGCATACATGGATATAAATAATAAAACAGTATCCAAACCGTTTGATACGCGTGTCTTTTACAACAATCGGGAATCGATAGAAGCTTTTAGTCTGTAATAGGATTTGTCATATTGTCGATGAGCTTGTGATTGCCCTCCGACCACTTTCATATACAACGGTTTCTATCAATGCCATTTCAGCCATAGCTTTACTTAGTCTACGCAAGCTTAGTTTTTGTATGTGACATTCTTACTACAATAAATTTTCAGAGTATTTATCGAAAATGTTAAGAATGTTTCAAACTGAATAACAAAATTGTTTTGCAGAACCCTAAATACGATATATTTTTGAACTTTAGAAGAATATACGATATAAAATGCCAAATAATGACAAACACATTCGCACTTTATACTCTTTTGTTACAGCACGTGTACATCATTATGACGTAAACTGATTTTATGCGAAAAAATCATTAAAATCATTCAAAAACTTCAAAATAGAATGAAGTGTTACCTATTATTTATTTTTTTAATGTTATAAGAGGGCAGACGAGCGTGTGGATCACGGGTGTTAAGTGATCGCCACCGCCCACGAACTCTTGCAACGTCCGAGGACTCACAAGAGCGTTGCCGGCCTAGGAGGTGGGTATAAACGCCTTTTTTGAAGGTATCCATGTCGTATCGATCTGGAAATACCACCGAAGGAAGTCCATTTCGTGTCTTTGTGGTACGTGGAAAAAATGTTATTGAAAACCGCACAGTAGAGGTGCTGTACCAGGTGCTGTTAAAGAGGCTAAATGGTCATAACAATATGACATTTGTTGTATATAGAGACCGAGACTATGAGGTTACATTAGTATACTTACCAATGTACATTTTCGAATCATGTCGATATCGAAAGCACTTTGAACGTCCAGAGCGAAGTGTTAAGATGTAAATAGAACGAGTGACCTTGCTAAGGTGTGACTGCAGACGAGCCGCTAACCGTAAAGTATTATTCACTTCAATTACTATGAGAATGTGTTGTGTATAGTGCGATATATTATAATAATAGATAGATCGATCGATAGATAGATCTACTCTTTTATAAACAAATTTATAAAAGATTAGATCGAATGACTTACTATTAACTACAATATAAATAAAATTAACGTACAGTCTCATTAATAGTTTTAATAATTGAGCTTTGTTCAACTTTATTCAAATAAAAATATTAAAATTACAGTTATCTGTATAAATATTACACTTTACACGGAGTAAGAGAGATTTCATTTTCTATTACTTGTTATATTATTTTTAAGTGTATGTCGCATAAATATATATTATATCGTGAATATTAACATTATCTTCATTATTTGTATTTTTACTTTCATTTTATATATAGCTTAAAATATAAACAGACGTTTACTCAACGCGTATGTCATTTATTATAACGAAAATGCTGATAGGTATCTAATATAACATATTTCAGGTCACGTACAAAAGCTAAATTTTCTTCGCAAGAACCCAGAATAAAATATCTCGTGAATATTTTAATATGTGGATATTAATAAAACGTTTTATATATTGTATCCGAAGATACGAATCAATTTGATAATATTAATTCATTCAACATTTTTATTCTATGCGCCGCCAGAGGTTATCGTCATTTTTTAGGTATTTGTGATTTTATTCACATCACGAGAAATGATACATTTTGACGATATTGACCTCAAATCGTACCACATTTACCAAATTGTTCTTCTGCATTTGTATATAGCATAGTCATAAAAAAATAGTGAATCTCTTAGTAGTCATAAACGTTACTAAATTATCCTGTTTCTTATCCATTTTGATGGTTTTTGTCTTTTATTTAAAAATAACTATTTACTACATTTAACGAGCCCTCAGATGATTGCTTCGATTTTAAAAGTTAAGCAGGTACCGTTTTATTGTTATTTAGTTTATCTATTTCGTTAATTGTCTCGCAAGTTTAATAACCTTTTTATATTTTAATATGTCCATTACTGTAATAAAGGCGTTTATTTGGTGTATGTGTTTCTTTCTATATAGTACATATACTTTATATAATGTTCCATTGTTTCGGTATTTTTTCACTCTTTTGTGCATTTTATCCCCTTTTGCTTATACATTTAACTACTCCATCTGTTATCCAAAGTTTTATACATCGATTCCATTTTTTACGGTCCTAATTTTTATGTTTATAATATTTTATCACTAACACAAAATCGCCAGTAAAGTAAGAGTGTCGTCATCATACGAGGTTGTTCACTCGACCCTACTAACTTCATATTTAAGAGCTTCAAAACTTATTTTCACTTTATTATAATATCGAATTACTTAAATATAGTAGAGTATTCAGTTAGTTGATGTTCGAAAACTATAGTTTAGATTCATGACTACATTGTATCATGAAGTGGAACAAGAAGACTACCTCCTGGGTTTGTTAACTCCTTGATTGAATCCACACATAGTCATAAGACATACCTACCTCCTCCGACATACCTCCTTGGTCCCCTGCGGGTTGGTGTCTGTCTTTTGTTTTTTCTTATTTCTTCTATGTCTCTGTGATCTAGCTTTTTAGAAAAGTATTGTGTCATAAAGTTGATAATATTTGATTTCAAGTGATAGTACGATGGGTCAATATACCGAACAGTTTGTTTGTCACACTCTAGACTGTTTCTCTATAAAACATATTTTTTACTCTTGGTTTTCAATTTATACCTTGAGGCTGTCATATTTTTTTTTCCACATTTTAAACTTTTCTTCTGCAATAAAACTTAAATTTTAAGTAACCTATCGCCTGACGGACTCGAAATTTTTTAATAATTATTTTTTATTAGTCTTGTTTGCTTTAATATTTTTTTGAGTGTGCTTAAGAATTCGTCTATTTTATAATGAAATGGCCTTTAATTTTCTGAATAATATAACCAGTACTAGCAGTAACATCCACAGCAGAATTTCGGTAAAATATTTAGTGAAGTTTGTCGAGTTGTATCACGCTCTCTTATGAAGTAATGTGACAATTTAAGTTATTTATTAAGTAGTTGTTCCTGAAATATTAAAAAACGCTTTTGGTAATTCCGCGATAGTATACAATCAATATACGAGTACATAACAGTATTATATTAACCTTAAATAAAAATACAGAGCTGAATATACAAATATTATTAACGCAACTTATTATTTATAAATATATTCATTTATGTATTTATATTAAAAGCATTATATAACATTCGTTATGTTTCACGTACATTAACCGGTGAGTGCTCCTGTTCCTCAAACCGTTTGAAAGACAAATATGTTTATGTCATATTATATAATGCGTATATCATTGATGAGGCTTTTCGGCAGATTGTTTTTTTATATTTTTTTCCCTTATTATTCATAAGGTTTCCTCTGAATTATTAAAAGCTTTATTTAAACTCAAAACTTGAATACTTAATTTAATAAAAAACATTTTATATAAAAGTCAAGTCAAGTAAGAAGTGAAGAAAAAACATTTACCAGACTCCAGAAAAAAATACTTTTAATACAAATTTGTTTTTTTTATCATTCATTCTTAGTTCCTTCTTGATTTAATTTGGGCTAAGAGTGAAGTATAAGACAGCAATACATTATCAAGTACATGTGTATGTGTACTATATGAAATCATACTTAATACCTAATTCTTCCTTTGACTTATAAAGTACATACCAATGGTATGTACTTTATAAGTTTAAATGTAAACTTCGAAGAATTTAAAAATATCTTAACCAATGTTTAGACTTAACTTTCATGTTTGAAATAACAATACAGCTTTTCGAGTAGAGAAATTCTAACAATAAAGATGACCAAAAAAAAGCTCACCCTCACCACAATCTTCCTCTCTCTCTTTCTTGACTCGGGGGCCTCCATATTAATAGAACCACGTTTAATTAATTCATCAATCTTAATAAGAGAGCGGTTGATTGAATACTACTTACTTTTATATCTTTTAGAAAAACCCCGATTATTGTATTAGTAAATAGAGATAAAGTACAAGTAACTCTACTGTTTAAAAAAAAAAAGTGTTAGGTTAAAGAAAATTTATTTTAAAAGGTAATGTAAGAATTTTGATTATGATTGTTTTTTATTATTATTTCATGCTACGAGTATTAAAACCTATGCATAAAAAGTGTACCATCGTAAATCTCAGTATTAATTAATTACATCTTTTGTGAAGTAATTAATTAATACTGGGATAAAAATCCGTTTAGTAACGAACACCGTGATTTATTGAGTTGGGGTCGAGCTTGCTTACGCCATTAATTAGTTTATCGCGATACCGTGCTTGGTTGCTCTACTACTTACAACTGACAAATGATTCATTGTTTATTCACAATCAATTATTCTTGAATCTTTATTATATATTCTTAGATTAATAAATATAATTATATTATATTTAAACTAAATATGTGCTCTAGTCTTCCCATAAAGGTTATTTTTGTTTTAACAACGTTAAAACGCATTTTACAGATTGTCCCTACATTTTTATACAATTACATCATGGCAGTAATACCAGGAGAATTCTATAAGTCTTCTTAAGGACTTATTCAAAAATAAGAGTTATACGTCAAGCGTGAACAGGGAGCAGTTCATAGTCGAAGGTGAATATAATGTTCACCAAAATAAAGTGTTTTCCAAGTTTGTATATAACTCTCGTAATAAACTAGTCTCCCAAAATGTATTCAGAGTTCATGTACAAAAACTATATATGTATTTCCATAAAAATATTTAAACTAGGCAGTATTAAATTGCCGGTTAAAATAACCGTTGCAAGCACCGGTTGTCTTGACAAACAGGTACAGCCTTTACATTATCTATATAAGAAGGGAATTCTTGCATTTGGAAGCTGATAGGAGTTTAAGCAGAGGAGATCTGCTGGGTGTCTTTGAATGAACAACTCTTGAGACCAGTTGAAAGTGACATTCGTTTAAAATATGCTCGGGTTCACTTTACTATGATTGTGAGTTGTCATACATTGGTCAAACAAAGAGGAACATCGGTACAATAGTTCTGTGAACCTACCGAATACAAGATCAATCATTAGGTATATCAGATTTTATTAAACACAAATCTTCTTTAAGGAACATCACTACTAACCAATATTGATTCGGAAGTCTATTGATATTAAAAATATCCTAATTTTAATAGAGAAAATGGTTGCAGACTCTCTTACACCTGGAACCCAACACCTAACACCCTCGCTTACTGGCTAACACCAACAATCTAACATCTCATGAATAATATTAGATTAGGATGTTAGGATAGTAAGTGTCTGTGAGACTTCAAGACCGCTCTGTGAGTATGTGACCGTACCGACCAGTACGGTCACATACGTTTCTTTATCCTACTGGTATCATTCGTCGTCACTCGTGCTCACTCTTTATCTTAACTTATCGTTTTCCCACAATCCATTATTTCCTCTCTTTTTTTCAATTCACTGTCATATAAAGTATAACAGCTCAAGCAAGCCATCTTATATTATTTTTAAAATTAATAAATTTTTTAGTTATTTAAAAAAAACAACTGCAAGCAAACAATTCTGTAAAAATTTAAACTAATGATTCAAGATGAAAAAATAAGTGCTTGGTGTAGGTAAACTATTAATCGTAGCGAATATAGCATTTAATTAATAACATATTTGTAGAATAAAACCGGATAAATGATATCACGAACTCAATACTTTACTCACAATAGAGAGTAGGGTCTTCTTAACACACCGCTTCAAAATGGTCTTAGAGTACAAAAGAATCTAACGTGGATTTGTTAAGGAAGGATTGATTAATTTCCTGACTGTGTTGACTATAAGATGGTGAATAGTACTGGGTCCCTGGGTTTTTCAACAAGACAAATACTACAGTAGAATCCGGTTATAACGACGGCCAAGGAACCGGTGATATTACGTCGTACTAACCGGAAGTCGTATTAAACGAACAGAAAAAAAAATATTTTTCAGATATTACAGTTAAATGTCCGTTTAGGTGATGAGAAGATAAAAAAACTCATTTTAATCAAAATAGTTAATTATTAATTATTCAAATTATGTAAGGATGTGTAATGTGTACCGCTTTAAGTAACTAAGTATAAATCTATTCTAACAACTTAACATTTAGTACAAAAAGTCTGTAATTTTTGTTTGTTTTCTGGTTTTATTTGTATCGTAGGAAGCACGAACTGCATTATATAAACGAGACATATGGCTTTTTATGGCGTCATCTTCAAAATTAGAATGTACAAACACATTTAGCGCTTCTGATGCTTTTCTGCTGCAATCAAAGGTGACGCGCGCGGCGATAGCGGAGATAGCTATTCATTTATTCCATTCTTTTCTAGTAATTATTTGTAAACACGGCGACGCTCGTCGTTGTAACCGGACCGTTGTAACCGGATTATGTGTGAATTTCGGTCGTTAAAAGCGAATGGTCGCTGTAAGCGAAGTCGTAATAAACGAATGTCTTTTCATACAACGTTATACTAAAACCAAACAAATGCTTAAGCTTTCGTCGCTAAAAACGGTTGGTTGCTATATGCGGAGTCGTACTAAACGGACTATACTTTTAATTAATTGTACGTAATATTTGCTATTATTATAAGAGACTTCGCATGAGATGATAGATTGCGATGGTTCTAGTTTCTCGTAAATTGCTCATTTTATTTATATTGACATATTTATAAACAGTGATCACAATAAAAAAACACCCGTCTGAGTTTGTTGTGTAGTTCTCAGACCAGGGCGCGTTTGAAACAAGAGTAATTTTAACTTGAAGTTCAGAGGTGTTCTTGCAGAAGGGCTTATTTCGATAAGTATGTTATCAAAATAGCCTCCTAAGACCTCCATTTGACGTACACAAGTATATTTTATTTAATATCATTTGAAAATATTCCTTTAACAACTACATAATTTCAAACATTATAAAAGTAACGTTTTATCACACTACGTACTTGATATATATATATATATATATATATAACCTATTATTAAGATTCCTTACAATTATTCATAGTAAAACTTACAGTAATAATTAAAAGTTCGAGCCAATTCAATTGTTTCAAATGTATTGTATATACTTCACTGCCACTTACACAAACTTTTTGCATTTGCAAACATTTTTGCAAACATTGCTTTATAATATTAACAATAATAATAAATCTTTATTTACTTAGCACTCTTTTACATAAAGCTAAAAAGACGTTTAACGGAATAATTATAATATAACAAAAAGGCACGTTGTAAAGAGGAGTGAACTCCGCTATAAAAGTAACGCTTCAGGTCAAAACTCTCACGTTTTCTTTGTTTAGAAACACCTTCTTTGTTCTCTTAATAACAACGTCCGACTCTCATAAAAGTATATACAAACTATAATATTGTTGTTTAAAATATATTAAATATTGATGATTAATAACAAGTATGTTGCCACAAACACGCGATATCCAATACAAGAATTTTGTTTAATGTCTAAATTAATCGCTTATCTAAATTACATTTAATTATTTTCCTATTCAGATCAAAGCGTGCTTTAGGTTATTGTTCGCTTTACTTTGCTCCAAATAAACTACAACTTAATATAAGTACTGTGTTTCTAAATAATGGACAGTTCTAAAAGATTTCGCAATTACAGCTTTCGTAACGCGTCAGCTGTAACTGGCGTGAGTATATCTCACGACGCTCTCTTATATTAAATATCACACATAAAATGTAAAAAGTCTTGTTGTTCATCATTTGCTCCTTTATCTTCACACACGTAGAGTATTAATATGCGGTTAGAAATGTTTTGATCAACCGCGTCATTTTAGAGGACGAATAGTCGTTTTTTGATCAATTTCATACAATAACTTAATTTTATAGTACGTACTATATGATGCATTTGAAAAAATAATCGGCAGTCATAGGGTCTGCCGATAAAAGTTAAAACTAATAACCTTATATCTTATTATTATAATTTGAAATTTCATAATATTTAAATTAAATTTATCAATGTTAGTCTAGTTTTCACATCCAGCGAGACTCCAAGTAACAATTACATAAACAGCTATGTACGTGGTTCATTCATTATCTAAATATTTAACAGTCTATAGAACATCATGACAAAATATAAATATAATTAAATTGAGATAACAATTGATTCACAATTATATTATTGATACATAGTATTTGTATTAACATATATATATATCAATTAACTCGATTTTAAAAGTATAAAGTGCTTATATCATTGTCATCATTAATTTCAACAATACTTGGACTATTTATCTGATATAATTTTCAATGCATATATAGCGTACTAGTTATATATGCATTGAACCGGAGAGATTGCTAAAATTATAAGTGATTCCACAGTGCAAAGTGCATTGACCATTTTATGGTCCAGACTTATGACACTTAATATTGAAAAGGCAATCAATACAGAACTTTATTCAAAGTCATGATTATCGATGAAGTAAGCATGACTTTTGCTGATTTATATAGCATTTTTAATTTTTAAATGCACGAAAAAATATTATTGCATAACTACAAACCAACATTCATCAAAGTAGGAACGACTTCAAGCTCGTACCTCCAGGGTCCCAACCCATTCCATCCTTTAAAATATCTTATCTACTTAATGCAAAACTAGTTTCTATTTCATTTTTATTAATGTAAATAGCTTGATAATTGTGTGTTAACAAACAATATGTATGAATGATCTGGGTTTCTGTGTGATTGAGTGTCTGTTTCATTATACCTGATGGTCATTCGTCGTTAACGATGAATTCCATGAATATTATAAATCAATCGGTATGTGGAGTTCATTATTCTGTACATGTCACCGAGCAACGAGAACTCACTTCATTCACAGTGGTAAAAACTAAATCTAATATAAATAATAAATTACAAACAACCAATAATATATAGATTTGTATATTTTTTAACTTGTATTGTGTTTGTTTGTGTTTATGTTTTATAAAAAGATTAAGGGTGAGAGACGAAGTCTCTAGTAACTGCTAGTATGTAAATATATATTATTGTTTAATAAATATATTAAAATACACAAAATATGAAACTGTTATAATTCAATTATTGGTTCGTAGTTTTCTGAGAGCAGACTCAATCAGTGGAGAGTATTGAAACAGGAATGTTTTAGTACTTCAGTTTAGAATCATTATTGATCCAAAATTTCATCTCGTTATTCGAAAAGTTGTTTAGTTAAAGATAAATGTTTCTTTTTTAACAAGTAAATTGATTTTTTAATTCTTTCTAAAAAACTTTACTTCCTTATAATACATTCTTAGGTTTTCTTTTCCCGATAATAAAATAAAAAAGTGTTACCAGGTTTTAATTTATTGAACACATATGTTATTCATTTATAAATAGTAGACCGAAAACACTTTTATAAAAGTATAAAGACTTATAAAATGACAGATTTCTAGCAAACTTCCAGATTTTTTGCTTTCTTTAGAATTTTAAAGTGGCCTACAAAGCATGTACTAGATGTCATACTTTAGGTGTACCCTTTCAAAACATAAATCTATTTTTAAAGATACTTTTTTTAATAAATTATTAAATTAAAAAGTCACTTTGATAATTGATGAACGATTAGACTTCTAGGAAAACGTTGTAACGAATAGTTTAATAGAATGACTAACCGCGCCGCAATCACAAAATGTATAATATTATATAAGTAATAACTGTAAACATATAAAATTATTGTAATTATATAACGCCAAAAATAAGACGTGAACTGAGCGTGGCGTGAACTGGGCGTGGCGTGTTCATGCCGCGAGTCCGCCACGCTTAGAGCTCATGAATAAGATCCCCAAATGGGTTCGAACTAGTGGGGCACATTTTGATTTAATTTCTGCGTGAATACAGCCGGGTAAATATAACAGTCATGGTTCACGAAAGTTTAAAAATATTAGTAATTGTTTTCGATGGCAACAAACACTTATAGCTCGTTTAAGCATTTTATAACATCGGAAGGCTTGAGCAGAGAGAGCCAGCCTTCAAATATAATATGTTATTTAACATTTGTGGAGTAACTAGTGTGTGTGTGAAGTAATTTGGATACTTTCAGTCCTTTAATATCAATATTCTAAGCAACATGTAAGAAGAAAATGATAATAACATGAGTATGGATTAGAGTCACGTTCAACCATAATACTAAAATATTCCTCATTCGATACGATACCTGAGGTTCTTATATCTCAATTTAATCAAACCGGGATCTATTTGATGACCAAACTCAATCCTATATCAGTTCATAGCGAGCTACAAATATATGAGAAAAGGTATAATGATATCATGTCTCCACTCTCTTATAATAATACAAAATTATATTTATACTAATAATGGCATATAATAATGTATCTTAAAGTAAAAATAGTATATGTAGCAGAACAGAAATTAAAAATACTACGTAGTACTTTTTAATTTTCGACATCTTTATAAAATTATATATAATTCCGGTGAAGTTGTATTTGTTTTCATCTCACCAATTCTTGTTTTATTTGTACTGATAGAGTTATTATCTCTCTATTATTGTTATATCCCAGGTAGTTGTAATTCATTGCTATATAATATACATACATAGATGCATCGGAAAGACGGCCTTCTTCAACACCGGCCCATAATAGCATCCGCTAGCATCACCGGTGGAATAATTTTACTTATAATTTTAATAGGACTCAGTTAGGACAAAATAACAATAAAAGGAAATTAAAGGCAGGTGACATTAACCTATAATATTAATTTCAATCAAATTCAATTCTCCTGACTTAATGATTAATTTTTACTTTCTATCAAAACCTGTAGATAATTTTTATCTTTTAATAATATTTTCAAATATAGTCCTGTTACTTATAAAAAACCACTATTCAACGGTTATTCCATAGTTATATTTTGAATACTTACATTCAGCTTTAACTAAAAATAACGTATGAATAATATGTTGCTATAAAACTCAGTATAACATTGGTTCGTTGGTAAAGTTTTACAATTTTATCAACGAACTGACCAGGAATAGGTATATTTATCAATTCGTTGTGATATATGTATTCATAGCAATAAGGTTAACGAGAAACAGGGAAATAATATTTTATTTAATAAATAAGATTAACGAGCGGCTTATAAGAATCTTAGCATAATGTCGTCTTGGTAGCGTTATTAATTTACTGAAAGATTTTGTCGCTGATATTGAATGATTAATTAATATACGTAGTTAATGTTTTTTCATGCACAAGTTTCAATTACTTTTAACAACAGACTCAAAGCTCTTCTTAAGAACATATGTTTGTTTTTATCAGTTTGTAAATTTATATTTTGCCTTCTATCAAAAATAAACGTTTTGAGTAAAGTTCTTGGTTCTTTAAAATCTTACATAAAGATCACGTTTATTCACTAATATTAGTGTAATATATTTCAAATATTAATATAATTGAAACGGGAGTTGGACGTTGTTATTTCGAGGACAAAGAATCAAATTCCAAACATGGAGCTGTCACGAACACACACCAATATTGAGAACCAAAGTTCATTTTATTTGATTATTTTAACAATTTTATAAATAAAAGCTCTTCAATTTATTATTCGCAGTTATTTCTTATTAAAAGTGATGGTTGTTAGTTCATCGTTTTATAATATATATTTGATTGATAAAAAGCAGATATCATATTTACATGATGTATCATAGGATTATACTATAATATTTAAATTTTATCGAGATTTAGTCACTTTTTTTGAGTGTTTTTTTGTGTTATAACAAAATAACAAATACTTCTTTAAGTGAGACCGTTCTTAATTATTGCCATGACATATTGTGATAATCAGAGTATGTTAGATTTAGAAAAGGTATGACAATAGTAAATAATTAAACATTTCGTGTCGTGAAAATAATTAAAACGTTAAAAAATGAACATCTTGATTTAATTATTTCGCCCAAACCTTCGTTACGTTATGAATTAATTATTCACGACTCTCTATTCATCCTACAAAAAGTGTAGACTGTTTCATTTCATGTTTTTTTACAAAATATTCTTTATTATTTCTATAATTTCTATTATTTAATATTAATTGAACTACGGGAAAAATCTAGTAACTGATAAAAGGTAAATAATTTTATATTTAAATAATTTTGCTTAAAAGATAGAAACACATTTTGTTACGATATCACCGTCCAGTAAGGATGAACAGACACAGACGTGGTGTTATGTCGTAAGTGAATATCACGTTCATAAAATGTATTATAAAATTCAAATCACATTCAAGTTCACAATTTTATAAGTACATGGATACTATCTTTAAAAATTGAAACTAACAGTAATAAAAAAACGCCTTGCTTATGAACTACGAATACCTTTTAAGCAATTAATAAAATAATTACCGAATTTTCAATAAGTTAAATTTCACCGCCCTATTGTCAACATACTTCCATCGCAGTAAATCTTACATTTTTTAAAATTTGTTGGGCATTATTATAATAGTCACTTTTTATGATAAATGTTCATATTTTTTTCCGGAGGTGCATTAAATTTTGTAGCAAATAAAATAATGAAATTGTTTGTATTGTAATGTGTTTGAAACAAGTTAGGAATATCACTATGAGATATGTTATATTTAGCTCGAACTGTTCTCTTTGCTAAAACATTCTACATCCACCCTTGGTACCTGGAGAGAATGAAGAATGACTGCCGTGAGATATAATATGATGGAAGCATGCAAAGTGAACCACCCTGGCTGTGGAGACGTCAGTTATCTGTCTTATTAACTTAACCCTCTAAAGTGAAACGTTTAGATTGTGTGTTGATAAGAGCGCCTCACTATTATTAGGAAAATATATATATCTCAAAATAAATAAAGATAACTTCAGACATTTTGTTTAATTATTGTAAGCAATAGGTTATTTGCCTGTGTTTACTAAATTTTTTTTAACTGTGCCCAATTTCATACTGCAGTAATATCAGCGTATAGTTCGTAAAAAGGTGAACAAAGTTTTTATTTCACATTATTATATGACGATTATTAGATAAGGTATGAACTTTGGCTTTCGCTTGTTTATAAACTCATTTAAATAAAATTTAATGTTTTTTATTTTTTATTTTAGTATGTATTTTTAATTAAAGCAAAATATTGAAATTTAACCTAGAAATATTATTTTATTTGAGAATTTAATTAGAGAGCTAAAATTGCAATGATCCTTCCAAATGATATAATGAAACATTTAAATCATAGAGCTACTTCAAATATGTCGTTGAAAATATTCTATTCAAAAGGGGTTTGTTTGTTTGTATGATAGAAGATACAAGAGGGAGCGATGTATCGGAAATTACTCTCTCAAAAAACAGATTTACAACTTTTCTTAGGAGAGATGGTTACGTTTAGCTCAAAGGTAGATTTTTATACTTGGCTGTAAGTAAACCTTACGCTGTATATTTGTGTTAGAAGTTGGTGAAAACTTCAGATTAAATAAAAGTTCAAACGAAGCTCTTTGTTAGTTAATAAAAAGTGAACGCTTGAATACATTACACGTTCATAGCATCAGCAGTTTTTAACAAACTAGCTCCGGTAATAAATCCTATATAAAAGGGAATAATAAAGTATTTTACTAAAATACTAAATATTTTTATTATTTTTATCTGCAATCTCTCTTTAAGCACAACTCATCTCTGGAGAAATCACCCGACGTCGTTATTTGTTAGTAGAAGTATTTCAATGATACTCGTATAAATAAATGGTTTACATTTTTATAAAATAATAACAGATGACTGTCCTTCAAAACAAAAAAAAAATTATTTTTATATTAATTTTTATTAAATGCATTAACTAAAAGTTCATTCAGTGTCTCATTCATCAATCATCATACAGTTCTTCCATATGGGTTCTTTATTTATGATAAATTTACATTAATAAAGTTATTGTCACCAACAACAACTGTCACTTTTAAACAAACTCTGAAACCCAACTACTTCCTGTTTTTAACTCATATAAACGTAATCTCGTCTCTCTTACACTTCTTCATACTAAGAATTGGATCTACAATGAATTTATAACCTTTGTTAAAATGTATGCTATATGTTTATTGATTTATTAATTCTCTTTATAATTAAACTTAAATCATTAACAATAAGTTCATTCTGTTTCTATTATTTAAGTATTTATGTCGACGTTTCTCACATTCGAGAAACTTCACAACCTCTTTCATTACTCTGTAGTTGATTTAACTTTTTTAAATAATTTACTAATGTTTTTAAGACACTATGATAATAGATTAATTAAAGTATTATTAAAAAAGAGACGAGACGAAGCTTCTTAGCATTCCATGGATTCACCGTGTGGGGTCCGGGCCCATCGCGTTGCAGGGAGAGGAGTGCAAACAGCCCCTGGGACTTGCGACCCAGGAGTAGGTTTAAGGGGCCCCTTTAAAATGCGAATTCACGCTCACCTCAACTGGTTGCGCTCCTCTCCCTACCTAACCAAATTTGGAATGAACCTACCAATGCCGCCTTTGAAGTACGTTCTAGAAATGTACTGATGATAGTTCTAGAGAGGCCAAGATCTTTAAGTAGCTTATAGAGAGATTTCGTTGTTATACCTCTCACTCCCACTTCTACCGCGTACAAATTTACTATATACCTATTCCTGGTCAGCTCGTTGGTCAGTTCGTAATACTTGTTTACTTTAATTGTGTGATCTTTGGGGATGTTAGTTTCCCACGGAACAGTAAGCTCCACAAGTATCAATATATTATTTTTATCAAATATTTTCGTACATTAAGCTAGGTTTTGGTTTATTGAAGTAAATATAAAGTATTATTTCGTTATGAGTCATTATATATTTATTTTTGTAAGCTTACAGTAAGACTTATTAAATAACTTTATAAGACATACGTGCATATTTAAAAATATCTGGAATCTTAAGTTTTTTAGATAATACGAAGACTAGCTTAGAAGTCATTGTATTTAAAATGAATATAGTTTTTAAATAATAAATAACTGTCACCTAGACCTGGTAACAATTCAATCCCAGTGAGAAATGTAAACCGATATGTCTCTGGCATATAAATCCAATAACTCACGAGTTTCCTTTACAAGAAAAAGGAGGTACGAAGTTTCAAATGACGTTTATATCTACCTACATTACAAATATTTTTTTCTTACTTTTATCCAATTCCCGAATTGTTTTTCATACCCCTTTGTTGAAAGTTGTAAAAGTTTTATTAAAATATTGTATATTCATGATATATTATTTTATATTGAACCTGTTGTTCTACAGTATGTTCACACACATTTCAGTTGTATGAGCTATACCAGCTCTGTAGACTTCGCATTCTCACTGGGAAATTTAAAGAATCATTGCATAATTATATCTTATCAATATTTTAAGTTTTGTTATTCTTATTTAGTTTATTTTAATGTAAAATAAAATAAATAGTGTACAACATAAAAAGGCACTCATTATGTAACATTTTTTCTTTGAAAAGGTTTAGAGAGTTTAATGGAGGAGGGAGGTACGAGCATATCGACCTCACATACCGGTGGGTAGTACGAAAAAAGAAAAGAACAATATTATAATAAACATCCTTTTCATCTTATTATTTGTCTAAAAGCGTCGCTCTCAACCAATCCGTTGCATTCAATTACCTAAAGTATTTTTCTATAACTAAAGTGTCCGTGGAGCTATTGCCCTCTTATTTCCTCATGTTTGTAACTTATTCAGGTACATTTTATTATAAAAAAATTGATTAAATATGAGAAGATATTCGGTGTAAGCTCTTTAATATAGTCTCGGTTGTGTTTCACGGCTTCTCTTCGTGAACTATGATGAGGTTTCCTCCTAATATAATTTTGTAATTATATCTTATTATTGTTATTTTTTTACCCTTTATAGAACATACTAATTGGTATGTGATGAGTTACTTTCTTAACAGTATAAGGCTCAGTAAATGTATTAGTTCTTATTAATAGGAATACTAAATACGACGGTCGATTTTGCGATTCAATATCCTTTAAATGGTCGCAACAAATTCTATTTTATATAATTCTTCGTCAGAATACTGAGCAGTCTAACTAGTTATCTGGGAGTACGGTAGAGACCATTTTTTTCCCCAAACAATACAGGCCATTTTCACTGTGTAGATTATCATTAAAAAATATTGTTTAGATGTTACCGAAAACAAAACAAAATGAATAACATTTCATTAACTTGGCATTTTACCGAATAATATTATTTCTTGCTGTAGTTTTAAATATAATATCTTTGTGTTATTTTATTGATAAAATTCAAGAAACTAAAATTCACGAACCTGTAGCTGTTACCTTCATTTTGTATTCATAGAAAGTTTTTATGAGGTTGCTTATCGATCTACTTTGAATGTGAAATATAAATTTTCTATAAAAACCTACGTTCAGCTTAATACAGTACAGGATAAAACGCGCTGTGTGATATTGAAATGGTATTAGATTTTAAATTATTTTAAGAAAGTCATTTATTACTTGTACTCGCTTTTATATTTTTATATTTTTTAATGATACATAGTTACCATTTACCATTAAGAAGTGAACACCAAATCGTGAAGGGTCTTAATTTTTTTTTAGTGAATGCTCAGACAATCTTGTCTCTTCCGCTCGCGAAGTGCTCGTTGGTTATTCTGTGACTTGGTAACGGCAGCGTCTACTTTGCTGCCAGTTATTTCACTATAGCCTCTTTTACCATTTTCCATCTTTTAATATTTACATGTATTATGTATGTATATGCCGGCTGAGTGTGTAATGTCTCTCATCGCCAAGTATCATATATTGTCAACTAAAAAATATAAATGACTTGCGGCGTTTCTTATTAATATTAATCAAATAACGTGTAAATAGCTAACTTTTTGACGTCATTCAGTTCACAGAATACGTGTCGTCTGCGGTCTGTTTAGGAGGTGAATGAAATTATGACATACTCGTATGTTAGTATCATAGTCTTTGCATAAATATTACATTTAAATAATATAGATTGAAGAAAAATATTTTGATTAAAGCAACAACATTCATATTATTTTAAAGTAAAGTCAACTTCAAACCCTGTATGGAAATAATTTATCATTATAAAACGTTCATTAATTAAAAATGGAATTGTGACTTTATTTATAATGTTGATTAAAACTCATTAAAATGAGTGTCATGAGCACTTCTATGACTTACGTCTTTATGTTGACCGCACTCTAGTATCAGAAGAGCCGTGTCAGCTTGCGAGCCGGAGATAGGCGCTGTAAAATACAACAGTCTCATTTTATATATCTTTATGTTTTTTTATGATACCAAGTGTTGTGGCGAATTTCCAGTTATTACTGATTTTTCAACTTACCAGATTTGTAAAGTATGTAGTGAAGTTCAAAGATTTTAGTGAATTATTTATAAAACTGGTTTTGTAATTAACTACAATTAGAGAGATTCCAAAGTCTCATTACAATTGGTTAAGAAATGCGATCTGTACGAGATCACAAATACAATATACTAATTTTCTAATCAATACGCTAAATACAATAGTTATATTTTTTTAAATAGAGACACATTATTTTTTCATATATATTATAAAATAAACTAAAAGCGAATCAACTATAACATGTGTTAGTATACGTCCTCTTAAACCTCGCGCTTTTTAGTACATTTAACAACCCAACATTTATGGACGAGTCTTCATAAATCTTCTCTAGTTAACTCTGAAAGGTTTGTCTGTTCATATTTCGCTCAAAACTTTTATTTCTATATCAATATTTTGAAAGATATATAAAACTCTCTGCCATTATATGGTTGCTATAAGAGCCCACTATAAAATATCTCGGGAAAATGTATAAAACGCTTTTAGAAACTCATCTACAATAATGTGAAGAAAAAAAATACAATTAACCTTTAACGAGAGCACTTGAACACATCTGATAAATAAATATATTTTTGTTACTTAATAATGACGAAAGAACAAATTAAATAGACTAATAAATAAATAAATATTTGATTGTGATTAAATAATTTTTCATTTGTTACTAAAAACTGTTTAACAAGCAATCTTAAAAGACGAAAACAAAACGTAATAAATTAATTGATGGCACAACTGAGCTTCATTACGTCTTAATAAACCGCGGTGTTCACTAAAGGTTTCATACGTCAGGAAATATTTACTTCATTAGTACTGGGACTTACGACGGGACTCTTCTTGTGTATAGCTTTTTAATCATGGTATAAATTTAATGAGAAGAACGTTTTTGAGCAATATTTGTAAGCCTTCGTTATTTATCTCCAAAATTTTTTTTTCTGATCAGTTTATCTTTTATACTAGTTTTTAATTACAATCTAAATAAGCTTAATACGGCTTTAACTGTTTTAAAGATATATTAAAACATATAAAATACAAATAATATGAAATGTTGACAAAGGAAAAAATAATAATCGTCTACAGAAATAATTCATTAAATCCTTTCTGGCTTCTCTTATTGTGATCCTTCCTCAGCTTAAGAGAAGGAGTCAAGAGCAGATGTGTGAACTTAAATGAAAATATATACAACACTTAAAAACACTTTAACTGACATACAAATGTAAACCTAGTTGAAACAACTGAAAGTCTGTGACGTTGTTTGAAATGTAATAAGCTTTGTTTTACAATTCAAGCAACACGCGTTTAACACTTAGCCACATGAGGCTCGAGGAGCCATTAAGATATAGTTACAATTATTTTATTAGGAAGAGAAACAAAAATGTAAATTTCGTTGGTTTAAACAGTCTTAGGAAAGATAGGACGGCACAATCACTTAGAAATGTTTAGAAATGGCTATTTTTTTCCAGTCCATGTTGACTTTTTACAGCGATGCCATCATATAAACGTAAGTCAACAGTTAAGAACGTACTAGCTACTCGAAGAAATAAAAATAAAAAAACCGGTTTGAGAGTTATCTATAAATATATCAGATATTTCTATATGTGAACTTTTTACGATATTTCTGGAACTACAAAGCCTACTTGAAATTTGGCAGGAATATTCTTTTTGCAGAGTAGATGTCAGCTTTTCGCATCAAAATGGAGGTACTGTATCGTACAAAGCGTCCCCGTTATTTTACATGGTGGGACCCGCATATAACTGTGTCTACTGGGATACTACACCATGGATAGACGGAGCCGTAATGCCAGGACTAGGGATACGTTTTTCATATATCCCATGCCTGCAATGACGTAGTTCACGCCACGCGAAGCGGGCGCGGGACAGCTAGTCGTCTATGAAATCTATAAAGGGAACACAATTTTTTTTTAATAAACATATATTTTTTGATACATTAATATATTACGTATTCTGAGAATGATGTTACATATTATATACCTACTCACTCTCACTCTTCTGAACCTATATCTTATAGCTTTAGAACTAAAATGTATAAACTAAAATAATTTACAGTAAAGTTGTAACTATCTTCTGATAAATTATATTAATGACAATTTTATCTATTATATTATATTTATATACAAAAAAAAAACATCTAAAAAAAATAGAGACTTCAATTACTCCATGTTTCTAAAATCAATCTTCTCGTGGGCTTTACTTTTGTATTTTCGTTAAGTAAGAAATATCTCCACAATATTTGAAGTAAATATTGTTTCATCATGCCTTTTTATTATTAAATAATTCACGGAAAAATCTAAAATAAATACTGTTATTTTTCTTTATCTGAGGCCGCAGGGCGTGATCAAACGTTAAGTCAAAGTACTTTGAAGTAATTTTTTGAAGCTGTCAGATATTTTTTATGATTCACGAAATGTAAGTGTTTACTTTTGAGAGGTGTCGAATCTCTTACTAAAGACATTTAACTCCGACATATCTCAAAAACGACCAATGATGATGAATAAGAATGCGATGTCATTTTTGAATATGTCAGTTTTTTGTTTGTTGTATTTATTATAGCTTTTAATTCATTTTACATTTCGGTATGGGTTATTTTGTAGCAACTATATTTAGATCAGGAGAAACTTTCAACAGGGTCTTATAAAATCAAAGAATCATCGTAAAACTCGTTAAATACGGCCAACTCAGTCCGTAAAAATTATGTAAGTAACTGCTATAAAAAAATAGGTTTTGTCGGCAACTTTTATTATATTTAAATTATATTTTAGTCAAATTATATTCATATGTTTGTACTTATTAGTGTAAATATTTTGTAAAAATACTTTTTTTCTTACCAGACAGACAAGCGTTAACATTTTTGTGTGGTAGGTTTTAAGCTTTATTTTGTTTTTGTTGTATTGTACCCTTTCATATTATTTATTTCTGTTTCCGTTGACTGATAGATAGCTCATATTATTGAAAATTATATGATGCTCATCATCATCATCATCATCATCATCATCATCATCATCATCTGCGTAGATTAAACGACAACTACATCTATAAACATGTTATAAATTATTAGAATTTCTAATACAGGTAAATTCACCAACAATAATTGAATAATAGAAAATAATCAGTACTATATACAATTTTCTGCCTACGATTATACTTTTGGTAAAAAAGTGCACAAATAGTGCCAACCTTTTGTAAAAAGTAAATTAGAAGGTAATAATTTATAACTAACTGAATAAATATCTCAATCTTAATCTTTATCTTTTTACAAATAAATATTAGACTAAAATATAACAACGCAATTTCAATTCATACAATTGTTCATTGTGTTTTCTCATTTCGGATAAAGAAAACCGAATCGCTGTGATTGCATTACACAAAGTAGGTATGGAGCCAAATGCAATTTTTA
Source organism: Dircenna loreta (assembly GCA_963555665.1). NCBI lineage: Eukaryota > Metazoa > Arthropoda > Insecta > Lepidoptera > Nymphalidae > Dircenna > Dircenna loreta. The sequence continues at coordinate 7,305,041 of OY743097.1, read as the reverse complement.
AAACTCTCCATATACTTGGTATTGGTAAAATGTTTGTGTATCGGGCTTTTAAGAGGTACAATAAGAAGACTTCCTCTGTTTATGACTGAAAAAGATCTGGTCGTCCACGTAGTGTTCGTATGAAAAAGGTAGTCAAAGCAGTAAGGGAAAGAATTCGAAGAAATCCGGTCCGAAAGCAAAAGATTTTATATCAGGAAATGAAGATACCACCTAGAAGCATGTCGTGTATTTAAAAGATGACTTAAGACTTGCAGCCTATTAGAGACGCACTGGTCATTTCTTAACTGTTACTTAATATCGAATCGAAACAACAGCTGGAGCGGTACGCAAAGGAAGGTCACCAAATACTTTTGTTTACGGATGAGAAAAATTTTACAATTGGGAAACATTTTAAGAAACAAAATGACCGTATTTATGCTCAAAGCCCTAAGGAAGCTTCCCAATTTCCCAATTAGTCGACAGAGTGCAACGTGGACATTATCCACTTCAGTGATGGTTTGGTGTGGTGTTAGCTATGAAGGAGTGACTGAGCCATATTTTTGTGAAAGAGGTATCTAAACATCGGTACAAGTATATCAAGATACCATTTTTGAGAAGGTATATATATATATACGAGTAGTAAAGTTTAAAACTGATATTTTAAATATTATTTTTATTTTATTTTTTTCTTCAGCTACGAGCAAAACGTAAATAAACAAACCATTAATAAAATACATAATATAACTTACGCAAATAGATGTGCTTTAACTATTTCAATAATATCGTGACCAAAAAATAAACTCATGGCGCGGATTGGTTTTATAAACAAGCTGTTGATTTAAAACGTGTCAACTATCAGATACAGATAGTATGAAGACAAACATGACACAGCTGTTTGATTCTTCAAAAATATATATATTTCAAGAACTCATGAAAAGTTATAAGAGCATACCGACCAAAAGTTTTCAACACCTCTAGAGTTAGAAAGTTGAACTTTGGTTGTGAATTTGTAAAATATTCAAATATTGATTTAACATTTGTTCTCAACTTTGTTTTGTATTTACGTGATGAATTCGCCGCGCTCTGGTATTTCTCAATTCTTTGTTCCAGTCACATATTTTTTATAATCTGACTATACTACAAAATATTATATCCTATGGCGGCGTCATATCAAATTACCTACAATAATATCAGGGAACAAACATTATCTTTATAAACGAAAATCAATTTTGGCGTAATTACAAAATTGTATTCAAGTTTTTTTTAACTAAGCAGCAAAAAAGATAAAATTTTAACATCAATAAATTTATTTTTCAATAAAAATAGCGCGGTTAATAATCGAAACAAAATATATCCTTTATTTAAAATAAAGGATATAATTTGGAAAAAAGTTACATATCTGTATGTTAAGAGACGTAAGCGTATTTCACACTGAGCTGGTTAATAAAACTTAATTAGAAGTCATTGAAATCTTAGACTTAACCTCTTATTTAAATTAAGGACACGAATATAATTTCAAAGCACATATATCTTTAATCTATTTATTGTATGCACAAATAAAATAAATTTCGAATGATTCAATTCTTAGTTTTCAGTTAAAGTCGAACTCATTTGGTAATTAGTTCTGTGGTAAGCGATGGCGCAGGGTAATATGTAATAAATAGGCTACTTACTCTCTTGGTTATTTGTTGTATTAAAATGATATGTTTATTTGTGGTATTTAAAATTATCGCCACCACCAGATCCTCCAGAATTCCAGTGTTGTGAAAAAACACTAAAAAGTATTTCAGCTCGGAGGCTTAGCAGGTTTGGTTTAATCACAATGAAAAAATTAAAACAAAAATTGTTTTCCAGTCGAACATGTTCACTCTCTCAATTAGTGCTTTATGATTAACGAGCGCGGCAGCGTGGGACCAATTTCCATGGCTGCCGCAATAGTATATCTCAAATGATAGTTTACAACAAAAACGGCGTTTTCACACAGTCCAGCCTCCCTTTGACCTAGAGCTATCAATTTTTTTTTTACGAGCTAAATTTACCGTTTTCTACCCCAAATAAAAAAATCAACTGTCTACCTTTACACAAATAGGCGAAAAAAATAGGCCAAATAGGCATTATATCGCGTTCTCATTCATAAGTGATGTAAATGATTTTCTACTTTCCTACCTATATGGTATGGTAGGAAGCTGAAACTTGGTAGGCAGGTTCCTTATATGTTCCAACCCACAGGGAAAACCGAAAATTTCGAAAATTCCAATTTTTAGACCTCAAGGTCAAAAACGTGGACCTGTGAATTTTGCTTCATGTTGCATACCAATCGATTCGTCTGATCAATTATAATAAAAATTATATGCAACATTTTCAAAAACTGTTAGTCCTTAAGTCAAAAATAGGTCGAAACGCGTTACTTTCATTGAAAGTAGTCATATGTAGCTAATATGAATTCTACGCGTTGGAAGTCTCATTCTGATTGTTATTGAAGTTTTATGTTTAATAATAATACTGCTGATAACTTTTGTAAGCACAAAATCATTTGTCAATTATTTTTACATCAAGAATTCGCGCTTGTAAGAAAATTTACTTAATCATTATTTTACAGTAAACACAACAATAAAGAAAGTTAATTAGGAAGTATTTTTCTTATGATTTCTTTAAGTCATTAGTGATAATTAGATATTTCACTTAAAAATTGACGTCATAGCCATTGTCAAAGATAAAACTTTGTCTTTTTTATACATTTTGCTTAAAAACATTACATGTTAATTATGAGTAAACATTTCAGTAGTCACACACTTCACGTGCACTTATTATATAATATTGACTTCATGGCAATCAATCCTTAAAAATGATACACCATTTCTTTAAAATACCCCCCCTTAGTAAATTAACAAATATAAACTGAACCCAGTGAATACTATATATGTTCGTAATTGGATCCGGATATTGAGAAGCACTTGAAACTTCTCAACGCGGAGGCTGATCGAAGTCAAACAAAAGAACGGTTTAAATTGCCGGCAGAAAAACAAACGATTTTAACCTGATTCTATTCAATTACGAAAAAAACATGTCTATATAAGTAACCTTATTTTATAATATGAAAACGCCGGTACAAATATTAGCAGTTTTAGAAAATACAGAGTTCCAACTTAGAGTAAATATGCGTGAATTAACACGAGGCTACACCACACCACTCCTACGGTAAATATAAAAATATTTGAATATTTTATTTAAACATAATGAAATAAATATATTTAAATTTTTATTTAATTAATTGTTTTAAATAAAAATGAAATATAGATTTTTGTTGAAAATACTTTTTGTGCATTTTCTATTAAAAACACTTTTTTCTCAAACGAGGATGAGTTAGCTAACTACTTGCAGTATTAAAACTTTATTAGACACGACTACTGAGTGACAACTGACAATAACTTTACAATTGTAGAGCTCACCATTTAATCTTGGGATCCCCTGCGCTTATACATTGTCGTGCAAGAGTTGGATCTAGAGTCCCACCGTGACTGGATGCGCTATGTCTATAGATATTATAATGATGATGATGAAATTCTAAATTTAATATATTGGAATTTATCAATCCTTTATCACGAGGAAAGCTACCAGAATAGACATGTCTCTTACTACAAACAAATTAAAAAGACGCTCATAAACTAAGTCATTGCTGACAGTGTAGTTTCATCCCAGGATACTCTTCAAAGAAATGTCCGAACCAAACTATTATTGGTGTTGTTCTACTATAACACGTATGAAACACGTACCTCCCGTCCGTCCATCCGCTAATTTAAGAATTTATCTCTAATTATTTTTAAAAAATAAAGACAGGTAGGATAGCACAATACAAAAACACAGGTAAATGTTTGTGTTTGTAACGAAATTCTTAATATTTTGATATTATTTTGCTATTTTATATACAATATATAATAATCTTAAGTTATTTTGTGATTTCTGAACATGGCGGGAGTCGTGATATGAATATACACGGTCACAGCTCCGGACTTGTACATTATTTGAAAAAAAAGTACATGATGGGTAGGAAGAAATAAATATCATAATGAAAAAGGAAGTGCCAACAATATCCAAAAACACTAAGACTGTAATACAGTTAATAGAGTATGCCACTCTATATAAGACTACTCATATTAGTTACATCATTGACTCTAAAACATCTTATAAAGATATGAAACAATATTATGCAGCTTCATAAGAAATTTAACACAATATCTAAAAACAAAAGTCGCCAATATTGCGTTCAGAGACTCGAGAGGCGCTGTCAGGTCTCTTTCAATTACTTTGCAAGCGAAAGTACCTTCGTTTATAAGAAATTGTGTTACTTGCATACCAAGACTATAAATTTTACATTATAACATACAATATGTTGTTTCAACATTAAAAAAATAGATGACTAATACATCTTATCACTTAATAAACGTATGTTCAAATGATATCATATAACAAATGAAAGAAATAATCATAACCGATTTATGCGCAATTTCATAAAAAAAATATATAATATTAGATACATATTATGACACTCTAATAGTATCTCCAATACTTTCGTTTGTGCAATAACGAATATAAAGCATTGTTTAACTTCCAACTATTGAGTTGGATATCAAATTTAATTCATACGTTCTTAACAGACAAGATTATAGAACACTTCAAGATATGCCACAGGATCTGAGCTACCAGAACACTGAAGACTTATTTAGTGTACGAAATATAATACAATTATATTAATAATATTTACAACTAGGTTTATTTATCTATCTATTAAAAATAATATTGTTTTTATGTTAAACTACAATAGTGTTTTTACACCCCAAAATGTATAAAATAATATAATTTTAGGATAATTGTACTGTATTTCTAAAATATTAATATTATAAGTAAAATTAAACATACAAGTCAGAGTAATATATAAACATTATCCATATATTTTTTTAATTTGCACATATATGTATTCCTCGACACTCCGTGCGGCTTGACATTATCTGCCATAAGACATTAACGGCCAAATACTTATAAGAGTCTTGTCTTAAATTCTAAATTTGTATTCTCAAATGTAAATTATAGGCGTCTCCTAAATTTAAGTGTATCCTACTTTGAGAGGTACTTTAATGCCACTCAAGTGAAATATTCGTATACTCAAACACAACTCAACGTCAGTTATCCGTCAAACGAATTGTCAAACTGTTTTAAACAGCTCCTAATTCCTAAATCTTAGAGTGGTCGCGAGGTCTTTTAAAAGTTAAATCTTCTCCAAAGCTTTATTCAAGTCTTCAAAAATGTCTTTATCGTCGTTATCTTCCCTCACGAAAGGCCTACTACGAGTCGCAGAAATGTGGAAAAGTTAAATTCTTTTCAAAAATAAAATGATGGTGAATATTGTGCACTGTTCCGCGTCTAAAAACGAAAGAGACTTTATTGGGTAGTACGATCAAACCACTTACTAAACGGAATAGAACCTTAGGTTCAGTGGACCAGATACTGATGACCTTACGGTTTTACGCGACAGGCAGTTACCAGCTTGTTATAACGGACATATCTCATGTCGAGCAAGCGACGGTTCACCGAATTGTGCACCGGCTAACAGCCAAAATAGCTGGCCTAATATCCTCTCTTTTAAATATGCCTAATACTTATGAATTTCCGAATGTGGAAAATGAGTTTTACTCTATTTCAGGTTTTCCACGAGAACTGGGAGCTGTTAACTGTACCCATATAAAAACCAATTCTTCAGGTATTTACCTATAGTTAGATAATTATTATAATGTACTTTTTTAAGATCTGTAGCAAATTAGAATATCTTGGCATTTGTTTTATTATTTTCAGGAGGACCCCAGTCTGAGGTTTATCACAACAGAAAAGGATATTTCTCATTGAATGTTTAAATGGTGTGTGACGATAAAGTATGCATTAGAAATATTGTTGCTAAATGGCCAGGTTCTGTACACGATAGTACTATATGTAATAGCTCCCCATTGTATGCTCAGTTAGAGCGTGGAGATTTTGGAGCAATGGTATTCTTGGAGATTATCCATGTCGATTTTATTTACTGACCCCAATATTAAATACACGGACAGACACCTAGTGAAGAAACTTATAATTATGCCCAGATTAGGACCAGAAACACCGTAGAGAGGCTTTTTAGTGTTTTAAAAAGATTTCCTTATCTACAAAATGGCTAAATTTAAAAAATCTTTTTCCCCTAATTATGTCATGTGCAGTTTTGTATAATATTACACTCTCTAGTTATGATGACTTCCTGGAGCAAGATACTCCCTTACCAACGCTTGAATCGTCTGTGGTACAAACTGTAGGTTTGGAGTCGAATGAATTTAATTATTAGAACAGTGTTTATTATTTACAATTACATTATTAATAAATCTTGCATTAGAGAATAATCAGCCACAAATAATATTGCATTATTTATTTGGCAAAATTTGGTAAATGGATAGATATACCAACAAATGTTATATTCACTGTGAAATAACATCTTTAAAAACCATTATTTTTTAAGAATATACATAAATTAACTTATATCTAATGTTTTGAACGAATAGCACATCTTAATTCATTTAATTTTATTTTTAAAATGTCTATTTTACTTGTTGCTATGTCCATTTTATTCTTGTTAATTAAGTAATTATTTTCGATTCTTGCATTTCTTAATTTTGCCTTAAAATACTTTAATTTTATATTGTTATAATTTTTGTTTTCATTTTGTTTGGGTTTAAGGTAAAAAAATGAATACTTTAAGACATGTGCCTAATAAATTAATTGAATTTATCAGAGTGGACGTAACTACCTTTAACTACGCGTCTGATCTCAGAGGTTGATGACTGAGTCTCATTACATTGTTGGTGTGTTGCGGCTACTGTAGTGTCCTGTTCATCTTTCCAAGTAATAAGTAAATATTATAATGACAATTAACTCTATTATAGTGTCGATCACAAGTAAGTATGGAAGGTAAACAAATGGAAGCAAAGACTCAAGAGAATAACAAAAGAGACCACTAGACGAGTGGCTGGTGAGTCCCCAGCTAATGTGTCGGTAAATATTGTCTGTTTTACGTTACATTTTTGGGTTACAGGGTCTTTATAGTAGGTAGGTATGTCAATTATTGTTTTTAGTTTTAACAAGCGTAATAAATGATGACTTTATTTCTGTTTTATGGAAGACAGTTCATGTTCAGTTCAAAAATTACTTATAAGTAGATCGAAGATAATTTATCGATATTTATATTTATTTCGATGTTTGTAACAAAACTTTGTTAAGTGTTAACAATAACCACAAAGTATACAATAAAGAATATATTTTCATAACAGATTTAAATAATTTATTTGAAATATTTTTCCTGTTATGGATTTCCATTAGGCTTTGTCTAAAAATTATTACTAGACCGATTAGTATTTTTTTTATTCTTATATGTGTTTTCTTTTTAGAATCTACCTTAATTAATTTCTCGCAAAGCAGTCTTCTTGAAAAGCTTTTAGAAATAGAGAGAATATATATAACGGAGCTGCGTGGACACACAGTAAACTTTTTTTGAGTTATTGTGTCCGGCGAGGCGTGTGAAAGGACAGTCATACAGCGGATGTTCCACAGCTGCTGAGAGCACGCGATAAGAAGATCAGCTAGTTTTATACATTTTTAACGAAAGTGGTATCTTCTATGTAATATTGTTTTCTATAATTTATCGAAACAACTCTGGAAAGCAAAAACGCTTTTGATCTACAAAGTATTTATTTAAATACTGGCTTGAATTTTAAAGTATATGAGAATTTAAGTAGAAGAACTTTACTATGATTTTAATAGATGTAGGATAGATGTAGAACAAAAAGGTAAGAACCTTTTTGTTCATGTATAAAATTATAATTAGTTATATTATTATAAGCCTTTAAGTTGAAAAAACAGGATACTTTTTAATTTTTAATAGCAATAACATTACTTTTAATTTTTAAATGCATTTAAAAGTCTATTGATTTATCAAAGAGTAAGCCTGAAAACTTCAAATATCTTTGCACTATGTCCATTCACCAACGTCAATGATGCTTGCCTCTACCTAATATATATGTACAATCTCGTCGCACGAGCTACTTTAGTACCGGGAACACGGTTCTAAATAACTCATCAAACTGAATGTAGCTATATTATATACTACTATTTTACTACTGTCTTTTTATGTGTTTGCCATCAACTGTCAACCATCAACATCAAACTATCTAGTTTACTATTATTAAGAATATTTCATAAACCTTTCCATTTTAAATAATACTCAATAGATACAAATTATGTAAAATGATTTTAAAACGTATATTTTTAGACAAGTTATTCGTTTCAAGCGACTGTGTGTAGTCATACTGACTAGACTGTGTGTAGTCATAGATTTGCATTTATATTTGAATAGACTTAACCTTACAAACTTTCGTGAGATTCCATGCTAGAGCCGTAAGTTAAAAAGCTTATAGTTTGTGACCTTCACAAAATTTTAAATTACCCACAACAAGCTCGAATTTAAACAAAAACGATTTGATGGATGAGAGTAAACAGATTCTTATTAATTTTGAAACTCAGTCAAGTGTGAAATTAATATTATAACATCGCATTTCGTACTCAGAAAGTAATTAAGAAATAAAACAATAAAAATACATGATCCTTAGCAATATTATTATATAATATTTATATATTTAATATTGTATAATAGATATTAAATGTTGATTCACCTATGAATATTAAGAAGCCCATAAATAAGCAATAAAGATTTCTTGGTATAGTCCTAAAATTGTTTTAAGATTTATAGCAACACGTTTTAAAACTGTACGGAAAAACCAGTGATATTTTTATTATTAACTAATAAACATATTATAATAGCACAGAAAATATTTTTAAGGCTCTCTTACTTGAACATGATTGGTGGTAAGAACTTCCCTCAGTTGTCGATCGTGAATTAAATTTAAATGTCAATTGCGACATAAAGCTAGGTCTCTATTAGAGGAGTATCAACATTCATGCCTTCATGACAAAATATATTTGATATTACTCTTAGTCATAGTTACCTTATGAATAAGAGAGAAACGTAAGTCACCTGTACTTAACATACTATAAAAAATTAAAAACTAAATTATTTTTCACATTATAAGGAAATTAGTGAACACTTTTTTAAAATCCATCAATCAGAAAGGCACTGGTGGATAAAGCCCATTACTGATGAAAAGGTTCCCCGGATGTCAACGACGTTTATGTATCGCATCCGGCTACTGAGAGTATATAAACTGTAATAATTGCTGAAAAGGGACCTTTTACGTATTAAAAAAAAACTGAAATACTTGAAAAGAGGATTTTTTTCACAATATAACTAACGGCTTATAACTATAGTCAATCTACAGCATTTAACTTGAACAGGACATAATAGGTTTTAAGAAACAATCCTGTAGTTGGTTCAACGTTTATTAATATTAAAAATTAAACAAACTAAGAACTATAAACAATTCCACTAATGACCACGTCAAAACCATGGAGTACTATTATAAAGACATAATACAGAAAACTGTTCCCAACATATTAACTAAGGAGAGCTTTTCCTTATCACCTCGTTTGTTCTCATTAACGACCTCGTAACATAAGAAATAATAAGCAGAAGATTGCAATCTCTTAAAATAATGCCGACTTCATCAAAGAAAAATTAATCCAAAAAGAGCAATCAAATATTTTTTACTTTCAATTTTACTGTAAAAGAACATAATGAAATACTAAAATGTATATAATTTATTTATTTATTTATTTATTTATTTATTTATTGCATAGGAAACCAACGTGAGATACAATATCACCTATAATACATAAGTAAATATTATATATCAACACTTAGAGGTTAACTCAACATGTGTGATAAAAAACAAAAATGAAATAAAGCAAAATTAACAAACAACAAAAACAAAAAAAAAAAATGTTCTAAATAACAACACTAACAGTATTAAAACTTAACTCTATCATGCACTTCCTTAAATGTACTAAGTAATGTAACAATAAAATTTAATAATAATAATAATAATAATCCAATTATAATTGTAATAATAAAGAGGTACAGGTAAATAAACATATAACCATTCCAAAATAAAAGAAAAAAAAATAAGATAAGAATAGTTAGGTATTATAAAAAAAAAATCAACAAAAATCCAAGCAACTATGTATAAAAGGACAAAAAATATTTTTTAATTTTTTTCTTATAGACCCTAAAGGAATCATCAAAAAGATCTATCTTTATTTCCTTCTCGATACTGTTATAGGAGCCAAGTATTCTATTGATAGGCCCAAATAATCCCAAATTCGTCCTAAATTTTTTTCTTCTAAAAGTATTAGTTTTTCTGGCGTTTTGTCTTGGGACTAAGAACTGAATTTTATTTAATATCTGAGGACTGTCAATAGCGTTTGACGCAATCTTATGTAAGAAACACAAGTCCAACATTTGTCTTCGATCTAGCAATGACAAAGTGTTATATTTTTTAAGTAGTACACTGTATTTCATATTTGGATCATTCTTATCCTTGTAATTTAAAAAGCTTAAAAATTTTCTTTGTACCCTTTCCAACCTGTTCTTATGAATAGTATACAGAGGATTCCATGCTACTGAGCAATACTCTAAGTTGCTACGAACTAACGAATTAAACAATACTTGTCTCGTATAAGAATTCTTGAATTCTTTCGTACTTCTTATGATAAAACCAATAGTTTTTAAAGATTTGTGTATGATGTTATCAATTTGTGGTATAAAACTCATTTTAGAGTCGACTAAAACACCAAGATCTTTTATCTGTGAAACGTTTTCTAAAATATTTCCATTTATGCTATATTCGTATTTTATGTTGGATATTCTTCTACTGAAGGTAATAGTTTTGCATTTAGAATAATTAAGCTTCATATGATTTTTATTACACCAAGACAATAATGCATCTAAATCATGCTGCAAATGCTCTACATCTTTAAAATCATAAACATTACAATAAAATTTCAGATCATCGGCGTATAATTGATATTTGCTAAATTTGAAACACTTCACAACATCGTTTATAAAAATGCCAAAAAGAATTGGTCCAAGTATTGATCCCTGTGGTACCCCAGATGATGCAATGAATGTGTTTGATTGATGACCTCCCAAGACTACACTCATTTTTCTGTTTTTTAAATATGAATCAAACCATAGAAGAAGACTGCCATGTATACCATAGTTAGATAGCTTTTTTATCAAAAGGGTATGGTCCACAACGTCAAACGCTTTTGACAAGTCAGTATAAATACAGTCCACTTGTACATTTTTGTCAACAGAACACGTGATATCATCTATGAAATCAACTAGATTAGTTGCAGTTGATTTTTTTTCTACGAAACCATGTTGATAATCCGAGACTAATGATTTCATATGCCAGGTAAGTGATGATGAAACCAAAGATTCAAAAATCTTAGAAAATATTGATAATATACTAATTGGTCTGTAATTCTCAATATATTTTTTGTCTCCTCCCTTATGTATAGGAACCACTCTTGCCTCTTTCCACCAACATGGAAATATTCCTTCACTCAGTGATTTATTGAAAATATAAAACAAAGGCTTAGCTAAAGAATTGCAACAGCTTTTTACAAAATAAGGACATATGTTATCTGGTCCCATTCCTTTGCCTTCATTAATTTGATTCAATTTAGACTTGATTTCATCTTCGCTTATGTTAATGTGGCCTAAGTGATCTTTTGATATATTCTCATTATCAACTAACATATTTGTGTCGTCTTTATTGTATTTAATGTAGGTATTCATAAAATGTTTTGCAAATTGATTGCATATATCTTCACCTTGAGAATACTGTTGACTGTTATAAGTCATAAGGGCGGGATAGTCACACTTATTATCACGTAGATTCTTTAAATATGAAAAAAAATATTTAGTATTTTTTTTAACTTTCAATTCTACATTTTCAATATAATTTAGATAGTCTCTATTTATTAAAACCTCACAAGTCTTACGTAATATTTTAAATGAAATTAAATCTAACGGATTTCGGTACTTTTTATGTAAAATTCTAAGCCTATTCTTTTCCGCCAACCTTTTCCTTAAATTTCTGGAATACCATTTGGGAAATTTATTTTGCATTTTTAAATTATATTTTGGAATGCATTCTTCAATAATTTTTCTGAGTTCACCATAAAACACTAATACCATTTCATTTACTGTTGTACATTTTAAAAGAAGTAATTCCCAATTGACATTTAATAAAATTCGTTTATTACAGCGTAATCAGCTTTAAAATAATTATATTTAAGAGTAGGTTTAGGTGTCAGAAGTATATCTTCAGTGGGAGCAATATAAGAAGTTATATGTAATGATGGATGATATTTGTCTTCCAAACATACTTTTGACAGACTTTTTTTAACCGTAACATTTGGTACATTTCCAAAAACTAAGTCTAAAGTTTTTCCATAAATATTATTTATACCATTAAATTGAAAAAAACTGGTAAATGACATAAAGTCATTAATTATTTTACATGAAGGAGAACTTGAATTATAAGCGGTTAAGTGTTTCGTGTTGTCATCACTAATCCACTTTATAGCGGGTATGTTAAAATCACCTACTATTAAAGCATACTGCAATTCAGACATACGGTTCTCAATGTTCTGTGTAATCGTTTCTAAGACTTCATATTTTGCAGGTGAGGGAACATAAACAGCGCATATTGATAAAACAGTTGAACCTAACACTACATTAACCCAGATGTCTTCATATTTGGTTTCAAATTCATTCACCCTATAGCATTTTATTTTTTTAGACACTGCAATTAAAACTCCTCCACCATCCGATTTACTTGTTTCACTTGTCTCACGGTCTCGTCGAAATACTACATATCTATCGTCAAAGAATTCATTATTAGTAATGGTACAGTTAAGCCACGTTTCTGTTAGAATAAAAATATCATAATCCAAATTTAGTACAGCACAGTAAATATCTTTAGTTTTAGTCCTAATACCTCTCACATTTTGATAAAATATACTTAAATTACGAAAATCCATAAATTTTGATATAATGTAACTATAATTAATACAAACAGTTTAAATAAAACAAAATATAAATAACATAAAACTGGAAATACAACTACTTTTTTTTTTTTCTCTAAATCTTAAAAAAAAAAAGTGATTATAATAATTATATAAAATAATAACAATGCAGTAAACAAATAATAATAATTACAAGTAAATATAGAATTGTAGAATTATTGACACAAAGTTGCCAAGATATCCTTTGACTTAACTATAATAACGTCACTTTCAATAGATTTTCTCAGATACACGGTATTATTTCTAGACCAGACAAAACGATAGTGTTTCTCTTTAGCAAAAGTGCGCGTTGCCGCAAAAATATCTTTTGCTGTTGAGCTTAAGTGTTCAGAGATATATACAGGGGTTTTATGTCCAGTTATTCCAAGATGGGACGTGTTTAGTTTACTATTATAGTTTGCCTTGTTAAAATTAATAACACTTGCCAAAAACTTGTCACGTAGAAGTGGATTAGAAAATTTAACTAACACTGAACGGGGGCGGGGGGCACTTTTATTTAATTTGGCTATTCGCGTGCACTTAGTAATGCCTCCTTCTTGAATGGGCTGTCCTACTGTATTTCCGATCTTTTCAACGATCTTTACCAAGTTTTCACTTCGGTTTTCAGGTATGCAATGTAATTCTAAATTATAGGCTCTTCCCTCTTTTATAGAACATATAAAATATATTTAGTTCAGAGTTCTATTTGTTTACAACACAATCATTAAATTACGTTATTTCATTGTTACTTATAAAGTTTATTTAGTTTCATTAAGTGCCAAGGAGGATTAACTTCAGAAGCTTTTAAAGTTTGAATATGTATGGAAATAAAAAAAACATAGTTTCAAATAAAAAAATGCAAACAAATAATCGAATTATTAAAAGATTCAGAATAATCATAAAACAGTTATTTTTTCACACATCGAGTAAGATAAAGAGGGAAAATCACATAAAAAAACAAACTCATGATAATAAATGTACGAGTATATGTTGTTTAGAATATTTTAAGTAAAGGTAATATTAATAAAAAGTAATGGCTTTCTAATGCTTTGTTAATTAATCATGAAGATTGTTTATATTTTCTTAAAAATATCATTTTTAGTTGACAGTAAATTCTAAAACGATATTTCTTAAATTTAAATGAAATATGAAATGAAATGAAATGAAATTTAATTTAATGAAATATGAAATTTAATTTTAGTTATTACAAAAAGTAAACGCCGTAATAAATAAACCAATCTTCAATATGAGTTTCTAATTAATTCTCATACCATTATAAGTTTCTAATTAATTCTCTTATCGATTGGGTAATCTATGAATATAATATTAGCTTAATTAATCAAAATTAAATTGTAAGAGCCCAGTTTCAACTTTTTGTTGATAATTAAATTAATTTTCTTCTCCCTGTACAGTTATAGTAAGATGCTGGGTGCTGAGAGTATTGGTTATAAGACACTTAGATAGATGAATTGAAAAAAAAACTATATATATGACGTTTTACGTTTATCATTGTATTATTTTAAATAGCTATATGTTCTGAACGGAATACGAACCTTTAGTCAGCCAGATTTCTCTTTAAGTAAAATATATTTTTTTTTTATTAAAAGATGAAGTTTTAATATTAATCATTTTTAAAACAATCAAGTTTTATTTTTACATTAGTTCTTGTGTCTATCGATTTGTTTATTTTTAAATATTAACTTTTAATAATATTTTGTAAAGTTCATAAATTTGATGTTGACTCACAGCGAGATTGAAAGTACTCTCAAATATTTCAATTACTGTTCCATCGATCATTATATTCTGTTCTGTTATTATTAACTTCCGAGCGAGATTATTACGACTAACTGAATTATGAAGATTCATTTTTATTACGTGATTGTTTGTATTTTTCCAAGGAATAATATTTTTGTAAGAGGAAGTTTTATAAACGTATGAGGCTATTTAAAATAATAATTGAATATATCACTTATTATTAATACAAATTAAATAGAATTAATTTAATAATTATTTATTGTTTATATTTAGATAGTTTCATACAATTCTCTCAAGTTCTCTTAAAATGTATCTTGTACGCTAATTTCAGTGTCAATTTTATTGAGGAACGTACCTTTAAAAAATAATAAAAAAAGTAATAAACGAATTATTATAATATAAAATGTTATATCTATCTGCCCAACTTCGTGAAATTGTCAAATAATAATTACATAAAAAAAAAAAAAACCCAACAAAAAGTATTTTTTAAAATTTATTTCAAAGAAAAACATTATTTCTTATAGAAAAGTTATTATAACTAACTGTTATAACATTACGTTCGTGTAATTCGTATTTTATTTTCCTACACTTGTACTTTAGTAACAACACACGAAGCTTAATTTAATTTTACACACATTTCATAAATTCCAAATTGACTCGCATCCCAAAAATAACACTTATTTTCAAGAGAACTTTAATTTTTGGTGAAGTTTTTTTTTTGTGATATTTGATAATATAACTATATAAAATCAACTTATTACACTTTTTCGTTCTCAAAAACTATCTGCTTATCGTTTTAAAATTAAATGATTGATATCTCCTTCGATATTTTCCATTTACTACATTTGGTTGAACGTGCCGTCTGCGTGGCGACACCGTTCAGTGATTGGTCTGTCTTTGGAAGCACTTCTGACTTTCATTTTATAATTAGCTTTCGGTGAATGCTATTGTACTTAGTGTTCTTATTAATTATATTAAAGAGTATATCTTTATATTCACGTATCTAATCGCAGGGCTGATTAAATATTGTGGAATAATCATAATACCTATTGGCGGCACTTCCCGAGTAGTTTCAATGTTTGTTGGAGCATTATTCCGTAAGTAATTTCGATCCTCACTATAGTCAGTTTATTTCAGTTTTATGACTTTCTTTAATGTGTTATGTCGTGATAATTCAATATTTGTCCCATTTCGATACTTGAAGTCGACATGAGTTGTTGCATCGCGAGTGTGACTTTATTTCTCCATAAGATATTATTGTTTCATGTTATATGGCTTGGTGAATGAAGGATTAGTCATTTCATGAAGTATTAACTAGTACAATGTGGTTAGTAATTTGGTTGCGGGTGGAGGTCAAACATCGGTGCGTCGACCTGGAATTTGGAGCCTACATGGAACGTATCTCTGAAGTATATCCTCCAATATTCACAGTCCTATCAAAGTAAATAATTACCACCTAATAATAATATAATAAATGAGTAGTACAAGTCATCGACTGCCACCCTCCTGTACTGACAGACTAGAGGCCGTGCATGTGGAGACACGACACTTGTCTATTGTCAGTGGCGTCTGGGATTATTAATTTTATAACTATAGTGAATCACTTCAAGTAACTCACCGCTGAGTCAAGCTGGCACATTTTGTTTTTGTATTTAATGGCTTAAGGTGAATTTTTGTAATCAATTTATCAGATTGATTTATTCCTTTAATTCCTTCAGTGACTCAACTGTTAAAGTGTAACAACGGTGAATTGCTTCCGCGACTTTCTCCCTCTTGTTAATTTTCATAATATTTATAACCTTATGCCTATTTTTATGACAAGTTATCAATCTATCGAATACGTGTTTGGAATATTATATTCTACTATATGTACTTTTTGACTTAATGAAATGATAAACTTTTAATTGAATAAAACTGTGTATTTTATTTTATTATAATCAATATTAACTTGCATCATACACATTTTTAAAACATACATCCGTCACATAATACTATTTTGAAGGACAGAGACGGGGGCGGTCTGTAGTATGTGCTAGTTTTCAATTCCAAAGTTTTATATAACCATCTCACCAGGTGGCGCTTCCAAACTATGTACCGTCTCCTAACTACCTACAGAAATACGATCCGAATATATTACCTCTAACTTCGACGTTTCCACGAAATACATAAAACAGTTGTATTCGTGTTTTCTCGAAACATTTATCTGATAGTGTTGAAAGTCAGGTAAGTTATTTCACCAATGGCTTGGAATAAGTACAATGATGGCGCTTTGGTTACTATATATCTTTTATATTGTTTTCTATGTAGGTATGACTGGATATTTAATTAACAGGAAAATTGAACTAAAACAAGAACACAAGTTCGTTAATATTAAATAATAAATGATAAAAATAAATAGTTGCATAGTATGTCTAGTAATTGAAAGATAAATAAAATAATAACCAAATACATGTTTACATGTATTTGGTTATTATTAACCAAAACGAGATATATAAAAAAACGAAAATGAAAACGAGATATATAAAAAAAAAATTGGCAACTTTATATGATCTTTATATAAATAAAACAATATTAAATTACATTGAATAGTATTTCGTTAAATTCCAATCAAAGTTCTAACGTCTGTAGTATTAATATATATTTTGTTAATTTTATTTTTTAGTCTATCAACATATTTGGTTACAATTTTGTATTAAATTAGACAGGTTTTGATCTCTTTGACTCTTTAATCAACTTCATGTCATGACATGTCAACTGGCCGGTTGATGTTAGACCTCTACTTGATAAGTGTCTACATTGATGCGTTACTTTACCATCTGTAACATCCACTAACTGTGAAAATGACGATTATTGAAAATTTTAATGAACAATTTATATTTAAGATTATTAGTTTTTTAAAGTATGATTTTATGTTTAAAATCTACATTTATGCCTTAAAAGTATTCCTAACCTTTTTTGACTTTGTAGTCAATCAAGACCGTGGCGTCCCGAGTCGGTCGGGCTCTGTATAGCCATCTTTGGTATCATTTATACAAAGATCCAAGTACATCTATATACGCTTTTTGTTTCAATAAGTATACTAGCTTAAGAAACTTCTAAGAAAACCGTTTTTATAAGGAAAATATTATTACATATAAATGTGAGCTGTTGTCAACGACTTCGTCAGTTTCCATTCAGAGACTCGTATAATAAACCATATAACTTGTCATTAAAATTTATACATATCCATACTTTTATAATTATATATGCTTTTTATACATACTTTTATAATTGCTTCTTCGTCAAAAAATAAAAACAAATATGTATAGAATGCTTAATAATAAATCTGGCAGCGATACGGTAGCTCCATTGGTAGAGCGACGCGACGGTTTCCCAGAGGTCGTGGCTTCGAATCCCTGCCCGTATCGGGTTATTTTCCATTCTATATTTATTTAAATTTAATTTAATAAAAATAATGTCATTAATTTTTTTTATTTAATAAAGTGATTCCCATTATATCGAGTCAGTCCCGTTAAAAATAATGTTAGATGAGCATTGGTAGGTAAATGCAGATGGTCAAAGCTATGCATTGAAACAGCGCGGTGAGTGTAAGTACGAAGTCTCCAGCACTGTTGAAGTAGCTGCGGGCTTCATAGTTAGTTTGTTATCACGGCCCAGGTAAGTGAATGTTCAAACACTTGGAAAATAAATAAAATAGCCTGATAAATGATAATTGATTTTAAATAAATACCACAAATAGAATGTAAGCAACGTGTCAGCGACTTGTAAATTATTGTGAAAAAAAATACTATTTTGTTTATTTGAAAACTAGCTTCCTCTCGTAGTTCTTTAGAAAAAAATAAAATAACACATTGACGAATTCTTTTAAATATGAATTGCTTAAAGATCTTTTATATATGAATTGCTTAAAGATTTTTTCATTTCTTTTTTATTGATTTACATTTTTTATAACATTTTCGAAAGATTTAATTTAATTAGATATTTTAGAGATTTCACAATATGTATGTTAATGTAGGGAAAATAACTTAAATCATCGATTAGAAGTGCTCGTCTATGTTCACTGGTCACTATTATCTAACATTTTAAAACTATTTGCTATATAAAATATTTGTTTTTATCGTAAAGTTTGATTAATATTATAATAGAATGTTGGAAAATATAAAAAAAGCTAAAACAATAATACATTGATACTAACAGGCTCTATCGATGTTAAATATCAATTACGACTTATCATTTTCATGACAGAATTTGACCCGCCGGAAAAACTAGAATATTCTGCGTCTGTGCGCTTTGATATTGTTGGTTCCAATAAAAATATAACGGACTTTATTTTTGATCCACACATCTGAAATCTTTAAAAAGGAACAAAATCATAATGTATTTTACTGAAATTACCTTGGATCATTAAAAAACAAACCATATAAAAAAATAATTTAAAAAATGTATTTTGAAATAAATATTTAAAAATAGATTATATATGAAATAAATACATTAAGAAATAAATAATATCTAATAAAGTACAAAATATTTCGAAAATTTGTTTCAAGAAATATGTTTTGAATATTGTTTTCTCTCCCAGGAATCACGACATGGAGATGCCTTGTCATGTTTACTCCCCTTTAGGAGAAAATTAATCTAGAAACTCCCCATAGCATATAACTAATGCAAGTCAATATTTTACAAAGGAAATATAATATTCATTTCAGAAGAATAACTATAATTAAATTACTCTTTAATTTGATTGAAATTTGAACTTGATCTGATGATCAAGGATAATGTTAATATAAATAGCAAAATAAATATCAAAACCGCTTGAATTCAATCCAATCCAAAGGTTTAAATTGTAATTGAAAACGTAAATATTGTAGAGGACATGAATAATTATTTAAGTATAAAAAGATACGAAAACTTACGGGATAGTTATTCTTAGAATATTAAAAGATATAAATAATACCCTTTCTTGTAATAAAAATTATAGACCGGAAATTCGTGGTTCTTTAAAGTCCTTTTATATAAGGCACATAGGAGTTAAAAATCTCAATATCTTTTTTATTTCATAATTTATTATTATACTGCCTTAAAAGCGCTCTTTACACAAGAAAAAATAAGACAACTTATTTTTTTTATTACCAGAAGCGAAATATGAAATGAAAATAATAATATAAAATTATTATGAAGGAGTCAGAATAATTTATATTTTGTTTACTCAATACCGTAATATAATGGTCATGATCAAGTTCTGGAAGTAGTCAGGTGTTTATTGACTCAATAAAGAGATAAGTCAAACTCGGAAATTAATCTCACAAACACGTTTAAGGGATTTAAGATACTCACTGTCATAAAAAAATTAAGTAATAGCATTTTATGTAGTGGTTTTTATAAGTTCGAGTATTCATACGTTCTGGTTCTATTTATTTATTATTAGTAATTATTTTTTATTAGTTCTATAATATATAATGTAATACCACCGTAAGTAATGCTAGCTTAATACTTTTTATTTATTCTATTTATCTTTACGTCTTTGAATAATTCCCAGTGATAATGTGAACGTGAAATGGAAGCGTCAGGAGGCATAGTTTCTATCACATACTTATAAAATAGACATGCCTGTAAGGACACTCCTCAATAAAGTGAGCAACTTACGAATAACTAGAACTATCGCAATGAGTTCGATGGGAGGGCCCAAAAATAAGTAAGTAATTAATTAAAACCCAATAAAATATATAATAATTTAAAAATTAAATGAATGTAACGTGGCCAGTCACCGCAAGCACCATCCGTTCACCAGCATATCAAAATCAATAATTTGGGTACATTAGCACGACTCAAATTTCCAAAATACTGCTCGACGTTGAAATGTCGTAAATACTTAAAATATCAATAACCTGAAATAATAATATTATTTAAATAATTAAAAGCTAGTTCTATTATAACTATATTAAATGGTAGTAGTTTCATTTTTGCTTAAAATTTACATGTCATTTTTTCATATAAAATCTGTACATTTTGGAAAACATAAAGACCCGTTATACATGTTAATACTTCTACTGATAATAAATACATATTGAATTATCAGTGGGTATGTAACAAATAAATTGAAGTCAAAACTGCGCAGACATTCGGTTACATTATTTGGTTGAACGGTTGTATTGTAGCATTAAGAGGACATGGACTTAGCAACCGTCGTGCAATCGAGAGGAATAATGCTTCCGACATCCGGATCTCTCCAGCGGACAATACAACTAGACCATGACAAGGTTTTAGATGCTAACTTTATTTTTAGGCGTGGTATTTGAAATGGTATATATTTATTCCTTTTCCTGAATTCTACAATTATATTAATTTATCTTAAAATTTGAAACCGTTACATCTAAACCCGTTTTAAGTTTGTTTTGATTTGAGAAATTTATTTGATCCAACTGGCGTTCTAATACTTGATAGATCAATCTCCACCCACAGTTTGTTGTTTACACCAAAGGAAATCTATTTAAGCTATGTACTGAATTATTATCAATGAATGTTAAACATTGACTTCAATTATAAACTGTTTGGTTTTTTTTTAAATAAATCTAAACTATATGACGGATTTAGTCATTTGTTTCTGAACGTCTGTTTTAATATAATAAATAATAATTTATATTGTGAACCCAGGATCAACATAGATCGTAAAATCTTGTAAAGTATATGAATGGAAAAGACTTTATTTATATATTAAATTTCTTCACAGTTGCACGTACAGACAACAGATATTTCAAATTAACACTACATTTAACTGATACGTGTTAGCAGCTGTAAGTCAAATAACTCGTGATAAACAAATTTGTTTTTCAATTTTTTATAATCTTAATTTTTTTTTTGTGATTTCCAATAAGTCTTATGTTTTCAATACAAAATTGTATAAACCATAAAAAGTTACATAGTATCAGTAGGAAAAATATAATAGATACCATATTATATGGACAATTTAAATAGCTACAAAAATAAATAAATGATGAAAAAAATTTTTTTTCATTAATAATTAAACCTAGACGTTATTTGCAAGTGACTATTGAAAAAGTCATTAGTTTTTTTTATCTTTAAAAATAAACGAGTACGAAGAGACTGATCTCGCACTTTAATGTTTTTGAAATTACTTTAAAGTGATTTTGATCCTAATAAATAAAATAAAAATAAATAAAAATAAAAAAGTCGTTTATTTCTTACAGTTAATTTACATTTTAATGCTAGTGTTAATGTAGTGTTGTTTTGTTAATATTATTGTTATTTATTAAATTCCTTATAGTTAGTTCCTATTCTGTAAGAACCTCTATTGGGTATAGGCCTTTTCCAAAGTTTTACAAATGTCTCTATGCTGTGCTACTTATATAGTCCACTGACGGACCGCATTTTTTTTTAATTTCATCTTCCCAGCGTATCATGGGTCTAATTCGCTTACATTGTGGTCCCTTCCAGGTTTTGATTCTAATAAGACTTTTAATTTATGATATCATAACTTGTGTTATAAAAACTTGAACGGAATAGAAACCAGCCAAGATATACTTATACTATACCTATTAATTACGTATAACAAAGATTACTTACGGAAATTGAATATACCTTCATTCATCTTCAACCTAACTTTAATAAAAGTATTCACAAATATTTAGATCTATAGAAAATTTATATCGTTAATGATTTTAAAATTCATCAAAAGTTTAAAAGTATATAAAAAAATACTTTTTGTTACAGATATAACAGAAAATGTTTGATATTCAGCAGAACACAAAAATGTCTTCTTCACTTCTGGTAATGGACATGAATTTAATTGCTTTAATGTCTGGTTTATATAAAAAGAAAGATGACCAAATAAGTGAGGTATTTTAAATTTATTTTCGAATACAATGGAGACTTGCCCGTAGTCTGTTTATAATTACATATTCTTAAACTCCTTTATTACCCTACAATTAAAATAATATAACGTATCTATTACTATAGTTACGAGCAAAAACTGAATTCTATTAACATGAACTCAAAACATAAGGCCTTTCTTATAAACGCAAAAGAAAATGTACACCTTAATTATGAGTATGGATACAAAATTATGACTGTCCAATACAAACAAGAATTAACTTTAATTCTCTATATATCTTTATAAAAGTATCGTGAATTCTTGCGGTTAATATAATGTTATCGTGCCCTAGAGTCTTTCACCGACTGGAAAAATATCAAAAGATTTATAACTTATCGATAAATACTCTAGAGAGTGAATACTCTAAGTGAATGAATCAATGTGTCGTTTAAAGATACATTTTGAGACAGCTTTGTTGTATTGAAAAATAAATTAAAGTGAATATTATCCACTCAATTATTTAGTATAAGAATGTTGATGAGGAAATTATAAAATATTATTGGATTAATTTATTTGATTAATTTATCTATATACGTTTATTGTAAAATGGAGAGCATGTCACAGTGCAGTGCTTCCATCTTGTTACACCTATGTTAAATGTAATGTATAACGCATAAACTTGAATGTTTTTGATGAGTGGTCTCTTTTTTTAAATTTAACCTTTAAATATAATGAAAGGTCATTACTAAATTTATAAATCAATTCTGAGTAATGACGTCCGTCTGTTCAATAAACTGCTCCATATTTATCACACACGTACCAGAGAAAAACAAAATAAAAAAACACATCATTCATATTCTTATTTCAAAAGCCTTTTTCAAAACTACATTATCTTAATGAGATTGTTTTCTGTCAACTATCAATTTAACAACAATTTTGACATAAGTTTATTTTTCAAAATTACATTATTAGCTAGAAGTGGCGTTATTTATTTTTTTATCTAAATTTTTATAACTTATGTACCATTGCTATTACGGTTTTAATTCTCTCCCACATTTCACTTAGAAACTTAAAAGTCGTTTACACGGATCACAGTTTTTCTTCAGTTTGGAATTGTTAATTATTGACGTCGACGTGCTGTCTGTGGAACCATTCAATATAGCGAAAATTTATTGATTCTCTCACTTTCACTTTAATTAAAATCTTATTAAACGAATTAAAATCAATGTATCATAAACCAAGAAATTACATTACCATTACAAGAACGGAAAAGGCTTTGATTATATAAAGTAATGGCAAATAAATAACAGATAATATGAGATAAGTTTTCATTCCTTGCGTGATTGTAGCCCGCTTAAAGAATTAAATAATATATTAGAAATGAACTATTGTTTCATTCGTATTCTAAACCATGTTATTATACATATAAACATCTTTGTATTTCTATAGTATTTTCTTTAGTTTATGTTTCTGCTGAGTTAAAATATCAGAATACATGTGAGTAGATTTATGATCTGAATTCCCATTTATCGTAGTCGCGAACGTCTCACATTCATTATTTTTTTTAAATCTATGAGTCAGAAATTCGTTTATAAAGTACTTAGTTAAATTACTCTATGAACCGTAGTTTTATTTGAAAGTATGTCAAGGAAACATGTGTTCCAAAAACAAAGCTATCATCAGTTCACACTCAGCGATACACGTTTATCTTGTCCAGGAACTTTGAAAGTGTTTTTATAGCATTCTACTTGTCGGTTTCCACTTTTAACTTCCATTTTATTATATATTTAAACAGATAAAGTAATCTTGTTTTAACGTTTAACACTCGAAGAATATCTCATATAAATATATAACTTGCCTTTCAACTAAAATACTCATAATATTATATCAAAGCTGACTATTGCATTTGAACTCTACTGGTGTTACATAAATAGGTCAAGTTATGTAAATAACTTCGATCTCACATAATTATGAATTTTATTATTTTTTCTTTTACGGAACATCAAGATAATATAGTTGTTTGTTGTTGTAGACGAACGTAACACTCAAACTCAATCTATTTTAAGAAATTTCTCTTAAAATTGTACTCGATACTGAGATCTTTTCATGATTTTAAGTATTCACTTTGGTATCGAGAATTATTATTGATTCGTGAATTGAATTGTAACTGCCTAGGACTCGATGTTAACAGTGTACAATACCTAATGAAATAGCTTTTATATACTATTATATATGAATGGTAAAATATTTAAAATAACAAACGTTATGTTATAGCATGCTTAATTAATTTTCATGAAATATCATTTTACAGAGCAATGTGAGTGGAATCCCCGAGGTCGCATGTTTGAGTCCTGCTCGTGTTAGTTTAAAGACTATTGTTTATATTTACATATATATTTTTAATAATTTGTTAGTTATCATAAAAATGTTTTAACACACTTATTATAGTATAAAGGGTTACAAAATACAATATGATATACAATATGATTTCCGTTCTCGCGACTGGTAACTACATTAGTTTTCATAGAATTTCGTACAAATACTCGTATTCAAAATTATGCATTTTCTCAGAATACATTGTCTGCGTTATCTCTTCAAACGTTTTTTAATAAAACAGTCAATTTTTAATAACAAATAGAGTGAACATTCTTATGTTCCAAAATATTTTTTAATGTCACCTTTACTGACATATACTTTTTATTTCCAAACTGTTCATTCAAACAAGAATATAAAAAAAGTAAATATTAAAAAAAAATCAAGTAAATTCTTGCAATTTATAATCTGAGATTCCCTAGAGATTCTTTACGAGATGAAGTGAAACAAATTCATGTATTCCCGGCCGCCGGTCATTTATTTATGAAAATCTTAAATATACATATAATAATACTGATAGTTTTACTAAGCATTGTGATATACATACTATAAATAGGAACAAACACTGGCGTTACTTTTTACTCAAACAATTGAGTAAATGTTCGTTCGTGCTCTTAATGTTACAATTGTCAGAGGATATTGCACCGTGTGAGTTCATCACGACCAGGCTGTTAACAGGTTTATTAATAGACCTTTATAATTAAAATGCTTTTAATAAATAAAACGGACACTATTATGTATTTTTTTAAGGATTTAATAATCACGTTAATAAAATAGTTGTAACAAGACCGCTGATTTCTTGTCGACAGCTTTTTTCAGGTTATTGACAATTGAGCGGTGGTAGTTTGATTTGATTTTTTTATATTTTCTTTTTTAAATTACAGTAATTCATTAAAGTTATTATTTTTTGCATTTTAATAAATTGGTTTTTCTTCTTGTATTTAAGTTTTTATAATATTCAAATGATGTTCTAAAAAAATATTATTCAAATTATTATTTTGATAAATATTATTATTTTGAAGTTTTTCTGTAACTGTAACATAAATTTTACTAATTGAATATATATTTATTTCATTTAATAATATAAATATTACATTTTATGTAAAAGTGAAATTACTATTTTCTCTTAAATACAACTTTATCTACTAATAAACTTCAAAAATCATAAAAAATATACTGTTCGTAAAGAAATCAAATTAAAACTGACATTTCAGCATTAACTGTAGTTCAATTTAACAGCCGACTGCCTTTCTACCAAATTGCTCCCAGTTGTTTAATTATCTCAAAAAATCGGAATCTGTATGAAAAACTGGTGAATACACTTTGTGTTTATGAGAAATATAAAAAAAAAGTTAATTAAACTCTCTTATTAGTACGACAAAAAAACCAAAGTTTTTATTAAAGTGTACTTACCTTACTAAGAAATTAAATAAAATTTACTGGGAATAGAGAAGAATAAATTAAATTTACTGGGAATAGTCTTTTAAATATTTATTTTTCCGACCTAAATATCTTTGTCATTAATTGTAATCTAATATTATTCTTGTACTTAATTTATTGTTAATGAAAGCATTTTTTTACTAAGCATTTGCTTTTTAAACTATCAATAAACATGTCAAGGTTATTTAAATAAATATAGAATGAAGTCTAAATTGTAAGCGTACATACAAGTACATACACGATAGGTTAAAGAGGATACATATTTCGATTTATATTCTAATTTTTCAGTACTTTATTATTAATATAATAATAATAATTATAAATACTATCGATATAATAAGATGCATGACGATGGTAAAATATACCAAAAGACGTAAGCAATATTATTATATTATAAGTGCGGTCGATCAATCACACGCCGGATACTGGACACCTATCACCGCTATCCGGAACGGAAACTCTCCCCGCCATGCCTTCTTAATATACGCGGGAACTCGGAAAATGACTCGTGTGATTGTAATTAGATACGAGTAGATTAATAATACCTTTACCTGGCTTATAATTCATAAGCGAATTATATTACTATATTACCAGACAACCAGTATTAACTATTTTTTTGTTATAAATATATTTCTCTGAGTATAATGTTTCACATTCACACGCGTATAGTCATTGAATCATAAATACAAAAAAAAGATTAATATAATTGAATCAATAAAACAAATATTATTTGAAAACATTTATATTATTCATTACATAAAGCGTAAACGATATTAAAATATTATAAGGAACAACAATACAGGTCAGTACATAAATATGTATTACGATAAAACCAGAAATATAATTATATACTTACTTTATTAACTCGTACTGACATTTTATGTCTAGACTATACGAAACAAACTATTCTTTAAATATGGTTTTTTTTTATAAAATCTACAGCTACGTCTACACCAACATCTGTCTACTTTAAAATACCCTTATAGTTATTTGTTATAATATATTATTAGTTCGATGTTTAATTCTATTTTAAAAACTATTCTTAAAACGCTTACTTAATATTGTAATTATATTACATTGATATTATTTATTAAGTAAATTCAATTCGCTTATTTCCATATTTGGGCTCAAAATATGAAAATAAACGAGTATCCATCTAAACAACACACACTCGTGTGACACTTGGTAGTTATTAGAATTAAAATCACAACTTCGGCGTTTTCTTTAAATAACTGAAAGCAATTATAATTACATATATATATATATATTAAACGCTTCGTGAATATTTACAACCATAATAATATTTATTTAAATTAAATTAGATACGTTTAGTTAAATTGTAATTACGTACAATTTTAGATATATATTTACATTTATTATTTCGATTAAAACTTACATATCGAAATATACTTATATCATTTTAATGGAAATAAATTCTTATTTTTAATAATAAATTGTGCTATTAAATTGAAAACAAATTACGTATACATGAGATAAGAGAGAAACAGATTATATTGAATTCATAACCGTTGATACGAGTGACACAATGACATATTATATTATTTGATAGACATTTATTATTTTAATACAATGCCACCTACTTTACACAATCTTGTTTACACTGAACCATAGCCGCACGAAGCACTTTATACAATAGTAGCCTGATCCGATACGATATGCGTGCGACTACGTAACGACTCTCACACGATGTCATGACAGGAGTTCCCGTTGCCAGTTCGTGTCGTCTTCGTGGGTTGAGGACGACCCGACATCCCTTCCGTATACAACGGTGGGCAGTACATTACCTTTAACAAAAATAATATGTATCATATATAATAATATCATGTTTATTTTACAATAAATATTTCAATATTTATAAGAATAATTTACACTATAATTAAAGCTTATATATTCTATAACAAAAAGCATCACAAAAGTCTTAGACCCGACCACTGTGTCATGGTTCGTTCTTTAGAATCTTGATTTATCTATTTTGTAATATTAATAAATCGTTTAAGAACGGACTCCACTATGTCTATGTTGATGTGTTTGTTTGTTGTAAAACAATTTGTAAAAAACAACAAAGAAACTGTATATATAAAAATAATTCTACCAACATACAGATAAATAATATTTTCTTTTGTCCTGACACTGGTAAAAAAATGTTTTATTTCTATATTAAGGCAAATTATTCAATAATAATTTGTATAGTTAAAAAAATATTTTACTTTATATTAAACTTATCTTTTGTTAGATATTTTTTGTAGCTTAGGATTGAAAAATATATAAAAATATTTACACTCTTACTATAAAATAAGTCATGCAAATAACTTAAATAACTATGACAAAAGACAAAAGTAATCGACAAAAAATATTTACTGAGTATTGAGAATAGTTAATTACAGTATTTATAAGTAAGGAAATAAGATATTTTATCGGAGGGTGAATATCACATTGACGGTTCGTATTGTTTGTTACTAATGTGTTTATTTTATAACTAAAATGGGTAAAAGTTGATCATTATATTTGGTAAGCACTCCGCCCGCAGGGTTTTATCTGTATAAGATTTTCACTTTGAAGTTATAATGTGCCCTCATAAATAATATTCCATTGTTCTTAGTTTATTTCTTTAAAACTTCGTTGTTAATATTCTTACAAAGTGTATAAATACACTTCAAAGAAATTTAGATTAAAATAATATTAAGAATAAGACGACTTGGATATAATTTTACACCCACATTTAATGTTACGAAATTTGGCGTGTTATTTTTAGTGTCTATAAATATTTGGTCAAAACTGATAATCAATTTTCTAATTATGTTTATTGGTGTCAAATTCTAACGTTTATTATTCGTATGTTTGCTTGAAAAAGGCTCAGTCCTAATGAATAATAAAAACAATTGTTTCATACACTAGTAATTGAAGTTTTTATATGTTATATTGAAGTCATATATTAAGTAATAATAAACAAAATCTTAACTCATCCTCCTGCCCTTATCGCAATGTTAATTTATTATTTTTGATTAAGAATGCTAATAAAGTGGTTACAGTAAGGAATTTGTGGAGAATTTTCAACAATTTATTTTTTCGCCGGCGGCCCTATCGGCAAAGACTGTCTTTATTTTTAAAAGAGCCTCGGTAACTTGGTAAAAAGGCATTTTAAAGGACCTTCCAATTTTATCTAATATGTTGGTTATATACTCGCACATATTATGTAAAAACCAATTTTGGAGAGAATATTGTATTTGTTTTGTTTTAGTGAGTTTTCATTCAGAAACTGTCACTTGACTTCCAATTATTATTTAATTATTTTATACGATGGAGAGTAACAGAAAAGTACGTATTGTAGGGTCTTTGAAAATAGTTTTGGGGGGCTCTTGAGAATATAAGTTTTATAATTAACTTTAATTGATATAATTAACTTGAACTATTTAATTTTCTAAAATATCCATAAGATTTTTTATCTCCCCTTAAGGGAGGGAGAGAGTGAGACGTTCAAATTTCATAATCATTCATCACTCGCATAATTTATAACGGAACATCTTAAGAACTTTCATCTCTTAGAAGTATATCTTTAAAGTATCAGATCTGATAATTGTTACAGCTCTCGAGATCGTTCATCATTCATTAACTAAAAACTGTGTTACAAGAATATAAAGTGTTAAGAAGTAATATATCGACCGAAGTACGGTTCAACCATTTTTACATATAAGTTAGCAAAACTTTCATTAAGTTCCAAGTAACGTATGATGTCTTAATTTAATTACCTAAAAAATCTAAACGTAAAAAATCTATATGAAAACGTTCGAGTATGAATCGCTAACATGGCAATGTAAGAAAAATTCACTCGAGAAAGTAAAGACTTATGATTATAAAGGAGATTAATTTAACAGAACCAAATTGAAAATTTTCATAACTATATTTTGAATCCACGTCATGGGAATTACACAATAACAAATATTTCCTATGAATATCACTGGTGTGACAAACACAGGGTTTACTATTTTAACAGGAGTTTTGTGGTAGTGACAGCTGTCTCTAATCATAATATTTTAATAATACACATAATTAACTAAAATAAACAGCTTTGATTATTTCTTTGATGCTATAATGGTATTTTTAAATTAAGTACTATTATTATTAGATGATTTTATATTCAATATTCATGATAAATATTATAAAGGCAGAAGATTGAGTTTAATAAAATGAGAAACATTAAATTGAGTTATAATATTTTTTGTAAACTATATAAACTGTCAAATATATTACCTTCCTGAAGGCGACTCTAAAATTTTCAGACAAAAAAGCGTATAGCACTGGATTGACGCAGCTGTTCATGTAGGCCACGACGTGGGACACGATCTGAGCTGTCACCGTGAAGTACGTAATATTGTACCTGTCTAGAGCCTTCATCAGTAGAATTATCTGAAACAAATATCAACTTCAATCATAGTTAATATAATATTGATCAAACTTTGCATTCGGAGTCACATCACGAGAATAGCGATGAAAAGACAAAAATATTTTGATTTTTTTTTTGTAGGATTAAATAAATATTTTGGTAGCCCTATAACAGTTACATTTTATATTTCGATAATTTACTATTTATATAAGGATAGATAACACAAGTAATAGGTTAAAGTTTCTGTAATCAACAATCAAATATACTTTGAAATATTTTTTTATTATAATTACATGTACGACTACTTACTCGTAGGCGCAAAGTAATTCATGGCGTTCAAACTTAGATCTCTATATATCATGTAAGTAATTGCATACATGTTGAGACTTAACATTTTATATGTCTTGACATTTATTTAAATCAAACCAACGAACAAACGTAATTACCAAGGAAAAGTTTCTGGTCGTTAATTTCATCGTTTATTTTAATTATTCAAGCGAAAAGCATTTATGGGTTCTCAAAAATTCAGGGAGAGTTTGACAAAATATAAATTGAAATTGTGAGTTTCGTATGCCATTTAGCTGTGAAAAAACGGGTTCCATTCCCGATACATACGTTTATACGTTTATACATATACGTTTAGGGAATGGAATCATTTATATACCATATGTATGCACATATATATATATATATATATACACATATATATCATTCATGAATTATATAAATATTATAATAATGCTCTAATTACTATAATTTCTTTGTTTGACTATATTAGACTTTCAAAACTTTAATTTTATTTCCATTTAAGAAAATTGCGCTTATCTGTTTAAATAATAAAAATATAAAGTTGTAGAATACTTATAATTATTATGTGTTATATAATAAAGAAACATAACACTTCATTCGATACCTGGATCGGACACCAGCACACTGCGAACACTACAACGACGACCACAACCATTCTTGTCACCTTCTTCCTGCCTCTCCTACTTTCAGCGGACACTCTTCCTCCAGGAGCACTTTTCCATAGTCTTGATAACATACAGACATACAAAACACTTATAAGCGTCAATGGTATCACATAGGATGATAAGAAGAAGGACATTTGAAAGCCCAATTTGCTATAACCCTGTTCTTCTAGAAACACGCACGACGAGTGATTTCTATGAAAGTAAGAATATTCTCTTTCACCGTGACATATTCCAACGGGAATGGCCGTAGTAAGAATCACAACCCATATGCAAACTATT
Organism: Dircenna loreta; assembly: GCA_963555665.1. Lineage (NCBI taxonomy): Eukaryota > Metazoa > Arthropoda > Insecta > Lepidoptera > Nymphalidae > Dircenna > Dircenna loreta. The sequence continues at coordinate 7,272,910 of OY743097.1, read as the reverse complement.
GCAAATAAAGCATTCTTTTCAGTTCTTATAGACATAGATGCTATTGGATGAACTACTGCCATGAATCTGTCTAAAGACATAAGCACCAGTGTGTATACTGATGCGTGTGCAGTTACTACAATGAAGTATTGGACGACTTTGCACCACCAATCTCCGAATGGCCACCTGGGCATTACATAGTCTGTAGCAGTAAATGGAACACAAAATATAACAAAAAGCAAATCGGCTGCAGCTAAGTTAATGATGAGTAGATTTGTAGTTGACCTCATTCCAGGGTTTGCAGCGACAACAACTACCACTAAAGCGTTGCCGACTAGGCCTACGATTCCAATAAAACCGAAAAATATTGGAACAACTTTGGACACAATATTTTCAAGCATCTCCCCATTTTCGAATTCCGTTGTATAATTACATCCTCCAAGGCTAGCCATTTTTTCACTTGTAAGATTGAGACATATGCTATAAAACTCATCTTCGGTGGACTCCATGTTTGCAGTTTACTATAGCATGCCTACAACATATCATCAGTGTCTTATGGCGTAACTATCGATTTATCTGAAACAAAAATAATTTATTTTAATATTTAGAAACAATGACAAACCAAAGTACTAAAGTAAGTTCTACTTCTAAAATAAGGAGTGTCTCAAGACTTGTAGTTTTGTCGAATTGGTAACATGTCTAAGAATTATAACTTTATTTTTGTTCTCTCGTGTGTTTTTTGGATTCATGACACGTTCTCAACATTTAGCATTCTTTGTTCTCAAAATTATAGTATATTGTTGTCGCTTATAAAAGAAGAATTGTAGCAAATGTAACATAAATACAAAGTATAATCAATGGTTGTTTTTTAGTTCTTATCGAATAATAAAATCATGTCATTAAAATAAACGGTACGTTGTGATAAAGTTTTGTTTTATTTTTGTTGGTTCATAAACTTTGTTGCTACATGTATTGTTCTAAAATGATTTACTGTAGAGATTTTTATGGAATATTTGTAATAAATTATTTAGTATTTTATCACCAAAAAATTTTTTCAGGCAATGAATAAACAAACTTTAAAGTTAAATGCATAATATTAAAATAAAAAACTGTGACTTTACTACTAACAAATATATGAAAACAATTTTAAATATAATAAGTTGTCCTACTATAACCTAATCTTCGAAGAGACAATGATGTGGGTCGAGTGCTCCGCCGTGTGATCAACCACACGTTAGACAAGAAGCCGCCCCTATCCCCTGGCGCAGTGACAGTCGTAAGAGTTAACCATATAAACAAAAAAAAAAAAAACTAAAATGTAAATTGTTGACTATTTTGAGCAAAAAAATTTTTAAAGAAGTTTTCTTACAATTTTCTACTGCGTAATGGTTAAACATTTACGGTTTCAGTAATCATATAAATAAAAAAATATTCAATAGAGACATGTTTAAACCTGCGACCTCACGGAAATTGTCCAGTCGCTCTACTAATTAAGCTTTAGCATCTTTACCCGCTTCGAAAAATGTAGCAGTCTTAATGTAATCGTATTTACCAGAACCGTGCCTCTTTCCCCGACTTGGCAAATTATTGTTGATTTTTTAAACTTATATAGATATAAAAAAAATATTAACAAAGCCTCCCTGCATACATGAATATAAATTATAAGAAAAATAACCAAAGCCTCCTTGAGTTTTACGACGTATTTTCAGTTCTTTGATACATGGACTAAAATAAATATCAGACCCAAACTTGAAAAATAAGTCACTTTTATTAATGTATATCTTTTAACGTATGAATAGAAGATAAAGTGGGTACTTTAGTATTTTCTTTTGATCTGATAGCTGAAGCCGCAACAAAACCACTATTAATCAGAATGTAAAATTATTCTATACTCTCGTTATCATACTCCTACCATCATTCATTCCAACCATGGATGCTTACAGATACAAGTCAGCATTATTCAAGCTGGTAATATGTTTATCTCAACGTCATCTTATAGAACCATTTTTAAAGCCCAGTATGACAAAATATTTAAAGAAAAACTAAATAATAATTATTTTTAACAAGTACAACAATGTTTCATTTGCTACATTTCAAAGGCTTTCAGTAATTAAAACTACTTTGAAGGAACCTTAATACGATTCACTTTTATATACTTTACATCTGATGTGTATTAACTCTTACGGGATTAACACGTAGTAACATTTAGTTATGACCGCTTTTGGTTAGCAATATGAATAAATAGAAGTTATAATTTTATTATTTTGTGAGTATGGCCCAGGGTTTTGATTCGTACATTTTTTAAAGTTGCCTTTCAATATACTGACGTGTGAGTGAAGTGGTTGGAGGTCCCGCGGTGGTGTTGCAGAAATAAATATCTAGTGGAATCATATTATAAATGATGTTATTTTCCTCAGAGACTCCCCGGGTGCGAGACCCAGAGAGGCACATGTCGCGCGCCCTCATCCGACCTTAAAGACATAGCCGCGGCGCTAGCCTCTTGTCGATGGCATGTTATGTAATGTTAACAGGAGTACTTCATTATGTGTTAGTATAATCAAATATCAGTCAAATGATCTCTAAAAGGTTTAAGGTATTCATAAACTTAAATCAACATCGTTGAAAAAATCTTTTTAAATTAATGACTAAGTATTACATCATTTAATATTTGTGAAACTTACTACATTAAGCAGTTAACTTTATTTTTATTTTATATTACGTCTCAGAAATATAATTCGTTTAGCTTTTGCTTATGGCTTTGTTTGCGTTGAACAAGTCAAAAAGTATGTTTTTAAAGGCAGATTAGTTTTCCTTTTGTTGAGATCCCGTCAATATTTAAGCAAAAGATAAAAGTTCTCGAATACTTAAATGGTACCTAAATAGACATCGAATAATAAATAGCGGGTGACGGTGATGGTATTACCTATTTTATATAGCTTTAGGTACATTTTATATAATATTTAATTAAGGTTTATTGATATAACGATATGATTTGCAATAAAATTACGATTTTTGGAGAGACAAGTCTATTTCAAAAATCGACGAAGGTTTTTCAAATTTGCTATTTCATCAGTCAGTTGGGATTAATTTATGACAAAAAATATATAGTTCAAAATAATTTTAAAATATGTTACAGTTCTTAAAGTGAAATGTCACTTGAGTAAATATTTCTTCGTGCAGTCTGAGCGAAGCCATAATTAAAAGAAGTTTGATTGAATGCGACGTCAAGCCGCCCACGACTCTTTGTTCACTGTCTCATCAATATCTTTGCCTTTGCCTTCTCAAATCTTTAAATAAACCAATATTTCTTATTAAGATAACCATGTTTATGAAAATTAATTTGGTATGTAAGTATATAATAGATTTCGAACTTATCTTTCTCTTATTTATTTAATTCATAAATTTCTTACTGTCGCAATCAATTTCATTAGGTTTAAATAACCTGACGTACCTGAACATAATTTCTATATATTCTTTAATGTTTTTTTTTGCATAAACTACTTCATATATTTTTAAAGTGTCATGCTGTTAGCCCTATTGGGTTTGACAGCGTCACCGAGGGGTTCATACCGACCAAACTAAATTTGCCTAAAAATAACTGATTTACTTGGCCTTATTTCGTTCCATAAACTAAATAAAACATTACAATTACTGTACAGGTTTAAGTTATATGTAATGAATAATAATAATTATCAAATTAATATCGTGTTAATAAATCCTAAAGAGTACACAGAGTTTGTTTTTCTTTCGCTTTTATATATTCAAAGGCACTCCATCTCCATGGATTATGACGTCAATACTTGATCTATTCAGTAATACTAATACGAAATCCAAATACCCTTTTCTGACAGAGATTATCCGGGAGCTTTAAAACTTTACGCTTGTCTTCGTATGAAGTAAATTCATTATATTTGAAAAGCTGAAACTTATTTATCTATTAAAATAATCTGTTAAAATACAGAGACACAGTCAGAGTTTCTGTTAGTCAGCGTTATATTGAAACAGGAGTGTGGCATTTTGTAATCACGAATACTCTAGTTGAAATAAAACTCGCTTATAAATTCTTTGTAGTACGTAAATACAAAACTGGATAAACTCAAATTCCCTTTGTAAATATATAGTAAGTGACCCAACAGTAAAACTACCAGTAGCTTGGTAAATTGTAGGATTTAGGTAGTGTTATTTGAATTATTTTTCATAATAATTAATCATATTTATTTATCACGGAGAATTTTCTATCACTGGTCTACTGTGTTATTTTCTGGTACAAATAAAGTTAAAGGAACAAGATTCTTAAACTGATCTATTTTGGCTTTTATAAATAGGATGTAACCAAAATTATCTATTTAAAATAGTATCCATATAATCTTAACATTTTTTAACAAATACAAAAAAAAAAACATAACATACTTTACAATTTTTCGACGAAAAGAGCGACAAAACACAAACTAGTTTTCTCTTTTGTATAGAATGATATCCACCTGTTTTATAACGTCGTTGTCAACTCTAGTTCACTTTTATTCACTTTTATTCACTTCTGGGTTCACGAGTTTCCATTTAGATTTTAAATTGGAACATCTCTTTAAAACAATCTCGCCATAGAAAATTATAAATTAACTTATTACGAGGTTGAAAATATAAGAATAAATGATACGTTCCTGTTGGTGCAAGGAGTCCTGAAGCAGAAGAACGAGAAGACGTAATTATCTCTAAGCTCCTTTCATATAAACGTACTTTGAGATCTACTGGTTCTGAAAATTTTTTTTTTTATTTTGTGAGACTGGTAGAGATCTCTTTGAAAAGATAAGCTACCCTATGTACAACATTTGTTTAAAGTGCTTGTTGTAAATGTATGTACAGGAATAAGTCATAATAAATAAATAAATAGATTGGATGTTGATATAAAAGAGTGGGAATTTAAATAGCAGTTATATTATTGGTCAATTCGTTTTGAAAACCGATACGGTGATATAATTAGTAGAATATTGTAATTAACTTAGGTAACGTTATTTAATATTATCGATATAATATATATGATAGTTAAATTATTATTATTATTTGTGAAATATATTTATAAGGGAAATATTCCCGAACTATATATTAACTGACAATATAAATCAAATTTAATGACCTAGAAGTTGAGAACCATCGGAAGGTAAACGATATTTTAGATCTAATTTGTCAACAACGACGAATTTAGAACTTCTTTAATCTTGATACTGGCAAGTATTGAGTGGGTGTTCTGTAATAGTTCAGAAACCATCAAGACTAATTAAAAACTGGACTTCTTTGATTTACATAAATATTAAAAATATAACTTTCAAATAATTTTGAACTCATAATTGAGTAACAGATAAAAGTAAACCTACCGTAAAATGTTTTCAACTAAAATACCTAAGGCTTTTAAAGTGATGGCCCTCAGGCCAATCCTGTTAAACAGTCTTCGCAGGTACGAGTCCTTCCCATGGAAGTAAAATTTTAGGTATAATTATTTCAAATGTAGATAAACTAAAGATGTCTAAACATACTGATAGCCTATTTCAAAATATATAAAAAGTTAATTAGACTGAAAGGAATAAAGATATTGCATTTATTTTGCTTTATCTAAGAGTTTATATACAGTGTATTGTAGTTTGAGTGGAGTTCAATTTTTATCTTATCTATAGTTTATTAATATTTGAAGTATTTTTAATCACTTTTAAATTCTAATGTTTTTCCTATATATTCAGTGCTCACCACGTTCAATTGACGCCAATTTCGAATGTCATTCAGTGTCTCAGACTAGAACCCTTAACATCAAATTAATTGGCAATACAGATAGAGTTTGTAAGAAACATTTCAATGATTGACTTTCAATGATTGAGTTTTGGACACGGTAAGGTCATGACCTGATTGAGTCACGGACTACTTTTATAACATAAAACACATGGTACCTTAGAGACGAGCACTCGTTTTAAAAATACAACAACTGATTTATATAATTTAACTACAGATTATATTCATATCATAATGCCTTTCAATAAATAAACTATGTAATATTCAAATTTCCCTCTATTAAAAGATAACTCTGCCACATCATTGCTATGTTATAAAAATAGTTTTAATTAATATTTCATAAATTAGAGTAAATTAAAGTCATAAATTAAAACGACGTACAGTTACACAGTCAAGTTAAATGCATTTTTCAGTTCATGTTTTTTTAATGTAATTTTAATTATATTATTTATTCACCCATAATAAAGAAGCCAGTTAAAAATGAATAAAGTAATAGCATTGTTAATGATTACTGTTTAACCAATTTCAATGGTACATCAAACTATGGAGTAACAAGTTATCAAAAATATATATATAAAGAGATTAAATCTTTATTTTATTAATATTATATCGTTACTATTGTGTTGCTCGTATAATCCATGCATATGGAACGAGCCATCCACGAATTAATTTACTTGTGTCCCGAAATCTGGTTTACAATTAATTTATAATGTTATTACATTTATAATATAGTATAGTTTTATTACGATGTATAGCTAACTATATTACATTTATTGATTATAAGTAAAACTATAAATAATATCTTCTATCTTTTAACAAGTAATTTTACTAAATGACAACTTTCACGTTCAAAGGATTTAATCTTCAAAGGACTTTACATATTACCAGAATAATTGAACCAATCATGAATATTAATGAAGAAACAATTATGAGTTTCAAATTGATTGAGAAACCGATATCTTAATAACAACCCTTTACAAATATCAATTTAATGAAGAACTAATTTCACCGAGCGCTTGAAATCGACATTTATATTTTGGCACAAAACATTAAAATATATTTTTTCCATGTAGTCATATCTATGTCGTGTCTAAGTAAAAAAATGACGATTGTCACCAACCCGAGGCAACTGATTCGATATACTCATATTTAAGTATAATATGATCTGATGATTTTTACTGAAACAGATACAATTAAGAAGTTCATAAAGATAATAATTAGAATAAATTGAAGTATTCTATGTATGTAGGAGGTACATTTCAATTTGAATTGAAACTGACTGAGAGTACTTTATCAGATAGTTCGACGCAGCATGTAGGGTTGTTCAAATTCTGTTGAACGTAAAGTTCCTGATTCGTCTTTCTAGACATAATTACAACGTTCATGATAATTTCATTCCTATCCAATGTATTAATTAAATGTCTAAGTGATTTTATCAACAAAATAAACCTTCATTAGAACTAAAAAGTAAAGTAAAGTAAAGTAAACATAATACGATGATAGTTTTATTTGTATTTTGATGAAATACAAGAAGAGATTTGCATGTAATGGATTTTAAAATTTGTTTTTAAATTGAAAAAAGCAATGTACTCGCCATTGTTTTTACAGAGGGGGAGGGGGGAGGGGAGGGGAGAGGAGAGGAGGGGAGGATGTTTTTAATTCATAGTTTCATCTGAACACATCTCTCATATGTATTTTTTTCACCCGCAATATTTTGCTGAGCGGATCACCGGTTTAACCATTTGTGTACACTTATTAGATCGCTTTTTAATTAGCTTTTCTTTAATATCCTTGAAATCTCGAATATCTATTCTCAGTTCAAAGAGCTATTTAAGAATGGCACTTCGATTGACCCATTTCAAATTACAGGAATAAAACACTTCTTTTACTTAATAAGTAATAATAATCAGAGACAATAAGACTGTATTTATTAAAGATTTGAAATAATTACTGAATGACTTATAAATAACACCAACACACGGACTGGTGTGATTTATTAGCTCATTATATAACAACCACATCGAGGTTTAAATTGTATGTTTGTAATACATTATAAGGGCAATTTATATTCTCGTATATAATTATAATAAATAAAACATGAGACCTTTTAAATAATTTAGTATCAATGTACTCTGTGATGGAACTACCGGCACAGTTCAATATGCTATCATACTGAAGAGTCTCTAATAATGAAGAGATTTAAATGCATAGTTGATTTAGTTTATTATGTATAGAATACGTAAACTAATAGATATACCTTAACCGTCTAACTCACAATACACCAGAGCTATAAATCTAATAAAGTTTGATAGAATTCCAACTTGGTATTTAAAAAACGAACTTCTATACATTATTTTGGGTTTGACTTTTTTTTTAAATCATCCGACTTTTGCAAAACCGCCTCTTAATGGAATAAGTTTCTAAATGCTGAAATAAGTACTTAGTCATTTTATTGCGGTTGCACGTTTCGAGAATCGCTTAAGAAAATGACTTTTCTTTATTGAAACTTTCAAGTTCATTTCAACATTTAAGTTTGGGTCAATAGATGCTCTCTAAAATAAGTCCACTAGATAACTCCTTGGCAAGTTTTATTAGAACTGGATCAAAGAACAAACAGACTAAATAACTTTGAAATTGATAAATGTGACATAATTATCAATATACGTCTATTAAAATGTATAAATATTATTGTTACATTACAAAAGATTCTGACGCAGCCTTAAGTGGTAAAGTAAGAATGTTACTTAAACAGTAAAATTACAAAACAATGTAAATTCCTAACGTATTTTTTGTATATATATAATATATACAAAAGAATACAAATTAAAAAGAGTAACTGATTGCTTATCAAAAATATTTGACAGCATTCCACAAACAAAAGATAATTTTATTAATTCTATTACTAGGTATTGTTTATCTTTTCATGTCAAAATATAACATTCATAATTAAAAATATTATCTATTTATTTATTTGGTATTTTTTTCTTGACGTTCAAAATAAAAAAAGAGTACTTTATTCCAGGCAATCGCATTTACAAAAACAAAAAATCAACAAAATAATAATAATAAAAAACTAAGCTTTGATATCCGATATATTTAAGCCCTTCAGCATCGCCTTCAGTCTTGACATTATCCGACAGTCATCTTCAGAGGCTTTCCTAGAATCATAGGACGGCCGGAAAATTTACTGACCACATAACTATATCCATACGAAATTCATAAGATTATTTATTAATATAAATTTCTAATATGTATTACGTTATTATAATTATGTAATGAGTTCTATGAATAACGCTAAGTTTAATATCTTTATGATTTGATTTAAATAATATATTGTGGAACGTAAACAACATTATAAAACTCTAGTAAAACTTTACAACTTTAAACTTTCCCACGCTATGCTTAGAAGAATTCCTCATAAAGAAAATCAAGGTTTATTGAAATATATATAGTTCAGAAAATTTACGTTTGTTTGAAAATTTAAAAATAAAATACAAGATAAAAGTTTGAAGTTTGTTATTAGATCGTCATATATCAAATTATTGTTCGTCTTCATTATTTTAGAAGAAATATAAATAATTAAATATTTAATTTATTATGAAATATTTCTTTAAGATCATTATTTTCTCTAATAATATTACGCTTTTGGTTTTGTTACCCTTCTTGGATTACTTTACTGTCTGAATTAATTTGTAGCTCTATCCTCTGTTACCAAAATAACATTGGTCTATTCTATTAAATTCATCATAAACCAAATATACTATTCAAAAATAAGGACAGAACATTTTCTTTAAAAGAGAGTTAAATGACGTTTCAAGCTTTTAATCATAAATATATACGATAACTTATTATTTAGAATCACATATTTAATAGATCATAATAAAAATGAGCTAGAAGATTTCGCATTGAAAATAAAGTTATTTGTTCAAGATAGATTATTGTATAACAGTTACATCTGGTCTAGACTTTAGTAATTTAAACACCTAGACATCTAGTCTGCAAGAACAAATAACTTGGAGGTAATATTGGATGCTGAGTGTCGACAAGACGACGGTAAGACATGATATAATAATATCTGATGTGTTTTCCAAGAGTTGTAAGACCGGTTTACATTTCAATCAAACTATTTTGATGTCTCTCACACACAGTTTGCGATTTGTTTTAAGCAATATTTTCTTGGTAGCTTAAGCACGTTCTAATATTATTATCAAAGTATAAAGATTGTTTTTTTTTACAAATGTTGCAATAATAATAAAGCGACTTGCATATTCTATTTTCTAGATATAATCTAGAGAAAATATTTTCTAAGTTGAGACTCATTCAAACAAATCTATCTAACGCTTATTAAATATCTAACGCTTATTATAATACACTAATAAGTGTTAGACAGATTTAGAGCTGTTAGGTTTTGACGTTCTTAGCTCGAAGTTAAGGCATTATATAATTACTATGGCTTTGAATGTTTATAATTAGAATACTATAAGTCTATACGTAGAGCTAGTAGAGGTGGTTGCGTTGGTTATTATTATCTTTATTCTCATATATTTGTAGTTTTTGAAATAGTCAGTAAATTAAATTTAAGTTTCTTGACGGTTCTTGTCAATTGACTTTCAAAAACAGTCCCGTATCAAACGTGACGTTTCTATTTTGAAGAGGCATATACTTATACATTGCTCTTAAAATATTAAGAATTTCTACAAGTTGAAGTTTTATCAATAATACTAATATATTTATTTCAATATTGAAAGATGGAATGTGCTCCAAAAAACATATTGTGAAATTAAGATAAACAACATTTGTCTTTATTTTAGAGATTTATGATGACATTGTAGTAGTTTGAACTGTACTATCATAGTGACAACGTTATAATTATATTAACTTATTTGAAAGGACATTTAAATATGAAATTGTATATAAGAAATAAAAATAAAAAAATCTAAAGAAAGTAAAAATAATAATTGTTTTTGTGACTAAAACATCTAGTTGATATTGATAGTTGATATTCAAGTGTGAAAATCTTGTCAATTTTCTAAGAGACTTTAATTTGAAGAAACTTTTAATACATTGGGTGCTGCTTCAAAATAAAGAAAAATAATAACTCAAAAATATATAAAAGAAAAGTTAATTATAAATAAAATATAAACCCAAATGTAAAGACGCACGCCTGTAAGATAATAAGGGGTTAATGTAATAAAGAATTCGATTGTTTTTTTGCTGTGACCGTCACAAGGTGACACCATGTGATAAGTATATAAGTACGAGTGATATTATTTCTAAGCTGGCGACTCTTCTAATCTATATAAATGAACTTTTCAATAAAAATCTTATGTTCTATATTTTATTACATTTAAAATGAATTCTCAAGTTATATATTCAACTCAATGACCAGAATTTGTCATTTAAGATAATGTCTATAATAGGCAAAATGTTTGAGTTACTCATATTTTCTGTATCATCAAACGACATATTAATCAAATAAATAAATAAATATTATCACAAATTAGATTCTTAAAATCAAACGTAAAAATAATAAGTCTCAAAATAGCTTGAAAATCCGCACTATATTATTGAACGTGTGATTTTGCCACCGACTTTGATGTCTAAATACTTCAACACTTAATTATATTTTCAATGTTTTTCGTCTTATTTGATCGCTTTCTTGAAACAATTTTATTTATTTTGTAAGCTCATATTTTTCCGGGCGCGCGACACGTTCAATACAAGTTCAATGTTATTTAGTTCCTACCGTCCGTCCGACAAAATTGGATTTAGGATGCCCAGGGAAATATAACAATATACATACATTCGGTGAGAAATATGAATAAAAATTATGTATACTCATCAAATGTAGTTCAAATATGTAAGTGTCGTGCAATTTATGGCTATTGTACAGTTAATATTTAAAAAAATTAATGTACGTCAGCTCATTTCTTAGTACGTTATACATGTGTGCAAAAACTGCGTATCTTTCCAAATTGACCCAACCGAGTTCAAGATGCACAAAACTCAATTTAGCTTAAGTAAGTTCCCTTCCATCATTAGTTCAATAATTATGTTAGTAAGTAAGTTAACTGTATCTACCCACCGCCCGTCTGGTGCAAGTGCCATGTTATTAGATTTTGAAGAGCTAAAATTAGGTTTCAGTATAAATAATGTTTCATGGCGTTACAATATACGTTACAATATAAAGAAATGTATTCTTTTGAAAGTAAACATATTTTTTTGTTCAAAGCAGAGTGATAGCGTCAAGATGTTTTAAATGTAAACGGGTTCCTGTAAATATGATCCACTAATACAAAGCAAAAACGAACAGGAAGACAAACAATGAAGTGTTTACTAATCTTTTATCATAGTTAGTTTATTATTTCCTTGTACTAAGAATTCTTTTCAACGCTTATTTTTAAATGTGTAGATACCTTTTATTTATATATATATTTATTCAATTCAAAAAAGTTTTTGCAATGATTTCTTTGTAGCAAGAGTTCATGAAATTATCTTTTAATTTTTCCTAATTCTATCGTCTTTAATAAATAATGAAAATACTCAATGGTTTGAAAAACAACTTAAAATTATATATTATAAGATTTTAAAATCTAAGTTTCCATTAATTGTATTTAGATATATTTTAGCAAAATGTATAAAACATCGAAGGTGGTGATGTATTTATTTGAATCTCCATTAAAATGTTGCTTTACGTGTAAACGCTTTATCTTTCTTATAAACATGTAATAAATGTTTCTCGTGCTTTTATATTTCTGATTTACAGCACAGCAATATATCCTTAAGCAATCACGAATGTACCATTAAACTAAAATGGCCGCTAAAGTTAATTCGCGGTGACGTCAGAGCTTGCGTCCTGTAGCGTGACAATGAGACGCGGCCGGACAAACACATGAAGTATGGACTTCATTACTTCCCCGTGACTCAGTAAACGAAACAAACACTAGCGTACAACGTGATCATAGACAAATATGTCGATAATATCAATATTTATCTTAATTACCAAAACGGAAAGTCTGATAAATAATAACATTTAATTTCCAAGCATTTAGAAACATTAGAAATATAGTTAATCATCATGATTTAACAATTATAATAGAATATAGACTTTCAATTTCTAAACCATTTTGTATAAAAGAGTTCCGTAAAAGGAACACTCAAAACGAATATATACCATTCTGAAGTTTTCAAAGTTATTATTAATTTAAAGATACATTTTAATTTACTAAAATAATTGGAAAAACTCCCGACTGAATTCTAAAACGTCTTGTGTAATGCAGGCTAACAAGTAACGACGAAAGTTCCAAAAATTTTACGAAAATTATCTAGCGCTGTCTTGGTAATCTACTAAAATGAACAATTAAAATGCAACCTACACATTAAAGCCAACCAACTATCCAATTCTGTATAGAAGAAGATAAACCACTAATTCATTTTTTTACTTATCATTAACCTTTATCAAAAATATGAAACAAATATATCAAGTAAACTATCTCCTAGCAGCTCTCATGAGACCTTCATTGACAAACTTCTCCCGTGCTCTTTTATTTCCAAAGCAGGAGACATCTCAGTACAATGGAATAATGCTTGTCACACCTTGTAAACTAAACGTCATGTTCTCTAAACGTCCAGTTATAATACATGAAAGATGACTGGAAATACAAAAACAACGTCGTCAGGTCAATACACACTACACGGAGGTTGGTGACATTCTCTATATTCAACAGTCACTCGTTAATAGTTTGACTTATCTTCCTGTATTACATAATAGAATGAATACGATTGATATAATTATATAAGCATTATTTACTAATATTGGCAGTGTTCAGTTTTAAATATTATATCATATAAACTTTAATATTATCTTTTGTGCTACATAAACATGTTTGTATACACATTAAATCATCCAAAAATTAATTGAGTTTCAAAAAACGGTTTATTTTCAAACTTTACCGAGTCTGATTATAATATTTCATATTATGTAAAAAAATATTATTAAAGTCCTTTTTTATTACCAAGTATTTGACTACTAATCGTTGTTGTTAGAAGTTTATTTTGTAAGTGTATTTTGAAAGTGCTGATCAACTGCGCGGTTTATCGCAGTCTGAGTGACGAGTCGATAAAACTGCCTGATGGGTTAACGCAATCTGCAGTTCTGGGAGCTGTTTGAAATTTGACGCCTTTGAAAACTAGCGATCACAAATATCGAAGTAGCTAGCTGTCAGCAAATGGAACATTAGGTTCGTTGTTTAAACAAAGTGTGTCGTATTATTTGAAAGCTATTCACACACGTTTCATCAACAATTTTTAAAGAACGACATATCCACCACGAGCTTTGACTCAACAATTCTTAGAAAGTATGATATTTTATTAATGACTTTGATTACTTATTTTTTAGTTTAAAACTATAAAATCGTAATTAAAACATTTTTTTCTCTTTAAACTTTAAGTCAATATTTTCAATAGGCATAAATATTTAATCAATACTACAAACTTCTCGTTTATTTATTTATACTAACATTTTGTATAATTTCCATAAACCGTTTATTATTGTTATCGTTATAAATATAGGGACGATTCCTTTCTAATAATAAATACACAATGACATCAAATTTAATGACTTGAGGTAATAAACACTTTCCCGATGAAAAGGCGTCAATTAAATTTCAATAACAGCTGTTAGCCGTCGTCGCCATTAACAAGCTAGATATAGACATAAAATAACAGCATGACTTGGATTTCAGCAAAATTAAAACAACGAGTAAGTTACAAGTGCATGTATTGTGAAACAAACCCCTTGCAGTAAAATAACAAAAAATCAATGAGTAACCAGACTTCGGCACTACTACTAAAAGTAATTTCAGTTAAATTAAACATTAACAAATATTTCACGTAACTTCTATTATTTTACTTACTCGACAGAATAATTGCTCCTAATTACCATTGGCTTTGTAAATAAAACAATCAAAGCTTCTGTAACTCTCCTTATGAAATAAAGATGTTTATATGAAATAGTCGACCATCAGATGAGACGTTCAGTGGTGTCCTTGTCCGTGTCCTTGATAGCGTGAAAACTAAAATTAACTCAGAGAAGATAAGTGATGCCTTTTTTAATTACGAATATGTACCTATAATATTAAAATAAATATATAAACTATATATATATTTATTTTAGTATTTAGAGATGTGAAATTATTATAAATAAAATAACTAGGTGGTAAGTAACAACATAATATTATTAATGTATAAAAGGCACCCGAAAATAAATATTATTATAGTTTACTAGATTTCATATAATATTATGGCTGAAAATATCTAAACATTGTTACAACCTTATTACCAAAATTTAAAGGCAAGAACCTTTTGTGTCATGTCGAATTTTCATTTGCAGTTTAACAAAATAGAAACATAGGTATCTATTTTCTATCTTATCAATGATAAAAAAACTCATAAGAAGTAGCACTGATAAAGTACTGTTATAAAATTCAATTGTTTTTTTTTATAGTATTTTTTTTAAATATATTCGTTAAATATATATTGTTTTTTAATGTATTCGTAAATATATAAAATCTTACCACATTATAATAATTTTTATTATTTTGGGACGAAGATTTCAAGTTTAAAACACAAATGGTTAGTACAATTTTTCATTGGTATCGATACTTTGGGCGGAGTTCAAGAAACAAAAAACGAGTAGTTGAATATTGGATTTATCAAAGAACTATCTATTGAATGTGACGAGACACGATTTCATCTCAGAGACGATTTCATCTCAGAGACATTTAGATAAAAACATTTGTAAACGGACTATATTGATTTATTTTCAAATCTCAGAAAGAATAAATGAACTTATTTTATACAACGAAAATATATATAATATAATATTATACACATAAAAATTATACAATGTTACAGTGGATGTAGTAAGTCATTAAAAAATTTTAGAAATAGTTAAATAAAAGTGTTCAAGTATGTCTGCCATTATTTAACAGTAAGTAAGTTTTATTTGGTTATTGACAGGACAAGTCTCCCTGAGCAACATGGCATGGTTGCTCTAGCGCTTGTTTACTGAGTCTGTAATGCACAGCGGTAATGCAGCTCAGTTAATTCTGGATTTCAACAAACATAGTCAATTCCATCATCGGTTACCAATGCTCTGTCTAAAAGCATTCTTGGTTCGTTATGTACAAGTTACATAGTAATTGTAATTATATAAGTATAATATGATTGTTTACAAACAATCTTTTACAATTTATCAATTCAGATAAATGTAAGAAAGCGACAACGATATTTGCTTTGCCTGTCGTAGATTATACCAAGAGTTAACCTGTGCGTCAGATTACAATACTCGTATATGTGGGGGAGCCAATTCATGATAAAATTATAAATACTTTCATACATTTCATTTTATATATTTGTAAAACTTTTTTTTGCAGCATATGAAACAAAATAAATAGGTTTAAGTGTGAGCTACTATTAAGCTTTTACTCTTTTGATTGTGAAGGATAAGAAACTTTGAGTAGTACAAAACAGTATGATTTATTACAAAGAAAAATATTATTTTCAACAAAAAGGTTTTTCCGGGAACACGCCTTGCCGAATACATCCCTTAAGACCACTCGAGCACTGCCGCCGGTGAATAAGAGTTATTTATTGTAATGAAATATTATTAATGCTTGTACAAAGCAACTTTATAAAATAATAGTAAATATATATAAAAAATCTTAGTAAATAAAACAAACATTTTGCGCTAAAGCAAAAATGCAATCAGATCAAAGATGAAAGGAGGTTTCCTTGTGACGATTAATTAATGAAAATATCTCTGTAGTAATGAGACATTCCTGTCTCGTTTTAAAAGGTATTTCAGAGCAATGTTAATTATTGTACGATTTCAAAAGTCTCCTTTTTTTCAGGTTGTTATTTCTATTTCAAGATCAAACAACTACCACAAATCAACCGCAGCAGAACCCCAGAGTCCAGACTTCAGTCCAGGGTCCAGTTTTTTCTTTTTCTTAATCTTATATATGAATATATTTATTATTACTAATTTTTAAATATAGAAGGGTCATCATCTCGTCAAGACAAGCACTAACTGTTTTAAAATGATCTCAATCAGACATGTGCCATTTATACATAAAGTTGTAAAGCTGTCTGCCTGTCATCGATACAAATAATATCACTTTATGTTTACGGACTTTTTTATATCTTGGTCATAAAAAGATAATTTAGTATCCATTAAATAATAGTGAATCATGTTTATTTTTTATATCGTACATTTATTTGTAGACTTCACGCCAAAGGTTGCGGAAACCGACGGAGCTATTATTTTTACGTAGAAACAAGTTACATAGTTAGATAAGAGCCATCTGTAACTTATATTTAAAAGTATAATTGATGTTCGTGTCGGTATTGAACTTTAATAATACCTCTAGCAACTTATTCAAATTATTCAAAACAATGTCAGTTTGTAGAAAGAACAGCCGTGATACCTAAAGAGAAAATAAATTCAAAAATATTATATCATTCCTGTCGTTATACATTTCTTTATAAGCACCAACTGGAATTTTTCTTTCAAAATAATAATGAGTCTATGAAATAAATAGGTCTTATAATAAATACCGATAAAAAAATCTTATATACTATAATAGAAGAATAGAAAATTTTTTTCAATCTTTTCTTAAAGTATAATTAATGTTTTGACAAATATTTTTATAAGATATTTATTACATTTATTTGCTTTCCTAGATTTTCCAAACGAATACATTTTTTCAATCGAATTTTCTTCAAATGTTTTCAATATTTTAGGTTATAAGAAAATTATTTTGTAATAAGTAAATAAAAAGCAAACTGCACCTTTATATTTTATTATTTTCACCCACACAAATATATTCAAAATAGATTTATTTTATAATATTTAATTGAATACTATACATATTACATAAAACTAACCTAGCAGGATTACTGTAAGAGTACACGATATAGTTTTTCAAAGTGGAATATTTATTTTTAAACTTGAATACTTTTAAAATTCATTAACTATGTTAGTATAAAATATTTTAATTTCTTCATATTTCTGGAATCAAAAGCGTCACAAGCCGCGTGTAGGGCTCGTAAAGTAAATCTAATGGAATTCCGTTTATGGCGGAATCTTTTAAGATGGTACATCTTTTACTGCATTTTGCTGCTGACGATATTATTTTATGATGTGATATAAAGTCTTGTTTTATTTTTACTTAAGAAGGTGTAATTGAAATTAATTGAAAATATATTTTATATTTTCATTATTTGGAAATAATAATTGAGTCGTTTATGTTTTTAAAAGCTTTCTCTCATAATGACACAAAAACTTTATTTAAGTTATATTGTAAATAGCTATGGTATCTACTTAATATTATAAAGTTAGTCTTACTTTTGTAAAGAGACAGACAAACCAAATAATGTAGTTGATATTTCTTACCAAAATTGTTTAAGTAAAAATTATTAGCACAAAAATGGAATGACACAACCCTTCATTGAACGATGACAGTAACGTGCTTATCTATCTTTTCCAAATTGCTTCTATTGCATGGTATTTAAGCTCCAACTGCTTCAATTTAAATGCCTTTACGACTATTAGACGAGAACAGCCCTCTGTGCTGACCTGATTTGAGACAGCGTATTCAATTAGTGCTCGTATCATTCTGTTCTATTGTATCACACTTACATAGAACTGCAACTCTTACTATTATTAACTAGTTCAAATTTAATTATTGATTACTTTTGTAGAGAATTCATTGTTATGGTTAGCAAATATTTTTTTCAGTTAAATGTAGATTAATAATAAATATTTGATAAAGCTTTTAAAAATACTGAAAAGAGCTATAATACACCCTCCGATATATACATCGGTGTTAGAAAAGACTATTTATTTTCTATAATATAGTAATATTTTAATTTTATATAGTGTTATTATACTGTCGTCTATTATTAATTTTTATAACTTACTGAAATGTCATTTCACATTTTTTTTATTTTAGGACAGACAACGCGTTCTGAAAACCAACGAATTTTTCTTTTAATAATTTAAATTCTATACTCACATTTCTTATTCATACATAACATCATGTATACAATGACAGTGTCAAAATTTTCAGGTGGAAGACCCATTCTAGCCATTAGCCAATTAGGGAAATGGGTAATAAACGTTTCGTATTGCTGCCACTACGTGTAATTGACGTTTTCCGTCTGGATTAGCTGACTCCATTGACGTCAATACACGGTGGAATAGGTTACACGAAAAAAAATAAAACCTTAATAGATGCGTTCATTGGAGGTAATAATAAAATTGACATTGACAACTACTACTGTTAGACAACTGGTATTGACTCCGATATAGGACATGAAGGAAGTTCAGAGTCTGTTTATATAAGAGTAATTTGCTTTTTTTCCTTACAGGCATATCAATCTTATAATTTTAACTTTTTATCAATATTGTCTTAAATCAATAGAAACATAGTTATTTATTAGCATTTAGTTATCATAAAATATTCTTTGTAGATCTTTACTTTAAGCTAAATACATGTTGTCATCGGCCTCATTTAGTTCAACGAGCCATCAACGACGGAAAGTTTATTAAAGACCACATGCCAACTTTAGATGAATCTACTTATTTTTTCATGAACATAAGTTTGAATACTGAAAATATCAAAATTCGTTTTGAAATACGTCTTATAAATATCAGAATATTCCATTCTTTATTTATTGCTCAAAACGTCATCTAAAGTTTGCACACCTGCAGCTTCTGTGAAGAATGTTTAAGAAGAATATGATAAATTGCAGATAACATTTAAAAATGTAATCTCAAATATTAATTCTAATACCAGTAGCGTAGAACATATTTTAGATTGTAAGTGGTCGCTGTGCTAACGAGAACGCCCCATCAGCTGTACTGACGCATTAACGTTGAAACAGAGCTTTTCACACAACTTGCACTTTACTAAACTCTAATTGCAGAACAATGTTACAAAACATTTGCCCTTGTAGAACATTTAAATTAATCCTAAACATTTATAATTAACTAGCTATGCCCTGCTCGTAGAGAGTTTACTCTAGTTTGGTAAAATAAAGTATTTTAACGGTACTGATAGAGTTTGTTAGTATTTGTCAATATCCAATTATTAAATGAAATTAAAAGTACATATCTTAAACGGTCCTGTCTTAATTCTCACTCATTTTAAATTTCAATTCTCAGTTTATCTTACAAAAATTATATAACAAAGCTTGTTTCTAAATTTACTTTGTATACTTGGCTGGTTTCTCCTTTCATTAATATAATATGTTCTTTAAAACTTCTATAAAATTTAACTGATTTTCAAATATTATTTGTTATTTCGTAATCAAAGTCTATCTCGTCTTGGTCTGAAGTATCAACACAATACTAATTGTGCTTTGTGATTTCATGCAGTGTTTTGTGATTTTAAGACTTTATTATCTATGTACAGGAATATTAAATATTTGTTTTAAAAAGGTGTTTTTTTTTGGCAAAATTAAATACTAACTAATACTTTAAAATGTTAATATTTTTAAAAATAAATTTTGTTTAACTAATAATAAGCTAAATATAATATGCAATCATGTAGGTATAAAACTTCGTTTAAATACTAATATTTAAATAGAACTAGAAGATATGCTTAGAAAGAAAATTTTAAATCGCATAATCATAAATACCGGTCGTAAGTTTCAAAGTTTCTGTGGGTTTGGTCCAACACCTCTATTCATATATATATATATATATTTAGTTATTCATTCTATAAGAACTGGCGACAATCAATTCTGACATCAGACTAACATATACTAGACATTGGCGGTGACACCGTTAACAATGGACCAATGTTGAAAGGTTTCGTATTAAAGAATTTCTTATATATTATTTTATAAAACATTAGCTCTCTGCACTTTCTCTCCTTATAAACATTAACTGTGCCTGTTCGAACTCCTCTGTCGAATATATTTCGTAAAAAAGGTACAAAGTTATTGCTTCATTTATTAGTAGAATGATATAAGTAGCCACAGAACTATAAATTCAACATTTTGACAAAATATTCAGATATATATTTCAGTATCTATTTCAAGTTATTTAATTAAGTGAGAAGATTGGATCGTTTACGTGAAAAATGATATCAAACGTTTCTAAGCATAAAAGACTGTTCCATTTTCTGTAAGCTCTTACACGACTAAGAGAATTTAAAGTCAAGTGTGTTCTAAGTACCCTTCAAAATGTTACCTACAGTTATATTTAAGCGCATAATGACAGACTTAGTTTGTTCTCGTCAGTCTCTCATTAATTATATATTACATAATATATTTTTAAAATGCCTTCCTATTAAATGTTCTGTGTCAATGAGCTAGTTGTTTATTGAAAAATTATAAATAATAACATCAACGGCTGAAGACAGGTGACATCACTTCTTACTGACATAAAAGATCCACCAGAACAACGACGATTTCAAATGTTGCTTATATTTGATATATTTTATTGTCGAATAAAATAAACTAATACAATAAGTCCGAAGTAAATAATAATCCGTATATCATTTAATAAATTCATTAAATAAAAATCCAAAATTGAATTCGTGACACAAGTTGTTCTATTATTAGATCAACTCATATTTATTTGATAACATTCTTTCAACACTCATATTACACGTTGGCTCGTTAACACAGAATAGCGCCTTAAGTGAATTTTAAGCGATTCTAAGATTTTTTCCTTCGTATTGATATCATAGCGCGTCTAAAATATAACATCGAGGGAATCATTTTATACGTAATAAGTACTTATTCCAAGGACTAAAAACGGAAAACTCATCAATGTTTCAATACATCACTGAACAAAATCCTAATTTAGAATTGCGTTGGCGAGCTAACAGCTATCACGTGACACAGACCACGAGGACATCACGTTCTCGTAGTTGCGTTAATATTATTGACATCAAAAAGAAATACAAACTTACCATGAAACAAAACACAACGCATGGCCTTGAGGGACATTCTAGAATCATTTAACTACAGCGTAAAGTTAGTTATATATTTTAATGGTCCTTGCTCTTAATTACTCGGAGGTAATCTGATAGTAAATAGCTATTACTTTTCGAATACAAATATTTGAACAAATATCTTCTAGGTTTGAAGTTAGTTTTACCCGACATCTTATTTAGGATTCGGGACATACACCTCTGAGCCAAACTTTAACGTCCGAACTGAAGCCTTTGTTTTATTTCATTTAGAATATTTACGTTCGTCTGCTTTTAAACAATTCATCTTAAGTCTACAGCTACGTACTGGACCTCTACAGATCTACGAATACTATATCAATAACTCATTATTATACTTTGACACATACATAACCCACCTCATTCGTCATTTATAAGTTTCACCTACAGTTTAGATATATTAGAAATTTAATAAGAAGATCAAGCGATAAATATAATTAAATCGTCAAAATAGAACGTTCATTAAACTTAAATGTCACAAAATGGTCTCCCTTCATCGGTAGGACAAGCTATATATAAAAAATATAATTAATTGTACACTGAAGGGTGAATAATATATTATATCTTATGTTGCTTAAACATTTCCATGTTTTATTAGGTTTAAATATGTTTTCTAAAATTTGAAACTAAAAATACAAACCATAGAGGTCATAACTCATAAAAATAAATACTAAATAACATAGACACATTTTATTTACAAATGTACTATTTATTTTGTAAAAACCACCTAAACTTTTGTATGAATACTATAATTGTACCTACTAATTGGTTTACATGAGAAAATGAAATACTCGCTCGGCTTACATTAATTTACTTACATAATGAAATGAAAATAGTCTTTATAAATAAAACGTTAAATACATGAGGGTCGAGTACTTTGATAATATTGATAAGTCTCTTTACCACGGGTTACTCAATTTATTTTTTCTTAGATTTTGTTTTACGACAGATTCTATAGTCAGTACAGATTATTGATAGAGTTGGTTTGATTGAGCTGGTTCTTCAACATGTCCCTTTGGAATAATGAGAAAAAAACTTTAAATTGTTGCTATTTTTAACATATTTTATTAATATCATTTAATGTTGTTATGCTAACATTATAAAATCTCTGGAAGGTATATAAGTAGGTAATTACTTTGTGGTATAAAATAATAAACGTTTAAGTGCTTGAAGAATTAGGAATTTAAGATAAAGGTTGTATATCATTACTTCATGTTTATAAGAAGTAGCATGATGTTACGTTTGAAAATAATATTTCTAATCAAAACTAATACGTTTCTTTTTCTGACATCTCTGCTAAAGCAAAGCACTGAATATATTGAGGAGCCGCCGAAGAACGTGTTTCTTTTACTACATTGATTGTGACTTGTGACGGTGTTTTAAAATACAAAATCAACAATTTTCAAAAGAGATTGGCCCAAAATTATCAGAGAAGTGGGAGAAGTAAATCTTAAAAATCATTAATTGTGTTTTTACGATTATACGAGAAATGTATCTATCATTCGGACAATGACACTGAGGCTGAGGGAGTCAAAGGAAAAGATTTAAATTACTTAGACAGTGTTTTATACTGAGTTTTATTTATTTACATAATATTTATATATAGGACTTACAGTTATATAACCAAAACGCTTAGGTTTCCTATTTAACATCGGATTTCTAATATCTGTTATTAAAATAACATCGTTGAGATTTCAGTGCAATGTCCTTTGTCAGCCTCGACGATGTCAGCACCCATTAGTATAAAAAAAGCTTTCACAAAGGGTGCTTTAACGTGTCAATCCGGCTTGTATTGACATTATCAATTTAGGCATTAAGTGCTTTATCGTACACCGGTTATTAATTTTCGTGGTTTAATTATGTTTATATTATAATATCATTTATATAATGAAGAATTAATTATTAAACCAAGTGGTTTCAGGAAAATTACTTTTAATAAATTGCTGACATATTAATCTCTATAGTTTATAAAAAACTACTTTTATTATTTTAGAATGTTATCAAGACAATTATTAGTATTGAAGATAATTATTTGTAGAGATCTATTTTCAAAACGTACCTCCCTAATCGTGGACCGTCACAATGGAATCGTAGAGCAATAAAAGTGAAGAAAGAAATCGGTCTCTAATTCTCCAGTCCCCAAATTAAACAACAAGCATTTTCCGACCAAAGATTTTCCTGTTAAAGGACCTCTTGGGACGTTTAAATAACCATTTCAATGTAAATCACAATCTTCATTTTAATAAAGTACGATCCCAAATCACAAATAGTGACCTATACTTTATTTATTTATTTGTTAAATATTTATCAAAAACATATCAATATTTGATATTTATATTATAACAAATCACTTTGTTAATTTTTGTTTCTAAATTAAAAACAAATGTTCATTCATATAGCTTTCAGAAACTCAATAAAAATAAAAACTCTGACTCATTAATCTGGATAGAAAAGAGTTAATAAGTTTCAGAATAACCTAAATACCTTAACCATTCGAACTAAATTTTACTAAAAAAATGTGAATATATAAAAATGTATCTTACTTAATTTCGAGAAACAATTTTAACAGGTACAAAGATACAAACATTTTACTTTACCGACTATTCATATTAATTAGTATTTTTAGAGAGACAGGCTCATGAGAGTAGAACCTAATGGAGCTGGAGTAAGAGTGTGTGACTTTTAATATACAACTATGTATGTGTGCTCATTTAACCACCTGTGGTTAGAGGAGAGGAGGTTAGAGATTGCTGAGCCAAAGGTCGTTGGTTCGAGTTCATGACTTAACATTTCTTTATATTATTTAATATTTTTTTATATATATTCAAAAATATTAGCCATTTCAAAATAATGAACATTCAATTTTGCACCCGAATCCCAAATGACTTCTTTGTATTACATTTATCTGAAAGAAATCAAAAATATGTTGCGCTAGTTTACGTCTGTTTTGTAGATTGTTCCTCTTTCTTGAACCACAATTCCTAGAATAAAGTCTAGAAGAAAATCTTGAACACAGATATATTTAAGATCTACTTTCATTTCATTAGTTCTAATTACGGTATTAAGTTACAGCTATGTGAGACTTTACTCCACAAACCAAATATATAAATTAGTTTTCCCTCATAAAAATGCCCGGCGTCTTCATCTATAATTATTATGACATCGTTAAATATGTCTGTACGGGCCGTGTGTCATAAAAAATAAATAATGTGAGTACAAAAGACTAAATAGCTTTAACTTATGCTTCATATGTGTTTGATATATAGACGATAAATGCCAACTTACATTACAGCTGGCGCCATTTCAAACACACATATCTCGTCGTGTAATAAGCTCAGAATTGTTCATAAAAATGATTCCTTATATATATTTGTATATCAGAATGGTATCTGAGTTTCATGAAATTTTGGTGTTTGTATACACAAAATATCTTCATACAAATATCTTGTTTTCTTATTATTTGTAACTATTTCTACTACAAGTTTATATGTGTGTATGTCTTTGTATGTGTGTGTGTCTGCCTGTGCCTGCTATAAACAATATTCGCTCTCATAACAGACTTGAGAGATAATAAAATGACAACATGGTCGTCAACAAAGATGAATATTTACGAGTGAGGGAATTAATTCTGAATATCAAGTAGGATATCACTTCCCCCATAAAATGTAAATATCCTACAGCTTCTACTACAAAGTACTGGTGGGTATTGTGTTGGATGTTGGAATGAACTGAGTCTTATTTTGTATATATCTTATAAAATAGGTGTAATTTGTGCATCGACTTATTGACTAACCTCTTTGAAGCTAGTGAATTTATCGATTTTTTATCCTAATTATTCTGGGTCAGCACAATGTGTCTGGCATTTTGCAACCGATTTTGCTAAAGTTTTTAGAACTGACGTCCGCTGGACGGCAACCCTCCTTGGAATGTGAATTGGTTGAATTTCCGCTACCTTTCGGCTTTGTGGTGAAGGTGAAGGCATGCACTGGCATTTGTGTGTCTTAATTGGCTTTTATCCTCCTGATGCTATTATAAGTCGCACTACATGTGAATAAATCGAAATTACATTATATGAAACCCAGTTAGATATGCCGTAACTTATTTTAAATCATTAATCTTCTATACCTATATGGCAAAACAAACTAACAATTAAGCATTATTGCAACCGATTACAGATTTATTTGATTACATTCGACACCAAAATACGGCTATATATCAATTCGGAAGTCAATTTTGATTTGTTGTTACTGAGTATTGAGTTTCCATTACTCCATTTGTCACGACTGTCAGGAGTTCGGGAAGTTTTAAATTTAATTTATTTTCTGAAGTCAATCTTCTATTGTCATTGTTTCATATTTATCACCTATATTTTGTCTAAATTTAATTTATAAACTATTGTTTAAATACCACTATAATATATTGATATATGAATTACTATGATATCACACACACACATATAGAATATTCTGTCTGTGGTCTGTACGAGTACATCAAGTAACCGACTTGAATCAAGGAAACGTAAAGTTAATGTTACAGTTGTTTTATATGATAATGGGTCGTTTTATTGCGACTCAAAGTGCCGGTAATGATAATAAATTATCTTATTTTCTCCTTTGTATAAACATCTGACCAGTTTGCTTGGAATTTGCAGTTGATATGTGTTTCAGTTAGAATATTCTTGTTTGCAAAATTTAAAGCGCATTTAATGGATTTCACTTTGCATAAATAACGCAAAGGGGTCTTACGTTTTTAAAAAACTTCTCGCTTTGTATTTGGTTATGTAGAATTTAAATATTAATTTTAAATAATTATTCTGCTCATTTTTTGTGTATTTTATTTTTGATGAAATACTTTTCAAATATTTTTACCAAAAGCATACTTATCCCGTCTCGTATTGGAACGAACAATTGAATGGTAAATAAGGTGTAAAATGAGAAAACCGAGCAGATATATCTCACGTTACGAACACTCAAATAATTTATATAAGGCTGCTTGACGTTTCATGTTAGGAGATTTGTTTCAAGTCAAGAAAAGACAATATGATACCCGTCTATGAATTTTCTAAAGTCGGGCTTTAAATGAATACAAAGAAAAGTAAATAGTAGGATAAAATCCGTTAAATTCTACTTATGCCAAGAGGTGTCAATGGTACCGACAGTTTTAAGATAGAGCAACATCTAACTACTCTTGAGTTTAATCTCTTACATTCCTATTTTAAGATATAAGTCATTTAAAAATGTTTTGTCAAAAAACTTGAAAATATTTTAATATCTCAAATTTTCAAAGACGGTCATTGATAGAAGGCGTGATGTTTTACCGCCTTACTTAGTGCACCGAAAAGTCAATGTTGTCCTTTATGGACGTCTTTCATTATATAAAATGCCAACATCGAGACATATGGGAGGGCTGAAGGAGACAAGGACATAATATAAACACATTATGTGTAAACTGTTTAGACCTTTTAACTATAATTAGATCACTAATGTTTAGCCAACGTACTTAAACCTCTCCACTTATGTATTAAGTTATTATTAAAGTGATACGCCCAATACAATGAGCTGTTTGTATGTTTGTGGCATAGACGGGGTTATTGTCGAATTAAAAGTTTCCCTTGAAAGTATTTTTCAAAATAAATCTTAAAGAATGGTTCCAGTGTATCTAAATACAAAATAATAAAAATAAAAGTAATCTTTACAAAATTTTAAAGTCGTTAATGTTAATTGGATTTATATAAATAAATGCAAAAAAATTAAATACTATTACGACCCTTGAGTTTTTAATAAAACATAGATTTACACATTATTTATAAGCAGATAATATTAATGAGGTAAATATACTAAGAACACATTTCATGTAGTTAGTAATGTAAGTAAAGATAATTACTCATTCCAGTTTATTCCCAAATTCATAAAGTTAAATTTCGTGAGTAATTTATATAGTATTCAATCACCTTCCAGCCTTTTTCGAAGAAAAAGTCGTTAAAAAACAATCATGATTTATATAACATGTGAAATATTGTGGACTAAGCATTTATATTATTTTAAATAAAATAAAACGAAGTTAAACTAATAGCGTATCTCAAGTTAAATTTGTTAGTTAGATGTGGGTGCTACACACACACACACACACACACACACATATCACGTATTCCTGTATACGCGATTGTTGCGAATCGTTTTAAACGTCGGGTTAAATTTAACATGTAATCAAATATATGAGAGTAAACGCGAAAATAGTTTTATTAAAAGTGCACTGCTCGTTCAAATTTTAGAAAACAGTATTTATAAAATTATAAATTTGAAACTTACTTACTCGATATGTATCAAATATAATTGAATATGATTGTATGCTAATATTTTATATTTATAAAAAAAAATACTGATATGCATTAAAATATCAAACGTACAGCGCCATCTATTGTATGCTAATTAGAACCATCGCCTCAAAAGAAAACCTATATTGAGTATAATGAATTCATATATATATATATATATATATGAAGAGGAAACGCCTAAAGAGAGTATATTTAACCCATACATATTGTAATAATTATTTAAAAAATATGGCGTAGTACCTAAATATTCTTACTTTATTATCTACGCATAAATTTGTAATCTCGGAAAATAATTTCTTGATTTCCCTCGGGATCAGAGATAAGACAAAATAGTGAATATCTGTTTATTTTTAAACTAAATGAATGAAGTTATTTTTTGTTATATTTTCATGTTACACAGATTGCAAGCAGTTGCTTAGATAAAAAAGTCGAGAAATTTATTAAAATTTATGCATGACATTTGAATAAAATGTGCATTTACATGAAAAAATAAAAATACATATTAATGTATGAAATTAAAGTTGTATGTGCTATAGATAGTACGTTGAAGGGATCATCTGTTAGTGCAAAGAAAAATAGTAAATTAGAACGACGTACTTTTATTAAAAATAATTAATCAATTTTGTTTATTTATGTATCTCTTACTTAACTTTGTAGCCTGTAATAAGTCTTCGTCAGTTTATTAGTTTAGTTTATATTTGAAATAGTTTTATAAGTATTGAGATGTAATGGAACTTAATTACATTTATATTTTGAGTACAGTTAAAATGATAGGAGAATAGACAAGACTAGGACGATATATTGTACGTTTTTAATTTATTTCCTTAACAGTATGACTCTTTCGAGATTAAGATAACCGAGCATGTCACTATTCCGCTGTACTATATACTGGTCAGCGGGTTGAGTACCTGTCATAGAGTTTATTATAAGATTTACAGGTTTTGTCACGGTATTTTTTTTTTTCACCAGAAGCGAAAATACGTAGAAGCTCGTCTTACGATTGTTTTTGTTACAATCTGTGTATTTAAAGTAAGTTGCGAAGGGTTTTTCAAATACTCTTGAATTCATCTTCATATTTGAGGAATAAGTTAATTTTTGCCTTAATTATTTGTACGTCGTTGTTTCATGTTTTTTAAATGATATTTGTCAATTTAGTGATTTCCAGTTATATTAGATAGATTTACGGAGAGGTAGAAATATTGAAATGTTACACGAATTACTATGTTTCTTCTCATTCAAATAATAATATTCTCGTGCGAAAATAATTAAATGTGTTGATTAAATATCCAGAGGAATATGTCAGAAGAAATCTTGTTTATTGCGATCTCAATTCTCCAGCTCGCTACAATACAGTCTGATATCACGCTCGCAATATACGCGCTCGCGACGCCTCGTTTGATTAGAAGGTAATGTATGGCTTGTAATCATAACAGAAGAATAATATTATTATTAAGAATACTAGAAAAAAAATATTTGAAATTATGATATTATATTAAAATACTTCCCTGGCACTCACTGATGGCACTCACGTTCAGTCAAACAGACTACATAAGTTCTTCGAGGCAGTACCAGTATTTTTTAATTATAATTCATATTACTTTTATATAATTTTAATAAACACTCATTCTTACATAGAATGCGGTTAAAATTGTGCTTTAAGGATAACATTTTCATTTAATAAGACGAGTTGTAATTTGTACAATAAGACGACTTATAATTTGCACAGTAAGACGACTATATAATTATATATATAATTTGTACAGTATGTTATTAGTATAATTAGATTTCTTATAATTTAGAGTTATTCTAAGTTAAATAAGCAAATCAATTACTAATATGTTAAAGATTTTGATATTTAACAAAAATTAAGAACCAATTGAAAACTAATATATATTTATGTATTATAATTATTAATACAAGAAATAAAGATCATTATTCAAAAAAAAGTATTTGAAGGCAGAAAAGTAGTCCTAAAGTATGTTTACTATTTAGAAAATATATTGGATTAAATTTTTAACCGTTTTATTGGATTGGATTTCGATTAAATGTTAAACTGTTACCTTATGAACAAAAGGTATATCGCTGTTGTATTTTTTCGAAGCAATTGGATTTTAAACCGACTGGATACGGGAAATAGCAAATCCGATAAACGGTTGAAGCTGTGGCAGATCTGACACTTTTATCATTGAAATGAACTAACTTTTTTCACAGATGAACTTTTTGAAATATAAATATTAAAATTGATATTTTAAAAAGATCTGTAAAAAAAGTTTGTTTATTTGTTGTTTTTATTATGAATGTAAAGATAAATTTTGTATTATTTAATATTTATATACTTGGCTATCACCTATTGGGCTGAGGTTAATAAAATAAATATACATATTTTTTCCTATTCACGTAACTAGTGTTAAATCTTAGTCACACTCGTTGAAAGTTTTGAATGTTAATAAATAAAGTTAGTATAAAAGAATGTTAATAAATAAAGTTAGTATAAAAGAATGTTAATAAATAAAGTTAGTATAAAAGCCGTATAATTTAAATCCTTTAGTAATAACGTTGAATACTAATATAATATAAAATAATTAGAACACTCACATCGCACCCATTGAAGTCAAATGTCGCCATTACCGTGACATCCTCGACACCTCACTGGCAACGAGACATATGTGTCAAGTGGCATAAATCAATCTCGAATAAATCACCATAACATAATTATTATATAATTGTACTGAATATATATGAAATACAAATATCACGATAGAAATTAAAAATTACACTTTTTAAAATATGCTATTTATTCCAAGTTCTTTAATAAAATAAAAAATAGCACACTATTTAAAAAATAATACAAAAGAATCACTTCCTAAGTATCTTTATTTTAATTATTTTTTCGTTTAGAGGTTTATATATGTTTAGAGATACGCGAGTGAATGCTGAGTTCCTCTGGCGTGGCGTCCGCGCCTTTCGGGAGTCGAGCCTTGACTGAACGGAGAGAGCAGTCTTATTTGGCGATAGCGCTGAATGATAAGAGGATGTGGAAGCACTTTGGAAACGAAAACACCTGGCGGCCATGAAATATCAGCTTTCATTAAACTTTTAAATTAAAAATTCTATATTATGTTATGTAAGTTAGAAAGCGATGAAAAATTAAGAGCCAACGAAATTAGTTAGCTTAAGTAGACTTGTAATGAATATACGTTAACATTTTATTGATACTTCATAATTTTAAAGCATTCTATTGGAAATTGAAATACTTCGTTGAACGTTTTAACTCGCTATATTTTAATAAAACTATTTAATTAGATCAGTATTATAATTTTGTTCATACATTTTAGTCTTGGAGTAACACTCTTGTGAGTTATAAATTGTATAAAGTAAATGTAATAGTGAATTTGAATACTACCGCTGCTAGTAAGGCGACACATGAGCCTTTGTTGCGAGCTTATAGAGCTCGTATAGATTTCGTGTTATTTTTGTTTCAAATACATCGAGCGTGCTTTAGACTGTGTTTTACACGAACGCCAAAATGTAATTTTTATAAAACTGGAAAAGAGTTCTAGGTATTTAAGAAAAAATAATAAATCTTTATTATATTGAAAATAACTAACCTTAGTTTATTGTTAAAAAAGTTTAACATAGTTATTACTGTATAGTTGATGAAATCAAGAGTCTCTTATAAATCCAGTTTTCATATTATAAATTTCCTATTCCATATAAGTGCAGTTCAGTCACGAGTATCAACACTGTATTGTTTCAAAACCCGCTCTCGTAAAGAGCTTCCAGTTTATCAAAAGCAAAGAATATATTCAGAGTACATTACTGATCAAATAGAGTACTTGTAATGTATTTCATTCCTTATATGGAAGAAGCTGATTAATCTTGTAAATGCATCTGCTTTCTTATATTCTTCAGCGAGTCACTACGTACTACTATGCATCGAGTGTGAGCTCTCTATACTAATATATAACTTGAATGTTTAATCAAAAAATTTTGTAGATTTTGATCTAACGAAATACAACCTTACAAACGAAGGGTCTTTTATACTCGTAAATAGTATGTTATCTATTATTTAAGCAAAATTGAAAAGATTTGTGAAAGCTAGTATACTAGTAAAATGTATAAACAAATCATGTACAAACATACACACAGACAAACATAAATATTTAAACCAAAAAGTGATTAAATTAAAAAAAAAAAACACAATAAAGTCAGACCATTATTTTATCTTTTGTCTTAAACACACTACATTTTGGGTAGTTACTATGAGAGCAATATAATGTGTTTTGAGCCAAGATAAAGCACTTCTGTGCTGCACACGTACTGAATATATGTTAAATATAGCTGAATATATGTGGGTAGTTATATAACAGTAGTGACAGCGTTGACTGCATAAAGCATTAACGATACTCATCAAATATGATCTGCCTCAAGCGACACGCCGCGCCGTCGCCGTGCGGCTTGCTTACTAATGCACCCACCACCACCCACCACACCCCACCACCACCTACCACCACCCACCACCACCCACTGGCATACCACTATGAATATTCTCTTTGCTACTTATCACTTCATTGATTTATTTCTAAACTTATAATTCGTTCCAGTACATTAAATACAATTTGTATAATTATAAAGATCTTAAGAATAGAAATTATCATTTATTTTCAATATAATCTCAAATACCAGGAACTTGATTTAAACGACGTTGGGACTCATTATTTATATTAATTTCGACGAAAATGAATGAAACTGAAAATAAAAATATGACATTTTATCTAAATGAGATTCTTCAAAAGGAAATTGTGAAAGAGAAATCTGTTTTATATTGGATAATATTATAATTATAGAAATAATATAAAGACCAGTCTGAGGAAAATTGTATTCTTTAGTTGTATAAATAACAGTTGTTTTATTAATGACAGTTTATATATTTAATGATTATTGGAATATAAATGTTTAAGTCAACATGTCACTAGTACGTTACTACAATGTACTTTTTGCCTGAGATTGTAGTTATAAGTAAAGTCAGGGGAAGTCGTTTAAATTATGAGTCGTTTTAAATGATGTCAGTAATGTATATAATGTACTTCATGTATGAGATATATGAGCTGTGATAGAATGGGATGTTTTAGATCTTTTAACTTATTTCGTGATTGGGGATGACCTAAATAATTCGTTATTAGTAAACGATTCATTTAACAACATGAAAGCGATCCTGAATATTTGATTCAGAATGTAATTAAAATGTTGTTTAGAGCCAGTGCAGTGGGTCAGATCGGAATCTCCGTTCAATTAGAGTACTCACAAGGACGCGTCAAGAAAGTTACAAAATGAAGTAATGTATGGATGTAAGTAAAATATTAAGATCGATGTAACAGCGTATACAAATGTTTTGATACTTTTCGCTTTACAAGTATGGGAAATTCAACCTAACACTTAGTAATTGATAAGAATATAAAAAAAAGAACATCTGTTAGCGGCAACCCTGTCTGTTCGTGAATTTGAAGTCTCTGATATTCCTTTCAAAAGGTTTTTGACGCAAAGGTAATTAGACATCGTCTAAAACGTATGTCTCTTTATTAGGTTAGACATATTAAAAAAAAATTGTTTTGCAATAATAACAAGATTTTTGTATCCTTTCACAAACATTGTTATATGAGCTTTTATTTTTTTTTAAATCATACGTTTTTTCAAAGACACAATGAATTGATTCTTTTAATAAAACTTATATTAAACACATTTCCTTCCGATTTACAATTTCTATCTAACAGTAATTTAAAAATAATGTAGATCTAGGTCGACTCACTTCACACTACATAATAGAAGAGTTTATTTATTTAACTCTTTTCCACTTTGAATCATTACCAGTGATCACTTCTGTACGTCAAATAGAGGTGTCAGGAGCCTATTTCGATACCATACTTATCGAAATAAGCCCTTCTGCAAGAACACCTCTGAACTTCGAGTTAAAATTATTTTTGTTCCAAACGCGCCCTGGTCTGATAAGAACTACACAAAAAACTCAGCCGGGTGTTTTTTTATTGTGATCACTGTTTCACAAATGTCAATATAAGTAAAATGAGCAATTTACGAACAACTAGAACCATCGTAATCAATTAGCGTGGAAGGCCTAATAATTTAAGAAATAAAAGAAATTAAAACACAAAAAATATATATTGTTTTCTCTTTGAGATGTCTTGTTGGTAGAAAACTAAACGCCATTGCGACATGGTACCATGCAATTCTTATGCCAGATTATAGACTATTTATATATTTGTCTTATAAGACGATCACTCTTAGCCACGTCCTGTTTACATTCCGAAATGTACTCGACTCATTACATTTAATAATGTCTTAGTTTGAAGCTCACAAAAATATGAAAAGAACTGAAAAATCATCATATTACTTAATTATTATATATCGAGTTTTATCGAGACGTTTATCACTCCGTGATCAAACATTCCTAAATAGATTATAAAAATACGTTTAATATGTGAGTTTTTCATACATAATAAAAAATATATGATTTTTTATAAATGAAACAGATAGCTCACACGTCGGAGCCATTAAAAATGATATATGAAGTTTAATTTAACTTTGGTATGGCGGAAGGCGTGATCCCAATGAGAAATTACGAATAATTGAATAAATAAAACTACACGTTATATTTAGCTAGCTTTAGTTTTTATTTTTTTTTTCTTGTAATGCAAATCTAAATATTGACTAATATTATTGATATTTTTGGAATAAAAAAAGCAAATTAAATAAATGTAAATATTTTTTTACAACACGAGATGAAACGTAATACAAACATTCGATTAAAATAGACTATTCGAAGTTCGATCTTTAATAAAATATAAAGTATTCCGTATCCACACACATCCACTTCAATCGAAAACCTTCGTTCTTGAGTGCAATAGCGAGGTCTACTGACTTCAATATTTTTAACGCTTTTTAAATGCTACGGTCGAATCTATACCCAAGTTTTTTAGGTCTACATTTTTAGTGGTTTTTCAAAAATCGAATATCATTCGTATCGTATAGTTAACGAGTCGACAAACACATAAAAAACTTATGAGCTGATATGATTGCTACATAATATAAATGAGAAACAATAAATACTTTTTGTTTTATTATTAAACTTCTGTTTATATTTAACACAATATATTTCGCGAGATATTGTTTATTTACAATATTTTATGAGTGACTTTACAAAGTAGAGGAAAGAAATTATATTGGTATTGCACCATGACACCATGAGGCACCAGTGACACCATGAGGCACCAGTGACACCATGAGGCACCAGTTACAACATGAGGCACAAGTGACACCATGAGGCACCAGTGACACCATGAGGCACCATGACACCATGAGGCACCAGTGACAATTCCTATGACAATTATGTTGGTAGCAGTAGTAAGAAATGTTTAGGTGTCATAGTGAATAATGAAAGTTGACAGTTTTTAAATTTGAACTTTCGTGTACCCTGATACTTTAATAAATATGTTAACCTGGCTCTATTTACATAAATTTATTACAGTTAGTTAAATAACACGGTTACATAATATCACGGTTCACTAAAGTGTAAATATAAAAATTGTTACCGATACGACGCGGTTTGTCAAAATAAAGCTAAAGAGTCCGCGAGATTATAAATGAAACACGTAAAACTTGAGAGCGGTTTAGCGAAGTGTCGTAATAATGGAGTGTTACCAACAGTCTTACGAGCTGAAACAATGGGCCTATCTAGTGAGATACATCCCCCATTATGATAATATCTGTTGCAAAACAAATAAAAGTTAAGGACTATCGGTACAAAATAATGTTAACAAATAAAACATTATATCTTCTTCATCTAGAATTATGGAATAACTTACAAAAACCTGGTGAGAAACATGGGATCCTATGACTCACAAAATAACACCATGTTGAGGAACTCAATCCAACAAGGTATTTCTGCATTATGAACGCTCCGGTAATTACAAATATATTCATGAAGTGGTTTGAGGTAACTGTTTGGTGTATCACCCTCTCAGACCTTTACACCGGTGACACTATGTAGGTGACGTTTAAGACATAAATCTAACGACCAAACATAACAAGTCAAAAAATCATACAATTGTTTACCATTCATAGACGTGATGGTGACACGAATGACTGAATATCGCTTAATAACTTAGGTGTATAGAACGCCCACACACCCGTCACTAGGTACTCGTACACGTCCAGGCACCACCATCCGGCCCAATGAGTAACGTTGCCTCTTATGTTCGTAATTTGGAACTGGTCGTTAACACAATAAAGAACAATAACAATTTAAGTATACTCAAAGGTGAGACCGTAATTTGAGTGTATACATAACGTATTACAATTAGGAGTCACGAAGATTTGTATGAGATCTCTGAAGACATTCTTCTTCTCCCCCTCTGCCGCCGCCTTCGACATCTAGAGATGCACACAGCTCACGCTGAATGGGTTGGAACTAGTCCGGTAACTTCCAATAAATGAACATGAGAATAAAGGCGGGTACTCATATATAAAGTTAAAAAATATATTAAATTATTTGTCTTAAGCTTTCCAACAATAATAGTTCAATCCGTTCAGTAATTTTAAGTAATTAACTTACTTGAAGACGACTTATAAGATAAGTCAATATTTCTATATCAGTTTATTTTTCATTCTATATTTATTTGTTATTTATTTTAAATTAAAATCAAATTAATTCTTAATCAAAACTTGTTTCTGTGAATCTTGAGTATTTTTTTAATTGACGCAAAAACGTATTTTACCATTCATTATTATTTTGTAAATATGTGACTTATTAATAATTTCGATTATTTCATTATTTATAAATAAGGTATATCCAATAATAAGGTTGAATATTTGTACGTGAAGAAACTTTCTACGTGACCAGCTCCCATACAGAAGGACTCTCTTAATTAACCTCGGCTTAGTAATTAATCTTGGACTTCTAAAAGGATTCGATGCAAACCGAAGTTTTCTTTATATTCTTTTATAGGATCTTGAGAAATTGAGCTGTTGATTGGAAGAAAGTGCGCTGACCCTTAGGAATATTACTTTATTGATAGAAAATAAATAGAAAAAATAATTAATAAAAGCATTGACGAAGTAATGAGATCTAATCATACAACTCTCCGAGTGAAGCCAAGGAATGAATTCCATTATTTTGAAGTGAAAATAATCAGTTTGGAAATAGTAAAATAAAGTGTCTACTTGTTATAGTGTTGATTATTTATTTAGTTTAATATGAGGTCGACTCTGAGGTGTAAAAAGCAGGCTGTTTTGTTATCTCTATACTGAAGGAGATTTTAAGTACTGGCGTACATCAAGATGTATCACTCGACTTCGTAAAGAGAAACCTGAGCAATCTGTAAATCAAATTATTGAAAGTTTGCCGTTTCAATTAAAGTTCAAGCAAGAATAATCTAATATTAAGTTGGCGAAGTAATCAGCTCGTACTAGAGCAAACCCAGTGCTTCAACGCGTGTTTTGATTGCTTTCCAATGGTAAAATAAATCATTACTTTAAAAAAATATATGTATCAATTCAATGTAAGTCACACAAGTATACCTGTTTATTTTATTACGTAAGAAGTTGCTTTGTCATCAAATGACTATAGCTAGACTAACAAAATATGGCATTATTTTCTGTTTTTAAAAGTTTCAGCACTGATTGTACATAGAACAAAGTGTGTCTCAAAATATTATTTATGTATTCATAATATGAATAAAAATACTTTTAGACAAAACTTACGAATAAAATTAGTAATCAAATCTCTGCATAAGGTACTTTTTATTCTATGTTTGTTGTTTTAAAATAGTAGGGGGAGTAGAATGTAGGATAAAAGTGATTAAAAACACTCTGGGAAATGAAGGTAGGGGCGTCGATAATAATGTGATATCCCTTTTGTAATTAAATAACTTGTGAACTAATTAATACTGTATGCTTAACTATCGTCATTTTGACTTATTCAGGTATTATTAAGCAAATACATTAAGAAATTATTAACGTTAATTTTAATAAGAATTAACTTTATTAAGAATATTATTTATACTACACTTATTGTTATTATTCGGCGCTAGATAGCGTTGTTGTTTACCAACTTTAACACCGTACAAGCAATCGCTGTGAAAATAATCATATATAAATAATAATACGTACTCGAGTATCAAACTATCTCCTCTCTACCCACTTTACTGCTTCGTTCCACCCGATGGTACTGTGATATTTTCTCTGAAATGTCGTTCGAACGATCGCTTTTAATATTAGAAAGCCAATATTATTGTATTGAAATATGACCAATTTTCATGCTTTTTGGTTTTTGAACGGTTGCCTTGATAGTTTATCTTTTTGATTAATCTGATGAGTGATCCTGCGATCAAAATCCAGTTTTCTTATATTTTTAACAAGCGCTTTATGGCACTACACTATACCCACATAGATTAATAACATTTTAGTATTTTCATATTTTATAAGAAGATCAAAAAGAGATCTTTAGACAGGTGGATAAGCCTGAATCTTCTGAAGCATTTAGCAACTTACCGAACATTTTAACAAAGTTTTTGAGCTCTGGAACTCAGTGTTACTTAACAAATAATCTAGAACAACAAATTCTGTGTAATATTCCGTTAAATAACGTAATGATTACTGAACTACATAGAGTTGTGACTTTTAAATGTGGGTACATAGGGTCCATTTTTATTCAAGCACTTTATAAACAATAAAATTCAGTACTTCTGTAGTAAATTTCTTGTCTTACAAAATAAAATACAAATAGTTCTGTAAATAATTTCTGTTGTTGAAATAACTTTACTTAAAATCAAGAGATAGATCTGTAGCGAGTGCTTGATGTAGGTAGGTAGGTTAAGATAACGTGAATTATATTGAATTACACGAAATGGCTATCAGAACTTTTAAGGGAACTAAATTATACTGTGTGAAAGAAACTAATATTGTATTTAAGTTCTTAGTTTGTAATAGTAATAAGGCTTATTAAAAAAGATTTATATTATAAGCAGTCACATCATACAAAAACTAACCCCGTTTTAAAGACCAATTTGAATTAGCCTTTAAAAAGGAGTGCCAGCCCGCTTTGTTGGGTTAATACATCGGAGCGTTCATATACGCACTGTACGCACTGTACGCACTGTACGCACTGTGCACACTGTACACACTGTACCCACTGTACGCACTGTACGCATTGTACGCACTGTACGCACTGTGCGCACTGTGCGCACTGTACGCACTGTACGCACTGTACGCACTGTACGCACTGTACGCACTGTACGCACAAGTCGTAAGGATAACATTTTGTGTCTTAAGTGTAGTTTGTCGTAGAGTCTGTTTCTTAATACACCAAACTAATTATTTTTTTGTTGAAATTTATTTTATCAAATAAACAGTTAAGGAACATGCAGGTACTTTGAAATAGTTTATTTTTTGGTAAAACCTACAACTGGTTTCTAAAATTAAATAACTAAACATTCAATAATTTGAAGATATTACAAAATATTTTAATTTCAAAGATTTAGCATGGTACTCATATTATAAGTTCCAAAATGGAGGTTTGAAAATGAAAATAATTAAGTTGACAAGACTTCATTTAATATTTAATTAAAGATAACAATATAATTTCAATTTTCTATACGCTACAGAAAACTCTATAATCAACACTAAACTAGTTCAAAGTTAAAAATTATTCCGTAGTTGAAAAATGTCAAAAGAGATTTTTTAATACTGAGGTTGAAAAATTTATAGCCAGTGAAGCTTTATGTCACAATGCAATTTAAATAAATGTTCTTTTCAGAATTATTAAGAAAAAAGTTAAGGCTATTTGATATTTAGTTTTAAATCAAATTAATTTTATTTAAATGATTTATTACCTATTTTGTTTTACTAATTATAAAAAAACAACGACAAAAAAATATGATAATATAACAATAGACAGTAAAAAAAAAACATGTTTTAATTTGTTACAGTAATTGATCTGCGAAAACTCACCTAACAAATTTAAAGAGCAATTGGTATTTAAAACGTTAACAATACAGAATATAAGACAAAGTACTTTTCTCAGCTGTCTGTCAATTAACAATTTTTAAAACCAACGGATTTAAAATTGTTAATCTCCAGCAGACTTTACTTTCAGTTTTCGTCAGTAAACTTTTAATCGATCGGTAGAGAAACGAGGGAGTGATAGTTCTGGTGGTGAATATTATTGTCCTTTTATAACTACAACAAGCAGTGCACACGTCAACCAGTAGCAGTGTACACCTCATGGAGCAGTTCACGAGATAAACTATTAAATCATTTCACATTTGGCACTTACGTGGGAAGGACCGGGACGCACGTACAAATAATTTTGGTGATGTGAGTCCACATACAGTGGAGGATGCGGTGGTACTACTATAGAGTAAGTATATAATATAGTAAGTAATATGTATACATAGTAAGTATATATATATTATATATGTACAATAAATAATATATAATAAATACACAACAAACCATCATATTATATATATAAATATATTATGTTGGTTTGTTGTGATATGTTTTACAGTTTCCATTATAGAAAGCATGGTGTAATGTTTAAGAAATGCATTAACCAAAAGAGTTAAGATAAAAATTAGTTAAAAACCTTTATTTTACTAATACGAAGATTTTTCTAATACGAAGACATCTAAAAACAATTTATTCATTGAACGGCTGCCTTTACAAAATCAAAATAATATAAAAGAATTAACCCCGAGTGAGGCGTGATGTTTTATTTATGGCTTCGATTTCCGCGTTTTATGAGATCCATTTTTCTAATGACATACCTTCAAAATTTCTGATCAAAAAATTTCATGCATTCTACATATCGTTCTCCATTCCTTTCAATAGTGTCTTATATATGTTTATTAATATAATAAGTGATATTCTCTGTAATTTTTTTGTTTTATTCATTTTCATTTAAGTATTGTAAATCCAGAATTCATTTCAGTTTGAAGCTACATCAGACTTTGAACCGGAACACCCCGTTAATTTTATCACCATTATAAACCATTATAAAACCATTATAAACAATTATAATTATTATTGAAATATGTCACCAAATTATTTTTAAGCCATATTTTAAACGTTATTATTATTAATTGATTATTAATTTTGAACACTCTCGTATACGTATCATCCATTCAACGGTAAGAAATAAATCCATTACTCTCAATGATGCATTTATCAAATGTTTATAATATTTCTACATTTACAGCACTTACTCTATAGTAAGTAAGTAAGTAAGTAAGTAAGTAAGTAATAATTTGTCTATACAAATTATTTCTATATCAAAAGATCATAAATGATCTCTGCAAAAATAAGAAAAATAAGAGACCCAGGTGTAGGGAATATATTAACCTGTGCTGAATAGTGAAAAATGTAGCGCAGTGGCTCCAATGGTCTCACATTTTGTAGAAAATATTCTGCAAAACAATTTTAGAGATATTAAATGTAATCATAAATTATTTTTGAAGGACGTATTTTAATAAAAACATGCCTGATATGATTAATTTATCTCTAGCGGTTTACCAAAGACATCATATTAAGTAAGAGTAACTAAGCTATTGACCCATAGACCTACACTGTGAGACAGAGAGCTCGGTGAATATTTAAGACTCCATTAACTCGTCGTTCTCAAAGAGCTGACCAAAATAGCTGCTATTTAACTCAGTTTTATTCAAATTTCAACCTTACGCACCTGTTATAAGATTCCGTTTGAAATTAAAATTTATGCACTAATTCCACATGCCTTAGAGTGATATGTGAAGTATATGAGATCGCGAGCAGATGTCAAAACTAATGCAAACTACCGCAAGGGGAATTATAATTTAATGTGTATTTGGATGTCTGTCTGTGGCATCGAAACAAGACTATATGAAGGGTTTCGAATTAGTATTTTTTTATTTCAAAGGTTAATAAGTTTATTTAAGTCAATTACAATGAGTGGTTTTTAAAGTTTAATTTTATATTTGACTTGCTTTGCCCCTGGTGTACATACAAGTAAAAAAAGCAAGCAAGCATGATTTTAGTGCCTGTAAAAAAACTTTTTTAACTTATTTTACTTATCTAAAACCACAATTCCAAACATATTATATCAAATCAAAAAATCCAAGGTAAATCTCATCCACCATTTCAAGGACGAGTTTTATTACGAAAAACACATCTGCCTTCATTACTAATCGGAAAATTCAATACCAGGTAATATTTTTTTTTTGGAAAATGACGGATTCTCTTATTAAATTTGATATCTACCATTTCATACCCTCAGGGGTTGAATTGAGAGTAACGGCCCCACGTTCACACGCATGGATTCACAGATTTCCAATAAGTAATATGATTGTTAAATGTTATAAATAACAGTCGGAATTAACGAATTATAATTGAAACAAAAAACCTTTTGTGTGGTAAGTAGAAATAAAAAATGGCTTTATTCTTGACGTATGATAGCCAATTACAAACACTGCCGCGAACTCATCGACGTCGACATATTGTGTCGTGTAGAATGTACCCATTTATATTTATATAAATGGTTTAAAATCCTCTTAATATAATTATTAAGTCTGCATCCTAAATATTCTGTGGATTGTGTGGAGTGGACAACTGAAAATATAATACGATTATAATAAGTATTCAAGTAAGAAATAGATGTTTATAAAAAGGTCTTCATTGGGTAAGAACAACACTGTTCATAGAAATTATACAGAAATTGTAATGTTCTTAGGCGTTTCAT
Organism: Dircenna loreta; assembly: GCA_963555665.1. Classification (NCBI taxonomy): domain Eukaryota; kingdom Metazoa; phylum Arthropoda; class Insecta; order Lepidoptera; family Nymphalidae; genus Dircenna; species Dircenna loreta. Next base: position 7,230,009 of record OY743097.1, on the reverse strand, counting down.
TATTTCAATTTCAATACTTTTTTTGCCATACTTAATTGACATATATCAAAGTTAAATATACAAGACCCTAGTACTAAATAAATTGTAAACGCGTCCTTGTTTATTTTAGAAGTATTACACAGTTTAACTAAACGTCGCACTTTAACAATCTAAGTAATTAATGTTTAGATTTATGAGACTAATTAAAGTAAACCGAATTTCCTTATATGCTTTTAAAATTATTATTTTTTGTTTGGTTGTGAAATAAATAAACCATATGATATATTTAAAAACTATTCTACTACTTATACAAATAATTCATGAATTATAAATTTTCTGTATGGCACGCTTTAGATCTTAAATTTTCTATCAGACTTAACATTTTAATAATCCATGAATCCCTAAGTTAAAATAGAGTTAATATTGTTTGTAGACTAAATTAGCCACATTCACTCTTTATAGTTTAGTTGAAATGTATTACTTCCTATTTGATAAAGAAACAGACAGATAAAGATTTATATCCTAACACTATGTTCACTTACAGAATCTAGTGCACTATAATACAGTTACGGGAATACCCATGGCACAAAAATTTAACGCATCCCAGATAACTTCCAGTTCAACTCATGTGTGCAACTGCGAGATCAATTCAGTATTTCGGAATTTAAAATTCAGCGGAAATAGCATTGAACACTGGATGCCTTTTAAAAAATTGTTGGCAGTTCTTCCGGCGTATTATTACTTTTATTTATTTTTGGAACCCGTTAATAATTGTGATAGTCCACCTTGATAGTTCTTTTGTTTTGGCGGCATTTTATAACTTTAGATCAATAATTTTTTGGCGCAATAGCTATTCTCAATGGTAACACAGCCTTTAGTTTGAAGGGGCCGGAATATTGCGAGAAATAAGATAAGTTGTACGGCGGCAGAGTCAGGCGGTGCTAGCGGCGCTAGCGTCGAATACGTCTATACGATAGTTAAATATTCAAAATAGGTGTCGAAGTATCACTCATCTTTAATTCAGGTGTAGAAGGTCTAGATTTTGTTAAATTATTTAAAAAAAACAAATAAGGTACCAGTCGATACAGACTACATACTAGAACTATCGGACCAATCAGACTGGCCCGTAACAAATGTCTTTATATTGCCTCTCTGCATTAATTAAGATATTGAAAATGTATAGTATTATATGCCACGAAAAACTAAAACGTTTATGCAGTCAAAATACTGTTATAAATAAAAAAATATATTACTAAGCCTACATGTCTTTTATAAAATACGATCATATGAAAGTGTAAATTGAGAATTTATAAAATGATAAACAACTTTTAGATTCTTATAAAATATAATTCGATTTTAATTTACTTGACCCCTTGGTTTAGATATCATGTAAGATTTTTTTATCACGTGACAGTATTTTCGTTAGAATGTATTCACAGTATGTTTACATTATATTTAAAAAGTAGAAGAATATACGAAGATAAAATAAATTCGGATTCGATAGAATAGAATTGGATTAAAAGCATTATTTAAAAATGTCCGCTGTGCCTTAATGAAAGAATTGTGGTATAATTACGAAAATTTATATTTAAAATTCTCTTTAAATTTGTATGAAATGAAAGCAGTAAATATAAAGAACATTTTTGTTTGAAATTTAAGGCTTTTAGTAAATTTTGAGTGCTTGGGTTCGTAAAGTGACGTCATAATTTGGTGAAAGTGCTAAACCTGAATAGAGCCGCAATCGAATTTGTCCTGAAAGTGTAGCTTGTTGTCAGCATTACTTCACACTTCATGAGCTCTAAGACGAGACGAGAGACGTGTGGCGCAACATGTATGTTTTCACGTCTTTACCGTCATGTGAGAGAAATTAATTATATTTTAATGTATGTTAATAACAGTGACGCAAAGACAAAAGAATCAAAATCTGTTAATGCTAATATTATAAAGATAAACTGAATTTGAATTCAGAAAGTAATATTCGAAACTACTCATCAGATTTCAATGATTCCTTCAGATATGTAGATTAGTTCTTAGGGTAGACGTATGTTTAAAATTATTAATTTTGCTAAATCTTGTAAATATGAGAGCATCATAGAAGCAGTAGCGGCGCGGTTGGTTATAATTGTCTCCTTTTCGGTACTACGCGGTACTTGAATTCTAATTTATTCTCACATATCAATTATAACTGTGACTGAAATAGTCAAAATTTTTAAAAACACTCGAAAACAAAAATACTATTAGAAAAAAGAAAGACTACGACAAGAAATTGAATGTGCGTGCGTATATCTGTATCACCAGTGTTTGTGATTGATCCTCGATCACTACTCCTCAAGGGAGAGAGTGGCTCCAGTGTATACAATATTGTAACCCAAGCGTCGTTGTGTCAGGAGACGGCTTGTGTCATCAAGGCTTATTGTTTGCAGTGGTTAATGGCGCAAGGGGTGAAGAGCAGTGTGAGGTCAGACTCTGTCGAGAGTTAAGTCGATCATGCGTATTTTATTTTGTATAGAAATTCAGGCTTAAATTCTTTTATCGTGTTGTTATTTGTCTTGTTACTTGAGTAACTAATGTGTATTTTCGATTTCTCTCTAGTATTTTGTTTTTATAAGCTTACTTCAGTGACCAACTGAAGTAATATCATTACATAAAAGTAAAACCAATTTATTTTAAAGCTAATCTCATATATTTTATTTGATTGTTTGTACATATTTATATATAATATTTCAGGTACTGCTATTATTCATAATGCTAATGCATGAATGCCAAGAACACCAGACTATAATATCAAAATATGTTATTTAGATACCGACATTTCACCTTAAGGGGATTTAAAACTTTTAAATTACTTTCTAATATTAATATAAAAAGCAATTAATTGTCCAACACTAATTAATAATTGTCTTCTATTTAAGAGCTAGGTGTTGTTCGATGTCTACACATACATATAGTTGGTAACTTCTCTTGTTTTTATTATATGTATATTAAAGAAGCCGAATATTATTATACATTGTTTTCATTCATTCATAATCGTAAAGTAAGCAAATGCTTAACAAATGTTTAATCAAATACAAAATTGTCTACATCCAGCATGGTTTACTGAGGTTGGCTTTTAGGTATATGGTTTTTCTGAGCCCTTAGACACAGCCACAGCCATCTTAATTTATTTACGTTTACTCATGGTAAATGACAGCAAGCTTCGTGCAAAACACATAATTTTTATTTGAAGTTTAATTTATGCACTTAACAATGTTTTGTTTGAACTTTATATACATAAACCATTTATACGTATTATATTATTTTATTTTTGGAACAGTAAATTATTACATATATATTAGTAGGTTCTACCTACGTAGAACCTATTTCTTTCAATGAATTTGACACAATAAAACACAATAAACCGCAACTACTGACTATTACAAACGAAAACTTTTTTATAAATTATATTAAAATATTGAAAGATTTCTTTTTCGAAAGATACCTGCACTGATTTATTTGATTTCAAATAAATGAAGGTATTCAAAGTACCAGATGAAGCCGGAAATGAAGGACCGGACCCGGCTACTTCCGTCCGCCATATTGAGCTGCATAACGACTGAATTGTACATGTAATATATACGGTATTAATAGGTACTATCATATTTATCTTACGAATAATTTTATTTTCTTTAATTACTTAAGTCTTTACGACCGCGGTGTCAGTAGGTCATCCTAATGTTTATGTATTTCAAATCTCGACACTGGAAATGAATGATAATTGAGAATACACGATTAAAATTCGTGCCTTATCAAAGGTTGTGTTGATACTTATCTGGATTTAGATTTAGAATAAAAAAGTACCTAATGTAGTATCGTACATAAGTCCATCTCAATTTACAAATTGTTTTCAAGTCATAAGTCCAATAAACAAATTGTTTTCAAGTCATAAGTCGAATCTTAACCATAAAATAATTAATGCTTCAGTTTGAAAAAATCCATATCAGTTCTGCAAGCCTAGTGTTTCATTAAATAATTTTCAAAAAACATTATTTTACATGTAAATTTCTCGAAAGTTATACTATAGTAGTATAGTCATATGGCCTATAATCTTTATATCAATTAATAAGATTAGAATTTACTTGCAATTTATGCAATATACTCGTATAATTATATATTTTTCTGTGTTAGCGTATTGTTAGCATTTTTCAAGTATTTTTTTTTTATAATTTCAAAGTTAATTTGATACCAGCAGATAATATTTGTAATGGTATTTCAAACATAAAAGAAGCGTTAAATGCTACATTTCCTTATTTTCGAATTGCCGTAATTATTCCCCAATCATATAAACAGGAACGAAGTTCTCTTCTATTGCACAGAGATAAAAACATACATATCAGAATACACGCACGTTAATCTGATCTCTAAGCTGGAACAATACGGTATGAATTACCTTGAAGAGTTTTGTTTTGTTTTCATGATAATGTTTACTATACTACACATTTAGTATGAGCTTAAATAACCGTGGATAATGAGGAACACAATAGAATAGTGTTGATATCCATTCCTTGTTTACGTTTTAGCCATTGTTTAATGAATATATCAATTATTCAACTACAGAGTCTATAGAGAGAGAATAACAGTCTTTCAAAGTTAACGTTTTTTATTTAAAGTATGCCACCTTGCACCTTGCACTATTTACATGGCTCCATACGACATCTCCATGGAACGTTATCTGCACAATATTCCGTGGACATTCTTAAATCTTATTTATTAATTTACCAGCTGACTGTTGAGTCATGGTTGATATCATCGATGCTACATTATATATATATATATATATATCAATATCGATATTATTTTATAAAGGGTTCTATTTTCCGAGTTGTTATATATGTTTATATATTTAACGATTATTGCTCTGAGTCAACAGCACAATTTCTTTTACTCACTCACTTATTGAAGTTATGTCCTAAATTACATTTTAATGTCGTTATCTAAATTTTCATACCAAGGAGCGTCGGAATAAATTTCTTTAAAGTTTTAAAGTATTATTATACAATGTGTTAAATGCATATTTTTATTAAACCTGGCGCGTATTACGTATCTGCTGTTATCAATTGACATGAGGTCGTGGAGTCAACCATGTTCCTAGCGTGCTTTCTTTTAATAACACTTGTATTTATTATTCGTATTACTCAGTTTCGGTTGAAGATACAACTTTGTTGTGTGTCAGTAATTATATAAAAGTAATTAGTAATTAAAAGTAATTACCAACTCGATGAGTCACGATTATATTTTGCAATTAGATATGTATATATTTAATACAATTCAACATTGACAAGATAATATTTGAGTTACTTATTTACTTTAAATTATTGACAAATATTTTTATATTATTTTTCTTTTACGAATATTTTTTGACAACATGTTGATTGACATATAGCTCAGATTAAATATCTCCCCGCTGACGTCTGATGTTGACGTTGTTCGACAAATAGTCGATCATTCAAGAAGAAGAAAGGTCACAGAGACAAAGGAAATATAATAATTATAAGCTAATAATTATACCTCCATACATCCAAACATCCATAAGTAACTTGTTTACAAAAGTAATGAAGGAATTTAATACCAGTTGTTTGAAATTAAACGACTTAAAAGTTTGTAATCTTTTTGAAAATCCTTGTCAGATAAGAAACATTGAATTAAATTAAATTTGAATGGTTTTTAGAATTAAGAAGGATGATTCAAATAGCAGAAATAAATCAAATATTAAAATTTATTATTCTTTATAAGTTAATGTAAGTAGTATAAATCGTTTATACAATTTGAGTCAGTTACCACATCGAGAAAAGTTTCATCCTAACTTGTATTATATTAGCGAATGTGTTTGTTTGTTTGTTAGATTCACGTCCTAACTATACCTAAAGTTATTTAATAAGTTTACACACATGTGTTCCGGGGTAGAAAAAAGTGTAGGGGGTATCTATTGCCCAAAAAAAAAGATATAAAATAACTATTTAATAAATAAAGTTTAGCACTACCATTGCTGTGATACACGATAGTAAAATCATATTTGAATATTAATAATAATAGTTAATTTACCAAAATTAGCAAATATAAATTAAAATTGTAACATAGACTAAACACAATAAACACATTTCAAGCCTGTTTGAACCTGTGCTAGAGCACGCAGCGTCCTACACTTTATTTATTGACTAAAAACAAATTTTAGACTCTCTGCGTTGATAATTATGATAGGCTGATAAATAGCATTTTATAAATAGCATATTACTACGTGACATGTTATTTGAGTGTGGGAGAGTATATTATATAAAATAAACAGACTTATTAAGGCCAGAGAATGTAGTAATAAAATCTTTTTATGAGCAGTATATGTATGTTTGTGTTTACAGATGATACCTCTTCTTCGTATGTTAGGCAGAAAAAATTATTTCTAACTCTAATTGTTACTTATGGAAAGAGGTAATAAAAAATTAACGAACGGTTAGTACTTGAAATGGCTGTTAGGTTGAAGAAGTCAGATAAAAAATGGTTTTGGTGTACTAACTTTTTTTGGGTAATGGTAAGACGCGCACTCAATAATCTTATAGTTGCACAAACTTTAAGTAACGCTTGTTCAATATCAGGACATAATTATTTAATACTGTTCATTGTAATTCCTTCATATTTCAATTTAAAATAGTGAATCTTAAACACAATAATAAACTATAACGCAATACACAAGGATTACGTTTGGTCCTGTTATACATTTTTAATATTATCATGTTAAAGCTAATAATACTTGTATACTTACTTTACTTATGTGTTTATGTGTGTGAGTTAATGTGTCATTACACATAACAAACTCACACACATAAACAAACAATTACAACAAAATGCTTTTTTTAGTATGTTGGTGTAAATTGTGTAATCTTAAATATAACCAAAATATAGACACAAAGATTAAATTCTAAGGAAAAAGTTATGAAGAATGTTTCATTGTATACTAGTCACAGTGAATTTATTAACTAGTTTTAGGATCTCGATATCAGCTTCGTTATTAATACGGAGAAGTGGCAAGTTTTATTTTTTTGTCAAATAAATAAACACAACATATGAGGTCTGGCAAAAATAATAGCCATGATTTTTATTTAAACAGTGTGAAAAAGCTTGACGGAAACAAAGCCATTAAAAGGGTCTGTCATCCACATGTGTTGCTTACAAAAGGCCTTTTGAAAACTTATTATAAGGCACCACGTACGAGTATAGTGCAGCTTTTAGTTTTATAAAGTAACTATTATAAAGTCAGCCCCAAAAATCAAATCAGACAGACAGTTCAAGTTTTATGATAAACTGAAACTGTATTATTATTATTAGTTTAAAATGAATCATCATTTCTTTAATGAGCTAAAGTTGTTGTAAAACTGAATTAAGTAGTTAATCATAGAAATACCATGTAAATATATATAATACGGTGGTAAAAAAATCTTAACATTTAGATATCTTATATCTACCATGGATTTTACGTATCTGTAGTATATAACTGAAAGAAAGCGATTCTTCCCTGATATCTTTGAATATTAATTATACATGTTAGTATAAATAATTGAAGCTATTGAGTAAAAACAAACTTTCAGGCCTCGGTTACCGGTTAGTTTATTGACAACAGGATATCAAAGATAAATACGTGCTGTAATTGGTACTCTGATATTGGACAGTTGTACTGATAGAATCTGTTTAAAGGAAGCATTGTTATCTATTAAGTTTAGATTACCTCGACGGCAGTCTATAATGAGCTTTATGTAGGCGTACTGTACAGTGAGGTAAAGGTAAGGTAAGACATGTTGATGTGGGGAGACCGCAAGCCGCCATTAGCAAGGTGATTGTACAATCCTGGCATTTGATCTAACGTGACAGAGGTGTCGTTACAAGCAAATACATTTGTATATATTAGATCGCAGTAAACTTGGCGTGGGTGTGGACTTAATACAATTCATGATATTAATTAATTGATAAAATTATATTTGTAAGGTTTCATTTAATTTCATAAGTAAATAAAACATATTTAACGAACTTCAGACTGCAATGCAGTGAAAAGCAGTAAGACGACAGACTTGCTTGACAGCTGTGTCTATCTTCTGTACTTTAACTTTTAAAAATGGTTTGGTTTTGGTTTTGAGAAGCTACATCTCTACGCTTTGCCAAGGGATCAAGTCAATTGGAAAGGTCCTAGCAATCGAATATACGAGCCGCTCTCCGTTGCATCCGGTCAAGAGGGAGAAGTTGGTACTAGGTTGCCCCTACAAACAGATGAGAACAGTACTCCACATGCAGCCTAACCTGAGCCCTATAAATTGCGGGCGGTGAGCCAGAGTGAAATACTGTCTCGATTTATTCAACACACCAAGTTTCTTTGAGGCCAATTTGACCTTATCCTCAATATGACCACGGCACAGGACCTGGCTCGATATATCGACGCATACATCGAAAGATTCCAATACTGGCTGCGGTAGTTAGGGCAGTAGTCTTAAATGAAGGTGATAAAACACACGGTATCTTTAGTTGTGAACGCGCAAACCTGTGTCTTCGTGGGGTTAAATTGGACTAAGTTAATCCGACCCCAATCTGAAACTTTCCCAGAGGAAATCAGTAAGGAAGTCATTAAGGTCACTTAGTGATTTTGAACGATTATCCCATGATAAGATGAAGATAAATTCTTCAAGACTACTTAAATTTTAAATAAATATAGAATGAATAATAAAACGATACCAGGGATTTGAAACTAAGACCTTTTCGTCACTTGGCCACATTTATTAGACTTCTTTTGAAAATTCCGTCCCGATAAAAACGAATATGCTTAGAATGCTTAGTTCCCCATCACGACTTAGTGTGGTTATATAACATTAATTTCTTCATGTATTATATTTTAGAACCAAGTGTTTTTTAAGTTATTTTTCCGAGTGCTCTGTCTGCAATTACTGAATACTTAAATTCAAATTATTCTCTTATCATATTAAAAAGGCATAAATCATATTTGAAATTGAAACGAATAAAAGTATTCAAAGTAGAACATGAAGCCGGAAATGTAGGATTCGACCCGGAAATGTTCGTCTGCTATATTTGATCTGCACTGCGATTTAATGCAACATGTTATAAATATTTTGTTCATAGCACAAATATTTAACCTACTAATAGTTTTGAGTTTGGGGATTGCATTTATTTAAATTATAAGTAAATATATTTGTTTTCGTTATTTTTATTTCCCAAACTCAAGTATTTTAAATCTTCGCTCTGTTTTCCTACCACCCCCAAACAACAACCCACAAAACCACACGTGTGATGTTTACGAAAGGCTAATTGAGGGTATCCAATTAGGGGTCGTGTTTGGTCGCATTAAGCTTATCCTATAACAACGGAGACTACATTGCATTACTCTAACCCTATGGCTCTTCGTACTTACATCCTGAGATTTCTACTCCGTTAAGGTTGGAAATCATAATTTCATTTCAATATTATTGAGACAACAAGTGACTTATTTTTTAATGGTAATTAATTTAATTTGAGACAAACTTTTACAGTTTGTAATAAAATAAATCGATTTATATATATTTTAACCTCAGCCTAAGCAAATATTGTAAATGAAAAAGTGTACAGGTAAGGTTAGGTTAAAGTTAAATATAAATGATTGGTTACAGTTTTTGGAGTTATATTAGATAAAGATTATGATAGCTATATGTTAAATTATAAGACGCTAACTCGTATAAATGTTATTGTTATAAAAAAAGGTAATTTTTAAAACGACCATTAAATTACTGATAAAACAGTGAGTCTCCACCTATTAAGATACGTCAAAAAGAGATTGCTAATGTAACATAAGAAAATAATCGAAAGAGAGAAGATGGATGATAACATTGTATTTGAGAGTTTTAAAAAAGAAATAGGTACAGTAGTGTGGCCGATCTTGGTGACTTTTCTTGCTTTATTATCTCATGGCGACGGTACTATCCAATGGAACGCCAGTTTGTCTTCCTCTTAGACCACAATGAGGCGTCCGACGAGAGTCAAACATGCATATAGAATTGTATTCTAAGCTAAATATCATGCGATATATTAGTTCGTTTGTTTGTGGTTTGAAACTTCTTACAAAACGTAGATATAAGCTTAAAGTACTTTGAAAGTACGTGCGATGTCATAATGTACGAGATGTAGGGAGAGCTGACCGTTTCAAATAGCTTACAATATGAATAAATACAGCGGTATTTTAACTATTTATAATTAATATAGGCCTTACTAAACTTGTACCGCTATCTGTTGTTTTGGGAAGTCAATCATACATCTTGTATATTTAATAATTTATAAGTCATTAGTAATTGAGATAAATTTGAACATAAATAGTAAAACCAACCTCAATGAAGCACCCGTACAGTTTTAATGTTTGGAGATATGTCTATGAAAAAAAAACCATTGAAACACGTAAAAGAGTACGTTAATTTGCTTGTAATTTATAAATATGGGATAAATAAATCACTGAAACTATAGCAGCGTAAGCGGTATAAGCAAAGATATCATTGGTGCTTACAAAGTTTTGTACGAACAATTCACTAATTAACTTGCAACTTTATATGGTAAAAATTAAATTTCTTATTTTAATATAATGGTAAATAGTTTTTTAAATGAAATGCTCCATCCAATGAATAAGCTAGTTATCTACTTGCATAATCCATCGGTAGACGTAGTTCTTAACACTTTAACAGAAGTGTAGTTTTCTAACTAGAGAAATAGAGTACTTAAATAGAATAATCAGCCAAGATCAGATAACGAGTGAACATAAAATTTAAGGTTGCTTAAACCAAGTAACTATTAGCAAGTTTGTAAATTTTCGACGGTATATTCCTAGTTATGCAATTCCTGTATGTCTGCTATAACTCGGGTAGGTATTTATTTAATTTGGGCAATACACAAGAGAATAAAATAAATAAGGCAGTATTTTTTTTCGCATTTCACTAGCGAGCCTCTACTTGGTAGATCAGCCCGCGTAGTCGCATACTGACTCAAGTGCGATAGGTTCATTGCGACATTTCCGTCCAAACGTTGTAGGTAAACATTTTACAATAAAAACATATGCTATGTGAAACGAACGCTATTTTGTATTATACAGTAGAACTCCAATTATCCGAATTAATGGGGACCGGGACCCATTCGGATAATCAAATTATTCGGATAATCGGAGTTTTTTTAATAAAAATTGCCATTGGAGAGAAAAAAAAGCTACGTTTTGATATTGCACTATTTTTTTATTGAATTAAATGAAAGAAACATGATATTTTCACATGTTTTAAATGTAAATAAAATGTACATATGTACATACATACGTACAAGTTTAGAAATAAAAATCATTGTCTTTTAAACATCTCCGTCAATGTAAGCTGTTTTGCGTTCTTCATCCGTTTTCGGGCAGCCAGGTCACGCATTCGCTTGACGGTGAGCAGTTGCAAGTGGTCACACTCGGGCTGACGCTCCATCCAATTCAAAGCAGTCTCGAGGCCGGCAAATGCTTCACTCGCTGATGGTCCAGCGTCTACTTCAACATCAGCAGAAAGTTCTTCTTCCACTTCCACTTCAACATCTTCTCTCACACTTTCAACAATTTCATCGTCATTGAGAATTTGAAAACCAGGGTCAGACGTGTCACAAGCCATCCACTCTCCTACATCTTCAGCACTTACTTCTGTACAACCAGGAATTTTTACAATCATTTTTCTCATTTCCTCTAGTGGCAACGCATCTTCATCATCTTCATCCTCTCCATTTTCTTGTTTCTCATTTTCTTCAGATTCTTTTTTTTTGTTCTTCTCAGACGGTAGGCCTTTCAGTTTATTCCACGCACGTCTTAGCGTCACTGCCGTAACCAAACTCCAAGCTTCCGCTACCATGTAACAGCAGTCCTTTAAATTTATTTTGCTATGATTTGCCTAAACCAATTCTTCATCTTCAGCACCTTCGATCAGCAGTTTTCTCAGCAGTTGCCTTCTGTAATGGCGCTTCATTGTTTCAATAACAGACTGGTCCATGGGTTGCAGCAAACTTGTAACATTGGGAGGCAAAAACGTCGTTTTAAACTGCCCATTCTCTCTTTCCAACAGTTCTGCTGTAGGATGAGTGGGTGCGTTATCAACAATTAAAAGCACCTTACTGCCTTCTTTTCCCACCGATTTTTGGTGCTTTTTCACTTCAGGAATAAACACTTCATCATACCATTCGGTAAACAAAGCTGCAGTCATCCAGGCCTTGGGTTGACTTTTGTAGAAGAGTGGAAGTTTTTTTACGTTTTTAAATGCTCTTGGATTTTTTGATTTTCCTATCAAAAGAAGTGGTAGTTTATGATTTCCAGTGGAGTTGGCACAGTTAAGCACTGTAACACGTTCTTTACTGACCTTATGTCCAGGGGCACTAGATTCCCTTTTAGAAGCCAAAGTGGTTTTTGGTAATGCTTTCCAAACAAGGCCAGTTTCATCGGCATTATAAACAAACTCCGGATCATAGGATTCTGCTGCAGTTTTAAATTTTTCAATAAAATTTTCAGCAGCTGCAGAGTCTGCTGAAAGCTTCTCACCAGCCAAATCTAACTCGCGTACACTATGCCTGAATTTAAAGTTCCTTAGCCAGCCGTTACTAGCCTTAAAAGATGAATAACCAAGCTTTTCTGCTAAGATTTTGGCTTTTTCACAAAGGATTGGGCCTGAAATCGGATTTCCCATAGAACGTTGCTGCAAAAACCATTTAAACACGGCATCTTCCAAATTTTTGTTGGTTGCTGTCTTCATTGTTTTCCTGGAGGAACTTCCATCTTCACCATCAGGAAAGTGATTCGGATAATCGACGATTCGGATAGTCGGAGTTCGGATAATTGGAGTTCTACTGTAAGTACTTTGTTAAACGACTTGCCTCTCAGACGTTGTATTTTTATGATGGCTACGTACATTTCAGGAAAAGTTCAGACAGTAAAGGATTGAATGATTGTAAAATATGTGTTGCTATTTATATCTACAATGTTTATGAAGAATGAGGAACATATTAAATGTAATACCACTAAACTGTCTATGATTTAAGGGAGTTCCATTTTACCGAATTTCGTAATGAAGATGGAATGCGGATACGAGAAAATATCATGGAGATAATGCCTTTATTGTGATTAAATTTTTTTAATTTATATTTAAAAATATTTTTTTTTTCCTGTTAGCCTATTAGACTACAGTGTGAAACTTGTGAACCCATTCGGGGTTCAGAGTTCACGCCGCGAGTCCGCCACGCTTCGAGATCATGAGTGAGAACCCCGAATAAGTTCGAAACTAGACGGGCTCATTCCAATATAATTACGTGAATACAGCCGGATAAATATAAATATAATAGTCATGGTTCACGAAAGTTTATATACATTTTATATTCTGATGTCCTCAGGGGAGGGACGAATACTTTTCAAAATATATTTTTCACAAGGAATCATAGTTAATAATGTAGCAAATGCATTATTTTTATTCAATTCTCTTTTAAACATACCTCGAATAGAGTAAAACGAAAGACAATACACCGCTCCAATATGAACGTTGTTCTAAAAGAGCTATGAAAACATCTATTCTAATATAAAGATTTATTTATCTTCAATTATCAAAAATAATTTCGTTATTTTATTTTTACCGTCGAACATATAAAATGTTTTTTCTAACAACTTACTTACTTACTTAATATAACAACTGTCTGGCTGTCAATATTTCATTATTTTTAATATACTCGTATGTAGATATTTTAAATTTCCAGTTCAAAATAACACCTATTGTGCAATAAAACCTAATATAACATAATCAATTAGGTTTACAAGTTATAAAAATACACTAAAAACAGAAAACATATTCTTACAACCGAAAGATACTTTTTCCAAAAATTTCAAAAAATAAAATTGTACAAATTTATAAGTTGTTGTAAAGTTCCATCAACGGACTACTCTGACATGGTGTGCGTTGAATGAGGTGGAATAATGAAAGTTGTGGTAGACCCAACCCCACTGCTAGTCGCTTTATATAAAAATATCATATTATTTCTACATCTAAATATCATAAACTCCGTCGTTCTAAGAAAAAAATATTCCATACTTCATCTTCAAAGCCAAAAAATATATATTGTGGCCACTGCTCAAGAAGAAGATGAATATGTCTGTACGCAATTATCATATGTCTGAAATAATAGATATCATTAGTTTGTGTTAAAATAATAATTAAGTTTGAATAACACTTCAAAAACTTAATAAACTGAAAGAGAGATCCTTTCTTCCGAGAACTCTGTAATAGTACTCGAAAGTCTCTGTTTTTGTCTTATTTACTTTTCCTGTTTACTTATTGTTTTTATTTATAATATAATTAAATATTCAACACTGCAAATCATTCAAAAGTATTTTTTATTCAACTGTGTTTAAATTCGAAACTTAGGAAACGGTATAAAATGTACAATGAAATAATTTTATTTTTTTATGTAATCTAATACACAGTGAAAGTTGGATTACCTTTGTATATCGGAGTTTCTGTTTGACTCTGTTTTTCCTTCTTTCCTTGCGAATATAGGAGATAAGATAACCATTTTATTTACTATTCACAAATTTGACGACAGTTGAAATATCTTTAGGTATTCAGTCTTTTTATTGTATTTAAAATAGGAACACATGGCGTTAATGAAAAGTTAGACTCTAGATGCACGGTTTGAAAGTGTAAGTCAATGGAGTTTTTTTACCAATTCGCAAGAAATTTCAAAATCTTGAAATTACAAAATCTCAAAATCTGGAAATTTCAAAAAAAAAAAAAAGAAATATTTCAAAATCTTGAAATCAATTTAGCTTTATATATAATGTTTTTATTTATTATATTATTATTAGTTTTAACGATTTTTTTTAGCTATAGCACGGTCGAATCAGCCCAAATGCTGTAATTTGTGTTTTTCCTCAAAGAAGATCGGCTATTACTCGTACAGTTCGGTTTCGCATGATAAGTGAAAGTGGTTCCCAGGTTCTGGCAGTCCTCTTGAAGTCTCAAGGTTGGCACCATATTTTCCCCTATATTTGTAATCCTATGGGCACCACTTACTATCAGCTGAACTATCTGCTCGTTTTCAATACTATTTCTAAGCGATCGTTAAAGTTTCGATAATATTGTTTTAAAAATTTTAAAATTAACTATTATTTAGAAAAAACATAAATTTACTATAAAAGAATAATGTCATACCTTTAATAATGTATGTACATAAGAATATTAATTCCTTCAAGAAAAATGGTGATTTACACAAAATTAATACCCAAAACAAAAATAAATTTGCTATGCCCTCCACTAGGCTTCAAAAAATAGAAAATCCCTTCAAGATTAATTATATACATTTTTTTATAATAAACTCCCTAGTGAAGTCTTAAAATTGTCTTGTTCTTAAAAGTTGTTCGTAAATTGCTCATTTTACTTATATTGACATTTGTGAAACAGTGATCACAATAAAAAAACACCCGGCTGTGTTTGTAGTGTGGTTCTTCTCAGACCAGGGCGCGTTTGGAACACTCGTAATTTTAACTTTCAGTTCAGAGGTGTTCTTGCAGAAGGGCTTATTTCGATAAGTATGATATCAAAGTAAACCCTCCTGACACCTCTATTTGACGTACATAAGTGATCGCTGACAATGATTCAAAGTGGAAAAGATTTAAATAAATAAACTTATGTACGCAGCTTATTTACTAAGCCTATATACTTAGCTTATTTACTAAGCTTATATACTTGGCTAATGTACTAAGCTTATGTGATATGCTTATATACTTAGCTTATGTACTTAGCTTATATACTAAACTTATGTGTACTACGCTTATGTACTACGCTTTTGTACTACGCTTATGAACTACGCTTATGTACTACGCCAATGTACTTTGCTTATGTCCTAAGCTCTCGGAATATCGGAATATCAGATGGAAATTTTTGTCTATGCGTATGTGGTCCGGATTCCACGAAAATAATACTGGATAGGCACAAGCGTTGTGTTTATCAATGTCTCCTTGCCATAAAGTATTTAATATATAGGTATAGAGTTTAAAGCCAGCACCATATTATTTTCGCCATGAGAATTGTGAGAGCTGACGAAGTCGCTGGCATCAGCTCATTCTTTATAATAATGTTTCAGAAACTTTTGGAAAGGTTTGTTTGAAAACTATTGTTTTAGATCTTTGTTGATTCATGTACCTCATATATACAATATATATTTTTAAGTAATTAAATATTTGCCAAATTGGTCATATTATTATTTATTTAACATTTATTAAATTGATGAAGAATCGTGGTGTTTTTCTATAATTGTTTTGGAAAACACAAAAAGATAAATCATTCTTATTATAAATAGTAAGTATTAAGCCAGTAGGCCTGAAAATAATATTGCAATTAAGTACAAAGCGAATTGCTTAATTGCGAGTAAGCAATTAGCATAATTACCACAACTGCCCGACTCATTACGAATTTAATATTATTATTTATATAATAAAAGCATAAATATAAGTGTCAATTTACGACTTACGGACTTAATGAGAATTCTGTTTTTTTGTTACTTCAAATGAAGTCGCTAGTTTGTCCCATAAAAAAAATTGTAAGAAATCAAATTTTAGTTACTAATGCCCTCATATATTAAAATTAAATACTTTTATATTAGTATTTTGCAAAGACAGTTAGGGAAGAGTTCTTCTACTTTTTTACAATTACCCTGTGAATATCACGTGTCTCGATAACTCTGTGACTTTTGATTTTGTTTCTCATTGCAATGGTTGTCTGATTGTTACCAACCGAGCACATTCCTAGCGTCGATCAATAGAGTATATGTACATATTATATATATTAATTATATTTCTGTGGCTGTAATAGGAATGAATAAATGAATGATTCTTAGGTCCTATTTTACTAACATTTCTTATTCTAGATAATAACTACATCAATATATTAATTTTTATGTCTGCTATCATTTGACAATTTCATTATCATAACCCAAGAAGCTCATTATGAAGTCGTACAACAGCTCGACTTCAATGTCACTTCACACATCGTCTTCAATAGCACAGTCTTCCTTGTAGAGTCGGTATTGTTTGGGGAATATTTTACTTCATTTTCCTTAGTAACTTGTTCAAATTAATACATTGAAGTAATATTTGTCAAAAATTTTCCAATCTATTTTTGTCAGTACTCTAATTATATACAAAAAATAAAGTGATTAATAATTTATGTAACGCTTAAGGAAATTTATTCTTTATGAAGTGTCATATTCAAAATTCAGAGAGCATTGTGGCTCCGTGTATAGACATGGCACGTATAACGACTTGTGGTATGAGAACAGCTACGAAGACAGCTACGACGACAACTACGAGGACAGCTACGAGAGGACTTCAAACAGCTTATGTGTTGACAATCTGAAAGACGATGTTCACAGTCACTACACTCCAGGAAACCGTTTTAAGCTCATATCTTACTTTCTTGTTTTACTAAATATTAACGGGTTTTTTATCTCAAGATTAGTACTTATTATAATAATACTAATTAAATATGGACATTTTGGTATGTCAATTGTTATTGTTTTATGTATATTAAATAATTGATAATCACTTGTGTTGTGTAATAAAATAATTTGATTTTTATTAATAAGATCATAGTAGTCAATTTCAAATAACAACATAAACATAAGCTACTGTTAAGCAAATCATTATTATAAAATAATACTTCCCTTGAATAAAAAGTGAAAGATATTAAATAAAGTCTTTAGAACCAAATCATGTTTTATCTCGTTTGAGCAACTCGTAGCGGTTTACTCGTTCGGGGAGTACCTTGGCGTTAAGAAGCTTTTATGGAAACATTTCGGTCCAGGGGTAAGAGAGAGACTGTCTGCTCAAGTATTTATTTCTTTGAAATTATTCAAAAAAAATATTTAATGTACAGATTGGGCTCATTAAAAGATTGAAAATCCGCCTCTCGCAAATCACGCATAAGTGGAAACAGGAAGCGTATACAACATTTTGTTAGCTGTCAACTAAATTGTGATAGCTACTATAGGATATTATTCATGAGAGGACATTATTCTGCGAGGGAAAGGGTGATCAGAACGGCAAGAGGATAATGACTTGTGGGATAAAGAGACTAATATATATGAAATGAACCCGAGCAGTTTGACTGGTATGTTGTGATAGTAAAGTGATGACTCGTCTTCAAAATATGTTATTTATTTGAAGTTCGAAATTGGAATAGGTAATTTTATTTTGATTTTGAATGATGAGAAACAATTCAATACGTACTTTGTTTAATCTTACAAAGCCTACACTTTTTAAATAAATTTGTATCAGGAATTGTTTCTTGGAACAAGGACCACATATCTTGCTGCCATGTCTTCACCCAATACTAAAATTTTTATAATGTAATAATTGACCATTCAAAGTAGTAGTGTGGTGAGGTCAGGGTCCCATAGAATCCGGCTGAGGGTAAAGAAAGGGATACCATTCTATACCATTTATCCCTGAAGTCGTGACAATTGGACCAACACGCATTCTTAAATGTCAAATGCTAATATTATAGTTATTGTGAAATGCTCTGCAGTGCTCGAATATTCATAACAATCGAGTCATACTCCTCCTACTGGAGGAGTCCTAATGTGACCCTGTTATATGCAAACAAACATACATTTGTTTTCCTGTGGTATAGAAAGTAATGAATTCTTATTATTATTTTATTAAATTCCGTACAGAAAGTTAATGTTGACTTTTAATAATTTGCAAACTCTGAAAGATTTTCTTTAAAACAACATTATTCTAAGAAGCATTGGATTTTCTCTTCTCTTGACTCCTTGTTATCTGAAATGGTTCTTTTATTGCTCTCACGATACGTGTCAAATAAAACGATATCTGTATCCTCGGAAGAAATCTGTGCACTGGAATAAAAACTAGTGTATTTAATACATTGTTTCACAATCACAGTGAAAAGTATCTACTAGTTCTCACAAATCAATATTTATTTATAATTGAACTCGATAACAATCAATACACTAGTTCAATCCTGATATCTTCTGTTATTAGACACTTCCATCTTAAAACACATTAAGTTATGATCGGAAAAAATTGCAACTAGATATAATCATAAAATAATAGCTCCTAAAAAAAACGTGCAAAGTAGCTATTTGATTTAAAAGATTTGATTTTTGCTAAGACTTATTTAGATACTTTATCTATACATATAAGTCCGCGGCAACATATAGGCTACAACAAACTACGTTATATGAATTAATGTATTTCAGTCCCTAAATTGATAAAGAGTTATTTTATTAGTAGTTTCCTTTTAGTTTTTGTGATGGTTGATAAGTTTTGGAAAAAAATCAACGTTCATTAGCTCCTGCAAGGTGCCTTTTATATAGTAAATACCATAAAAAGAAAACTTATATAGTAAGTGACAGTCGAAATATTTTAAACAAACATTTTATTTTCGTCCCGTCGTCACACCTATGGATCTATATCACTACTCGTCTCGGTGAATTTAGCATTCTATACATTATATACATCTTTTTGGGACAGTCCCGACATTTATTAAGTTTCTTTCAATAATCCTAACAACGTTTTTAGCAATGCAGTATGGAGTAACATATATTCATTTAAAATTGTATTAATTTTACAGTGTTTATAAATGTTTTTATACAACTTCTGTATGTTTCTAAATTTTTATAAATGATAACAGTATAAATGAATTATATATACCATTCACGTTTATGAAATGCTTTCAAGAATTTCCAGTATATACTGCTTAATAAATAAGCCACGCAGTACTTACAGCCTGGATGAATAATATAAGAGCCTGTAAATAAGAAAGATGTATGATGGCCCTAAGACTTAAAACGACCCTTTTTCCCCATTACACCGCCAGCCATAGCGTCACGTGGGGGCCATGATGAGTACACATTATAAAAGGGCATCTTTTGGAAATGGGAATTGAATGTTTTTATTTATTTATTTATTCAACGCCACATCAATGATTATTCTGAGATTTTTTTTTTGTTCATAAAATTTTATTTGTTATTTGTTTTTTGTTCATAAAATTTTATTTGTTATTGTTGTTTCTATTATTTGTTATAAATTAAATATTTCTCTATGACATATTGTCAGAAATATACCAAAAAAATATATTAGAATTTGTCGTGTGCTCCTTCAAAATTGTATAAGATAGTAGATAAAATAAAATAATATATATTTTTTAAATTGATGTACCTCAAATAACACAACAAAGATAATTAAAGATCAAAACAAATGAATAACTTTATTAACTGTGTCACGGGGTTTGTAATAAGCACCACTAGTATTAAAATAATCGTAATACTGTATAATAATATACTTTAATAGAGTTAATTCGATGTAAAAATACCTTTAAAAGGATAAAAAGCCCTGTCATTCGGTTTTCATATATAAAGTTAAAACTGAATATTTTATCTTGTCATTTGTAAGTAAGAAACACTTTAATAATACCTTTTGTACTTGTACCACGCCTCAGGTCTATTGTTTTATAACTTGATGGAGTTACGTCAAAAATAATACAAGCATTAGTATAATTAGGTTTTAAATTAAAAAATAATATAAAATCCCTTAACAAGGACTGAAATAGAAGCTGAGACCTCTAAGATACTTTCTCATCGCTATACCGATTCGGCTGCCGTATTGTTATTACCCACCTAGCTGAACTAAGCTTTCTATATATAATAGTCTTTATTGGGATGGAGGTGACGTCTGTAAGGCTTCTTTCATAATTATTCTGAGTCTGAAATTTGAATAAATCGAAAGAAACATACTTATATATAACTTCTTGGTCATTAGAAAATATACTGGATGAAACAATAAGGAAGTACGTGTATGTATATAATTATGATTATGTTAAAAAGTAATCAGCAAAGTATATCTTATAATTGTATGTGTGATGTTTATTTGTTAATGGAGTCGAGACGAGTATTGTTCCGTCATAAAGAAACGCGAGCTGCATTAAGCTAAAAGGGAGTCATGTTTATTGAATTTTATCTCGTTATGAAATTTCTAATTATCTAGAAGTTGATTGCTTAGTTTTTCATAAATGTTAAATGGACACTAGCTTCATCTTTATACACTTCCTAAAAGTATAAGTTTGCGATATATGTTAGAAATATCAAGAAAACTTAAAATGTTTTTATTTAATGTAAATTTTCCCATACTTGCGTTTACTTTACACACTGTTTATATTTTTAATCCTTTTCATCTTATACCCATATTGAAACTTAAAGAAATAATTACAAACTTCTTCTAAACCTTATACGATATATAAACATTTTAACACATCGATGTCTTCGCTGTTTTCTTTTGATACTGATGCCACAGCTGTGCCACATCTAATAGTGCAAGGACCACCAGCACGACTGAAAACTAATGGCCCATTCAATAAGGATTATCACGATCATGAAGCTTTGTTTGAATGTGTATAGCATTAATAAAACAATTTGCCATTTTTAATTAATCAGGCAAATTTAAAAGATTAATTGCAAAAAAAGTGTTCAATAAATAGTCATCAGATCAATGTGTCAATTAAACGATAGTTTCTTTATTTTGGTCTGATAACTAACCATAGGCTTTAATAAATTCACTTTTAGCGTCAACTTCCAAATTTAAAAAATCTACAATTGCTTACACTTTAAATATTGAAATAAAAAGTCAATATCAGAAAATAAAGAATTATATTCTTAAGCTTGCTATGTAAGCGTTCAAAGTGTACAACGGTCATGAAAAAATCTTCATAGCATTCGTAGAGAAGCCAAACTAGAGCTTTTTCTATATTGATGAAATCTGAATTGTTGTTCCGTGATTTATGGGCATCTTCAGAGAGTTTTACAAGAGGTTTCTCTTAACAATGGACAATTATGGTAAGTATATACCTACGTATGTATTTTCAACTATTCTGAATTGTAAAGATCTTACATAACAAATAGTACACACAGCGCCTGATTGAGGACTTGACAATATGCCTATTTTCCGTCCACCTTTGTTAAAAATAATGTATGTTCGATTTCAATACCTTACCCATATATATTTATTAAGAGTTATGTAAGACAACATGACGTTCAGCCACACGATATTCTTATTTTTAAGAAACCTTTATTTCTGCTACGAGTTCAATAAATTTAGCGATATATGCTTGAGAAAAGTTTAATAATCATCCTGTTCCTATTACATATTTTAAAAGCCCTCTTTTATTGCCTAATGTTGTGACTTACAGCCCTCCTTTTCCCAAGCTAATCGAATCAAAACGTATGTAATCAATTAACGTGAATAACGACTGGTAAATAAGTATTGAATTTTCATTTTTATATAAAAATACTTATTAATTGGATTAATTCTCACTCATCGGATTCGGCGATTTAAACAAATACATGTTCTGTACTTAAGTTCATACATGTACAAAGTACTCCCCACTACCTCCACGTGACGCTAAAGTTGATTATGTAACAAGGACAAAGGACAAGAGGGTCGGTTTCAGTCGTAAGGCCATCATACATCTCTTTCACTGACAAGCTCTATATTATTCATCGTTGCGTATTTATAAATAAATATAAAAAATCAATATTTTATAAAATATACATATACTCGTATGTAGGTACTCAGTTCATTTGTCTTTTATCGTTTTTCTTTCATAATCTTTCTACTAAAACAATATTATGTCAAAATTAACGACATTCAGAACTTCATACTAATCATTTATCAAAATATTTCGCACAAAACACTTAATTCATTCGTACATCAAACAAAGTTCAATTATAAATTAATAATTATGAGAATAGGTTCTTTATATGTCATCTAGAGACATCGTGTTTTAAATATCTGTTTATTGACTTTTCAAAGATCCAGTCATAAGAGTCATAAAAGAACCATTTCAAAACAAGAAATAAAGAATCCTCTTATAATAATTTTATTTAAACAAAGCTTTTAAATTTTCACATTGTGACAAAATGTATACTATACTATTCTTAAAGACCGAAATTGACTGACACAAAAATGTATCAATATTATTAATATTTCATAAACAATACTTTTCACACATTCTTGAAAACTTGAAGAATAACTTTTATCTATAAGAAAAATAAAAGAGCATAATGAATATTAAGTTACAACTTTACTAAAAATGTACCGAAAATTATAATGTTTGGTTTTTTTTAAATACTAATGTAATATTTTAAATGTATATTTATTTTAAAAAGCCATATTTCCATTATGCCTATTAGACATATTCGAAGACATATTCGAAGCTGCTCAGAGCTAATACATCGCGTTTTAAATTGACATAATGAAATATCTTGAGAAATGTTGATATTCGCGGTTGTTTTAATACAAGTATAACGTTCCAACAGTGACGTAATGACGAAGGAAGTCAAAGAGATAATGGAAATAATGAACAGGAGATTATTAATATTCCTTTAAGGAAAGGAAAAATATATTTTATTTGAGTCGTTTTGTATCTTGTCTTCTTGTAAAAAACGTATATATATATATATATATATATATATATATTGTAACTTATATAAAGCAGCGGTCGCTTTATCTACTGTGACAAATATAACTGTTCCTAGCTGTTATTATTTCAACGTATTTTTTTATAAGTAGAGATCACAAGTGTACGAGTTATTTGTGTGTTCTAAACCTAATTATAACTTATTATTATGTTCTGCAACTACTTTGACATGTATTATGATGCAATTCAGATATTAGTTACAACTGGCCCATTTTAATCCAGGAAAATTTTAAAAATATACATTTCAATGAAGAAAAAGAAATGAAGAAAAATTTATTTAAAAATCATCTGAAATTCATATTTATGAATAAAAAAAAATAACAGATTATGTCCAGTATATTAATATATCCTTCTATGACTTTCTCAGTTTCTCACTGACGTTTATTAACTCGACGGTGGACAAGAATTTTCTGTATTGAGTAAACAATCTACACGGAGTTCCATTCTTCAGAATATCGTTTCTCGGAATAAATTCTTCTCAGAAATTTTGAAAACAATTTTATTAATTTTACCTGTTATTTAGTTATTTAGCTTTTAGAGTATATTTTTTATAAGTAGCCTTATTTAATTCGGAATAAACGTACATGTATCTTCGTTTTTATTTTTTTTAATAATTATTTCAGGTGAAATATACAAAAATTGAAAGAATTTATATAAAACAAATTCTCAAAGATCTAGGAAATATAATGTTTAATAATAATAATAAACACCTAATAATAATATTCAAATAGTCTTTAGGAATGTGTGTTTATATTGTTGTTATACTTTTCATATAAGTGGTTTAAAGATAGCATCCACTGTTTGGCTCTTTAGCCGAGTCTTTTGGAACCCTCGGGAGGATATTTGAGTTCTAATTGTAAGCGGTGCTACGTAACTCGCGGTACAAATATATTCATAAAGTTTAAGCTTTGTAAAATGTTATATTATATGAATAGATTTTTTTACCATCGTTAAAAAAGTGTAACAGTCACTTTTATTACATATCTCAATAACGAGCCTGTTTGAAATAATAAATATTTATTGATATTTTGAAAATAAGTCCTGTAACTTAATTCAACACGCAGATGGTTCGGGGTCATCAGTCATGTAGCAATACGTTTCTCCTCAGACCACAAGTAATTATACTTTGCGGTTTTAATCACCTCCATTCTCTCCCCAGGAGTAATGTCGTGTAGCCGGTATCGCTATTTACTTCACTGGTGAACGTCGTATAGCTTTCGTATAGCTGTCGTATAGCTGTCGTATAGCCGTCGTATAGCCGTCGTATAGCCGTCGTATAGCCGTCGTATAGCCGTCGTATAGCCGTCGTATAGCCGTCGTATAGCCGTCGTATAGCCGTCGTATAGCCCGCTTTGACTAGTGTTTGACCAGCAAAGGTCAAGTTGACAATCTAATCATACAATAAAAGTAACGAACCCAATCTGTCTTCAATTCGTAAATCCGAGTCAAATCTCTATCTTTATTTAAAATATATCTAATGATATTTAAAACATAACATTTTAACGTGCTGTTTGTTTAAAGTTTATGTGATTGTCTGTTTGTTTGTTCGCTTAATTACCATTTTTTATATCGATGTCCTGAAAGATGTTAAAGAAAGTCTTATTTAACTTGAGCCTTTACTTTGTTTAAATCGGAGTGAAATTTGGTAAATGGATGTAATTTCATAGCTTTTAAGCCTTTTCCTTAAATTGTAGCCCTTATTTTAAATTGAAACTTCTAGAAAATACCAGCTTCTGACTTATTATATGTACGTTTGTTTGTTTGAATGGTTAATCTGAGTACAGTGAATGTTTTAATTTTATTATACATCTTATTCTAATAAATGATTTCGATATTCATTGTTGTTTTGAAAATGCTTTAATTCATAAATCTCTGTACGAAATTCACCGAGTAAGATTTAGTACCGGGTAACTTTTAATAAAGTACTTCTGTTACAACAAGACGCTGACAGTCTGTGTCAGTCGCATTTCGCAGATATTAAATGCATACATAGTAGTTTCATACATAGCCCGACCTCTATACACGCAGTCTCGTATATACTGCTGACCGCCTGTTGAAGCGGAATTCTTTTACCAATTAGCATTAAAAGAAAAGGTTATTAAAATAGATTGAATAAAGTGATTATATTTAATTAATTCTTGTTAAAAAGTTTCATTTTACAAAACAGCACTCTATACATATTCGTCTTTATTTGTTTTTTTTTGTCACTATTCACTGAGTCTAGTCGATGTATTAAACGTGTTAAGTTTTTATCCGGGACGTATGAGACATCTTTAGAATTCTTTTAAAAAAATCTAACCAATTTTTCAGTAAAAGATAATATTTAAAAGTTCAACAACTTAAATTAATATTTGAAAATTATGATTTTATACAGAAAATAAATACATCGAAGCTTTGCAGTAGCTTGATTTGAACAACCTAAAATTTTCACGATTTCCAACTCCAGGGAAGCTATTAAATACGCATTATTCACACGTGAACTGACTCTCTGATCAAGATAGCCAGATAAGTACGTGCGGCTTCTAACACTTTTCGTTACAAGGACCGTCAGTGAACTTCATTCCTGTGTATACACTATATATAATATATACACTATATATTAATAATACTGACAAGTTACAACGAAACTCCCTGTTATGAACTCATATTATTTAAGGGTACAGCGCAGCATGCCAACCTCACAATTGCGTTTTGCTGTAGTTCCTTGATTCAATTGTTTCAATTCAATTTACAATGTAGCTTGATCTTTTAGACACCTAAATTTACGTCTGTTTTAATTTTTTTGTAATAAAAATACGCTACATTTTCCATTTTATATTAATGCTCTCTTAATCTTCAAAGAATATATTAATCTTAACTTACAGCCACTTTACTTATAAGAACTTTTCTTTTAGGCAGAAGATAATTTTTATGCAAAATTAAACTGTTAGAAATTTTCTTTAAATTACTTTTTTTAGATTTACAAAATGTGTTTGAATTTTTTTAAAATTAAAATTTTATCACAAATAATATAACAATTTTTTTTTATTTTATTTTCTTTTTTTTGATAAAGAGGACAAAAATTAAATGTCTTAATGTAAAAATGTACAAAAATGATTCATATTTCGGCGAATGATAAACACAATAACGTTTTATTTACCGACGTTGTCATTACATAACATATGAGCCAGAATACACCGTCACCAGATATCTACTGCTCTACTTCATAAACATGGAGTGA
The DNA here is from genome assembly GCA_963555665.1 of Dircenna loreta. Lineage (NCBI taxonomy): Eukaryota > Metazoa > Arthropoda > Insecta > Lepidoptera > Nymphalidae > Dircenna > Dircenna loreta. The sequence goes on along the minus strand of OY743097.1, from coordinate 7,203,228 downwards.
TGGAATTGATAATTGTGCCTTCTTATTTATGTATGTTATTGAGAAAACGTTATGACTTAGCTTATAGTGACATCTGAGACTGATGAAGTTTGAATATGAATGAACTGACGGTTGACATTACGTAATAGTTACCTTAAACGTAGCTAGCTTTAAAGTTTATGTATATTATATATGTATTTCTTAAAAATGCAAGATAAACTGTTGACGTTCGTCAACTTTAGTAACTCGGTAGATTGTTTTCAATATATCAGTTAGAGTCATTGCTCTATGACTGACTGTGCGCGTAGAGTTAAACAGAATATTAGAAATATATACGTTTAGAGTTAAACGAAATATATCTAATGTTTATAATAAAAATAGAAAACAGGACATATATACGGTAGTACCGTAGGTTATACGATAATCTGATATTTGATAAAAGATATTAATATAAAATAGATATTACGTTTAGAAAAACAAATAGCAATATTGAGCTCAATTATTATTATGACAAAAAATATGATTTGTGTATTGTTCAATAGTAATAACTGTTTTATTGATACCAAGTAAATAACAATCAATAACAGCGGCTTTAACAACTAACACTAAACTGAGACTTCGCAGATATTATAAAATATGCTCTACAATCGTGCTATTTTTTAAAATGTAGATTTTTGATTGGTAATTTTTGGAGGTATGTAAGTTTTTTTAGTAAAATATTTTTTTTTTTATTTTTTTGTATAAGCTGAGTATATGTTTTGACAGGAAGGTTGGTATAAATGTAAATATGACCCAGAGTCCGCACTAGTAAAAACTTCCTGGAAAGTCGTAAAGGAAGCTGCAATCTACCACAGCTGTGTAATAACAGGTTTTTCCAATAAGAGACTTTTCTAATAATAGTATTATTTTAGAGGGTTTTGTTGTATTTGTGTTTACAGAATATGAAAATAAAAACTGTTTGATATTTGATGTTGCTGTCATTTTAACCACTTTTTTGTAAATGGAAATATAAAACAAAGAGTGAAGAGAAAGAGGAAGAGGAGAGGTTAGGATTTAGAGTGGTTCTCTTATTTTAGGTTTGTCGTTTTAATGATTTAGTTAATGTATAACATGTAACCACAAATAATTAACGCACTATACAATCTTGTATAATATACACTGCCGTTTAGTCAACAAACATGACCATTGTCCATGTAGGGTGACCACAAACTGTCATTAGTAATGTCCATTCAATCCTGACACTATTTAACATTTCAAAGCTACAAAGTAACTAACGTATCAAACGTGCTCATAATTGCTTATCAAAATGTATGCAGAATACATTTTGATAAGATATGCAAACATATTTATATAATGTTTCATGATTTATTACATAATACGTTAATTATTAAGTAAAACGGAAAAAGTAGTAAGTAGATAGTATAGTATATATAGTACTTATACAATAATTATTAGATCCAATTAAGTATTTAAAATCAAAAAACTGTAAACTCAGTCAACTTGTAACACGTAGTTTCGTGATTTTTTGTTTTCTGAGACTGTTTCCTGAACTTTCAATGGGACTTAGAAATGAACGTGCACTTCATCTTTAGACGAATCATCTTTAGATGATTTACGAATGAATTTGAACGGAACAATTGTTTTATTTTTTATAACATTATAAGTGCAACGAATTCATCGATCGTTCGTAAAGATTTGTATTATATTATATTATATTCAATCATAGAGATAGATCCAATTCAGGGCCGACTTCGTGGCATTATTAAACATTTATGACAAAAAAATACTTTGATTTTGAGTATAAGAACAGTTTGGTTAGATTTATTGGATTTCTTATTTTTCGGAGACTTAGATAGTTCAAATTGATTTGTTTAAACAATATGACATTGGATTTAATATGTATATTTTTTCTAATAAGAGTGTTATTAAGAGAGAGAATCACTAAAACTTTTATATACTACCCTCCATTTAGTCTGAAGTCTTTATTTAATTAAGAACGACTTCAAGTGGCACTTTGACTGAATAATTGTTGCAGGAAAGTCTTCATTTTATCATAATAATATATTTTAAGAGGTTAACTTTAAATGAAGGTGCTTTAATTTCCTAAGTTACTATAACAATTACCATATTTGCTTTTATATTATATTATAATTATATTAAAAAACATTTCAAAAATCATTTACAAATAAATTACTAACTATTTAGTTTGCTGGTCATCATTTATTTCTCGTATAAGCTGATCCAAAAGATTCAATATTTTGCGTCGTAAGATTTAAATCCATGATAACAAAAGAGTTGATTCCATAGAGAGAAGCTGTCAAATAAATCTACTAAAAGTTTGAATTTCGTATTTCAAAGGCAAACATTTCAATTAAGAAACATCAGATTCTAGTTATGATAAAATTATAACTGAACTGTACTCCGAAGCGCACAGAGACTGTCTGTCAACCTTATAATATGTTATAATATTGTCGAGGGTTTGATGAACCTGTAGCCAAGTGGCACACGCTCGCCGTCGATTCTACTCCAGTCTCCACATGTACGTAAGTTGTAGCATAGCTTAATATTATATCAACCACATACATTTGTCATTCTGTTTATATTGTCTTAGTTATATCTGACACTGATTATGAAAATTAGATACATGACGAAATCAACACAACTCGCTGAAATAACTACATTTTCCAGTAACATAACTACCATAAAATTAAAATTATATGTTGATAGTGACTTCGTGCGCTTCCTCCTTTCTCTTTTGATTTAGATCATAAAGTCAGAAGTCAAGTACCATCATTTCAAAGTTATAGACGTTTCAAGACAAATAATCTAAGCAAATTTAGTTTTATTGTAAACACAGACCAAACCAGTTTTTGTATTCACTCGTTAATGTGTAAATTTTCCCGTAAATATGCCCTTTTTTAATAATAATAAGCCTGCACTGCGTCACACAAAATATAAAAATCATCTTATAACTCTGCTGTAACAAATATTTTGAGTAGAATTACAATAGTACTCCATATATGTGTGTCTTATTTCCTTAAATCTGAGTGGAAAACGAACACTTATTAAACACTTATTAAAGAATAAGTGATATGTTTAATATGGCTTGCATTTATTGAGTGTTTTAAAATTTCTATAAGCCTATCTATGCTTATATACATTTTAAAACACTGAATAAATGCTTTCGATTTTATACTATTTCAAGTGTAATAAACTTTCCCGTAGGAGTCTAACACAAGTATTTTCTTTGATCGGAAAATGATTTCAACAAAGATATTAAATTGTCGATATTAAACTTCTCGGGCGTTTTTAATAAACATCAAAAGATATTTGAGATATAAAAAAAAAATTAGGCGCAAAATATACATTGTTTCTTGCAATCTATATTTTCGATCTCAGATCCTTAAAAATATTTACAATAATATTTTTAAGGATCTTAGATCGTACCTACTTCTTTTTATTTAATATATTTCTTTAAATTGTGACTAGCCAAATTGAAAATAAACCTAAATAAAAATATTGATCAACATGGGCAGGACTCGAATCTGTGACCTCTTAGAAATCGTTTAGTCACAGCGAACCTGGGACGTGACGTCGTGAGTGTCTTTAATATCTTACAATACATTAAGGAGAGGGAAAAGTTTACAGATTTTTTGAAAAATCACTTTGGCGAGAATATATTATCTATCTATATAATACGAAAAAAAAATATAAATACACAATTTTTTGAGGATCACTACAAATTAATTATTATATTACAGCTCAACAAAAGTGCACTGTAAGGAGGCGCCACTACTAAGCGTGTTGTCAAATTTTATGGACACTATATAAAAGTGTTGTTTTCAAAAAAAAAATCTATGATTATACAAGTGTTTGGATTCAATTTTTCTCAAAAATTGGTAAAAATTTTTTGAATGTAAATAGATATAGAATGTATAATAAATCGATTATTGAGATACACTTAGTATAAAGATAAATCAATTAGTAGAGCGACGGGACGGTTTATCAGAGATCGAGGATTTTAATTTCTGACCTTATCGGTTTATTTTTTATTTTTAAGAACTATCAAGCTGAAACGGAAACGTCAAGTTATCACATGGCAACGGATAGTTAGCGAGACCGTTAAAAATTATTTGGAGTGGCGTTCTTATTGGGAGCTTGAAAGTGATAAGCGAGGTGACTCCTAGTGGTACCGACATACGATTTTATGAAGTGATTAAATATATTGAAATACAGATATTTGGAATATATATTTTTTATTAATTTATTTATATATAATATTACACTTAATATTTATGTCACACCACGTTGGACCATCCTAGCGGCGCGACCTGCCACCGGTCTTTGTCAACTGAAGTTTATATAAGAACTTGTAATATACTGGAAACAATGACACAGGTGACTGACTGACTGACTGACTGACTGACTGACGTGAGTGACTCATTATTGTTATAAGTTATAATATGTGCATAGTTAAGTAATTTATATTGAAATACAAATATTGGTTCGCACAAAAGACTCACTATATATATTATATTACATCAAGACAGACCATGCTAGCGACAGAATAATGTCAAAAATAATACACTTGATGTCTGGTAAAAGTAACTTTAGTAATTACCAAAGTATTTTCTTCCTTCCAAGTGAAAAACTATAAAGTAAGGTATTACTTTTTTATGAGTTGGCTATGAAAACCAAATAACAAGGGCTTTTTTATGTTCCTTTAAAGGTATTCTGGCATCGACTTCACTTCAATCAACTTCATTTCACTTCGGTTAGTAAAATTGTTCATTTAAATTTCAGTAAGGGTGAATTTATCATTCTATGTATATACGTCTTTATTGGGTTTATGGCTACAATTATCATTCATCACCGAGGCGGGTAGCGGTACGGTGGCTATATTGTTACAGCGAAGGAAAGGTTTTCCAGAAAACACGGGTTTGGATTCCCACCCATGTCAATTTGTTTATCATTCTATATATATTTAAATAAGCTTAACATGGCTTTGTATGTTAATAAATATTATCGAACATTAAAGTCGGTTGTGACACATTTTCAATATCAATCTATATGATAAATTAAAGTGTTTTGTTATCAAGGTTAGTGACAGGTTAGTGGCTAGCCAACCTCGAGCTCGCCATCACGTCCGCTGTATTACTCTGTCCTCATTGCCCTTATAATACTAATATTTGGTGTATTATCAATATATAAAAATGGATATTGGTGGATGGGTAATGGTGGATGTAAGTACATATTATTAAATGAAAATTATGGGTTTGATACAATACACTTGAACTATTATAAAAGTACTAGTTATAAAAATTATAAGGTATGTCTAGTGTATTTAAACCCATGAGTGAATCTGAAGCAGTTTATTTTTCAATATGACTTGGCAGTGTACCAAAACTTACCTGCATTCAAAATATCCGACACGTAGCTACTTCAGAATATTGTTTCTCGGAAATGATTTTTTCTTAGATTTTAAAAACAAGTAGTATATGTGCAGTGAGAGTCTGTTACATGGTGACAATCATTGGAAAGCTTGTAGTTGAAGTTTTTTAAACAGCTTTCTATAATTCGCAATAAACGAATAGGGTTCTTGCCTTTTAAAATAAAATTATGTTATTACAAATGACATAACTTAAAATATAAGAACTTTCGCAGACAATAAGAAACTGATTTAAATAAATTATATTTTCAAAGTAACAAAAAGCTTCTTAAAATGTAGTTTTTCTATGGATGTTCTTATTTCGTTACTAATAATAATATTTTAATAATTCACCACATAAACGCTGTGTCATCTCGTTTATAGCAACAGATTTTTTATCATACCATAAGTCATTAAACTCTCTCTCTCTCTCTCTCCACCCACGAATAATATCCGGTAGTAAGTGTTACTTTTTGGTTCACTGCTGATGAATGTCGTATAGCTCTGACTAATATTAAATCAGTAAGAATCGGATTGACAATTTATTCACACAATAAAGTTGTAGTCACTAGCTGTCTGTACTTTCAAAATAAAAAAAAACAAAACTTTAACGTTGTGAATACATATGTGGGTATTTTTCTTTGTATCACACATAAACTTTGAGGTGGATTATGATAAAATTTGCCAGAATTGTAGCTTAATGTATCAGTATATAAATATAGGATACTTTTGGTTTTAAGCTTTAATTTCAATACAACCAAATTACTGAACGGTTCTTAAGAAATGTGGTGTGGTCTTATAATATGTCCACTTGACTATAAGTGGTAAGCATTTGAAAATTGTAAAAAAAAAGAAGAAAATGTATTACTGCCTCTGAGAAATTGAAAAAGATGACACAACTAGTAAAATAAGTAAATCCGTTTCAATTAAAGTTATTATTATACGGAAAGTCTCAGACTGTGCAAATAAGGTTTGTAATTTTATAAAAGCTAGTGAAATAAATTCATTTTTATAACAATTTATTTATTTATGGTGATTCATTTACATTTTTTTTTTCTAATATTTGTCTAGTGTCAGTTCTGAAACATTAAGGCTATTAATTATCTGTTGACTTTATGATACATTATATTATATTATAAAAATATAATTAGTCTGGAACGATTCCCAATCTTTTGGGAATTGAATCTTGCCAACTTTAGATTGCTGGTAGTTTAGAAAATATATAATATTTTATTATTTCTACTTAATGTTTACGAGTTTATATATATTTACTTTGATAGGGCACTACCTTATTTTTATTAAATAAATTAATATTAGCCATCAGTTATTTCAAGTAAAATATAATAAATTAGAATACTACAAGTGCTTAATGATTAAATTATACAACCCCAAAATCTCTCACTAAATTTGCGGTTCACGTTCTCGGTTGATACGAATCTTGAACGTTATCTGCAGATTACGGTATCGTTAGTTTTTAGTTACAAATTTGTAGGTACTTTTCGCAATGCTATGTTTAATTACAATGTAAAATTTTGTTAAATTTGGCCACACATACAAATGTGAAACCACGAAACATGTTGAAAAAGATAAGTTTTTCAAAATTTTTTTCTTTATATATAAATGCACGTATGTCATATAATTTCAATTTTCAGAATATAAAAATAATAGATGAGACTGAGATTTTTAATAATATGGTAAAACAACAAAAAAGTCTAAGCACAGAAATAATATTAAGAATATTGCCTGATAAAGTTATTTTCCAGAGTAAGAAAGTTTATTTAAATATTAGTTAAGATTCATTAGTTTATACGTTAATTCTTAACTCAAATATGAAAGAGATAAATAACTTTCTCTACAAATCCAACTATATTCACGACGTCGTTAAACTTTTGCTTGTTTGGTAACAAACAAACAAACAATATTTCGTTATACAATAGTATTAAATCCCGAGTGAGGAGTGTTGGTCGCAGGAATGAGCTGCAGGAGTGAGCTGTAGGTGTGAGCTGCAGATGTGGGCTGCAGGTGTGAGCTGCAGGTGTGGGCTGCAGGTGTGGGCTGCAGGTGTGGGCTGCAGGTGTGGGCTGCAGGTGTGGGCTGCAGGTGCTGACGATGCTATTTAAGAACGAGTTACATACACATTCCAGGAGCATCGCTGACTCAAATTCACTCCCGTGTGAAAAGAATGTATTTTGTGTCATCGCAACTGAATGCATAATTGCATATTAATTATTATATAAATTAGTTACAAACATATTCTTCAGGAGGATCGCTGACTCGAATACACTCCCGTGTGAAAAGAATGTGTTTTGTGCCATCGCGACGGAATGCATAGTTGCATTTTAAATAGTATATAAGTTTGAATTAATATAATAATTAGAGCATTATTGTTTGTACTTACATCGAGTAGGTCATACATTGTATTAGTTAATAAGTTCTTAATTTTAATTAAAGTTAGTTTAAAATCAGTTTTGGTTTTTTTTCGACTCTACGTCTGTAGCTAACGTAATTGACGTTCGAGACCAACGTTTACTAATATTGTTAGTTGGGTTTTGTACGGTTAGGTAGTTGGCATTGTCATTGCTTTGCAGACTGTTACGTCATCTTTCTAATAATAATAATTCCCTTATACTCGTATGTTTGTTTAATATTATCGATTATTTTTGTAATTAATTGTTGTAATTGCTCGAATCATCCTTCTAATTACTCTTTAAATCAGAACTTGACTATTCTAATTGATTTAATCGTTATTTGGTTCAGTTTAGGTTAACAATTCATTAGTGAGATTGATTTTTAACATTAAATAGAGTTAGTTTTATTCCTTGTTTTATTTTTTTAACCTAATCTTCTTCTGATGGCTAAAAATAGAATATTTACTAAGACATGAAATATACACAGGGTTATTATTCTCTCGGAAAGAACTCTTCAGTATTTTTCTCTTGGAAAATACGTTTACAAGCTATGAATCTCGAAAGTGAATTTAAATGAAACAAAATATAATAAGGGCCATAACACTCAAAATTATGTCTCGACAAATTGAAATGTATTATATTTATAAGACCAACTAAGAACTTCGCTCGAATAAGGAAAAAGACAAAATTTCCATTTCGTTGTTATTTGTAATTAACTCTTACATTCACGTCTATTTATAGATATATATTATATTGTACTCATATCAAAATGGCAATGAACCTTGCTAAATGCTAAATCGCAATTTTCTATGAAAGTAAAAAGCCGGAGATTACTGTAGGCGACCGGTTTTCTTCTGCTGAATTCACTTGGCCGTTTTTACTTTTGTTTTGCTAAACCAAGTGGGAAATAAAGCTTGATAGTTTGTCATACAATTGTGTAATTTGTGGAAAAATATACTTCTAATGGCTGATTTAATTTTGAAAATACTTTTAAATTGTTAGCAAGTTGTGGTTACATTTTACTTCAATAACTTACTTCTCAATGGTTTTCGTCATCATTAATTATTTCAATTGTTCTAACAGATATAAAAATCGCTCCCAAAAATAAATCAGTATTTTAAAATGTTTGTTTTGTATTGTCTGTTGTGTTTATGTGCCGTCCTCAATACATGAGACACATTATAAATGATATGTCCTGTTAGTTCCAATCTGATAATCACATCAGATTTAGCAGTAGGAGAAATTGCTCTGCTTGTTTATGCATGTGATTAGGAAGGCTTTGTGCCAATTGAGTGACTTATGAGGTTGATTGACTTTGAATATAATGTGCCTCAAAGCTGCCAGACGCAATATTGAAATAACATACATTATTCTCGCAAAATATAATAAGTAAGAAAAATTTATTCAGAGAATTAATGTCTTCAAACACTATTGGTTTGGATATCATCCTCTTTATATTCCAGACTTTCGCTGTTTGAATTACAAAAGACAAAAGAAAGCGTTTTGTACGAACAGGAAAAATGTTCACAACGAGAGGATGGATGGACGTCCGTTGGTGTGAGGATAATGTAGGACTAATGAATAGAAAACAAAGTTAAAACAAAAACATTTACTAGATATTGAAATAATTCCAATAAAAACTAAAAAAAGAGAAAAGCAGACGAAGAAATGCTTAAGCACACCAGTCCCTAGAAAGTTCAACTCGTACTTATCAATATATTAGTAAAACGCTTAACTTTAAATGTTTACTTTTACTGTTCAACTTGGTTTATTGATAATTATGTTTTATTACAAGCTAATTATTATTTGCTTGAAGTTTCTATTCATCTTCTATAAATTAATTTTACATTAAGTTCGTATCCATATATTAATACGTTACGTAAGAAAATTACAGAGAAAATATATATAAATTATAAGCAAAAGCAACTCGTTAGGTTTTATTAAAATATATGTTCAAGTAATTTTTGTATGTCTGACTGAACGTTTTGAGTTTGACAATATGGCTATTGTATATAATAAAGAAGAAAGTAAAAAATAAGACATTTAACCTGAGTCATATAACGTAATAATATCTGACAGCTTTACAATCAGGAATAATGTTTTTGCAAGGATAATAAAAATATCAAATAGATATCACGTTTTGAAAAACAACTAATAATAACATATTTAGTACAATGTTATAAGTTAAAAAAATATACGATATATTATTTAACAGTAATAAAAATGTAATTTATAACTAGTTGTTCCCCGTTACTTTGTTCTCGTGGACAACACAAATACGTTACATGTTCAGAGTATTAATTCAGCCCCAGTGGTCTCATAAGTTTATTTTTAATACTACTAGTAATTGTTGGTTAAAATAATACCCATTTAATTCAATTAAGTAATTCCAAAGACTGAACCAGACAAATAATAAGTCAGATGATAATACAAAAATATTTTGAAATGAAATATACATGTTTTAAATATTTAATAACAGTATAAAGGAGAATTCTATTTACAAAAAAGTTATTAAATATAAGACTTCAGAACTTCCAACGAAAAATAAGAAGAGAGATAAATACCGTCGTGTAAAGACATAAACATTTAAAAAAAATGTGATATTAATATATTATTATTTATGTTTGTTTCAATCAATTTATAATTAATATTGGTGTATCCGCTGCGTTGTAATACGCTCTACGCTCGTATTTCATTTTACCTTCAGGTATTAATTTATAAGTTATTGTAATAAATAATTAACTTTTTTTTTGTATAAGCTGAATTTTGTTTTTTAAATGAAGATTGGTATAAATGTAAATTAATCCATTAAATGTATATGATGTACAAAATATATATATATGTATAAAATATATTCAGGATTTTTCAAACTTCTTGAAGATTAAAAAAAGTGATTCACTGAAAAACTGGTCTACCGTCGTCTGTTTCTGTGAAGGCAATCAGGTTTTCTCAATACGAAGTTTTCCCATAACAGTATTTTTGTATATTTTGTTATGTTTGTCCGTAATTAAAATCAAAATAAACATTCTTTGATATTTCATGTTACTTTCATTAGGTAGGAAAGTGGAAGAGTAAGGGTACTGATGGAACCGTATTTTCCTTCATTATTTTTCTCAAACAATTTTTAACTTAGAAAATAATATATTTTTTATTTATATACTAAATATACACTGCCGTTTAGTCAACAAACATGTCCATTGTCCATGTAGGGTGACCACAAACTGTCATTAGTAATGTCCATTCAATCCTGACACTATTTAACATTTCAAAGGCGCTGATATTAACAGACATACAGATATATTATTTTACCTATTCATAATTACGTTCATTAATCATATTATAAATATACTCTACTATATTAACAATTCTTTATCTCTAACGTTTTGTGTTCTTGGTAATTAAACCTTGTCTCCTTGTATTGGAGTTATAAGAACAAAATAATTATTAAGAAATACGAAATAGGTTTGGGCCAATTTAGACAATTTCCGTTATAGTTTTTATGTATATGTAAAGACATGTCTGGTAACACGTAGTCTCGTGATGTATTACTTTCTGAGACTATTTCCTGAACTTGTACCGCAGTTTGGGAATAAACGTGATCTGTTTTTATAATATAGTGAGAAAATTTAAATGTATCTAAAAGTAACGTTTATTTTAATTTAAATTGAATCTCAAATGGAATAAATTCTCCGATCATTCTTGTATTGTAATAAGGCAGGCAAGAATAAGTCGAATACACACCTACATGATATGAAGATAAGATGAAGACACGCGCGCTTTAGGATTCCTGAAATGTTTTTTTATGCTGGATAGGATTTTATGCGATTTCGCTAAATTTCGGACTTCATTTGGATTAATTGATAAAAATATACTTAATGTAGGTATTATGTTAAGTTTATTATACGAATAAATTCACAATACTAATGAGTTAATTAAAAACACAGATATTTTTACACAACAATATAAAATATATACAAATATTAAACTTTTATGGGTTTGTTAGTTCAATTGAAATAATATTTTATATTTTTGACAAAGTTTAAAAAGACATCTGTCTATAAAATACTATTAAAAGGAAATAGTTCTATAAAATGCTCTAATTTCTGAATGCTGAAAGCTTGAAATGTTTCAAGTTGTAATGTAACGCTGAAAGTTTAAGTGAATAATCATTTACATTGATATGTAAGAAACAGACATTCAAATACAATTAAGACATTATCTCCGCTACAGCTTCTTGCGCCCGCATTCTGTGTTCATTTCGACATTTTGTGAACTGGAACGAGCTCTTATATTTCATAGATATTAATACATCCAAACGAATCTGACTCTTAGCTCGAAACGATACGGTGTAAATTGCTATAAAGTTATATAGTTATTTAATGGTACTAAGCTTCATATATCACTTAACATTGTAGATAATATAAAGTTGTTCTTGTTATCTGCTGGATGCTGCGTCGAGCTCATTTCATATGTAACATGTGGGTCATGGGCGAACGCTGACTCTACATTCATAAGACCTCCGTCATTTCACGTAAGCAGATTCGTGATTTAGTTTATACCCTTTTTTACTCGCTTATCTGAAATATAGCACAAATAAACACTCATAATGGCCACGAGTTAAAATTTAAAGAACAATTATATAAATAGGTTATAAGTCCAAAGTCTTCTTTGATAAATAAATATATTCACAAATGCAAACAACTGCGGGACACTATCTACCCGTAGATACAGATTATAGGTAAATTTCTTTAGATTTAGTAACTAATTAATGCTAAAGTGATTGTGATTTGAAATAATTAAAGTGTGTTGTAAATCGGACATCGCGTTTATCTGTCATGGACTCGTTACCACCCAACCAAAACGATGACGAACCTATTGCCCCGCCATCTGAAAAACTCGCGTCATATTTTTTATATCTCATTATATTTAAAGATTTAAATTATTGTATACATACTTAAACCAAAATATAGCAATTATAATATATATTGGTAATTATATTAAATATATCTTGGGATAAAACTGGTTGGAAAAATAAAACTTTGATAGTTTACAAACACTGTTTCCAAATAGTCTTGCTGTATTGAACGCACACATCGTACAAGAGACACATTCATATATCTTGCGTTTTAGTTTTAGACTATTATATTTAAACATGATTCGACGGTCCTGTCACCCAGTTCAACGTTCTCTTCTCTTATATCATCCAGTAGTTCTTAATATCAAACACAGTCGGACTCAGCCATTGCAATAAGTTTTTTTTATTTTTATGAGGCCTTACTTTATATTTTTTCTTATTGTCAGTAATACTTTTATTTACACTGCCTCTTCTAAGATCCTGGCTTATAAATTTTATAATAGACTGAAAATAAAACAGAAAAACTAATAAAAATTAAATCTCATTCACATCGCAAACGTCGATAGTCACTCTCTAAGAATGCTTTCTAGCGACTGCTCGAGGCGTAGAGATCAGCGCGAGGGAAGTCTTCGCATATATCATCTAACTTACAACTGACGTAAGTAGACTTTACGAACTTTCAAAATATTCCATACGCCAGACTCGACTTTGGTACTATAAATATAATTAAATATATAATAGAAAATCATCAACTTGGGCAGGAAACGAACCTGCAAACTCTGGGACACCTACTGTCATGTTCCAATAGAATAATCGAAGTTAGCCACTACTATGAATTGATTAATATGATTGACATATAGAAGATTTCTTTAAAAAATCCTAACCACTGTTTTTAACTTGGTCTTAACCGAAAATAACGTTTTAATTTATCAATAAACATTACGAAATATGGAATTAATGTGGAATAACTGTTCAAAAAGTCATTTAATTGGTATATACATGCATAGTTAATCAAACAAATCAAAAAAATCAAACAAATATTAATAACTTCCAGCAATTTAGAACATTTCTTTGTTTATATTAATTTGGTAAAGTTCGTATGTTTGTAATGTTGTCATTTTAGATGACGCATGATGAATTGAATCGTATATTTTTCATTTACACCACAAATAGTATCTTATAGTTTGACAAAAAAGGCTATAAGTAATCAAAGTTATTTGTTTATAATGACAACGCGTGATGAACGAATTATGAAAGTCACAGCCGAAGAATGCAAAAAAAACCAAGATTACTTTTAATTCTATTTAATTAAATTATTACAATATATTAACTATTACTAGGAGATGACAATTGTTCGAAGAATGAACGAAAAGTGATTTACTATATTATTTAATTACGAAAGAAACCTCGGTCATGTTCGGTGTTCACTGGTGGTGGCACGCAATCGATGGCACTAGATGTGGTGCAACAGAATGCTGCATCAGCGATCTGCCTCGTGTCTGTTGGTAGCTACGTGCGACCCCAATAACGATGAAATACCTAGCTAGCAGTTACTAAGCTAGGTGCGATCGTAACTAACGCAACTTAACGCAAACTTAGATTAGATTTATAAAAATAACTGTCACAAACTTGACTTAGTCTACACCGTTGTTTACAGCGACAAACTATACAGTGACAGTCTATTAATCATCTAATTTGTAAACATTTCAATATGTTTTTTAGATTATCAACAGTTTTTTTAAACTACCTTTAAAAACGTACTTCTTCTATTATTATTTACACTACTTATACACTAAAGCCTTTTGTTAAATCCTTTTCATTTGACCCAGTCAAAGATCTTTAGTTGGACTAAATGGACGTCTGTTGTAAGACAATATGAAGAACATGTGTTATTTACAGAACCATATACCAACTGGGTAATGTCGTAGTAATAAACATTCTAGATTTAGTAAGCCGTTATTTATAACTACTACGTGGTAAAAATATCCTAAGAATTTAGTCTATTTCTTTATAATAATATAAATAAAATTTATAACTGCTTACGTCACTTCATATGCTCAAAATACAGAAAGTAACTTTCCTAAGGAAACCGTTTGGCCGACAGACTGTCTTCTTCGATGATTTACTGAGCTCATTTGAGTGTCCTTTTGATATTACGAAACTGAAAATAAAGTGTCAGTGAAATAAAATAAGAAATAGCTTTTAGTACAATGATTACATCTGTTATAAATTAAACAATGCTAGTGGAATGTTCTGCAATTTATTTATCACATATTTAGTAAATAAAATCAAATAAACGTACGAGGCAAAGTTTCAATGTCGTTTTATATTACGTCTACACAGCTCCTAACATTAAAGATTTTACGAGTGTTTTATTGAAACTATTTCCACTGTTTATGTCCTAATTTAGCGCCATTACTCATACAAATTGTTTCTTTGTTTCATTTATATAACTAGTTTAAGTTTAAAAGTTAAAATCTATTCAATCTTTAATACTTAATGTTAGCACAAAGGGTCGTAGGGTAACGCAAAGTAGTCACTGTTGTTAGCGGATCAACTTGATGCGTTTAAACTTGTAAACTTGACCCCTAATTGTGTACTCTTCTTGTAAACAACACACGTGTGGTTTATTGTGTGTGTGTGTGTGTGTGTGTGTAGGTTTTAAAACACTCGAGCTTTGAGGTATATAAAAATAAATAAATTTTTATTTTGTATTTACAATCTCGACAAATTATTTCCGCCGCGGTCGTAAATTAAAGAAAATTCGGAAACAAAACTAGTCGTATGATAAATACGATACATTTATTTGGATGTTGAATAAATGGATGCAGATATGCCTCTTCCATATTTTGTAGTTGTGGTGGTGTTGTTGTTGTTAGTTTAATATCATCACTATTTGGTCGACGATATTCTTTTGTTTGTTTAGAAATGTTGTTTGTAAAATTTCTTAATAAAACTAAAAAGACTACAACAATTCCAACAACATACCAGTGTTATTGACAAAGGCGAGTTAAATATGTACTTCAAATAAATAACTATTTTTAAACTCGGCACTTATTTATCAAATTCATGCAAACATTAATAATATAAAATCACAAAAGTTATAACAAGAGTAATCGATACGTGTACTCTTGTAATAACTTTAATAAATAAAAATCTGAAAGCACAGTTGTTTTTTTACCTCTGTAACTACTGAGTTAAATAAACAAGAAATCGTACGCTTGTCGAAAGTATGACTCTGGTTTGCGCACGCGTGGGTGTCGTACAAACTTTTGTAATGAAATATGTTCCCCATTGAATATTTAGAAATCGATTTTGAAATATATCGATATTTAAAAATTGATTTCTTAATGTAAGTTGGTTTGCAATATGTTTTATTTCTGTTAGAGAAAAAGGGACTTATAGGACCTAAGGGAATCAGCAAACCGTAATGTTTCTAGGCCTTAAAGTAATTCTATATTAAAGTAATTAAATATAAGTAAATTTAATAATGCATTAAAGTAATGCAGTAGATAAGGATTTTTAAGTTTTTGCTATTTTATATTAAAGATTTATCGATGTAATCGCATCGTCAATATATATATTTTTTTTATTTATTTAATGTGACTGTATTATACTAGCCAATTAATATTTTTATATATAGTTCTCTCATCTTATATCTCATTAATAAATGATATTTCATATAATTTGATTGTAATATTGACTGACTAACTTCGACGCCAGGTCGCCAAGGGCAATTCGACAAATTAGACGCACGTGTTGTATACAAAAGTCTAATTGAGAGTACACAATGAGGCGACGTGTGTCGCCTGCACACCACATAATATAATACTATACTATACTTTACGCCTACTCTTACTCTTAATCTCTTATATTTAAACGTTTTATTATTATAGTAAATTATTTAATACTTTGTTTTGTATTTACTTACGATTTTTTTTAATTAATCAATGAACTTTATTCTAGTCACATAACAAACTATATTCAAACTTTTGCTGAAAACTTGTTATATGAATACTTGCCTAATGTTCCTTGCAGTATTCTTCCCTTGTTTCATATTTGGAGACAAATTTGAATCATGCCTTTACCTAACAATAATATGACCTGTCTACGATGATATTATTCTAATTTTATTCTAGAAATCGGTATTTATTTCTAGTGTTATGAAATAATATATATATATATATATATATATATATATATATATATATACATATATATATATATATATATATATATATATATATATATATAAGAATTAAAAACACAAAAATGTAACGTTTGATTTAAACATTCAATACATATTTTATTTTATTAAAATACTTTTATTAAAATAGTACTTGCTATCAATTAAAAATACGTTGGATGATTTATAAATTAAAATAGTATATTAGAAGCTGTTTTTTTTTAAATAAATTGTTTTTAATTTTATAAACAATCAATCTAATAACGTCATAACAATAAATTACACGAAGTAGAACACATTGTAGTACGATATTTTATTTTAAAGTGACCTGACCTCAATTCTTTCCGCATGTAACATCGGACATCTAAATTGCATACTTTGTTAGTTTTTTGACATGTAAATTACCCATTGACCAAGTTTAGACGAGACGTGCCTCTCTCTAATTATTTATGTTTTGAACCAAGTTGAAATCGATACCTTAGTTGCAGTGACACGTTATTACTTTCATGAGTCTATTTATAGTATTTTTAATATTAAATTATTATATATTTTTAAGAAACAGGACATTGTTCCTTTTTCGAATCCAACACTTCCGAAAAAAAAAAACAAACAAATCAGACTTCTGAATATTTTCATTTTGTATCTCCTATTTAATTTTTTTTATATGTACATATATAATATCGCCATCGTAACAATAACATAAGAGTCACATTTTCATAGAAATATTTGAGAGGAACGTGAAAATCACACTGTGTGTGTCTGGTGTATGAACACTAATAAAATAAAATTATTGATGACGTGCGCTTGAAAATAATATTATACTAGATTGAAATAACTTTTGTTTGGTAACATTTAAAGAAAATAAGAACATTCTTTAAAGCGTGTGCTACGTTGGCTGATTCCCGATCTTAGGTATTTCACAATGTGTCGTAGAAGTATCACATCCTCTATCACAGTACTCAAACAAACGTAGTTGATAGCTTAGACAACTAATTAATCAACTATACCAGATCATCTATCTACAGACTATCTATCTATCTATCTACAGACTATCCAGACTATCTATATCTTGTTTTAATTGAAAAGTTATATTAATATATACCTACTTATAGATTTCACGCAACTTATTATAAATACTTAACTGAACTCCACGATTTGTATGAATGTATGTAATGTAAATAAAATGTAATATGGGTAATGTTCCTGAATATGAAATGTTAAATCTAAAGTTATCACAAATTGTTAGAATTATACTCTTAGTTTAAACGTTGCCATGTTTACGGTTTGACCCATATTATGACCTGTATATGACCTGTATATGACCTGTAACGGGACCACGGCTATGTGAAGCGGTTACACTGCTATTTACATTATTTCGTGTTTACCAAAAAGTTACATTTTCTTATTAGAAAATGTAACTTTTGTGAAACAATTGGCTATGATATTAACACATTGTTGAAAAACATACGACGACAGTAATAATTCATAACTTGAATTTTATTTCTTTGCTGGTTTTTGAAATTGTAAATTACTTTATAGATTAAATTTTTACTTTTCAAGCCAGTATTACCAGTTTAATTAAAATACCGTTTTAAATATTTGTACAATTGACATTTAATTAAAATACTGTTTCAAATATTTGTCCCATTTAAATTTAATTAAAATACCGTTTTAAATATTTGTCTCATTTAAATACAGAGCTTTTGAGATTTTAACGTTGTTATATTCTTATTTGTTTCCTCACTGTCAAGTTTTACGATATTTAAAGTTTGTTTATGTTGCTGGACTTGAATTGATATATACGAGTATATATTTAATACCTGTGTTTGATTCTATTGAGTCAGATCTAGAGTTGCAACATATGCATTCGTATTAATTTCCAGCTCAACTGCTGCAGAACGCACAGCAGTGCTGATTACGAACTGACATAACATGCGTGATTATGAGTCCCGAGTTAAATATAATTATCAACAAATAAGGACCATGTATGATAATTCTTAAGTTATTATATTTTTTGATTAAATAGAGAGACAAGCGAGCAAATGGGTCACCTAAGCAACTGCTGTCGTCCATGGAGAACTGCAACTCTGGAGCTACACATGCGTTGCCAGCCTTTTAGAAGGGAGTACGCTGTTTTCTTGAAGGTGTGAATGTCGTATCGGGCCGCAAACGGATTTGTCGTGCGAAGCCAAAAGCTTGTAGAGTAACGCCCAGTGCTGGAGCTCCAGCTGTTGGAGGTGGATATTCTGTCGCGATGAACGATGGTGAAAATTTGTGGATTTTGTAAATCTAAACAACTATTCTAAGTTATGAAAGTACACTTTTATATTTTAATGATACGTTTTTACAATATTACGTTAACCTTTTTAACAAACATAAATCTATCAAAAGGTTAAATTTACCTTTATTTTACAAAATGTGAATATTTAATCCATATTCAGATTACATTTCAAAAGATTTAGTAAAATAACTTATATCGCAGGGTCGTCTTTTTTTGTTTATATTAGGATAATTTTTCATACAAATTCATTCAAAAAAGAAAGATCCGTTGTAGGTATTCATACTATGTACTTTATTATATCATTTAAAATAAAAAAAATAGTTTAATTAAAACATAATAACAACCAATTATATACTTATAATATTGTTGCTTTTTATAATTTCACTAAGCGGTTGTTTTCTGATCTTAAGAGTGTAAGTCGAGTATATTTGGTTGTTACTTAGAAAATATCTGTATACTTTTAAGTATAAAATACCTACTTTCAGGAAATTAACATAACTTGATAAGAGCAACATTAAAAAAAGTTAAAGTAATTAAATATAAGAATGTAAAACACTGATAAATTATTTATTATAAATAAATTAATAAAATTGATTGAACTTGAGATCTGTGAAATACCATTTTCGTGTGGTTTTTTGGTATTTAAATTCTAAACTGTGCTGTGTGTAGTCAATAAACTCTAACAAGATGTGCCATTTGTATCAAAGTTAGAAGACACGTACGTTACCCTTTACAGTTGACATTACAGAAGTTAAAATGAAGTCCCAAACTAACATCAGGCCTTATTTATTTATCTCAGTCTTTCTTAGTCAGAGACAAATTGCTATTGATAATATTCAATTGCAATCAATAAGAATGGAGTCTTAAGCGTTGGAGTTTCTTTATATTATATGTGTGGCGGAGGTTTCAGTGTTCATTTATGCGCCATATTTATTTAATTTGTAATTTTTTCTACTATTAATTAAACACAGAGTTCGTGTTGCATTTTAATATATAATAAAGTAATATATACCCTTCTTTAAGATATATTTATGGAGCGTATCCTGTTTTTCCCTTTTATTTAAATTGGTGTTGAATTATAATATGTTACATTACATATGTAATTAACTTAAACGATTTTGAATATCATAAATTTTTAAATATCGGAATTATAATGAAACCATTAGTAATCATTATTAATTTATTTCATTTTATTAACCAACACATCAAAATGCGATTTAATTTTCTCTCATAAATAATGTAAATGTTAAAAGAAAAGTGCCCATTAGTAAATGAAGTATTTTCATATTTCCGAGAACGAATTTACAAAACCAGTAATGAAACTAGGTCAGGCTGTCTGGAGTGTTATCATTTTAGTTCAGTAAAATAAAACCAACAATTGTCCAGTCATTAGTCAAACTACGCATCTGTAGTTAGTATGATAAGTAAAATCTAGACTTAATTATAGTTACTAACTTATTGAATGTAAACACTATATTTAAACATTTACTATACAATTTATATATAATCCATAGTTACCTTGATCTAGCTCCTCACTAAGGCGCCATCTCACCAGATACATTATGAAGTTTGAGTTTAACTAATGTTGCATTTAAAATAACAAGTTTGAAATTAATTTTAAATGATATCAGAGATATTAGGAGCGTTTTCTTATACTTTATTGATAAATTCTATACATTTTAAGCTTACGTTATCTCTAATAATACTTTACACTAAATTCAGTTTTATATTATTGCTATAGTATGATTGTTACGAATTCACAGCAGAATAGAACAACAGAACAGAACAGCACGTTCTCTATAGTTGAGAGCTTAACAGCTTTAGTCGTTAACAAGTACAATAGGACATTTGGCTGTTATCTTGAAATAGCTTTGATTTGAAAATGTTTAAAAATAATTGTGAGATCCCAAATATCTTATTAGTAAATAAAATATAATATATTTTAAATTGAAAAAAATAAGTCTCAGTAAGTATGTTCTCTATTGTCTATTTCTCTTTATTCCTATATAAAGAGAAATAGATACTTATAATAAGCAAAAGAAAAAATATATATTCATTTGGAAATTACAAACAGACAATTAATATTTAATATGTGTATATAATTTTGGTCATATCCCAAAAGCGTATTTCAGATAATGAAATTAAATTTAATGGCGGGACAAAGAGCTATTAAATATTGTTAGTCCCTTTTATAGCGATAAAAATATACATTAATTGATTTAATATAACCTTTGACTTTTGTTTCGTTCATTTTATGTTTTGTAATAAGTGTAACTGGTATATAAATAAACGTTACATTACAATTTTGCAATTTGTACTTTACATTTTTTATTCACATTGTATTGTACATAATAGTAGATCTACATTCTAAAGACGAGGAATTCGAGAACAATTCATCTGTAAGAGTACGAGTACGAGGAACGTTCGATGTTTTGTCCTTGTAGGTGTATTCTTGTTTTTATTTGTATAACTTTAACTTAAGAAAGAGAAAATCATACCCACTAAATCACTTGCAGTTTCAAAACTCCCTCGTCACTACAACAATACAATTTTTGGGTAATTTTTGTGCTTTTATTTTAAAATTATAAAAAGACAGCTCTTTATTATCACTAAATAACCGAACATTAATACACTTACTAATAAATGTCATTTAGAATGTTCTCAAAAGAAACTCTATGACATCTAACTCCGGCACTACGCGACAGATACAAGGTTTTATGTTAATGGTATTTAAATGTATTTTTAAGAGCCTCTATTACCGTTTTATATAAAACAGAGGCAACATTCAGTAATAATAAACCAATATTCCTCCATCATTTTTAATTTAACCTTAAAATATGATAAATAAAATCTTATATTTATATTATAATATATCTTATTTTATAATATATCTTATATTATAATCTTAAAAAAGAAATTGTCGGATATTCTTGAATAATATAATTAAAAACACTTTAAAATATAAGAAAAAATAATTAAGTACAATCAACCAATCTAACCAATTAATTCATAACGAAAGGCCAGTATTTTGTTATAGTTGTATTTTTCTTTTAAAAAATTCTGTAAATATGAAATATTCATATAAAGTCTGTAGTAAATGTAAATAATGGGTCATTTGAATTTTTATAGCATTAAAATCAATGGAAGCATTTTTGTAAAAATTATAGGCATTTTATAACATAGAAGCTCTAAGAAAAGGGTCTGAATATAAAAGTCTTTATAAATTGTACACGTATAACTTATTGCTCATCTGCTGTCTTTTATAAAATCGCTTAGCATTATCCCAAAACTTTTCCACTTTAAAGGTAACCATCTAGTTTACGGTTAAAACAAAATAAAACAGATACTACTATTCCTTAGTAGTATTATAGGAAAATCTCAAAAATCCATCAAACATATGTAACAGTAAGTGTATCGCGTTGCTTATTGTGAAAATTGCGAAATGAGATAAAGAAATATGTTTCAGTAAAATTGGTTGTCTACAAGAAATCAGACATTAATAAATTCAATTACTTCATAACATTCGTATTTCATTGTAGTAACATTCCTGTCCTACAAACTACTTCATTGGTATTGTTCTCAAAACTAATATAAGAAAACACTTTCAATTATTATTTAAATGTCGATAGACGTGTTGGCTTAACATGGCCTGTATAGACAAAACTATTCAGAAACCAGGTATTTAAATTAAAGTTCCACATATTTATTATTAATTATTGCTATAATAAATATGAATAAAAAAAGAATACAATATTATTTTGATCACAAAAGATGTCCCTGTCTACGCCATTTATTTTAAGGGCTCGCATCAGCCCTATCGTATCATTTCATTATCTTTCAGACCGCATTAAACACTATCACAAGATACCTGAGGAGATACCAGGGTCTTGTAGCTAGTCAACTATTGAAGTCGGTGAGTTACTCGTACAATTTCCCAAACCTGGATCAGAACGCGCATTCATACTAACACATGTGTGTGAGTCGCTTTAGTAAATTATTCTTAGTGCAATAAAATATAATTCCAGATTTGTATTATTGATACTAATGAAATTATACGCTCAATGAATAAATGTCAAATAATAATAATAAATAAATAATAAACCAATAAATAATGAGGATCTAATTGTTAACATTAATTTTGCCTCTGACTTAAGTTCTATAAATTGGCTTCATATACACGTTCAGTAACAACACCATTATATATTATATATTTTTATATTGCCTAATTTTTTTAAGCAAAATGTTTACAAGTGTTGATACAAATATAAACCATTAGTATTAAAATCATCGTATAAATAACTAAATAATTAATGAATTAAGCACAACATATCTTTCTTGTTTTTATTAAAAAACAATAAGCGTGAATAAATAAAATAATTAACGTTTAATGTTTCTTTACAAAAGTCGAACTAAATGCCCAGAACATTCTCTACCAGGTAAGCATGGGTCATGAAAACCACCGCGGTTTCTCACCGTCTGGTATTACAACCACCGGTACCACGACATTTATACATTTAGATGATGTTTTTAATAATATACTTATATATAATATCGATATAAAATATTATACATAGATATAATAAATTTATATCATACATCATTCAATGTGAGAAACACCAACAAAATATTAAAAAAAATGGTTCCAAACAAGCTTTTGAAAGAGCTTTTTGTGGGTGTTTTCTTTATTTTTTCAGTTATTTTGGAACGCCTTTCCAGAGCAGTGAAGCTTGAACAGTAAAGAAGTGGAAAAAGCCGCTGTAATGCGATAGAACGGCGGTTTTACGATTAGTAGATGACCGAAGGATTCTTTCATGTGTGGTATAAAGATACCGAGTCTTTACTTTGAGTTATGTAGGCAGAGAATAATCGTATAAGACTGAATAGAATAGAGTTAGAAGTCAAGTGAGACAACTCTGACGAATGCGACCTATTTAATAGTTTACCTTTTTAAGTGGAGTGTGGGTTTTGTAAAGTTTAAATATTGTCTTTGTAAAAGATATATATTTTCGTCTTATCATGTTTCGTTATATGTTACGTATTCAATCTTAACCAAATTGTGTATAGTTTTTTAATGTTTTGTGATTTTAAATAAAAGATAAAATGTTAATTTTAATTTAAAATGTAAAACCTTTATATCGTAAAAAATATAAAAAAAGTGGTTTATATAATGAAGCTCTTAATCTTTATATGATAACTATTTACGATAATCGTAGGTTTGTTATTTATAATAGTATTATTAATTAATATTAATAATATAATATGATAAAATCATTTATACCGTATCTTCGTAGAAGGGAGTGTAGTAGTTCTTATAAATAGAAGAAATGGGCTTTTTTAGTTTGATATTTAAACCATTATATTTTGAAAATCCTTGTATAACCTTTTCACCTTACACCTAAATTGTCAGCACTAAATTGGTTCAGAATCATAAAGAGTTAGAACAGAGGCACGTCGATAAATTCAACGTCATGTGTTTAAAAGCTAATTTACCCGTCAAAAATGATCAAAGTATGCAATTTCGCTGTCTGCCTTTGTTTTCAATTCGAATGGAATTAAGGTCAGGTCACTTGAAACGAAAGTGGAGTAAAACATGGCTCTTGATTCTGATATCTATTGCTATGATTTTATTTGAATTATTTTTAATGAAATTAATAATCAATATAAATTCAGTGACACATTAAAACATTATTCAATAAAATACGAAAAAATAGAAGTGTTAGTTTGAGTAATTTGCTTCAATCAAAGATTACTTTTCTTTTTTTAACATTAAGAAATATAAGTCGTCTTCTAATTCTTTTTTTTGTAAATTTAAATAATTAAACTGCGAATAAACATCGATTACTGATATAATATATTTTAATATTATTTTTTTCTCTTTTATTATATTATGTTTTTGATTTTGTCTTTTTAACTAGTGTAAAAAAGAATTTTACTAAAATTTTAATAATATGACAGAATGTAAGAGCATTAAACGTAAGAGAAGGCGCGTTGTATGTTATTTGTACTATATTATTTGCTGAAGAGGAACAAAAGTCTTTACACTGCTTACTCTCAAATAGACTTTTGTAAACAATATGTGCGTCTAATTTGTAGAATTGTCCTTGGCGTCGCAGTGTTGACGCAAAGTCTCCTATGAACAAACATTATCGTTTTAATATTTGAGAAAAATATATAATAACAGAAATTGATTGTTAAAATACAATCTTATCTCTGGTCCAAACTCGCCCTCGCGTCGCAGCTTCTACCATTAGACCGCGTGCAACGACTAGCCGTTTGAGTTGTCAGAGACTGCATCTTTACGACACGTATTTATCACGGAGAGTATTCCCAAGAATTGTTTTATCTGATTTTTACCGTCACCTACCATTATTTCACTATCTAAATGCATAGTGTTCATCTACAGTAAAGATTTCGAGAAACCTACTTCCACGCTCCATTAAAATATGAACGAATGAAATTCTGGAGACAGTGTTTCGAAACCGATATAACAAAGGCACCTTAAAGAATAACCTAATTCTAGCACTTTAATGCTGGCAACGCTTCTGTCATCCCTCTGGTGTTGTAAGAGATCATTGGCGAAGGTGATATATTGTCAATAAGTAACCCGTAGGCTCGTATTCTCATATGTGTATATAGGCAATTAAAAAATGAACCAACTCATTCATCATTGTACTCTAAAATATATTTTTTATCACTCTATGATATGTGTCAAATATAATATGTACATGTTTTTCCGATAAACATATTTAATAAAACATGTCCCACGATAATAATAAAAAATCTGAATCCTCATGTAACAATATTTGCTTATAATTAAACTGGTTTGGTTGTGTTAGTTTATTCACGATATCATCTAATATTTGTAAAAGGGATTCGATAGCTTTTGTTTCATATTTAATACTTTATAATTCGATAAAAAATTATAAAATAAACTTTCTGTTTTAGAATTATGAAGAGCATGTTATATTTAACAAGCCACTAATAAAATAGGTTCATTACAAAAAACAAAGGAACTTTTTATTTTTATTTCGTTTATTTCCTGTTTCGAAACCTATCAAATTCTTTCATGAACCCTAAGGTTGGCTGGTAGAGAATGAGAGATAGATAGATAGATAGATAGATAGATATAATCTTTATTGCACACACAAAAACAAAAAAAATATACAAAACAGTGAAATAAAAAAAAAAAGATACACAAAAGGTGGGCTAAATTTTACACAGTGCAATAAAGAATGAAATAAATGTCGTATCAGTATTTAAAGCTTAAAAATACTAAAACGATACTCTTAAAAGGTCTTTTTAATCTTTAGAACGATCGAAACGTCTTGATTGTTTTTTGTTTTTAAATTGATAAATTTATCAAATATTTAAAAGCTCCTTCTTGAAGCCTTTTAAATTATCATAATGATAAAAATACACATAAAATTAGAATTGTGTATTATATTATATTATATTATATATATAATGAGGGTAAAGACACCACACTCCTAATGGAGAGACTTATAGAATTTTTTAAAACCATCAATATATCGTGGCACCTCATTTGTTTATTTTTATGGCACTTAAAAATCCTCCATCAAATATAATTACTGAACATCACTATAACTGAACTAAATTTTATTAGGACATATTATAAATAATATAAATTAATTATCCGCTTACATCAGGCGCGAACGTAGAGTTGATCAGATAAAAGAGCGCGGTCCGATCTATATGGATTACTGTTTGTTAATGAATATGTTATAAAGATTAATAAAATAACACTGTTATCAATCGATATTATAATGTCCAGAAAACTTGAATAGAATACAATTATAACGATTGTATGATTATTTTATTCTTTAAAGCTAGAAAACTATTTTCTAAACCACCATTTATTTATTTATACAGTTATAGAGTATATATCGAAAATTATGGATACGGATAGTGTAAGTCGTAAAATTGTAAATTAGGTAACGGATAAAGCACGATCCTGTTGGATAATGCTGAAAGAGACTTCAATCTTTGTTGGTGTTAAGGTATAAGCTGTTCGCGATCTGGCAATTACTCTTTTGTTTTATTATTGCGATTTTTTCTATATTAACAAAAAAAGTTACGAATAATTTACCACAAGTCTCAATATTTAAGTAATAATAATAATAAAAATACAATCAGTATTTGATGTCCTCCTACATTGATAATTATTAAAAAAATATTTGCAATCACTTTTTTCAAATACTAACGATAACAAATGAATTCATCGTATATTTGAGACTGGTAATGTGGGCATTTACTTATAGAAAAAAACATACATATAAATCATCATAAATAAGGGCTTTGAATGGGTTCGTAAATAGTCGTACGAAATTTCAATGCAATTGAAAAAACTAAGTACAGCCGAATAATTTTTAATTAAAAAATATATATCCGCTTCATGTTCACAACTTGTAACCTTGAGAGGGTTTACAATGTATAGCAATATTTCGTGAATCCATTCCTTATACATAAATATACAAAGAACAACATAAACTTATCGAAATATATCTGTGGATACAAGAAGACTGCGCGTATACTCGTACATAACACTTCTAACTGTATTGTTTTATTTGTGTTGAAATAAATAATCTTTACTCTCAGCTGAAGATGAACTTAAGACTTCAACCGATAATATGTTTGGCATTAATCTTAACTTTTACTATTAAAAAGTAATCTTACTTTTTATTTTTTGTAATTCTCACGCTGTACTTAATTAATTAATTAAGTAATTCTTTTAACCTAATAGTATGTCAGAGAGGGACCCTACCCTCCCCATATTATTATGTTTTAGGATACTTGATCGAAACGTTAAATTAAATCTGAATATTAAATACTTTTGTAAATAACTTCGTTGTTCAGACTTTGTATTATTTACGACGGCAATAATTAATTATATACTATGTTTGATGTCTGTATGGTTTTATTTTTATTAAATTCTTACCAAAAACCTAAATTTATTTTTATTTTTACGTTATTTACTAAAATATGCGTATTTTGCTCTGGATTTAAAAAACTACTATTATATTTCTTGGTATGTGTATATAAAAATCTGCTATTAGTAGTACAATTTTGCTACCTTTTCAAAATATTGTAAAATGGAAATGATAAAAGCACAATAAACAATAAGTGTTACACGAGATATATATTTTTAATGCTTTTAAGTATTCCATTTACATATTTCCTTGTAAATACGCAACCTTATTTTATAAGCAATCCGGATAAATAATACAAGAGGCTGTCAGTGAGGGAAGTGTTTGATGACCTCAAAACTCAAACCGACACGTTATCCCTTTTATATGTCCTCACCATAGCGTTGCGAGGAGGCAATGATACACGTTTTAAAAGGACATCTTAAAAGAAATGAAAATATATGTATTTATTTACTTCTTTATTGGATATATTTATAGATTATTTTTAATTAAATTAAAATATCTAACACTATCTTACTACAATTTATACCCGCTATGAAAATGCTTACCAAAATGTACTCTGTTATTACTTATAAAATAATCTAATCCAGAATTTGAATCCTGAATAAAAGTAAGTCGTCTGTATCTTGTATTTTTTATTAGTTGGTAAAATAAGATTAAGCGTGTTTTTGTAAACATTCTTACCTGAATCACGTGAGTTTTTCTTAGAATCACTTATCCTAAAAAGATTATCTTTGTAATTTTTATAAAGCCGAACTAATGCCAAAATACCTTCAAAGAGATAAAAACCATTTATTTTCTCAGCCGACCCCCACCGTCCCGATCTCGTGTCTCTTCTAAGTCCCTTGAAGTGCCTTATTACGACACAATATATTTTTTTAAACTCTTTCACCCTCGTCGCTCATCTTTGGAACTCTCTTCCATTTCATTTCATTCTGGATAGTAATCCTTTCGTCAACTCTTTGAAGCTAAGAGTACAACTACACTACCTTTCTTCGGAAATATAACTAGTGATAATTTTAAGTGTATATATATTGTATAATATGTTATTTTCTCATATTTTATGTAGTTTATTAACATACAGATAAAGTTTATATATTCTTTTAACACTATTTCGTTATTTCTCTACCCGATCGCAAAATCCCACGCAAAATGTCTCACACCAAAGAGTAACTGGGACAGATCTCTAAAAGAGATAAGTAATCCTTTATACTACTTAATTTAGTTTTGATATATTTGTAAATTAAATGTCACATTAATATATAATTAAAACATAACAAATTAATGAAGTACCTATATATATAGTTATATTTATACTTAATTTATATATTCTTAGTTATTGATTTTAGGCATACGTGTAAAACCAGCAACCAAGTAAAAATGACACTGTTGAAATAATTAATCATCGTTATTTAACATTTTATTTTAAGGTAAAATTATTTGGGAGTACAATAAACCCTTCCAACCGAGTCTAGTTTGACCTGACCTCAATGTCATTTGACGGTGTTGCTCTGAAGTTAATACCATGGCCACTTTGACTGGAACTACCTTCTTATTTATTTGAAAGGACCGCTATAAAATACTATTACGCTCGTGTAGGACCGATTTATTCACACTGTTACCGCTTTACGACCCACCCTTTTCTTTTTTAACAAGTTATAAAATAACTTGATTTTATTTTTACAATTAAATATTTCAATAAAATATGAATATTGCTGTATAACGATATCATTTCAATAAAGAAATTGAAATTCATCAAGGCGAATTACGTCACAATAGCTGTCAGTGAGACGAAAATAGAATTCCAGAGGTATATTTATTTACAAAAACCGAAAATTTTAATGAAAATATATTATTTATTTTACAGTTATATTGAGTACAAATACTTGTATATTAATGTATATTAAAGACATTAATATACAAGTATAATATGTATATATTTTTTGTGTAAGGCTAAAGTGAAAAGGGCAAAATCTTATTTATTGGAAAAATTTATGAAGAATATATATGCAAAAGTACGCTAAATGTGGGCAACTCTATTAATATGGATCAATGACTATTTGAGCTGATGTGTTTATGAATAAATTTATGTAAATAGATCGAAAGCTTTTGTGTTTTCTCTAGATAGATAGAAGCGAGATTTGCCACGTCCCAGGTGCGCTGTAATTGAAGTGCCTTTATTTAAGTAAGTGCCTTAGCTTTTAATACTGATAAACGTCAATTTACCTAAAACCATCTTACATTTATAATTTGAAAACTATCTAGATATGCTGATCGCTTCTGTTTTAACTGTTGTACTTCGAGTCCCTGCGAACTATTTTCCTCCTGGCTTTATCATGTCATACGGAATTCTTGTGTAGAGTAATGCATCAGATATTGATACTTTATTTGTACTGTAGAGAGTAAAAAAATATCGTTATAGTTTTGTTATTTCTTAATTGGTGATTAAAAAGTCAGAACGAACTTTGGTCCAGTCAAGTCAATGGGCTTGAAGCTGCGACCGCTATGAAACCACCCCATTGCTCTACCATAGAACTACAGAGTTGCTACCCTCGTCCTCGATGAATCTAACATTCTATATATAGCGTTGTTTATTGGGACAGAAGCTGCGTCTATCGGGATTCTTTCAAAAAGACAAACTAAATTTTCTGATTTTTTGTTAAAAAATACAAATGAATTTTAAATGAAAGATTTAAAAAGACTTTCATTACACTAACTTTCATCGAGGCGGTCGATATTATTTTATAAATGCTTATTAAATTTTAACACATTATTTTCAACGACAATATATTAAAACGAAATAAGTACTTATGGTGTTTAATATATTTTTTTATAATTTTATTTTTCTTATTTCATATCTAAAACCTCTTTAGAAGTTATTCAAAGACGCCGGACAAGTTCAACATCGACGATTCAATATCTTTGTTGAAATTATTTTCCGATCAAAGAAAATATTTATGTAAGAAACTCCCACGGCGCAAAATTATTAGACTTGAAATTTTATAATAAATGGCTTGAAATGAGTTTTACTATATTTTCGTGTAATGACTTGCCTTTATAGTCATTGACGATGTGATTTAAAAAAAAATAGTTTTGGTTTGAACTTTAGTCAATGTATAAGATGCTCCAAAAATTGTTACAGTTTCAGCGAAAAACACAAATATTGATTAAAAACAAAATCACAAGTTCAATATGATTTTGAAGAATTGACTTATGATATAAGTTAATATATTAAGTGTTTCTTTGAGCTAAAAAAATACACATTATCAAAGAGAAAGATCAAGGTCTTATTTTACGGTACACTTACAATATAGAGTCTTATTAGACATTTTTTTTATTTTTGGTGCTAACAACAACTGTTTTGAAAACTAATAAATACTAACAATAATACTCACTATTTCATTAATTTTACGTGAAGACAGACCGATGGCTCACGATGTCATGATTTTTGTTATAAAACAAAATCTCTGACAACAGTTAGTTTCAGTTTCAGTATATTAAACATGATTCATTCTTATATTTTAAATAAATTGTAAAGGTAACAACGTCTTCATCAAATTATTGTTAAAAGATCTTCAGGACGCGTTTCCCAAACAAATAGGTACCAAGTCCCATTACAACGTTGACAAAGCAGCTTGACAGAATGAACAAAGCAAAGATAAATGGAACGGATTAAGTGGTTTTTCGGACTACGACTAGGTTTTGGAGTAAATATTGTCAATATTCATGAAAAGAGTATTAGAAAGCTTTCCTCGATTTAAAAACACATTCAGATTTTTATATTTAAAAAAAAATAAGGAAAATAGGAATTATAAGCCAAAAAACAACAAATTCAATTTGAAAAACGAAATTGACTTCATCAAACCAAATCTAAAATTAATAATATTAATTAATGAATGGCCATTATTAAAAGTCACATAATATATTTATAGACGTCATTAGAAATACGTTATAAAGTGTATCAGAAGATAAAGTAAGAGTCGCAGGTGTCGGTGTGATATAACGACTCGCTGTTGAATTACAAATATATGAAGGAATATAATCATCAACTTGTGACGGATACGTGTTTTAAATTTACTTTATACTTTATTAAACGTTGATTGAGTCTATTATATTTTTTTATAAATCACTTAAAAATATTGTTAATCCAAAATAAAACATGGCCAAAGGGCTACGTACGCGTAGAAATTAAATTATATACATAATATTTCTGGTGAACTTTAATGAATGTATGTTATTTTAATCTCAGAAAAAACTGTCATTTAATTATATTGTATCTCGTAAATAGAACGTCTTTAGTCTATTGTGTTCTAAAGAGTTATAGCTCTTAGCCATTAGTATATATGCCAAGCCATTGTATATAAAGAATGGCTTGTCCTGTTAGTGACAGCTAATTAGTAAACTTCGAGCTCGTCATCGCGCGACATATAACGCTGTATTTATTAATATTCTTATAATTATAATTTTATTTTTTCCCCTTTCACCCAACTTTGTTAACGTCATAAAAGCCAAAATAATATATCCTTAATATATTTATGATTGTCATGTAAGAAAAAAAATAAATACATCCCATTTCTAGTTTTAAAATAATTACTTAATATGATCATAACTTTCTCCATCATTCCCTTTTCCTCATGGTTTTCAAATCTTCATTAAAACAGATGTCCATGGGTGCTCCCCATCACGTAATCAGCTGTTCGCCAATGCCATATAAAAATCTTGATTTACCAAATATATTCCAACTACTACCGGACAACTCACAAGCCTACTTACATTTATCTTTCCGCTTCATTTTTATGACTTAGATTTTTCTGAACCATCAAAAAACCATGACACCAAAATAAATTCTGTTGTATTTTAAGTAATTAAGTATTACATTATATTATTTTATTGGCAGTAGAAAATGTATTCGTAATTTAAAAACGAATCGAAATATGGAACCTAAAATAAACAAATAAATATAAATAATCCATTTTTGTATACTCTGAAATAGTACCTATAATAATTATAATTTTTTAACAACTAAAAGAATATTTCATGGAAGAGCAATATTTCCATTTCTTCTTTATAACATAAGGCCTGCTTAAATAGACGTACAGAACGAGAAAATGAGAAAATAGTGTCGTGAATATGGCCGTTTATTGACATATCAAAGATATTGCGACCCAAAGATAGAACGTATCAGAAAATGTAACACGTATCGTAAGAGCAATAAAATAACGATTTAAGATAATTCGTGATAAGCTCGCAACGATTGTTCGAATACTTTTATGTCGGACAAATCACGAGGCGGTATATTTATTTCAACTATTTATTATTTTTACCAGAGTTATTAAGACTTAGATAAACGAGAAAACGTGGTGATATTTGATCTTATTTAATGAAACAGACGCCTTAGAGATAACTCTTGCATATTATGTATTCAAGCTAACCGCTCACAGTCAGTTTGAATGATTTTAATATCTAAGTTAAATATGTTCTTCACAGCTTTAAAGCTATTAAAATTATAAAAGGTAAATAGTAGAAAGACGATGTCGAAACTTATAAATATATAAAAAAAATATTCCTATTGACATACGGCTCTAAATAAATATGATGGCTCCATAGATGTCAAAAAAATAATAATTTTTTTTGTAACAAGATGTTTGTGTGTAATCTTCTGAGAGATGAGACTTTTATTTTCATTATATTAATGAGTTATTGAGCTCTCTTAAGAATTTCATACAGAAAACTCCAATAAAAAATACATTGGCGACATCTATTAGGCTGTTTGAAAATATCAACAAACATCCATAACCATATAACACTTATTTATAACCCTATCAAGATTTTTTCGAGAAATGATTTTAACTTTTCAGTATAGATTAATATAGAACGAGGTCGCGGGTTTGAATCCCGTTCGTATCGATTTATATATCATTCTATATTTAATACCACTACTTAATGCGTGAATCAAAATATTTTTACCTTTTGTACAAAAATGTTATGTAAAATGTTATATAACTTGACATTAAAAGTTAAATCTTTTAATGTCAAGTTATATATTAGTCTGATGACAAACAGTCGCAAAGAGTTGATTGTATTGGAAAATAATAAAATATAAAACAAAAAAGATCAAAGATGGTCAAAGTGAACCTTCATTATTATTAAAACTTAAAATAATTGTAAATTTTCTTTAACTACTATATATAAAAGTATCTGCCTGATATCTTTTAACTCCTAACAATGATGGCAGCGCACTTGTAGCTCCTGAGTTGCAGATGTCAGAGGTTAGGTTAGGTTAGGTTAGGTCAGCCAGTCGCTAAAATGACCTGTTTTCTCGCTTGCCTCTCTATAACACAAAAAAAACTTCAAAGACCGATCATAAAATACGATATAAAGTCGCACTTTTTTTAAGTAGAGACAAATTTAGAAACTACCATTTAATCAGCTATAACTAAGATATACTACTATGACATATAGCTGTATAATGTACTCGTATAACAGACAGTGGCAGTCGTAAAATTGTAAAACTAGAAAACGGATAAAGCACGATCCTGGTGGAGGAGAGTGTACGATACTTCAATCTTTATTTTTATTAAGATATAAGTTGTTCGTTGTTATATTCTTGTAATAACTATATTAAATTTTTATTAATAAGTTTTGATTTTAACCTGCGATAGTTTTAGTATTGGAACATGAAAATAAATTAAACAATGTAATACACAATTAAAAAAACACACAGCGATAATAAGTTTTCCAACAACAAAACAATGTTTATTTATAAATAATTAAATAAAATTTGATTATAAATTAATTAAATTAACAATGACACCAATTAATAATTTGTTTACTGATGTTTAATTATGTATATATATAACTGTATAAATATGAAATCATAAAATATAATCCTGAATGGGTTTGAGGTAAAATGTCGATATCACTGACATGGCTACAGCAGGTTAATATATGGAAATATACTTTAGATATTCGCTTCACGCGCACAACTCGTAACTCGCGACCATGAGATGTTTTACAATGTATAGGAATGTTTCGCGAATCCATTCCTATACAGACAATAAACTTATCGGTATATATCTTGTAGTACAAACTAACAGACTGCATATATATATATATATATATATATATATATATATATATATATATAAGACGTGCTGTGTTGTTTTAATAGTTGTTGTAAAGTTTAAATTAAAACTAATTGATGATAACTAATTATGTTTGTTTTTTTTGTTCTCACTCAGTACCTAATTAAAGTACTTAGTAAGTAATTCTCAATCTTATAAAGAAAAGAAGGAATTTTACTCATATATATTTTTTTTTCAGGTAGATACTTCATTCTAACCTGAAATTAATTCTGATGATTATATTTCTATCGAGACAATTTTGTAACATTAATAATATCAACATTTAATTTGATGTCTTTGTATTTGGATTAAATCCTACCAAAAACATATTTTTTTACATTTAAACTTTCTTGAATGACTTTGAATTTGAATACAATGATATCCACGTGATTTATTTACTTGTTAATGTATTATTTTCTAAAAATATTATTATGATGAAGGATAAAAAAATACTGTTATTATTGTTAATTGTCTGTGAATATTCTCACATAAACCTATTATATTTTTAGTTCAACTTTGTTAGCTTTACAATTTTTTTTTTAAAAGTAATTTAATAAAAGCAAAATGTAATGATAAAAGCAAAACAAACAGTATCTAAATGCATACAACTTTGTAAAATGCTTTGAAATATTCAATTTATAAATACGCTAAGTATTGTTAAAAGACTCATACATTCATACATTCATACAACGATGAATGTATGACGCCCTCACAGTTCAAACCGACTATTACATGAACAGCCAGATCGTCACTTGGATCCAATGATGAATAAACATCACGAGATATAAACTTTTGTCCCATATCAAATGAAAATACCACGTATATTAAAGCTTGAGTGAGTGATTAATAAACCAAGTCATAAGTATTTAAAGACTACAGCACACTATGTCGGACGCGATGACTTATTAACTGTCACTAACCTCACGGACAAACAATTATTTATATCTCTTTAGTACATAATAGACTGTAGCAGTTCTGATAACAAAATATATGACATTTTTCTGAGATTGTTTGATTTTAAATTCGTTCCTTTTTAATTAGTTTTAATATTATCCTTGTAAGATTAAATTATCGTACTATGAATTATGGTCAGCCAGCTATATACATTTTGTAGCTAAATTTACTCTGCTAGTTCAGCTTTAACGTGTACGAACATATTATATATTAGATTTACGTTACGGTGAGCGTTAACGGGTATTTCAAAAGGGCCTCTTAAACCTACACTTGGGTCGCAAGTCCCAGGAGCTGTTTGCACTCCTCTCCCTGCAACGCGATGAGCCCGGCACCCGCACGGTGAATACATGGAATACTAAGAAGCTTCATCTCTAATAAATCTTGTCTCAGATGTACTGTAATTACCCTTACTTTATTAATAGTAAGTTTGTTGCTTTAGCTTTTATCCCTGATAAATAAAAGACACTTTAACTGACACAAATTTGCATTTACAGTGGTAAAGTTATCTAGATGGCTTATGTTTCAGAGAGCTCAAACTATTAGATTCATCCAGGTGGGCAGCGACATGGTAACTCCATTGGTAGAACGACGTTCAGTTATATTTTTCCAGTAATATTATTTACTCAATGTATATTCTATTTCTGATTTTTATTTAGCTTATAAAACTTAAAAAGAAACTTAAAATATGACGTCTAAGACGCTGAATATCATTTTCCGATCAAAGAACATATTTTTCAATTTCTTTCGCAAATGGAACTATATATATTTTCATTCTTAAGGTATAAGTTAGTTAAAAAAAACCTTACTGTTTTAGTAAATGACACGGAACGTGTTTCGTAAAATTAGAATATGAGCTTTCATAAGTTCAAGAAGGTGTTTTCTCTGGTGGTACCAGGCAGCTTGGTGATGCCACTATTTAAGGCTACTAACTTAAAAATCAAGGTTCAACCCCTGAATATGTGATTGTTTGCAAATTTATCCCAGAGTCCTTTTAGAACCATTAAAATATTACCTAGTGATTTAGAATCTGCAAGATCAGAAGTTACTACAATAATAATATGATCAGCGAACGAACCAGTCTGTAATTTGTAAGTAAATCGAAATGTTATAAATTACTTACATTGTATAAAATAATAAATAAAAGCTAATGTACATTAAGGAAAAAAATAAACGCCTCTTAATTTTAAGTTCGTCTTTAAAAGATTATATCACAATATAATGAAGACTTTCCTGTAACAATTATTCAGTCAAAGTGCCACTTGAAGTCGTTCTTAATTAAATAAAGACTTCAGACTAAATGGAGGGTAGTATTTTATGTGTACAAGATTTGTTTTGATTTAAATTTAATTTTTAATTTAATTTATGTTGAAGTTTATAGAATCCAATAAATTTAATTATACTGAAATTACTAAGTGAAATGTGTCGTTATTATAAATGTTCAGTAAGGCACTTCGTTTTCCTGAATTATTAAAAAAAATATTCTTAAAAGATAACAATTTATTTAATTCATTTGAATATCAATAATAAATGTAAAACTAAGAACTATCTCGTTTATCAACTGAAATATCGTAGTAAGTAACTTTTATATGTATTTACTGAATAATTGCCATATCCTAAAACAAATAAAAATACTCGTATATATTTAAAAATAAGTCAAATGCTATTAATTGCGTCTTATCTTACCTACTGGGTTTCATTCCTTATTAGTTAGTTGGTGTTTTACAATTTGTTTTTTAAAACTTAAGTCTGTAATAAGAAACCTGTGTAATATTATAATTCTTATCTTATTGTAATCTTGTTGGAAACTTAAAATAACTTAACTTAACTTAACACTAACTGTTTGCACACAGCTATAAACAAACGTTATATTACGTTTTTGATCCAATAAATGACCCTAGGTAGTGCTTCTTTCGGGGGGCCAGGTCAGTAAAGATTGAATCTCGCCAGCGCTGGCCGGTTCCCATGCTGGTTGCCGGTGTGATGCTTTTAACGTCCTCGGTGGCGAAAGGTTGTTTGCGGGAATTAGCTCACTTACCTTACTTTTTTTAAAGTCTTGTCTTACTTAAAAGCAAAAACTTCTTTTATAACTAAGAAATATTTGTAAACCGAAAAACGTCCACAATGTTTAATCAATATGAATATTCTGAAAAGACTTATAAAATAAACGTGATATTAATACAAACTTATTCTGCTATTGTGTGGTTTATAATTGTAAAACTAATTGCATTTCAAATTATGCAAGCACTTCACTCTAAAGTCGAGCAACTCGAGAGCAATTCAGTTGAACGAGTATGAGATACGTTATAACATATTTCATTCCGACGTGTTCATCTGCAAAACTAAAATGTAGCCCGTATATGAATGTACTATTATTATACTATACGAACAAAAGCACTAACTGTACGAAGTTCATCTTAGTTTTTTTTATTAAAAAAAACAGTATCAACAATAGCTCTTCTCGCAAGCGATAACTTTCTAAAGAATTATTGCATTTCTTAAATGTCTTAATATAATAGAGGAGTGACATACAATGATAACAGTGAGAAACACACACAAGTGTAAATAATAATATAGACGACGTGATTTAGAATGTCGTCCTGCACTTCAAGATAGCTCCAACCCTTGTGTTAATGTTATTTAAATGTATTCTTAAAAGCCTATGACTATATTATATTAGACTATAGTGGATGGGAATATTAAATAATAATATAACGAAATGATTTCATCAGTGTCAATTTAAATAATTAAAAGAAAAGAAAAAGATGTTATTTAAATGATAATGTACGATGTTATTGGAATTAATTGCTATAGTTTTTAAGATTAAAAAGCCGGTTTACTGATAACTTACAGAACACACATTACAACAGATTGGTATAAAACTAAAAGCAAACAGTTAATGCATAAGTAAAGGTAATATTTTCCATACTGATGTTTTACTTTCTAATGCAGTCAATACTCATAGTATTTACTATGACATACATGAAGACAATATTACTACTCAAACTTCAAGTTCCTAATTACAAGAAAAAGCACCAAAATACCTTTATCTTTAGGGTATTTTTTATATATTATTTTAAGGTATTCTGCGAACATGTAAAGTTCATATATTGGCTATTTATATGTAAATTAGGGGTCACTTGAGCCTTGATAAAATCAAATTCAATTGAATCGTTAATGGTTGGATAGAAGCTAAAACTAAAGGTCGAATAAAATTACCTCAGTATAAAGGGTCTTTTATAATTTTCACACGTATTGCTTATTGCCTATTATTTGTCCTCCTTTATTAAATGGTTCGGTGTTATTTAAAAGCTGCTATACTTTGACTAGATATATTTCCAATATATTTATTTCGAACTAAGATTTCAAAAAACAATGTAAAATAGGTAAATCTAATACTTCTATTAGTTTTTCAGGTAACTCTTAATCATCCAACAAACAAATTTATTAGGTAAAAACAAACATATGTCTATGAGAGCAACACGTTGCTTACTCCTGTCAGTAGACATTTTTGAGATGAGATAAAACCATTTTTAGTAATAATAAATACAAAACGATCTTATTAACGATACTTATTAAGGACAAAATAAAATAAAAAAGTAACGACAAGATATCATTAAATTTAATTACGGTACGAAACCGTCATGTTTGCATCTCGTTGGAGAACAGTCCTGTCTTGGACACTACAATTGTATAGTAACTTTACATCGTTAGTTATAATTTGACAGTCAGGCAGGCGCTGTATACAAGACAAGACAAAACGTCTAGTTTCATCAGACGGCCGGTGATAGGAAGACAGTCATCTAAGTTATTTTTAAACTCATATTTGCATAAATAATATTCGTAAAGATCTGTTGAAAATTCAACAAGCTATATTTATTTATGATATTATGAGAAGAATTATTAAACAAACTTATAAATATTACAAATTATTTTAAATTATATTTCAATAATTATAATGGAAAAAAATCACTTTACTACACAAGTATAAGTAATTTTCAAAGAATATTGGAAAACGGATTTACACAATTCAATTTTAAAAGAGTTTTTATTTCAAATGACTTCTTGAAAATTCGTTTCCCTAGAAATCTCCGTCCGTTTAGTTTTTTATTACAAGCAAGGTTCCAAGAAAATGTATTTTTTCGAAAATTTCGTCTTTGTTTTAAATAAAAATAAAAATAATGTAGGCGTGAAGTATGATCACGAACAATAATTATGACACTTATTTTGCTTTGAGTTTTTAACAACAACTTTCTCATAATAACATTTTTAATTAAAGTCCTATCAACATTTTCAGTTA
This sequence comes from Dircenna loreta, assembly GCA_963555665.1. NCBI lineage: Eukaryota > Metazoa > Arthropoda > Insecta > Lepidoptera > Nymphalidae > Dircenna > Dircenna loreta. The sequence continues at coordinate 7,162,771 of OY743097.1, read as the reverse complement.
TTATTAGTTTACTTCTTGTAGGTACTTTATTACGTACTAGCTGTTGCCCGTGACTTCGTTCGCTAGAACACAGCTCATGCTATCATCCTATCATCATCATCACATGACATCATCATCATGACATCATCACATGACATCCTATGCTCGAGGCTCTTTTGCTCGTCTTTATTTTTAAAATTGCTCTCCACGAACAGTCCTATTATTATTTCAAGGGTATAACATAATAAAGCTTAGATCCAACGTGAAAGTTATTTCTAAATTTTGGTTAAGATATTTTTAGATTCGGATAAGTTACATTACCTCCAACTAATAAACTTATAAATTACATGTCCGTTCCGAATATTTATTTATTTACTTATTTAAATCTTTTCCACTTTGAATCATTCTCAGTGATCACTTGTGTACGTAATAGAGGTGTCAGGAGCCTATTTTGATACCGTACCTACACACATCAATATGAAAGTAGTAAAAAGTGGTTATTTTAATATTACAAACAGACACTCCGATTTTATTTATTAGTTTGTAAATTATTAAATCAAGTGTAACCGCAAAGTCGTTCATTGTAGAAGTGTAACAGAGTGCAACTAAACAATATACAATAACAATCTTAATAATTCATGTTGACATTTCTCAGAACAGTCTGAGAGAAAGTGGATTGCGTTCTGAGCTTGTTAAAGTGTATTAACTAAATTAATTGTAATAACTTTACTGTATTTATATTAGATACATAATATATGTTTTTATATACTAATTTGGTATTATATATTGAGTTTTATTTTAACTACAGAATCATAAATGTTTGTCAAAGTTAATGTTAAGTTTTCCACTTACAGTTAAGAGTAATTCATAAACTCTTGAACCAAATTCTTTTAAAGTAATTCAAAACCTTCTTTAGAATAAATTAACAATTCTTGAATCACCCAAATACACTTTCCCGGAGAAATATAAACGGCAACCACTTTTATTAGCAGTTCATTCTGAGACATTTGTATCCGAGCGTTAAGTTAACGTGAGCTTAGAGCTTGTTCCCAAACTTAAAAGTGGACAGCTTCATGATAGATCAAAGTAAATAAAATTAAAGCAGAAAAATGATAATATATGTAGCCTACAACATTCCCTTCGAAAAAAGTACAAAATATATTAAATAAAGTGTAAATATTCTAAAACATAAACCATAAATTTATAAATTATGTCCTGAAATATAATAACGTCTTAAACCAAAGTTGCTTTTCGAAGAAAACATTTACGTTTATAAACAATTGTAGAGTGTTAAATATAACCCTTCCTTTGTCAGTTAATTATTTACATTCTATCAGTACAAGCAGTTGTCGGAGTAAATACACGAGAATATCCCAGGATTGTATAATTATATATTAATATAACCTCGTCCATCATGCAAGAACAACTTCTGCAGCTTATTTAGTATGTGAATTATTATTTATTCAAAGATGCAGTACTTTTTATATTTTATATAATATAAGTATCGAATGAGTACAAAGTTGATTAATGGATTGTTTCTCTGTTTAAGTCATACAAATATTATAAAAACTATTTCCATTTATTTTTTGTAGAAAATTATTTGAAATTTAATTGTTATTCCAATGTCAGCACAATATGATGGCTCTGTACTAACGAATAACAAATAACACAGAACTAACAAGCCTATGTGATCGATGATTAATTTAACTCTGCCGGTAATTTGATTTTAGAAAAGCTATGAATGCTTATTTATTTTTAAACAAATCTAGATTGATTTATTTTTATTATATCCTTAATATCCTTATTTTATTGGAAATTTTCAGGCACCGTCGATAAAATATGGTATGTATGAAAATTAATGATTTATTGAATAATTAAGAGCAACAATGTAGCGTAGCTTAAGAGCTTCAAACGATTGATGATTTAAAACAGAAGCGCCGTTATATCATCAATAGTCATTAGTGAGTGATTAAATGTCCACGAGCTGTTCTTTATTCCGTTCTTCCTATTTCTCTAAGTAGCAAGTTTTATTTATAAATGATAGATTCATTACTTATTGAAAGTTACCAGATATGGAACAAAGCTGCGGTAATGCGTCTAGGTGTGTATTATTTAGACGTTGGTAATGATAAGGTTTGAAACTAAAATGTCGATATAATTGGTACAAGTACGTACAGCTTTTAATATATATATATATAATATCTAAGTCATCATTGGTAACGAAATTTTAAGTATAAAATATTATTTCGTTACCTGTATTGTTATTAATGTAGTGTAAAAAACAATCTTATTTAGATTCACAACAAGTTGTTACATTGGACTTAACATATATTTTATTATATTCATAAACTTTGAAGACTTCATAACTTTTTCTTTTTTTAGCTTATTATAATGTAACTTTTAATTGTCCTCCACGAAAAGCCCTATTAATATTTAAAGGGTTTAAATATACTATAGCCTAGATCAAATGTGAAAGTAATTTCTAAATATTAGTTAAGATATTTTTAGATTCGGATATGATAATGCAACTCTCGAAGAATTTTAGAAAACAGTTCTGTAGTTTTTGTATGACAAAAATACAAACATACAAAAACACAAATTTAAATGTTACCTCTATATTATATTAGTATATATGGAAGCTAATAAGTGCATCTTTTATGAAGGTTGATTAATTCAATTTTAAGGTGTCATGACGTTGATTGTCTTTTAATAGAAATTTAAAACCAAAAAACAAAAAACAAATTTTCCCCTTACAGTTTATTTTCGACAACAAAATTACATATTCATTACGTCGCTCAGCTGATAAACGTCTTTACGATATCTGCATTCTAAATGAGGCTGAAAAATACGAGTCTGGGTCATGTGTCATTGTATCAACAAATTACATAGAATGTGAAGTAATTCGACGTAGTCAATCGAATTAAATTTAATAATACTTATATTTACAACAAAAATCTTTTAAAATTTATAATCATGATTTTAAAAAGCTGAGGTACTTGTAGAGGTACTTGTAGGGGTAGATATACTTATAGGGGTATTGTTTCTAATATAAGTACTTTTTAATTTTAAACAAAAACTAAATCTTATTTCTAAAGATTTATCTACATGGTGAATTATACCATACCGCACTTCGTTATCTTAAATGGTTGCTAGTCAATCCTATTCTATCCCTGCTCTATCATATCCATAACTTCAAAATCCAAAATACTAAAAAGAAAGGTTTACGTTTCTAAGCAATGCCTGAAAATTGTTCCTGTAGCAATAATGAGTTGTAGGCAATATGCCACTTTGGTTATAGGAACTCTAGCTTGCTAGGTGGCATTCGTAAAGAAATTCAAAACGTTGCAAAAGAGATCTGAGAATACTTGTCTTTCTATTAAATGTATGGATTGTTGTTATAATATGTTTGATGTACCTTTTGTTGTATATTAAGGGTCGTTTATATTAAAAAGGGCCTCTATGAAACGCTATCACGCTTATGTAGAGCCATTTATTCACATGAAACTGCTGCATGAAACACCAATCTCTTTTTTTACAACTTTATTTATTTCTTCATTATTTGAGACTTCAATAAAATATTATTATCATTATTTAATATAGTATAAGATAAACAAATCAATCAGTAACTCTTAACTCTACTAAAGTACATTTTAGTATTTCAGAGCTGATCGAAACAGATTAAGCTTAAACTGATATTTTATTATCAGTTAGTAAGGAGAGTTTCTTCTGAATTAAAAATTATTATAAGGAAAGAAAATCTTATATAAAGTGAAGAACTAAACTTGATTTCCTCATCAGAATGTATTAAAAAACGTAACCCAGCTGACTAGCTCGTCTAGTAGCTACCTAGCTAAATTGCAAAAACATATGACAAATATTTAGCCGAAGCACCACTTGAAGGCAATCTTAATTGAATCCAAAAAGGACAAAAGGTGAAGTGACTTTTTAAGACGTATTAATTTTTTTCCTAGTAAGATTTAAAAGGACCTAGTATTCTATGGAAAGGAAAATTTCAATAAGAGCTTTGATTTGAACAAGAAACAATCTTGAAGAAATCAGTCTCAATAAAACTTTTTTGAAAGAAAGACGACCGTCAATTCATTAGCTCTTTACTTGAGAAAATTTATTCTTAGTTATAATGTAATAAAATTATTTCTAAGTTGTTTTCATTTATAGTGAATGATATGTTGTTTAACAGAACGGAGTTTATTTATCGCGATTTGTTTTTATGTAATGTTTTGGAATAACAAAAAAGTAATCAAAGAAGTCATTATTTTTATGTTAATTCATTAGTTTTCATTCATGTTAAAAGAAGCATTTAATTAAGTAATACTAAAAAAATAGAAGTTTTAATGGTTTTACGTTGTGCGTGTGTTTGTGTCATATATTTATGATTGCGTTAGTACAGTGCTAGGTTACAGTAATTCTAAAGGGTTGGTTATTAAAATACAAACATGCCATTTGTACATGTCTATCTAAAGATATTATTTTAAAAGTTTCAAATTATCGAAGAGAAAAATATTACAAATGTTTATTAATATGAAACCTATCTACTTGTAATTTTATAATACGTTTTCTTCTGTATTCTTTTTTTTTTTTTGGTATAGGAGGGCAAACGAGCGTGCGGATCATGCTCACGAACTCTTGTAACATCCGAGGGCTCACAAGAGCGTTGCCGGACAAAGGCGTTGCCGGTAATATTATATATTATATAGTATAATTATGTTTTTCATTCTGGTTATAAAAGATCTTATAAATGATTTATGTATGATGATTAATTACATAAAGAACTGTTACAAAGTCACTCTTATATTTTATTTCACTACTCGATACTGTAGTATTAAGGTGATGGTCAAAGCTATTTTATTTATGTCCTGATTTAGAGCTTCTCTATAACGAGACAAATCTAAAGTAGAAATATTTTTATACTCTACTTAATATGGACTTGAGTTGACTTTGAATATTTACAAAACACATCATGACTAAATTAATATTTTTACAATATCATATAAAACCTTCTTAAATGGACGTCTGAAATCGAGGTATAAAATAGTGTCGTGAATATGACAGTTTATTGACATTTCAAAGATATTGCGCAACAAAGTTACAGTGTATCAAAAATGTAGCACATCTCGTGAGAGCAATACAATAACGATTGAAGATGACTTGTGATATAACCAACGAATATTTTTTTGGTGAAAAAATCACGTGGCAGTAGATTTATTTCAACTATTTATTCTTTTTAAATAAACTTGAAGTTAAGTCGTATGAAGTGGTCGGTAAGTACCGCTTATAGACATTTATTAATTTTATCCTTGTCACTCTCCGAGTTTTTGACATTCGACATTTGAATTATTATCTAAAGAACAAGATAACAAGTTTGTCATAGATATAATGATTGTTGTTATCAAAATGTACAGTCTAGTCAATAGGATTGCGAAGTGAACTCAAACACAGCGCACTCGTGACGACTGTATTCTAGCTGAATAAAACAGACGCCTTAGAGACAAGTATTACATAGATATTCAAACTCGTGACCCCAGTAATGATAACAGTATTACTCACTTTCTTAACACCTTTGCTATTTTCAATAAACGTAAATATAATAATAAGTAATATTTATCATATTAAGTCGGTCACTGTACTCCAAAGATACATTCTGGAAAAAGGAGCCAAGGTGAAAGGACTCCCTTTGGCGGTGAATAAACAAGTCTGCATTTTGGGGGTATAAAATAATAATATTGTTAAATAAACTGGTAATGTTACTTTATTTAAAAATATATATTTTTTTAATTATTATTGAAATTCTTAAAGAAAATAAAGATGGATCGTGTGAAAGATGATATATTAAGATGAAGAGTGATCACTGAGAAGGCAATTGATAAAAGTGAGTGGAAGAGACGTACGTACTGTACCGACCTTTTATAATGAGAAATAATATATACAAAGAAGATATTATTTCAAATCACGTAAAGACGGAGCTAGATTCGGTGTATCCATAGATCTGTAAATAATATTAAACAATATATTCATAGTATGTTCGTTGTTCTGTTATTTCAAACTATATTTGACGGTTACAATAATTATAAATATTTTTTAATAATTGCGCTCTATCTGAAGAACTATAGTCTATTTTTATTGTAAAGTTTAAAATACACGCTTTGGATATTGAAGAAATTTCTGAAAACTTTACAAACACAAATAATTTAAACAATATTTCATATACATACAAATGTAGCTAAATCTTTTTAGTACTTAAGATATCTACAAAAATGATAAAGTAGATTATTTTCTATTTACATTTTAGATAGTTTTAAGACATACATACCTGGGATGAGACAAGTCCCACTCATCCATTTTATGACACAACATCTTAACTTCATCAAGACCTCGAGATTTGGTAATTGATGACTTGTCCTTGAAATCAGACCTTGGTTTTAAACCTAAATTATAATTTAATTTTATTTAGACTTTCAATAAGTGATTTAAAAGAATGATTTAATTTAAAGAAGCAATTGTATTAATATAAATATTACATTATCATATTTTACTTCACTTTTATTCAATATCTCTATTTACTTTATATATATTTATTTATTTTTATTTAAAAATATTTATATTAGGTTCCCAGAGGTCGTGGGTTCGAATCTCTGCCAGTATCGTTTTATTTGCAATTCATTATTTATTTTAAATATATTCTAAATAAGCTTAACATTGCTATATACGTTTATAGAAAAGTTATAAATTTACAATTTAAAATACTATAGTACACACTATAATTCCAGGTAGCACACTTTGAATCCACTTTGTATCTAGGTGATAGCTATGGCATTGTGGGCCAATGAAGGTTATGGCAATTGGAGGTAGAAATCAGATTAAAACAGCTCTTCTTAACACTTTGTTAAAAATGCGGTAGCTTACACAATAACTTTTAAGCACTGCCTAATAGAAAAATCCACGTAAATAAACTCTTGGTAAATTCATAGGCACGAGTGCGTTATGATAAACACGATGGAAAGCTTCCAAAATGTTCAAACGAACTGTAAGACTCTCTTGCTTACTTTCGATGGCCGCTGCCTATTGTTGTGATCGCATACATCTACTTGGACTTTGCTTCAGTGATTTAACGTTTTATGATCCCGAAGGCAAGTTATATTTCCTCTTTAAGACTTAAGAGTTCTGTTAACTAGACCTCAGCCTGGAACTGGACTCAACTGGAAACTGTTCTAACACTCGCATTGAACCAGGGCTGCGATCTGCCACGTGTGGGCACTACAGAGTTTGGTAATGTATCTATTCCGTACAATATCACTTCATCTATTCATTAGCAGTTACTAAGACTACCGGGAAAAAAACCTGTCTCCACGGCCATGCAAAAAAAATGTCCGCAACCATTCCAATCTGCTGACTTGTCACGTCAGGGTGAAGTGAGGTATATAGTGATATATAATTTTAAACCCAGGATATTAAAAGTGCGCTGTGTTGCTCGGACGAGAAAAAAAAAGTCGAATTAGAGCATTTGTGCTGCAGCCAGGAGACAAAACCATTACCATATTTTGAACTCTCTATCGCCTATTGCGACAACATGGACATATTATTACACGGGACCACATGGTGGCTAACCTATTTATCTTGTCATATATTATAATTTTTAAATATTAAGATAAATAAACTGCTACTTCTAATGTATTCCATATAAATCTCTTATCTTATCTAAAAATAAAAAATGATTTGACGGTGAATTCAAACTTTTACAAAAAACAATTAAAATCACTAACCACTAAAGCTAGGTCGTTTCTTCAATTTAACTTGTCGCTGTTCCACCTTTGTATCTTTTTGTATTTGTCCGACAATATATTCATTTTGCGAATGTCCACAAAAAGTATATTTCTGTATTGTCGGAAATGCTTTTTGTTGAATAACTGCGTCAGAATAAATAACTTATACATATATACACAATAATTACTTATACATACACACTTTCACGGTTTATTTTTAGTTCTGGGGTGGACGCATGAGACTTATATTGCCCCTTACGCCATTGTTACCACCAGTGAAATTGGTTAGGAAATGTGGTCTCTGCCCGAGTAAATATATAAATTAAGCAAGTTAAGTAGTTGAATCTGTATTAATACACGTTATGATGCCTAGTTTACTTGACACTGATTTCAAATATTATAGCAGTATCAGCGCATCTAATAGTATGATATTAAAATTAGTAGTAATAGGCTTACACAAAATATTTCTATATTTCAGTTGTGTAAGTACGTAGGTTGAGTGATGATTCAAATATTAAATACTAAAAAAAAATGTTTGTAAAATATTGGTGTGAATAGTAAATACATCTATAGTATATTTGATTTAATTAGAGAATGAATAATTAGCACACTTAAGAGAATGTTATTTAAAAGAAATAAGACCACATTTAAAATAGGAAGTAAATTGTCCTTTGTTTTTAACCTAAAAGCAATTTGAAATTGAGTTCATTTCGGGCTTTTAAGTATCAGTGCTTAAGTTTATCTTATCTGAAAATAAACTATATTTACCGGGACGTCCCAGAGCGTTTATAGCTGGAATCTCCATTTGTTGAGAAAAACCTTGATCCACACTTATTTTATCTGTTATAATTTCATTTAAAGAGCTCTGAATAGCCTGCAAGTAAAGAATAAAATTAACTAGTTTTAAACATAAATGTTTATTAAAAAAGTACCTTAATATAAAACACAGACATGACAAACCACAAAAGAAAGTCTAAATATTGCTAAACATATACATTTTTGGATAGCAGGAGATAAGGCGCCTTGACCAAACACTCTGAAAGGCTGTTAATAGAATTTTTTGTCATGAACAGGCATTTTGATAATTCACAGTTCGATGATCATAATATAGTAAGCAAGCCTAAAAGTTTTAGGTTTTCCTTTAAGTATGAAGGTGTTTTTGGGTGAAAGAGTCACATGGTTGTAAGGAGTTGTATTGAGTAAGTAGGTTTTTGATAAAAATCTCAATTATATGAACTTATATTATATAATGACAAAAGTAAACATACCTTATCGATTTTAGAAATCTGTAGCTTCGGATGCTCATTCACTATTTTCCAAAAATCAATGCACTTTTGTTGTAAAAATGCATTGTCGTCCACACCAGGTATTGGAGTAAAGTCTATTTTAATATGTTGGGGTTTTAATGGTTCTCCACAGTCGGAGTTTTTTATACAGGCATCCTCGAATATCCTATAAGAACATTTCATTTGTATTTTCGGTTCTTCTAGTGTTTCTAGTAAATTATTTTCATTATCATCAACCTTCGCAAAGTATTCTTTGGCATAATTATCAAGATTATAATTATAACACTGTACACTTTGTTCATAAACCTTTGCACAGTCTTCTTTGCCATAATTATCAAGATTATAATTATAATATTGTACACTTTGTTCATAAACCTTTGCACAGTCTTCTTTGCCATAATTATCAAGATTATTCTTATAACATTGTACACTTTGTTCATTTTGTGGTAAATTTTCTGTATTTTCGTATATTTCACGTCCTAAAGCATCATCTTCATATTTTAATATCTTGCTAAGACTTTCCATTGCATACAATTATTGAGATCAAAATAAAACAGCAGAGAATAAATAAAGAAAAATGTTTTCTTCGAACACTGAGCTATATATTGAATATAATGAATACATTGACGTACCCAAAAATGTCAAAAAAGTTATTTAGGTGACATCAAAGAATTAAAAATAATAATTTTGATTAATTATACCATTTTTTCTGACAATTTGTGTTATTTATTTTAATTTAAAGTAAGATTATATTAATACTATAATATTTATTGTATTTTTTCAGACGTTGTATGCTTGTACGTGATCAATGTCTGTCTCTAAGACAGACCAATCTCTCTCAAGTTCATTCGAAACCACCAGCAATCCGCCAGACGTTCAAGATAGTGAGTACATCTTTGGTGATAGTGCTTGCGGTGAGCCCCTGGTCACACAGCGAGTCTCACTGGACTTCACTCCTAGTGACCTTGATAATGATTTTGTTCAACGAAAATGTTGCGCATTTTGGGACTATATTAATAGCAGACCTGAATTGAAAAATCTTAACACTATACCTGTAAGTACAAACGAGGTAAAAATATAGGTGACAGTCAATTACTATATTTCTTGTACTAAATTGTGAATTATTGTGAAAGTTGAGTTTGGTTAAAGTTTTTTTTCAAAATACAACCGAACTAATCATTACTATTCAAACTTATTGATTACACCTAATGCTTAAATATAATGACAGTCAACAGACATATCGTTTATAATTTATTATGCATTGTTTGATATTTTTTTGTTGTTTTTTTTATTCTAACTGCTACTGATATCAGGACGCTTTGTCTGTTGTTGTCTTGTCATTAATTAGAAAGGCACAAATATTTTTTTGTACTTTTACACAACGATTGGTTTTTGTGAATATTTTGAAACACCATGTAGTATATATTATATATAGCCATCTTAAGCGCCTAAAAATAATTTTTGTCTTTGGATTTTCAAAAGATGTCTAATAGCCGTACCACCTTCGTTCCGATTCTATATGGAATTCTAATAACATCTAAGTGGGTAACAATACTGTAGCTCAATTGGTAGAATGACGAGAATTTTCTCCAGTCCGTTGTTGATATATATAAATATATTTTAAATTTATTTAAAATCATGAGGTGAATTATAAAATATAGTTATTTTAGTAACTGCCATAGTATTTTAGGATCCAGAAGTGTACTCGAATGAATCTGAATCTAGTGTAGTAGAACCACACTTCGCTCCACAAAAACCGACTTCATCTCACAGTGTCACAAAGACGGCAGTTAATATGCTAGAATTTGTCGAAGAAAAAGGTAAAAGTTGAAAAGAATCTGTTTTTACATAAATATTCTGTAGATATAGACAATTCAATGTAAAAAATCAAAGTTATTTAAATATACAATCAACATGAATATATTATAACGATATAAAAATATATTTGTTTAGGTCTCATAGATAGGGCATTTGAAGCAAAGCTTCCAAAATTGTACTGCGAGATTGAACGCATACCTTTGTCGAATGATTCAATGACTGGAGTCTGTAAAGGTACGACTAGCACTGAAATAATAATTAAGAAATAATTATAAATTATTAGTTTAAAACCTTGTCTGTCCGTACTTAAATAGAATATCCTTGTAGCGCATCAACTGGAGAGTAGTAGAGGTTCAAAACATAAGAAACAAAACAAACAAAGTGACATGAAAGCATTACCAAAAATACGCTTAATGTGTAACAAGATGCACGAGTGGGATTTGAACCATCCCAAGTAAGTTTTAAATAGAATAATATTTAGAGAAACCATTGTAAAAACCCTCGTCCGCGAAAACATCAGGACGAGTCAGAACATACTAATTATAAGTTTATGATTAGATTTTATTACAACAGTGACAATAGTTATATAATAGGTAATCATTGTAGGTCAATGGAACCGCCTGGACCTCCGCCTGCGCCACCGGAAGATATTAAATTAATAAGATACTAGTGTTATTGTAATATTTAATAATTTACTTGATTTAATATTATTGTTTACTTTTCTTTTCGATAATAGTTTGTTTTGTTATTTATATTGACATCATTGATTTGAATATATGTATTCAATTTTAATTCAGTTAATAAAATAAAATATACAAGATAGAGTCGTTGTTTTCTCTTTTCCCACTAATATTGTAAACGCAAAATGAATTTTACTTATTCGAATTGTCATTATCAAGTAAAGTAGTTTATCAATGATTCGATATTTGTACATGAAGGAAAAAAAAACAATATTTTTAGCACCCAGACTACTTCGGTACACCTTAATAAAACTTATATTAAAATAATAAAATGTCTTAAAACACAAAACAAGGCATATTGAATAAAAATAACTTATTTTATTAAATATGTAGGTATAGACCACCTCTTTATAACTGTTTGTTATAATAGGTAATCAAATCATTCAATAGATGGACGTTTACTAAAAGTGATGGTTATGTCAATTTAAATAAGTCACTTCGAATATTTTTATTTTAAAATATTAATCAGACTTTCGTTTTTTTATTTACCTACCTAACCTAAAAAATTAAATTATTTTAGTAACAATGCTGGAACTACCAAAATCAACTGGAAATAAGAAGATAGATGACATTGTTTGCAAGTTAGTAATAAAATCGTATGATATGTTATTAAAAGTACATCTCAGTTATGTAATATTATAAATCAATGTCTTATAAGTCTGTTCAATAATGTAATAATAACAGATGCCGACCAATATGTAAAAGCCGGAGACGAGTGTGGAAAGGCGAAGTACAGAACACTTCAACTGAACTTCTTCTCGAAAGAAAGCCGCTGCAAGAATGCTTCAGAAGATGGCCAACGGTAATTTTTATAAACCTCTTTTAACCTGCGCTAGATTTTCACAAGTAAAAAAAACATTTTTTCGCAATAATTTTTAACATTATTTAACAAAAATATATGGCGTCTAAAATGGTTTAATTTAAGTGTCTAGTCTATAAGAAATCCTTTGGCATACTGCACATGAAATATAGTTTTTTCTTTTTTTTTGGAAACAAAAAATTATAGAAGGTGTACGCGAACAGCCCTTGCCCGTTGTTCGCGAAGACGCGTCGCGTGATCCTGAAGTCACAAGACCCGCCCTCCGTAGCTCGCATCTGTCAAGCTCCCATAGATGACACGGTCGATACTCCATATCTGAAATACGCGGCGTTGGCCAAAAGATTAGGTGACAATTAGTCAAAAAATTAAGTAAAGTTCCATCAACACATTTTGTAACCGAGCCATTTGTACAAATGATATCGTTCGTAGGTGCTTGGCAAGCAGTTAAATCACGCTGTGCGTTCTGCAGCTGCTGCAAATGCTGCGGATGTGGGTCGCGTGATTACGAATTGAGCGAGCATCGCGACAATGACCGCAGACGAGACATGCGTGATTACGACTCGCGAGTCAAACACAATTATCAACAAATGAGGACCATGTATGATAATTCTTAAAGTATGAGAATACAATTAATATATTCATACTGTCGTTTAATTTTAGTATAAAGGATCTTTAGAGAAATTGCATTAATTCTTCATTTTGACTATCACAAATAATAAAGTACAACATTGCATATTAATAATATTAGAAAAAGTAAATTCATTCAATCATAGTTAAAATAGGTTACAGTTTGCTTAATATTTGTAACCAAATCTCATTGTTTATCAATATTACATTATCATAACAAGTACAACATATTCGTATTTTCATGTCGTATTAACCTCTACAATGTGGTTAATAATTTGATCGCGGGTAGAAGTCAAACATCGGGGCGTCGACCTGGCTGTCCCGGCTTCCTGTATTCATTAGGAGCCTAACGGCTGAACCGATTTGGCTGACAATTAGTGGGGAGGCATCTTAGAGTCAGTAAACGGACATAGGATACTTTTTATCCCGTTCGATCATATTTATTGATTTATTTTATTACAAAATATTTAATTACTATCTGACATCTGATAATTACTATCTGACAGTCACAATTATCTATTAACTCTATACTATTCTAATAGATGGCGGTATAAGCGTATTGTTGACTGCATTGAATTAACATACAATAGACGGCGCTTTAATAAAGTTTATAATATAATAAAGTTTATAATTTATAAGTTTATAAGGCTTATCTGTGTATTAAACTTATTGTTAACATTTAACCTTTTATTTCTACAGTTACTCCACGCTGCTAAAGGGTAACAATACATTTAAAATATACCAGTTTGTGGTTTTAGAAGAAAAAATATAAAATGAAGAAATTTCCAAACAGGAAATATGCCTAAAAGCATTCGCATTACATCTATACTAATTTCACTCCGACTCAGCCCAATAGAAGGCTCAAGTTAAATAAGACGTTATTAGTTTGGGATTGGATTTGAACCCTGGGAAGGTTCCGGAACGTTTCCATTATGTGTTCAAAACATTGATTTAACAAACAGTAAAACTCAATAGAGTTTAGTAACTCTCAATTGTTTGTGGAAATAATATAGACACCGTTAATAACATGGTTTTAAATATTTTCCTGTTTGAATCCCGCTTTCAAGACACCTGTGATAAATACGAACTTGGTTACAGCGGAGACTTTCCACCGACATCCATTCTACCTTCTTTATTTTCTTTTAAGTTTTCTTCTATCTTAACTTATCCATAGTATTTGAAAATATTTATAAACATGTAACGCTTATTTTAATTAAGAATAAATTCAAATAAATAAATTATGGGACGGTGGTGACATCTATTAGGTTTCTTTCAAAAATTCCAACCAATGTGCAATGTTTTTCCCATTTCGATTGCTCAATTCACCGAGTCTGGCAGCGAACATAACTCACTATCCTTCACTATTTTTTTTTATTTATCCGAAATACATACCTTTGAGACGTGTCCAAAGTTAATTATACACGTATAAAAAAGTGTCTTTGTCATTTAAAAATAATTGTTTCCTATTTTGCTAATTATTAAAGTAAAAAAAGTTTTTTTTTTTTTTTACTTTTAAATATTTTTTATGTGAATGTAATTATATAAAATTTTGGATTTCTACAAATAAATAATATTCACAAAAAATATATATAATTGAGATGTTATTGTTGTCATTATAATTTAACTATTTCAAAACGACAGTCAAATGTCCTGTTGTAGTTACAAGGCTAACGACTAGAGCTATTAAGCTCTTAAGTAGACAGAATGTTCTAGAGCGTGCTATAGCGTTGTCCTATTCTGCTGTGAATTCAAAACAATTAATTAACAGCAATTGTATTAAACGACATTCAGTGTATTGTGAAAGTTATTATAAGCTTTAAATGTTAGGAAATTATTAAAAATGGTTCAAGTAACAATTTCCAAGACTCAATATTTAAGAGCAACATTGGTAATACTGATATCAAATGAGGTATCTGGTGTTATAGTGCCTGAGTTATATATTATATGTTTAATATAAGATATGTATATTGGCACATTGTAATGTAATACGTTATAAGTTTTTAAGCATGAAGTTGTTAATTAAATAAGTTAATTATATCCTTAGTCTAGTCTACATTTTACTAACTACTAAAGGCTCTAGTGACAGCATATTAAATACAGTTCCGTAGTTTTACCAATTACTAGTTTTTGTTTTTATTACTCTGAAGTGAAATAAAAACACTATAGTCGGCCCGACCTAGTTTCATTACTTGTTTTGTAAATGAGTTCTTGGAACCATCAAAACACTTCATTTACTTAATGGCCAATTTTTGGTATTTTTCTTTCAACATTTTCAGTATTTCCATGTAAGTAAATTAATATTGAACTGCTATTTCTCATAATTTGTTTTAAATTTGTTTTGGTTTATTAAATAAGTAAATAATTTTAAGCATTGGTTCAAAGCAATAAATAAATAGAACTTTCTAATAAGATGGCATTACCTTTACTCTGAATCACGCTGTCGTATTGTTATGGCCGCTATCATACGTATCTGAATTAATTTTATTTAAGTTGTTATCGTCGTTAAAGTACTGTGCTTCATTCAATTTTATTTGAAATTCAATATTCATATCATATTTCATTCCAATTTCATTTTTATTGATGCTGAATTGGAAAGCTCAAATATTTATTTCTAATACAATAAAAAATAAAAATATAATTCATATACATAATAAGCACACGTGAACTCGATTAATTTCTCGACTTTACAATAAACCAAAAGAGAGTCATGTTGATATAATTTTACTTCGTTATGAAAATTTTTAATTATTTAAAAGTTAATTCGGTAGTTCTCCATAAACATTGACAATTGCTGGTGTGGAGTACTGCGGCCTATGTCCGGTGCTGTAAAATGTCATCTTGTAACTCTGGACTCTATTGAGAAGCGAGCTAAGAGGCTAATTGGCGACCTTGAGCTGGTTGACACTAAACTCCATAGCTCCGAACATAGACGTAGAGTCGCGAGCCTCTCAGTATTCTATAGGATACATTTTGGTTAAAGTGTGTTGGAATTACATGACCTGATTCCTCCATCCCCCTTTCATCGCCGGACGTTCTGACGCACGGCGAGCATCCATTTAGCAATTGATATATTTTTACTTATTTATCAATTAACGACGTCCATACAAGAACACTTAAAAGAAAAAGGATAAACAATTCAGATGTAAGATAACATATCGGGACAAAAATACTTGTTTATTAAATATTTTCAGTATAAATTTCATGTAACTTGACAAGAACAATGGGACGACTTTATTTAATATTTAATAACAGCACTCGATGATAAAATTATACCGTGAAAAATAGTATGAATTGTAACGTAGACTCGTTACGTGACATTTTTATAAAATAAGTTTTAAATATTTTGTAATTTACAAAAGTTTGATAAGAAAGTGCAACTCTTAATGTGACACAATTGGCTTTATTAAAATACGACGACATTAATAACTCACAATTGAAACATATTTTAAAATATAATTGATATTACAGCTTAATATGAAACTATTAATAACAACACTTTATATTATATATTAATAACTTTGCCTCAATGGTACTTACTGGACCCTTTTATTATTAGATATTATTTATTCGACGCGTAGAATCTATTATGTCTACACTCAACTATCACGATTATATGGGAATTGTGTATTAGCACCCACCAAACCGAATAATCAACAAACCTCACCGCCATACTGCAGCCTAAGGGAATTTCTTACGTTTCCATCCGCGTTGCTCCGACAACAGACCGTATTAGCAGCCAACTCCCCAAGGGTTGAGACGAGTGCTCCCCACTCCGTCACGCGTCACCTGCCCCCATTCTCAGCTATGGACCGGACACAAGACCCCTGTTCCGGATAATCAGCTGCCTGATAAACGGCTTTTGTCAGCAGGCTCCCCGGGACACTAACGATTTACAGGATGTTGCGTGCACTATGACCGCGGAAGAAACGCGGGTGGGTGTCTTCAGCCTATCACGCGAGGTTGAAAATGGTTTACTGGTTTTGAAGACATTGAGTTGAAACACTTATATATTAATAAAAATATTATTTTAGAAATATATTTTGACATAGGTAACATAACATTTTAGGATACGTTTAGTTGCGGCGCCTCCTTTCAGCGGCGCATTTCATTCCAACGTTGTTGGTCTGAAATATAATTATTTATAAATTAATAATAAAATTGTATAAAGTGAACAAAAGTTTTGCTTAACTGTAAGTATATGTTAGTAATGTCTTTAAATTTATATTTCATATGGCATTTTGAAAAAGAAAAAGAAAATATAGATAATATAATATACCCTATTGTTTATATATTAACAATTTTTAGAATTATTAATGTACAGATCAATTTTAAACGGTTTTCGAATTTCTAACAAATAATGGTAACAATTTATAAGTGTTGACTATCTCACCTTGACTAAAAAAATATAAAATAATAACGAAGGATAAATAATAGATCCACTTTTTCGTCGTTGTAATTAATTGAGACTTTAGTGTATTCGTGAGGAAAATCTACTGTTTATCGCGTATACCGCTAGGATTCAAGTTAAAATCTCGGCATAAGTGGAGATAAACTGTAATATCTTTATTATCTACTAGCTGTTGCCAGCGACTGCGTCAGCTCCCACCCAGAGACCCAAATAATAAGTGGTTTAACATGTCATAAAATGAAAAATTAACACTTTTAAGGCAAGGAGATATTGACATACACAACGCTTACGCCCGTACAATAGCTTTAGCATAAAGCCGAAAAAAATATAGACAAAAATTTCAATTGAATATCCCGACGTTAAAATTAAATTTTACGCTATATGTTGCCAAGAACAAATAGCTATATAAAGCGAAAAGTTTCAATAAAATTCGTCCAGTAGTTTTTGCGTGATAGCCGGACAACAGACAGACAGACAAAAATGTCGTTTCAGCTTTGGCATTGAATCCACTCCTCACCATCATTTTTGAATATCTATTCAAGTGAGTGCATAATACCTAGACTCCATTAATATACTATCCTCCTCTAACTTATTCCACTAAAGGTGGAAGCATTAGTTTCCTGACGAGAGTGAGAACCAGGCGCACTGCTTCTAAAGCCTTTTTAATTTGGTAAGCATTTCCCAAATTTGTCTTTTCTTAAAGGATGGAGATACTAAACTTTGTCGAGGCATCTGTATGAAATTTAGAAACAAACCTCTAAAAAACATTAATATTTTATTATGTACGTACCTTCAAAATCCAATCAAAAAACGTTATTCGAACACAATACCCACAATAGAAATGCGTAAACTCAGTATTTTCAGAATTATGTAAATATTACATAACATTTTTTTGCGAGTGCAACTTGATAGAATAAAGCTTTGCTAGTTGGCATTACTTTAAACTAGAAATATCGCCGGAGGCACAATTTATTTAAAAACATAAAAACAAACACTAGTAATGAGCTGGAGTGTACACATTAAACCCGAACTGATTTGAGCTAATAACTCATTAAAACAATACAAGTGGACTGATTTTAATGAAATTTAGTATTGGTTCAGTTTATTATAATCATCAGATAAAGCACTATTCTCTGTAGAAACAATACCAATTCATTTTCATGAAAAATACGAAGAATACATTAAACGAAAATCCATTTGAAAAACGAAAAAGAAGAATAAGAAATCCAATAATTTGAATCGTATTTAAATTAATCTCGAAAGTATAATACTTTATAGTCTTGTTACAAGAGTTCAATTTCGTATCCCTGAATTTCAAACACAACAGAAACAAAACAGATTATTAAAGACAATTAAAGGGACAAAATAATGCAAAGACTGTAGAAAAAAATATTTTAAAAACTTCAGAGCATATTAAGCTCAGGTTAACATTTTATTGCGTGTTATTAAAGAAGGGTTAATAAAAAAATATAGAAACAAATAAAGAACATATGTAATATAAACGTGAAGAAAATCAAAATTTGATTACTTCGAATATTTTCCTTTCAAAAATTTAAGAAAATGTTCTGTGAAAGCAATTTTTTTATAAGAGCTCTGTATCTAGTGTTAAAATTACATTTACATTTGGTTACACTAGTATAAAATGACGAAATAATTATGTGATATGGGTTGCTTAGATACAGCTGGGTAATAAGTAGAAGTTGCTGATGAGTAACTATCCTTAAAAAAGAGGAAGAGATGAAGAAGAGCAGAATACAATGATAATAGAGGTAAAGGGTAAGTTATCTTCTACTCTCATTCACCTTACAAACAAATCCATACCTAATAGCTATATTATGCTGATAGATTTTCATAATTAAGGGGTACAACTCTAATTTAGTCAGACCTTAGAACAGCTTATTAGCCTAGATTTTCCTACTCAGAAATAAAATTATATCTTGAATCAACGCGTACATTATTGTTACGGAAGATCCGTATCTCAAGCTATCTATGGATATCTAAAATTAAGTAAAAAGTTATTTGACTGCTAGCACTTTGTGAAGATCATTAAGAAATATTAACTTTCAGCCTCATAAAATTGTAATGAAGTGCTGAGATAGAAGGAAGGCACTCTCACAGCTAAGCCTATCATTATATTTTATATATTATCTCATATTATATTTTCCAGTAATTTTAAAATTTGTGTTACAAATTAAATAATTGTCTTTGTTATATATTAAAGAAACCAGTAATATAGAATATTAATTTATTTAATAGATTATCGTTAATTAAGTTGGTGCTTTTAAAGCAGCAATACAAGATGCAGAAGTACTCATTTTAACGTTATTTTATTATTATATTTAAGAACGTATTAGGTTCAGTAACACTCAAGGAAGCATTGTGTTTATTGTTTTTATTGTAAATAAGTCATACCTGCACCTCAAGCCCTCATTACGGAAAGACAGTATTTTTAACCAGAACTTTGATCCATGTATTAGAATGAGGAAATATCTTCAAGATGACTAAATCTGACGATTTGTTTTTCGAGGATTTTTTTCCAAACATTTTCCAAACATTTTAATGGAGAGTTCTTGTAATTTACTTACTGATGATTAGAAACAAATAGTTTTACAACTTAACGAGCCCAATATTACTGTTTAGTCAGTACCGTGAGAATTGGATCAACCCTACATCAAGTCAAGGTATAGGTGTCATACACACAATGGAGTGGACGGTTCGTATTATAAATGAATCATTTATATTTTAATTAAGATTTTTTTTCATAACCTGATGGAAAGAACGCTTTGCGTCCCCAATATTGGGACAAAAATCACACATTTAATTTTCCACGCATGCGCATTTAGATAGAACTTTACATCCAGGTATGAAAAAAACACTACGGGAGAAAACTAGGACATCTCCACCCGCGATTACGTCTCATCATAAATGACAACAACCCGCGGGCGGAAAAGTCCTATTTTTAACTTTTGGTGTCTAATATACTATAATTAGGTTATTCAATATTAATTTATACATATTAAATAAAAACATTCTGATATCATATCAAAATTGTATAATGTTTATTAATTTATATTTCATTGTTTGGAATATTTCAAACAGAAAATGACCATTAAAAAATAGATTATTATGCATTTACAAAATCAGGTCAAAAAAAGTAAGTAACAAATAACAGTTTAACCGCTTCACATAAACATGTTATCGTGATAAGTCGATATCACCGGTCATGTCGTAAACATGACGTCCGAAATAAGAGCACACTTTTACTATTTCATGGTTATTTTATAATATTTGTTATTATCAAAAATATTTTATATTCATATAGATTTAATTCTTACACATTACGCTTACAGAATGTTAGACTCTAGTTGTAGTAGTTCTTGACTGTATCCATGAAACATTTTTGCCTCTAGTTTTAAGACGAATGTTGATAGGATGAAGAGAAATATTGTACAGTTCGTATTCTGTTAATTTACATTTAAATTAAAGTTACTCACATATAGAGAATAAAAATAAAATTGATTCATATTCATTAATTAGAAAAAAAACAATCGTGACTTACTGGTTTATTATTGAAAAAACATTATCTTAAATCCATTCAAATTTCAGAGGCTTCTTTGACAAAATCATCATTTTGCTGATTAGTAATAATCTGCTGAGGAGAGCTGAGACATCTGTATTAATTTATGAGGACATTTTTAAAGGTCGACTTTTAAAATACAATAGTCTCGGTACCCAATTATGTAAATGATTATAAGGACTCACTACTTTTCTTGTCATATCATCTTTAACACAATCCATCCATACTTTTTTCAGGCTTCCTCTCCATTTTTAATCATCCACGCTAAAATGGAGTTATTTTATTCCTACATTACATTAATTCCTCCGCGTTACATGCACATACCAAGGCAGTCTATAGTCTAAAACTTTTCAGCCACTGGAGAAACTTTCATCATTCCTGTAATTTACTAATTCTGATTCTATCCATATTTTTCACTCGAACATTTTTCTTAACATTTGCATTCTTTTCAATATTCTTCTTTTTTTACCCGTTTCTTTCATTCCCTCATATTCTGAACCAAACAAAATCACAGTTCTTGTTCATGTTTGTCTTATATATTTGCCTCTTTAGTTTTAGGGGCTTTTGCTGAACACATGTAGTGCCTGTTACTTGCCATAATTCCAATCATCCTTCATTTATTGTTTTCCCTATATTCACAATCTTATCTATTACAATCTTGTAAATCGCCCTTTTTCCTTATCCACACTTACTTCATTTATTAATCCCATATTGGTTGTTACTTTTGTCTATTCTCTATTAAGATCTTCTCTCGTCATTGAATTTTTTTCACCATATAACTTCGAACGTTCTTTTATTTCCTCATCTTTTGTAATTAAATTTTCTTGCATTATTTTTTAAATATTTTATTTGGGTTAAATCTTTTATATTATTTTTCCTGGATTTTTTTATTCTATCAGATGTTTTTATTCTTAGGGTATTTGAGCTAAGAGATATATCTTATATAGACCTCTGCTACTGCAATGAAACTTTTTGCTTTCTTTTTACATTCAAATGATGTACGCCTTATATCCTCATTTGCTTTTACGCCTCGATCCTCAATGTTTTGTAATTCCTTAAAAAAATATTTTTATCTATCTCAAAAACCATTAAACCTCATTATTCCACCATATCGTATACCTGTTTATATTATGCTTACCCTTTGATTCTTCTAAAATTTATTTCCCTGCCCTTTAGATAAAAAGTGGTTCGTTCGGTAAGTTCGGCAATATTTTTCTACGACTAGCCGCCTACCTAACATCGTCCCTTAACTATAATAAACGTTTTGGAATATGAAGAATGGGTATTGGGTTTTTCCTTAATTCCATATTCGCTTCTTACGACGTCCACAGAACGCTGTCCACGTGTGTGAATGTAAATAAAAAAAAAACTGTCCAATACGTAAGCTATTACTAACACAGCAACTTATGTGAGTCATTAAAATATTTTTATATCGACAGTAAAATATATTTATATTTATTTTTAGATTAAATATTATATCATAAACATCGCTTGTCTTATATAACTTGGAAGAAAATAATTAATGATAGAGATATAGTACACAACGTAATCTTAAATTAATATATCGTTAAAAAATGGTTTTCATGTATTTTTTTGTCCTAGTAAAATATTTTTTCATAATATCAGGAACCTTTTCGTGTTTCACTTTGTTTAAAAATAATATATTATCAGTTTTTGTATTCTGATTAAATAATACAAAGAAATATTATAAAATCAGCCTTAAAAGCCTTAAAAGTTTTTTAAATTTCTCGCTAACGTAGTTTTAAGACGATGCTCAAAGTATACATGTATTATTTAAAAGCTTCTTCGTAACGAGGCCAATCTAAATTAGAAGGGTAATAACTCGTGGTATAAATTACCATTTTAACCCCTCACTTAATAATTAAACCTTTGTTATGTTGGGTTGAATTGTTATCTTACTTTGTAAATACCTACCTATGTACTATGAAATGTTTCTTAGGAGGAAAAAGGGCAAGTTGCTTCTAATTGCATGGGCAAACATTATTAACTGGCTGTTCGAATGTACTGTCACAAGAAAATAACATTTTAACTAATTATGAAACAAAAAAATGAATATTAACCATTCAAAAACAAACTTACGTTCGTAAGTTTGTTTGTCAAGTTAAAGTTCTCGTATTTTAATAATTAATAAATAAATGTAAATAATCAAGTCGGAACGTTTTGATGAAAATCAATTTAAATATATTATTTTAACATTATTTAAATATTGAAAGACTACTTTTCCAATTTTGAAGATTTTATTAAACCCTAAAAGCAAACTTTACTACACATAAAACCCAAATTAATAATATTAATTAATGAATGGCCATTATTAAAAGTCACATAATATATTTATAGACGTCATTAGGAATACGTTATAAAGTGTATCAGAAGATAAAGTAAGAGTCGCAGGTGTCGGTGTGATATAACGACTCGCTGTTGAATTACAAATATATGAAGGAAAATAAACATCAAGTTAATAGAATACAAATAAGATGAATTTACATTTTACATTATTAACACTTTGAGTAATTTTAATTAAGTGGGTACTATTTGTAACGGATTCACATTAAAATATTAAAAATAATATGTTCTATGTTTTGTAAAGAGTCAATAGATTGTTAAAGACCTTGTAGGACAAGAATGATACTTTGAGTTATTTTAATCTTAGACCAAACGTTCATAGTAATGCGATTTATTTTTTAAATAGAAGTATAGTCTATTGTATACTAAAGAGCTATAAACAATGACTTGTTCTTGAGGTGAGTGACAGCTAATTAGCCAGCCTCGAGCTCGTCATCGTCATGACATATTGCATTGACGTTATTCATCTTTGAGAACTTATAACTTGGTTTATTTTCTAATAACCTTAACTTTGGCCAGCTCTTCTCAGCAGAGCCGCATTCCGAGCTTACTCACGGACTGACATACTGACATACTATACTGACGTTTTTTTTAATGTAATGTAATGTAATTTGACGATTCAATTCAAGTGCATGTAAATGCCTACTTGAATAAAGATATTTTTGATTTTTTTTATTTTTTATTTAGTGTATGTTATGTCTTTCACACATCAAATAATTCTCATCTAAAAAAAAACAAATAAATTCATCCCTTTTCTAATTTTAAAATAATTATTTAATAGGTTGATAAGTTCAAAAAGGTCGTCATAAGTTGTGACATGACTCACAACTATTCTCTTGATGACAGGAACTCGCTGAAGTTGATTTTTGAAGCGCTAAGTTATTTATGATACGAAATGTTGTTATAAAGGTGCTGGAAATTAGGTCGGGTACCCATAGCACAGACTTGCTTAGTTTGGACTTTTATTGCATTGTGTGGAAGTTTCCGTATATTATGTATCATTATTATTAATCGATGTGAATTATTGTAAATTGTTTAGCAAGTGAATGAATTTTCGATTCTTTGTTTATTTAAACATTTAAATAATATTAACATTTTATATAATAATCACAATTTTAAACTAGTATCGGCACAGTCATCCCGTGACCACGACTGGTGAACTGCTAGTGCCGGGTCAATTATTCTTTTGGTACAACAATTCACTTGAATCGTAATTTGTTCTTATATTTATAATGTTTGTATTAGAAATAAAATAAAACTTTGGCTGTCACTGTAGCTCAATTACCAGAGAGACAGAACGGTATCCCGGATGTCACAGTTCCTGTCCGTGTCCGTGTTGATAAATTGCTCATTCTATATTTATGTAATGATTTCTCAAAGAGCTCAAATCTACCCACCGGGCTCAATTAAGGCAAATAACCAAAGTAACTCAAGGAGTACAAAATAGTTTCAGAATTCCTTATTCATACTAACTGTATCAACAGTAAACTACTGAGGTTTGAGGTTTAGATAACCGTACTCCACGTTTACCGCTTTACTCCAAGTCCGTCTTTAAATATTAACTTAGTCTACAAGCAGCTTTATTATGGAGTGTATTAACGTTCGCTAAGAGACAACCTCTGTCTGGCGCCACCCTACAGTAATAGGTATATTAAGTGAACGCGAACACAGCGCACCTGAGACTGGACTGTAGTCGACCTAGCTGAATTAAACAGACAGACGCCTTGCATCTCAGCATATCACGGATAGTCAATTGTGTTACAAGTCTATGATACAAGTGATAAATGTCCTTAACATTTTTAAATTTATTTAAATTACACGTAAATATAATAAGAGGAAAATCATTATAAGGTCATATCTATAACTTCGAATATATTTCTTACAAAAATAATTGTTTCGTAATATCCATTCCAACTCAGACTCCATATCACTATATAATACATGTTATATTAGTATAACTAATGTTGCTTTTCAAATAAATTTAATTTATACACCTTGGAAAATATTTAAAAATTATATAACACAAAATAGATACTGGCAAATTTTCACAAATAAAGGCTTTAAAATAAAATACACTGTTTAATACTGTTACTAAAGTTACATTTTTTTTTTTGCATTTACACCAGAATAGAACAACGCGACAGATTACAGCGGCTGTTTTCTCGTCCCTCTACTTGTGAACCGGTTCATAACTAATTTGAATATTTCTCCTCTGATACATAACCTACCAAAAACAGGAATTTAGTTTAAACTTATTCAGCTGTGTGGATTATATATTTAAATAAATAACTAATATATAATAAGAAAATGAAGAATAATAACACTTATTGCAATAAATAAAAGCACTTCACTTCAAAGCTGAGCTCCAGAACTATTCTTTTGAACGAGTATGAATCACGATATAACGCATTGTCTTCCTAAATATTACTTTTTTATAAATTAAACTTAATTTTAATCCGAGTACGAATGTATTTTATTATAATTAGGTGAGGAGTAAAAATGTTTGGTCCTTATTTTTATGAACAAAGTGTTTTCTTTTAAGGTAAATTTAACAGCTAAATGAATATTCAGAAGGTGTTTGTAAGCGATGTAAAATATCACCTCTTTCTTTTATAAAGAAACGTTTTAATCTCTTTTCCCCTTTACCGTCCTCGGCCTCAGATGTTCCACGACAGTTTTATATTTTCGGCACAAATACCTATCTTCAAGTGAATTTTTTATTACGTGTCGACATTTATCACTGGAACAGCTGATGTCAGGAAGAAAGAAACTTTAAATATGTTTTCACAAGCAGTGGGAACGGTTTGAATTCCAAGTTAGTAAATGTGTGAGTGAGATGAGTGAGCTGTCTTGCTGCTCTTGTCCTGTATCACAAACACCTTTTGTGTAGTGGTATACGAGTACAGCTTCATGAAGTCCACTGTATTATAATATACACGTCCAGTAGCTAAAATATAAACATAAACGTCATTTAAAATCAATTAAAATTGAGTCATTACGTAGACTTGTTATTTGTATTTGTTTATTTCTCAACACTTTAAGCACGTTCTTATTTGTTTTGATTGGTTTTTGTTGGTTTTCCAAACCTTTCTAAGAGTGTTGATAGTTCCGGGCGCAGTAAACTTTAGAATGCATGCAATTTAAAATGCACTTTTACTTTGAAAATTTTGTGCTAAAGCTTTGCCTGAGTTTTAAAGTTTCTTTTAATGAGAAATACTAATAACGTTCGTTTTTTACAAAATAATCCAATTTTAAAAGATCAAATGATAATTAAATCGACAAAGACTTAATAACAGTCTTTTTCTTTATTAATTTATATTTTTCAGTATTAAATATTGAGTTTAGGTAATAACGCAACCAGTACTACAATCAGTATCTAACTATAAATTCAAATCATACATAAGTTTGTTATTAAGGACATGCTTAAGAGAATATTAATTGACGATTATTTAGACTTAAATTTAATATCTATACTGATATACATAATAAATATAGTATTCAATTTCATATACGATTTCCATAACTAAGAACAGAAGACCAAATTATTTTAAAACCTTTAAAGCCTATTTTAGAAAATAAAATGGAACTTAATTAAATTCTGAGTGAACATGGAACGTGTTACCTAACGTTGTTCAAAGTTATTAAATTTCTTAATCGTGGTACAACAGATTCCCCTATGACCATGACGTCTTTTAAAGACAGTTCATTCTTAAGTTTTTTAATGATGTTTCCTTTTTTTTCTAATACAAAACAGGCAAGCGTTTGACGTAGTGTTGAAGTAAGTTAGTAGTTCGCTAGTTTAAAAGCAGTTACAGGTACTAATTCGTGCAACTGTGCAGCACATTCTCCAAAATCCAGCTGATAAAATACCGCTATCATATGCTGCGATGCTCAGGGTTTAGTAGCTGTCATTTATGAATCTCATCGCTCACCTATTAATTAATTTCAAAGCTTGCAATACAAATTGGAAGCTTAGCCTAATAACACTAGAGTTGAGAGCAGTACTCTATACATGTTCGGACTTGTCTTGGTATAAACTAACAAGATTGGAATTGAATTCCCCCGCCCCTTATCTGAGATCGACTGTGACGTCACATTTAATCGATCACATTCCGTTTTTTTTTTTTACATTTAAACTAAGTTGACGCTTGACTACATTCCACCTGATAGGAAGTGGAAATGTAGTCGTAGGTGGTAAAGCGCATCAACTTACTAAGAGACTTGCCTTGAAGACACCCACATTGTACTCGGACGGAGATACCGACGCAGGCAAGCTGTTCCACTCCTTCGCTGTCCGATTTAAAAAAGATGAAGCGTAGCGTTTCGTTCGGACATGCGGCGCGTCTACTACAAAAGGATGGATGCTCGCCGTGCGTCGGAACGTCCGGTGATGGAAGGGGGATGGGGGAATTAGTTCATGTAATTCCTTCGCACACTCACCAAAATGTATCCTATAGAATACTGAGAGGCTAGCAACTCTACGTCTATGTTCGAGTTCTTTTTTCTTTGACGATACACGTTACTGGAACGTACGTCGAATATATAACTATCTACAATAATGCTATTATTTACTTACCCCATAGCACTGGGCTCAAATTATTTAAACTTAAAGTGATTAGAAAGACTAATTACATACTCTGCGACCCCTGTTACAGGTCGGACTATGACACTCGACCCTCAAAGACAAAGAGTGACTGTAATTGGTACTCTGATATTGGACAGTTGTACTGATGAAATCTGTCTAAAGGAAGCATTGTTATCTATTAAGTGTAGATTACCTCGACGGTAGTCTATAATGAGCTTTATATAAGCGTACTGTACAGTGAGGTAAGGTAAGGTAAGACATGTTGATGTGGGGAGACCGCAAGCCGCCATTAGCGAGGTGATTGTACAATCCTGGCATTTGATCTAACGTGACAGAGGTGTCGTTACAAGCAAATACATTTGTATATATTAGACCGCAGTATACTTGGCGTGGGTGTGGACTTTCTACAATTCATGATATTAATTAATTGATAAAATTATATATTTTTAATTGTATTAAGCCTCAGAAGAGCTTTAATAAAACATATTTAACAAATGCCAGTCTTTCATGAATAATTTTAATACTATAATTTTATCATTATAAATTACAATAAAAAACAAAGTTTTGGATTTAATAAATTATCATTTGAATTCTCATCTAAAATCAATTTATTTATAAGTATATTCTGCTTCGGAGCTAATGAAAAATATTAAATGTATCTATTATTTTGGGAATAGTAAATGAATTTTTTATATTAATAAATACTACGTGCATAAAAAATATTGCATTCAAAGTATTGTGTCATAATTTAAATCAATAACAAACTAAACTGTTAAAATTCATATTTCCGCTTGATATTGAAAAGGCATGTCAGCAGTTATTTATTCGACTTTCAAATAAATGAGAGTATTCAAAGCAGCAGTTGAAGCCGGAAATGACGGACGAGACCCGGCATCTTCGATCTGCACTGCGTCTAAATTGTACATGTAATACATTTAGTAGTAATAATACCGTACTTCTCATAAGAATACTTTTGTATGTAACAATTAATTTTAATTATTTAAGACTTCGCGACCGCGGCGTCAAGAGGTCAGCGAGATTATAAATACAAAATAAATATTTTATCATTATCATCTAAGATTTAAGTATTTAAAAGCTTTGACACCGTTTTCCCAAAAACACTTGTCCGTTTGTTTACAAAAGCTAATTGCTCTCCGAGAGCACACAACAGAGGGTCGTGTTTGGACGCGTCGAGTCCATCAGATTACAGCGAGCTCTATACACATCACCCTGTGGACCTTCGTACTTATATCATTTAGTTTTTACCTGGTTTTGTATTAGAATCAGTTTTTTATTTTATTATTTATTTCATGTACCACAATTAGTTACACAAAAACAAATAACAAAGACATTTGGTGACTTTCAACAAAGATATCTCTTCCAGATACCCATTAAAGTTGGATAAGAGGCTTTATATGGAAGATATTTTAACAGATACATGATAATAATATATTTAAACAAATAATACATTTGATATCAACATAAACAAACATATATATATAATATCTTAATAGATAATAGTGCTAAGTTTCTAAACCTTCAACTTCAGGCCTTACTAAATACTTTACTAGATCAATTCCAATCAAAAATATCTTTATTCAAGTAGGCATTTACATGCACTTTTGAATCGTCAATTACATTACATTAAAAAAAAATGTCAGTATAGTATGTCAGTCCGTGAGTAAGCTACCACCAGCTCGGAATGCGGCTCTGCTGAGAAGAGCTGGCCAGAAACTCAACAGTTGCTCTTTTTTTTTAAAAAACAATTTAACAATGTTTGATGTATACATTAGAATATCCCGCAAATGAGTCAACAAGCAAAGCTCCACAACCTAACCTTTTAGTTGACCGAAATACGATCAACCAAAAACTCCTGTACGCTATAATAAGCTTTTTTTAACAGTATACTTTTAATTTTACATTTAAAAGCAAGAAAAGGAAGGTCTAAGATATCTTGTGGAACCTTATTATATATGCGTACACTCAAACCCATAAAGGATTTTTTAACTTATTGAAGACGATATTTCCGCATTGAGAGTTTATTTTTATTTCTTGTATTTATAGGGTGTCTGTCACTATGTGAATAAATATAGCTTTGGGGTAATTCTTTATAATAATAATAAAAACATATTTATTTATCACACAGCATATTGCTACAGACAGAAATCAACTAATTAGTCAAATATTTAATTAGGTATCTATACAAAATAGAAAACAAGGAAATTAAAAAAGCTTAACAAGTAGAAAAATAAAACCAAAAAATAATAATTACTTAAAAAATATATATATATATATATATAATAAAACTTCGTATATTTAAACTTCCGTGACCCATGACTATTTATATTTACCCGGCTGTATTAACGTAGCACGAATACAGCCGGGTAAATATAAAGTAATAATTAAATATAAATAATATGCAATTAAAAACAACCACACCACTTAGTGTCTAGCGACAGTGGTGTGCCCAAACAGGTGTACCATACAGCGACGAGTGGGGTCAGGAGACCCAGTGCTTATTGTCAATGGCATATTTATCGTAGCTGTGACGAATGACGGAAACAGTAAACAATAAAATAATATTAAAAACAAAAAAAAATCTAATTCAATAAAATTATAAGATGAACATAGAAATAAATAATAATAAAAGAACAATATCAAAGAAATATAAATAAATACAAATTTATATAAATATGGATAAACACAGTTACATAAAAGGTATGAACGTTACAATAATGTCATATTAACCGAGGACGCAGGTGGCCGGTGGAAACTGGCGAGTCACCTGGCGAGTCACCTCAGACAGACTCGTGCGTCTGCGGCGAGAGGATGTGACGTTCTTAATTAACGTAATAATTAAATTAATGAAACGTTTATTATAATGAATAATTATAATAATAAATATGTATATCGAACTAACCTACATAAAAATAATAAGTGAGTAAAAGAAATTATAATGAGTATTTTTCGAATATAATATTACAAAACATTCAGTGCTAAGTGCTAACTGTTGTTTTCAGAATTTAAAAGTCATTTATTTCACATGATGTATTAGTAATGGCGCCGGATCAGAACGTTACAGTTGAACCAGCTGCCACAAAACACTATTAACGTTTTAATGATGGGAGGTGTCTTGGAGAAAATTAAAAGAACTAGGAAATGTTTGCTCGTATTATTATCATTATTTGTTTATATATTTTTTTAAATATATAGTTTCGATTTCACTTACAAGTTATTCCCAGTTTTATAATATTCCTATTTTATTATTGAGTTGAATAGCAAAGCCAGTAACGTGAACTTCACGTGTTGTAATCATGTTATATTGGCATCTTATAAGTACATCTTTGAGATAAATCGATTTGAATAATTCAAATTTAATTAGACGTCATGACCTTGAATATACCAAAATAGAAATTTAATATAAAAAATTGAAGAACGTTGCGACCTACTTTCAATTTATATTCGATGGCAAAATTACCTTTTCATAACGTCGTTCAGCTGAAAAACGTTTTCACGATATTAGCATTCTATTAAAACAGATCGTATACGAAAGAAAGATATATAATTTTATCCACAAATTAACTAATGTGTGAAGTCATTAATTCAATGAAAATTATTTTTATAAAGATTTTAATTAAATCTAATATAATTATATTTTTTATTAACAAAATCCGTATCATATCATTCAAACATCATTTAAAATGACTGAGATATAGACACAATGTTTTAAATGAAAACCCTATTTCATTTTAAACAAAAACAAACATTTACTTCTGAGACTATAGAATTAATAAAACAGCCAGCAACGAAGTAAAAAATAAATATAGAAGTGTTTGCTTCATACCTATTATGAATATAAGACGGAATATATAATAATTAATAGTGTTTGAATTATTAGCGTCATCAGCGTCATACGAGACGGAGACTCGTAGAAAATAATATCACCAAGACTATTAGGAATATTTGATGGACATGTCATAAGACAGGTTATATGTGGGTTATATGTGGGTAATACTTAGTACATTATTGTAGGTTTGCTAATAAGAAGTCTTATTTTTAAATTAATTAATTTGAAAAAAAAACAAATCTGTTACTTTTTAAATTGGCCATTTGTTATGTTTTTTACTTTTTAATGTGAGAACACACGGAGTACATTTAGTAAGTAACTTTAAAAAAAAATCTAAATAAGAAAAATATAGTTTAATATTATTTCATTGGAAATAAAATGTTTACTAGTTTTTATACACGTTTATATACATGTTCTTGGATTACCGATTTAAGTATTAGATTATATTTATTTACTAGATAATGTACTTCCCAAGGTGTATAATACATATTTAAAAGAAGTAATCGGAATATTGCTACCCTGGAAGTCGATTCAAAATGTTGGTAAAATATTTTTTTACTTATAATGGATTGTGTGGTAACTTATGATATGTTTTAAAATGATGTACTTCTCACGTAATTAAATTTATATAAGTATAAAGAAATCCATTGAAATATATATACATTTAGGTCAACAAACAATGATACTTATCCGAGCTTTGGTGTGGTGTTTGTGATATTTAGGAAGGTAGTTCGAGAAAGTTGTCTTTGTAGTTTTAAGCTTATTAGAAACTCTCCATCACTTAACTGAGCTATAGTACTGAAGGGCAGACTACGTTTCTACTAACGCTGTATGTTATATCCTTTAAGTCTCTTAAAGTTTAAACTATATACCAATAAATAGTATAATATATTCTAAGATTTTAACGAGTTGGGGAACATTTTTTAGAAAAATATACATAATATACGCGAAGTATATTTGTATATTTTTCTAAAATGTACAACCTCCATCTCTACACTAACTAAACTAAAAACTTTCAGTTTATTTAAATTTTAAGATATCATTATGATTTTCTAAATTTAAATTGAAAGGATCTTTCTATTTTAAGATTATTTTATCAAAAGTTGATCATAATAATTTGAATCTAATATATTTTTTAAATTAATTAAATTTTCCGAAATAACGAAGCCTCGTTGCGTCATTTAATAATTATTGCGTAAAATATGATACCTTCATCAATATAATATTCGAGTCGACCTTCATATCGACCTTGAATCTATCACAAAATACCTACATTTACTACATCTAAGATTCACACAGTTTTGTTATTATATATGTAATGACATTTTATTTAGTTTACTTTCGTATTTTTATTCTGATTATTTTATATTATTAAAATATGAAATGATGGGGGAATCGTCTGAATTAATTCAAGTGCAATTAAAAAGTAAAACTTCGGGATTTGGGAATCAAGTTCAGGAAATGGTCTCAGAGAATAACAGATGACAAAGCTAAGTGTTAACAGGACGTACCTTCAGAGCTATTTAAGTAATAATTGACTAAGAATATAATGTAGTCAGTACTACATCCTATAAACAGTAGATTACATTTAATAAAACCTGCCACCGCCATCATCGTGAACACTTATAACATCACTGCACATTTTGTTAATACCGCCAACTATGATACTTTAAATTTATCTGGATTTTACGCAAATTACTACTGACAGTTTGTGGTCACCAAAAATGGATAAATCTGTTGACAAAATGGCGGCAGTGTATATCTTGTATATTAACATCAATTAAATAACATCGTATATATTAAGTTAACAATTACTAAACAGATAAAAAGAGAAAAAATAAAGTTTATTCTTC
This sequence comes from Dircenna loreta, assembly GCA_963555665.1. Classification (NCBI taxonomy): domain Eukaryota; kingdom Metazoa; phylum Arthropoda; class Insecta; order Lepidoptera; family Nymphalidae; genus Dircenna; species Dircenna loreta. Next base: position 7,129,089 of record OY743097.1, on the reverse strand, counting down.
GTACCAACCTTTATACTTCCTTGTTTTTTAATATTCTAGTTCTTTAAATGATAACAAAACCAATTATCAAATAGTTTTTATTTTATTTCCATTAAGGTAAAATTCAACAATATATCTAAAAAACTGTCATTAGAAAATCTTGGATTAAATGTAATTAGACCGCTATGTCCGAATTTCAATTTTGTTTTCGTTGTTCTTTGAAGTTTTTACAAATCAAAACCCCTGATTATATTAACATATTTACAAACGTTTATGCAAAAACAAAAGCAAAAAATAAATATTTTATATTAAAAATAAACCGGTCAAAATCTGAAAATAAAATTAAAGACGATTGCGTATTCACATGAAATCGAAATTCTAAATATGCTTTTATTATAATATAAATATACATATCTAGTTCAACAATAAAATAAAATCAAAATATGTTTACTATTTCCCTAAACGACACTATTCTACACTTTCCTATTTGTTGTTGAAAACCATAAAGCCTTATATACATTAATTTTAGCTCAACGTAGAAAGCTACTTTATCACAGTCGCTGTTTTGTTTTGTTTGTTTTAGAAATAACCTTTAAGGACTCGTTTACAGTTTTACCGAAAATCATCAACTTTTCGGTACATATTGCTACAAAGTGAAACGTAACGTACTAAAAGTTATACTAACAGCAGATAAAGTGTTTCTTTATTTTTAATTCCTTTAAAAAAATATATCATATATTATAGCTTTTAATATTAATGAAACGATTTTCATCACTTCTCCACACATATTTTGAAATAAATCTGAATCGTGGAGATTCAGATTTATTTCAAAATAAAAAAATACCTTGTTTAAGAAGACTTATTCAACTACAATCCTGTGAAGAACAAAGCTATCAATACTTTACAAAATATCTAAAAAAAATAATAATTTCTATTTTTTTCATCTTTGTAGTTGACACTTGAGTCTTAACTTACTGTGATAAGGTTTATTTTACTTGCATTTTTGTTGATTCTTTATATTATTTTTTTTTAAAGTTCAACACACCACCTCAGTTGGTCTAAGACCGTTGTCTTGAGTGTTCTTGTATTTCTTTTAGGCAAAATTTCTGTTTATAAAGATCGCTGTACGAATACAAACTATATTATAAAATCTGATACTTTACAGTTTATATGTATTCGTTTCGTGTAGGCAAACGTAATCTATCAACGTTTTCGTTTCATGTAGGAATACATAAAAGAAAAACGTATTCGTTTCATAAAAGAATACGTAATTATTATTTTCAAATTAATTTTCAGACATATATTAACTTACGTGACGAGGGACGGGTTTAGATTTATAAATTTATTTGACGTATTTTATTACCAGCCGTGGCCTTATTCTTATCAATAGTCTCAGGTCACTCCCTCAAGTCCGACGTCTAACATAACAAAACAAACTTTAACTCAACGTACCTCGTCCAGTCCGTCCAGGCGATTCAATAGCATATACATTCAGGTCACTCCGTCAAGTCTGATGGAAAGATCTTATCAAAACCAACAAAACAAATCTAAACTCGACGCACCTAATTCTATACGTCTAGAAGATCAAATATTATTCATCCATCAATATACCTTTAGGTTACTCCGTCAAGTCTGATCGAAATATCTTATCAAAACGGTCCAAACAGGCCTAAACTCGGCTAACCTAGTCTTTTTCGTCTAGGAGATCTAATAGTAGCCTTCAACGTTTGAACCTTTGGCTCACAAACAATACTAATATCACATAATAAAACATAATATTTAACATAAAAAAAATAATTGAAATTGTTAAAAGTATAATATTTGAAAAACAAATAAATTCAAAGTATCAAAATTGTTTCGTGTAACCATTATTTCGCGACTATACATGCGTACCTGTGCATTGTCAAGCTTTGGCAGTGTAGTCATGTGATTTGATACCCACTTGTTTCGTTAACGCGTTCTTAAACCTTTGTAGTTCTGATTTAATGTACGGAACTGACGGATACATTGCAAGATTTGTATTCTGATCTTTATAATAAACAATAGATATACTTACAAAGACTCTATGTACAGTCAGTTTATGAGAAATTAAGTGAACGTACATTTCTAAAACATAAACATATATTCTTATTAGTTTCTTGGTATTTTTGAAGTTTCTAAATTAGTATTATTTTGGTAATATCTTTTTAATTTATTTTTATGGAACTGTTTCAATATCTAACAATTGACTGTGATATTTTTATTAAATTTTTTCAATTTGTTTCATTAGTTGGTTTTAATTAAAAAACAGGAGTTCTTACAATTTTTTTTTTTTTTTTAAAGTACCTACTAGTTTCAAAGCTACGTCCTCTTAATTAGTGTATAAGAACCTTTTTGGATTGTTTATAGAGGTTTATTTCTTTAATATATATATCAATTATTATTATATTAAGTAAAAATAATTAATAAATCTTTGTTATGTTCATTCAGCCTTCAATAAGTCCCAATTCCAACTCAATCCAGCTCACAAGTCAATACATAGATGCAGAGTCTTCCCAATCACATGTTCAAATGAGCAGAATAATCAATTCCCGTAGTTGTATCTGATATCTATTTAAGATTAAAAGTATGTACTTTTTATTATAAAGGACATGTGTCCTTTATAATCTGAGTCGTATATCGAGTCCACAATTTAAACACACATATATATATATGTTTACAGAACCATACTCATACTTTTTAATTCACCACTATTCCAATATTTGAATTAAACTGAAGATTAACAATTACTCGAAAGTATTAATATTATTTTAGTTCTCTTGAAACTGAACATTTTAATGAAAATATTGGTCATATTAAATTATGTGATGAAAGTAAATAATCTTTTGTACATAACAAAATACATCGAAGAATCCAAAGAGGCTTAGCAAGGATTGTACTTCAAAGATTAAGTTTCGTTAGTGAGCTTCTTAGCTTGAGCTAATCTCTCCGAAAAGATTCTTAATTCGATATTTGCCAGAGACAGGGAATGGGAAACGACTTTAAATAAAAATATAATTACAAATTCGTTTTAAAAATTTATAATTCTTAGTAACTAACCTTACAAATAAATATTTGATTAGTTAAGATTATTAATAAGTAACAATGTACTCTTCATAATTTATTAACAACTTTTATACATGTGTGTTATTTAAGATCGTCCAATCTGCGTTTTTTTGTTAAAGGACTATGATTTGTTTTCATTATAAACAATGGAAAACACACTGTTGCACTTCACTAAATAAACAGTTGACAAAATAGTTCTTGTGTTTATCGCACGAAGTGACTGATTGAATGGAAAACTCGTAAATGCGTCACAAGCCTAAAGATTAGGCTAATCGTGCCTCTCTATCGTATTGTTCCGCGCTCTCGCTTGCGCAATCAGCTCATTCGCAACGTGACAATAAGTCATACATTTTCATGCGTGCTGCCAGTGGTTATCAATTTACAAGATGTTGATGTTGGTGCAATTCTGTCACAAATAAAAAATGTTTACATAATAAAATATGTACAGATCGGGATTAAACATTACTCTTCTGAAATATTTTTTAGAAAGCTGAACTTATTTTGCCTTTAGTCTTCTATGGTATTGTATGGTTAATAATTTTAACCCAAATTGAGCCAAGCAACTCGAGAGCAATTCAGTTCAACGACTACGAGGAACGTTATAACGCAATATCTTTCAACGTATTCATTTGTATAAATTTAATTAAATTTAAATCTCGAGTATCAATATGTTATATTATAATTTCATTACAATAACATGTTTGTTAAGTTCATTTCAGTTAATTTATTAAGAATATTCAAGGATCAATACTCGCTTTTCGTTCCAACGATCTCATTTCCAATTAATGTTTTGGGTAAAAATATTAAAAATGAAATGCAAGAATCAATAATAGGTGTAATTTAGAATGTCCTCTAAAGCAACTCTATGACCCTATAATATACCGACAGTGCACGATAAACTCTAGGCTTCTTGCTATTAATATTCAAGTGTATTAAAAATAAAACAAAATTAAAAATTATACCTTCATTAATTTTTATTATATTTTTCTTTTAGGACTCAGTCATTCCTCAGAAATATCTATAGATAGTAGCATACATAGCCTGTCGTTGTTTATATTAAAACTAATTCCTCTTACTTACACGTCCAAAATACGAAAAAATATATATTTTTTTTTAACAACGTTAGATATAAATACATTCCATTACTTCGTACCCAAGCTCAATATAAATAGTTTATGTTTAGAGGAACTATCCTGTCCTGGAAAATACTTCGAGTGTATTGTGATGTTCAAAGAAAATACTTTTAATTCCTGTTTAAGTGACGTGCCAGCGGATTACCAGACACCGTATAAGTAAAACAAAGACGTCTTGTTATGTGGGACGGCCTTCTAGAAGCTATTTTTGTATTTCTTGGGAACATTGCTTTATTCGGGATGAAAGATATTTCTTGTTTATTTCTGTACTCTGGCGTCATTATATTAAAGCTCATGTTGATCGTCTGGCAAGTTGAGTCGTTAAAGCGTAAGAAATAAACTCACATTTGTATTAACTCTTTTAATGTAGGTAGCTCCCATGTTCGTATTCAATTATCACTTTACCTTTTCTAGGTATTTTACTATAATATAATATATTTTGGTTGTATTATTTATATGTAACTACACATAAAAGTATAAATTATAATTTAAATATTGCATACTATTTTGCCTGTATAATAATTAATATATTTACTCAGTGATGCTTTATAAGTCCTCATAAGATAAATCATTTGTAGAATAATATTTTTACAACTATGAATATTAAAATCAATGAATTATTTTTTTAAAACACGTATAAGCATATTATGTACTTTGGCTATTTGGTAACTGGCAAGTTCAAAGCATCAAAGGAAAAACGAGACTAATTACTATTGCTAGGTCTTCATTGTTAGCCCTTTATGTGTTTGACATTTTAATTAACATGTAGGAATATGATATTTGAAAAGATATTTCTAGTAATTATAATAACAAGTTGTTTATTTCCAATATGATACATTATGCTTACAAAAAAAAGGTCACATATCACATATAAGACTTTAGACTCCATTAATATTATTTTAAAAATTATTTTAGAAAAAAAATTAATACAGGAAAATGATATCAAAATTGATTAAAACATATTTCGAACTTGTCACGAGAAAAAAACAAAATCAATAAACAAAAAATATCTATTAAAGTATGTCATTGATTATAATACTATAAATTGTAAAAAAATCAAGTGCGTATTTTACCTTTACTAAACCATATTGTCTGATCTAAAATGTTGAAGGTTGTTAAAATTGCTTATAAGCGGATACGTTTTCAAATACCTTTGATAGACTTGGTACATATGAGTGGGTTATATAGCCTTTTTATGAACTGATGTAACAATTGACTTTTTTAGCCTTATCCCAATTATTCCTTCTAATATTAAAAAAAATAAATATAAAAGTTGTTTTTTTATTTATTTATCTGCAATTTATCTAACTCATCGCAATTAACAAATTTAGTATTTTATACCTTAGATACCTACTATTTTGATGTTAAATTTTGTTGGTTTTTTGGTTAGAAACATACCATTTTTATTTAACACATATTTATTGGCCAAATTGTTATTTGTTTATCATGCATATTGTCTGTTATAGATGTTAGTACTAGTTTTTACTGAAATCAACAGCGCTTTATTCAGTTTTTTTTTTACAAATATAATTTTTTTGGCTGTACCATTTCTCCTCGAACACGCTCAGTCGAAATAATGGCCTCATTTAAATTTTTATGTAAGGCTTTGACTTCCAACCTGGTGCCGTTATACAATTTTGATAATATGGTGGGGATCACGAGACATGGGTAGTAGTCGTATACTCCAGTCCAGTCCTAGAGGCGTACAGACATTGTTGAATCATTAACGTTAACAAAATCAAAATGATACCCTTCATAAGCGACGCCGAGTGTTGCATTAGTCGACAAATATCAACAATGTAAATATTTTTTTGTTGCCTGTAAAGACAAAGAGCAATTTATGTTGGCTTTTGTTTTAATCAAACAATAATATTTGAATCCTAGCAAATAAGAATATCGACAGTTTATTTATAATATTAAGATGTTTTAAAATCAAACTATTAGTTTGTTTGATGTACAATGCATGTGTGTATTTGTAATTATTGATTTACCTCATACTGTTACCGCCGATTGTAAGACTAAAGGTATCTTCTAATATATAGTATTACATTAATATTTCATACTCTAGAATCAATATATATTGCTAACATATTTATTTTAAAATAAAAACAAGTTTTTAACATAATGCCCGAATTCATAACACATAATGACAAACTCACTTAGTAATAATAAATTTTTGCTCTCTTGTATATAAGAGACCCTTAAAAATGGCTTGTCTTTCAGGTTGTTGACAGCCAATTAGCCAGCCTCGGGCTAGCCGCCGCGCCCACAATGTGCTCTCTCTAACAATATCCTAATGCTTATAACTTGGTTTATTTCCCACTCACCCTAATCTTTATTAAGTAGGTTGAAAAATATATTATACGAATAACAATTATATTTAAATTAGGTAAATTATGGAATCCCTTGTGAGCACGCAATGGCGTAGGCGGGTTGATGTTATCTCTGACTTTATAAATCAATTAATTAATAAATTCAACCACACCAAGCTAAAGATAGGTAAAATATTGGAATTCTATGTCAGATAAAATCTAAATATATATTCTAAGGTCGCATGGAAAATTGACCTGGTTTAAACAAAGGTCCTTGTTGGCAAGTAAAACAATTTAGACAGAAGTTTGACAACTTTATTAGGGAATTAATAAATTATAACGCAGGGATGAAGTTTCATAAATTTTATATTTCTGCTATGGTAGTAAAAGAGCCCGTTAAATGTAAAAAAATGTATTTATAAACACAATAAAAAAAGTATATAATATTTAAATATAATTGATGTAAGAGAGCATACATCCTCGTTGTTATTTAATTGTGGATGCGAATAGTGTAATTAAACAATATACAATAACAATCTTAATAATTCATGTTGACATTTCTCAGAACAGTCTGAGAGAAAGTGGATTGCGTTCTGAGCTTGTTAAATTGTATTAACTAAATTGACTTTGAAAGCTTTACTTTGTATAAACTACATTATATATAATTATGATCTCAATTGAAAATGTTTATTAGAAAATTATAGTAATGGAAGATTTCCATTATCTGCCAAGTTAATGTTGTAATCTCCATTAAAAATCATGGCTAAGAATCAATTATCATCAACAACAATACTTTGATATCTTTTGTTATTTTGGTAATTTTGTACATCTTGGTGAAATATAAACACTATTTTCAATTGCCCATACTGGCTCATTTCAGGCTCATCATAAATATAATACTAATATGGGCGTTAAAAATATATATTCTAACCATCTAACGAAATAAACTAAACAAATATTAAATAAATTCGCTTAATACGTTGTAACAAGTTTTGCCGTTTGATATATGAAAGTTAGAAGGTACATAGGTTAAACCCTCCACCGACGTTACAGAAATCAAATGACAAACTAACATCAGGCCTAACCTAACTTGAGGCTTCCATTTATCTCAGTTGGTGACAAATTGCTCTTGAAGTAATTCATTTGCATTTCACCATACTAAAGAGCTTAGAACGTAAACGTAAATCTCAAAGGGACACTTGATATATTTGGCTTCTATATTGATTGATTCGTGCTGCGTATTCATTGAATTTCTAATTCAAATTGCTTTTTTAATCAGGGATTATCACTTATTAAATTAAACGTAGAGTAAACGCCATGCGTTTTTTCAGTCGGTACTTGAAGTGTTAACATGTTTTATAAAGGTGAGTCCTCTTAGATATCTTGTCTTACCGCGTATTTAAATATTATCAAATTATAAAATGTTAGTTATTGATGACAGTTGAGATTTAATTTAAATTTCAATATATATTACTACTGTAAATGCTGAAAAATACTGATGAACTCGCCATTAGTAAATAAAGTATTTTCATGTTTCCAAGAACTCATTTACAAGTCCAGTACTAAAACTCGGAAGATGGCCGTCAGAAGTGTTTTCTCTGGATAATTAAACCAAAAATTTTCTAGTAATTGGTAAAACTAAGAAACTGTAGTTAAAAGGCTGCTTCTACGACCTCAAGTATTTAGTAAGATCTTTACGCTGGTTATGGATAATTTATTAAATGTACAAATTAATGACTGAAAATGTAATTAAAATTTGTAAAGTGAAGTTTTCAAGTTACACACACAGCGGTAAAGTGTACGTACATAGTTATGTTGACAATAAGCAATACAGATAACACAAATAGATACTTAATATATTTTAATACCTACTTTTAAACATATTCTAAACGATATTTCGAATAATTACATAAAATTTTATTGCGGGATAATATTTGATTCTTCGACAGATTGTATAACAATTAAAATATATATAAGTTGATTTAATAAAACTTTTGTCTTTTATTTCGTTAATTTTAGGTTTAGTAAATCTTTTTAGAGGCATGCTGTTAAAAATAATAGGGAATTCACAATTAAGTCTAGAGTGAGATTTTACCTTATTTATACTCTCTTATATTGAGATGGTCTATCAGAGGTCATACTTAAGTCGTCTGATGACAGAAGATTTCAAAGTAATAGTAATTTATTTTCGACTTTCTCTTAAAAACCTAATATGTTTTATTGAACTCAATTAAAACAAAATATAATAGCTTACTAGCTTCTATCTCGATGAAGACCATTATATAGAGAAGACTTAATCATCAAAGTGGGTAACGACATTGTAGTTCGTTTGATAAAGCGTCGAAGACGGTATTTTAGAGTTCGTAGATTTGAATCCGGCCCAAATATTTTCATTCAAAATTTAGTAAAAACAACAATGTTTTTTTAATGTAAAAACTATCCCGTAGCATATCATTATGAAGTAAACTTTATCCTAGTATATACCTCGAGGCTTTTTAATACTAGATAAATAATGGTGGTATGTCAGAGTAGCTACTGTCTGACCATTAAACCAAACTCCAGTTAGTACCAGACATTAATAAAGACGATATGTCAAGATTTACATTTAAACCTGTCTTATTTTATATTCTATATTAACCTATTATATATCACACTTTATCAAAATATAAATAATTACTTAAACAATTTTATCAATCAATTTTAAAAGCACTTTGTATTCTCTAAGATTTATTTAAAAATATATATATTATATGAAACACGTGTTAGTATAATGTACTTTGTCTTTTCGGTAAGTTAAAATATTTAAAAAACTAAAATAAAATATAGCTTTACTCCACTTGAGATTTTAAATTATTAAAAATATTAAATCTCATTGCAATTGAATTTTGATTTAAATTCTTAAAGGCACCTCTAAAATTATTAATTACTTTTTAAGTTGTAAACAATATTTTCAATGGAAGTTCCCAGCTTCATAAGTATTAATATTGTTTGTGCATTTTTTTTTAAATATATAATTCAGTCTTGATGGTTACGAATATTTGAATATTGAAAAATGTATAAGTTGGTTAATTAAATATATTTTCTTTTCATTTTTTGTTTTTGTTAAAACGTTCCTCAATTCATAAATCGTAAAATGATTAAGATATCAAATGTTCGATCAGATAATTTTATAAATGACATTGATTACATCCAGTAAGAACTGACAAAGGATGGTCGCCTGTGGTTGACTAATATGGAGTAGATATATAGTTTCTGGAGCCTTTGGCACCATCTGACACAACTAATTTACATTTTACACTCATAATAAATGAAAGGAGATAAAGACACACAGAAATTTATGATCAATTTTTATGAAATTTATGATTAATTTACGCTCTTTGAAGCTTAATGTGTAAAGTTAAATATATATTTTTTAAATTATATTATTAATATAATTTAATGTCCCAAAAACTAAAAAAAAATCTTATGATTCTGTTGCGAGACCGGAAAAAAGTATTTAACGTACCTATTGTATGATCAGTAACAGTAAATATTATTACTTTTTTATTAATAGATACTACCTGCATAAAAGCTTTGCATTGAATTATGTCATAATAAAATAAAATAACTATTGAAATTCATAACATTTTCGCTTGAAAAGGCATGTCTGTATTTATTTATTTGACTTTCAAATAAATGAAGGTATTCAAAGCAGCAGTTGAAGCCGGAAATGAAGGTCGGGACCCGGCTACTTCCGCTGGCCATATTGAATCTGCTCTACGTCTAAATTGTACATTTAATACATAAAAGTATCGTAGTTGTCACACGAATACTTTTGTATCTGAGGAATTACTATCCTGTACGACTGCAGCGGCGATAGGTTGTTGAATTTATTAATACAAAATAAATATAACATCACTTGTATGTTGTTATATTAATATATTAATGTTTTTTAAACTACCGCGACTTGTACACATTTTAAACTAAAATCGGGTCTACTTCGCGATAAAAACTAATAAAGGTGAAATACCTTTTTATTTCCCGACGTTTCGGAAATCATTATTAATTTAAAAAAATATATATGAAATTTTAAAATGAGAATGAAGTGATTCTCATTACCTCCAGAGATTTCCTTTATGTATTATTTAAGGAAAAATTATTTATTCCATGTCAATTATTTATAACATGCCAAGAAACTGGGAAGGATCGACGAGTATAGCAAAATTGGAATGATAATTCGCTGCAGGTAGGTACTGGGAGCCTTGAAGAAGACACATCAACACGTAATGCGAAATTCCTTTTAGTTCTCTACAAACAAGGATAGAAAAAAAAATTCGGTAATCTAGCATTACTAGCAAGACATTCTAGTAATGCTAGATTACCGGACTAGTATGCAGAACATCTGAAGCTGCGTCATAACTTCATTTAAGATTAGCAACTGGCTGGATGGTTTTCAAAGGAATTCACATCTAAGTATACAAAGACTTATTACCTCCAGTTTTCGAACGCTTATAAGCACAGAAAATCTTGATTAAACAAAACGGAAGTTGAAACATTTTTTGATACATTTTGTTGAGACATTTTTTTTTTCACCATAATGCGTTTACATTATAGACGATATTATATTTTAGTGAAAAGGCTGTATTCTTTTATTTAACGATTCCATGTTTCGGAATCGTGTCTCCGATTACCCCATGGGCTGACTCGTTGTCCGCACATGTGGGAGAATATTTTTTTGTAATATTGATTCCTACTCTGTAATTTACTATTATAACGAAAAAATGCTTAGGTTACTAGATACAGGGTTAATCCTACATTATAATTAATAATAAGTAAACTTAAGAGAGTGATAATTTGTGATTTTACAATAAGTTTTTCTTAAGTGACTCCCGTTCCCCCCGGCTCCCCTAATATTGAAGGATTATTTTTAAGTTTAATTTAGTCCATTTAGAATTTCAGGACATGTATCAACAAAAAATTATAAATAAATTAATAAATTATAAATGCCAACAAATAGAATCAATATAATAAGACATAAATTAAATAAAAATAACAATCCAGTAAATGCATTTCTTTTGAACTCTGACCCCGGTATCACAGTAATACAAACTACAAACCGGTCATATAGCTCTGTACATATATAGCTCTTTATACTTATATATATAGCTCTGCGTATGAAACATGTCTTTTAAGATTATCTCCAATCCAACAGACATCCAAATTGTCTTTGAGTCTAATTCAGTCAGCGATAGACCTTTGACTGGGTCACATGAAAAGGATTTAACAAAGGGCTTTGTTGTACAAGTCGTGTAGACAATAAGAAATGCTTTGAATTTGTTCAGAGATCTCTATGAAGCTTCTGACAACGAACAATATTAAGCCATATTATATCTTTTAAAATATAAAGCAGAAGACTTTGTTTGTTTGTTTGAACGCGCTAATCTCAGTAACTACTGGACCACTATAATCATTTTGATGGTTACTAAGCTTATATACTTAGCTTACCTACTAAGCTTATGTACGCATCTTATTTACTAAGCTTAAGTACTAAACTTATGTACTAAGCCTATGTACTACACTTATGTACTACGCTTATATACTTGGCTTATATACTACACTTATATAATTAGATTATGTTCACATTTTTTTTACTACGCTTATGAACCCAGCTTATTTATAAAGCTTATGTACTCAGCTTATTTATTAAGCTTATGTACTCAGCTTACATACTTAAAAATATTTTTTAAGCCTCATAAGTAGTTTTATCTAATAGTTTAAATAAGATATTATTATATATAAGACACCTATTGATGTGTTTGAAGTCGATGCTAAGCCAGATAGCTAAGCTATGAATTGGCTCCACCCAAGGTCTGCAGACTTGTGGAGTTCTATTGTCGTTCTGATAACCCTGCTAACAAAGTGGCGAGTGAAGGTGTCAGCCAGGTACATCCTGTTGGAATATATATGTGTTTTCCGTAGCACTGACCCCGCATCATATAACCGACCTCTTTTACCTCTACATAAAAAATGTAAATAATGTTCTAAAGCATTTCATATAATTTTCCATCACAGTTTTCGAATTCCATCATTAACTTAAATGTCATAACTTAATTATAGAACCTGCATTTATATATAATATAATATGGATTTCAACATAAAAAAAGTTTTGTACAATTCTATGAAATATTCTCAATTTCTCAACTTCTCAAGTTCTTTAATTATATTTGTAATTAATCCATTTAAATAATCTCTTCTTTGTTCGTTAGAAACGTTTCTCTTGAACAAATTAATTTCGGGAAAATTAAAAATAACATTATGCTTAAGTTTGAATTAATAATATTGCAATCCAAACCCACAATATGCCCAATGTTATAATTGTATCAAAACATAATTTCAATGTTTTTTAGGGAAAGTTATGCTCCCATATTTCTTAATTCGCCAGACCCCGGTTCACGCAGTTCATCCCACACTAGTCTCAAGCCCTTCGCAGCACTGAGCCACTTAACATTAGATTGCCTAGGCCCAATTTTGCATGCCCGATATACTGACGGAGCTGTTTCCAATTCAAATAATTGTTTTTTTTTTTTCATTTAAAATCACGATTTTTCGTGAAAATACATTATTTAAACAGAAATCAGTACTTAGGTGTTTTTTGTCATTGTCATGGAAAACTTATAAATGTAATTGAACCTCATAAACACGTAATGTGGTGTTTTTTATTATGAATCTTAAATTACAAATCTTGATGTGAAATCATTTATAAAATAAACGAATGAAAATTGCTTCAAGCTGGTTATTTTTTATTTTATAAGAATTTTCGTAAACATGGAATATTCATATATTGTCAATTTATATGTAAATTACAGCTCGCTTGAGTTTTGATAATATTAATTTCAATTGAAGCTTTTTATTTTTTTCTAAAAAGCTGAAACAGATAAGAGAAATAACATGTTAATATGAAAATTGCCTCGGTATAAGAGTTTTTTTATAGTTTTCACATATATTGCTTATTTGATGAAGGAAAATCCCAGTTCTGCAAACTGCTTCAGTTGTATTGTGATGTTAAAACGAAATAATTTTAATTATTATGTAATTGTCTTTAGCGGCTTAGCAGACGTTAAACAAAAACGTTATGAGACGGTCAAGTAAATTATATTTTTATATTCCTCGGGTACACTATTTTATTTGGCAATAAAAAGTACCTTGTGTTCATTCTGTCAAGGTGTGTATGCGTGTGTACAAACACGAAATGTAGTTGAGAAGTTCAGACGTGATAGTTTGAGAAAGATTAACAAATAAGCACTCGTTTGCATTATATTAGTCAATGTATGAAAAATAAAAATAAATATATGTTCATTTATCAATTGACGTGAATATTATTTGTTAAACAAATATATTTTTTTAATTAACTTGAATTGAAAAACTGCTCTAAAACACTGAAGAACTAGTTTGTAAAGATAATTGTGAAACAGGTTCGCAAAAAAATATTTAGATATTTAGATACGCTTTATTCGCGTCAAATGGCTCCTTGAGATTTTGATTCCTTACAAATTTTCACTTTTATTTGCACTCATTAATTAATTTTCTTTTACTTAAATTATACTGATACAAGTAACCATGTGCAATCAATAAAACTTTTATACATGTCTGTTAAGGATAGGACTATGATTTGTTTTTTATAATAAACAATGGAAAGCCGATTAACTTTTCACATTACTTTATAAACAGTTCACGTGTTCATTGGCGCATCGGACGGATGTGTTCCAGAGGTTACACGTTCGAGTCCCTTGTAAAAGACTCATTTGTAAAAGACGTTAATTATATATTTAATTAAGAAAAATAATTTACTAACATTAATTATCGTTGAAAAACTAAGTATTATCCTGTCATATATCTCGAGGTTTTTTAATCCTAGACAATTAATGCTCTATTTTGGCTGTTTTATAATAACGACTCTATCTGACCTACTAAGTACACTGTCTGATGATACTGGATTATCTTAAGACGATTTCTCAAGATTTATTTGAACTAAATGCTAAATAGCCCTGTATTTAAATTATTCAATCTGATTGTTTGATTTTGCTTTCACATATATCATATGAAAGCAAAAATATATCTTTTTAAAAATATGTAAAATAAACACTTATTATTTATGTGCTTACTATTGTAGTATTATAAATACAGGCTTCATATTCACTTTCAGTAATTATAACAGTCTTAAGATACCGTTATATATTATATATTATTATACCGAAAAGGTTTAATAAACAGTTTTCGCAAACATCAATATTTAGTGAACAATTTAGGAGCTTACTACGTGCGTACCCATCTAAGTGCAAAAGTGTTGGCGAGGAGTGCTATGGCTTACGCTAAGGGAAAGTTTAATAAAGATTTGTCTCTATTACCTCTTAGTTTTCAGAGACAACATAAAAATATTGACTATATCTGTTGCAACCAAATTTCTATGTAAATTCTGAAACTATTTCTCCATTTAACATATCAAAAGGATATTATTACCATAACAAATATTATTTTTTATTATATTTATCCAAATCATAAAAAAGTAATGAAAAGCCTATATTATATTTATTTTAATAAATTCAACTAAAACCTCAACAATGTTGTTTGTATACACGAAAGTAATTCATTTTAGCGTTTGTTTTATTCAAACAAGTATATTTGATTCCCACCAATCAAGAATATTGACAGCTTGTTTATATTATAGAGATGATTTCGTTCTGAGCTTGTTAATTTTTTTATCTCATCACACTAAGTAAAACAAATAAAGTTAGGTTGATAAAGTTACGTTATAATTTGATGTAAGTGAATAGAGCCGCAATAGAGTTTGTTGTGGAAGTGAGCCTTCTGTCAGTGTCACTTCATACTTCATCTCTGAGACGAGATAGGTGTGACAGTCTGTTTTATTTACCACATGTCTTTGAAAATCATGAATGAAAAGACATATATTGAATGTGACATTTTTATCCTAGAGATATATTGTTTGTTTCATTTTCCTCGTTAATTTGTTTTTTTGTATTCAAATATACAATAAAAGTAAAACAAATAGCCTACCATTTGTTTTGTACTAATAATCACGAGTAAACTTCAAAATAAACGTTTTCTTCCGTACATTTCCTTGTTCCGGGATTTCGTAATAATATCATGGAACGAACTCTTTTTGTTGTGTTACAGAAAATTACGTATACCGGAAATCCTTACTCACGAATAACAATCTTATGTTGAATTAATACAGTCGCAATAGTCTGAAATATTGTATTTTCCTTATTTAGAATAAAATAATATATGCTATGTTTTCTATATTGTTTTTAATAACATATTACTTCTCACTTTGACAGAAATAAATTTAACACTAATTCCAACCCAGCGTGGGTTGGAATTAGTGTTAAATGTTTATTTTATTTAAATATCGAAGCTACCCTCAAATTATTAAAAATATTTAAAAAGTGAATGTAAAATTTAATAAACTAATTATTCAATATAATACTGTAGGGTAAAAGTTTATTTATAAGGAATCAATAGATTTTCAATATTAACATCATTTGAGCTGGATGATTTTCAGTTAATAATAAAATAAATTATTGAGAACAATTGAGAAATTAGAATATGAGAAGGTAGAAAATATATGATGTGATTTTCAAGTTAAGAAACCAGTACTAACATATAAGTTACAATATCTCCAAATCTAGGCTTTAATTGCTTTATGATGCCAAAATATAAATTTACGTGAATTTAAACTCTTCCTAAGACAACGAAAAAGTATATAAACTGTTTGAAACTATACAATTTATTTACCATTTGGTTGTATTCATATTATTTTATGATTTTCAAGAAAAATGCTTTTTGTGCAATATGAAAAATAATTGGATACGGGCAGGGATTCGAACCCGCGCCCTCTGGAAAACCGTCCATCCTGCTCGTATCGCTTTATTTGTTTTTTCATTCTTTATTTATTAAAATTTGAATAAGCGTCCGAACAAAGTTAAGTTTTGTATTTGATTTTGTGTTTTGTAATGTTATATTATAAATAAATTGAATTGTAATCTTCAAAAGTAATTAAAAATCATATTTTACACGTTTGTCAATCATTTAATAAATCAGGGGTAAAAATAAATTCCTAGTCTAAAACTCAGTCGAGACACTAGGTACATTGAAGAGAGCTCTAGATGCCGACAGCTTTATACCTTTCACTCGCTCGTAATTTTTCTTTTTTAATTACTAACAATTTCATATATTTTTAAAAAATATAAATGATATTTTTTTTTAGTATCTTTAGGGAAATATGGAGTTATATCAGATATTATGGTAGTTTAATTATGATGTAATACTTGATAATATTTGATGTCAGTTGGATGTCACTATCACATAAAACCTTATAAAATGAAAGCACAAACCGACTATGAATCATAATCTTCATACATTTTTCGTAGGGGGTAAAAAACTAATTTATTATTTACACTTTACCTCATTTGGCCCACTCTTTAGAAATCTTCTCATTGCGTTTTTTCGTTTCAGAGCGTTCTGATTTTTCATTGTGATGGGACAATGGAACAATGGTTAGGTAGAAATTTTCTTTTCATGTTATATTTTGTTTCATGTAACTTAAATTGGTACTTCATAACCTACATAGAAAACATTATATGATAATAATATAATTAATTCTCTTAATAATCACTCTGGCTGACCAAAGGACAGAAGACAAGTTTCTAGTGTGGGAGGATATATTACCAAGTGACACGTGTGTCATGAAGTAGAACAACTTTGACCAAGTTTTCATCTCATATTGTTGTTTTGTAATTAATTTGTACCGGATGCATTATTGATGTCGCTCTCAACAGTTACTAACTTCAAGTTGTGGCGACACTTGTCAGTTTTTATTTCTATAAAATATTACAGTATATAATTTAACGTGAAAAACAATTTTTCTCCGTATTTTTTTTAGTTTATTTTATTTTTAATTATTTTTAACTAAACTTAGTATAGGTATAGCAAATAGGTAGAATATACCACTGTAAATTAAATTATATAATATCATAATATTTTATATTTTGGTAAAAAAGTAGCTGAGAGTTTAGGACTTATGTTATAGTTATTGACATGTATGTTATACGATGCATCATTATTTAAATATACTTACAGACAGACACAGATCTGAACGTGTATTAGAATATTTTATTAAACTAAGATCTTCTTTCCCTTAAACCTCTTTTTATGTTACAATAGTAAACAACAATCCTTTAGCGGTTTTTTTACGCCTGTTCAATTTAACATAGCATAAATCTCCGACCGCAATCTCGCCCACCTGACCCTTTGTCACTTTAAGAGGAACGGTTCTTTTGAGTAACAAAGCTATAACATTAATAAAAGATGAATAATAACATATATTTAAATAAAACAACCTTTATCGTGCACTTTTGAACGTGTAGAAATTAGAAACAATTATCTTATTTTTTTTATTTGCAAAAACAGTTTCTTAAAATATAAAATAAAAATGTATGTACTCATCAGTAACAGGGAACTTATTTTTAAAATTATTACTGCTTACACCAAATAACATACACATTTACGACAAAAACAACACGATATTCTTATATTATATGTAAACCATATTAACTACATGACGTGAATGTACATCTACGAACGAGAGCGTGTCCGGAATACATAGGATTGCTAAATATTCAAAATCAACCCGAATAATTGACAATAGATGATTAGCCATTGTATGCTAAACTCTAATATTTGTATTAAAAATATATGTTATAAATATGCTGTTTAAACATTCAAAACATTTGACAGTTTCACTTTCTATAAATTAAAAAGAAAGTCAAATATAATGTTTATATTTAATATTTTTGTTAGACCTTAGGCATATTGGACAGGGTTTTACTAACAAAGTGAAAGTGAGTATATTTAAATATATATATTTTCGCTTTAAGTCGTAATTCGGTTAAGTTCATAACACATATTACAAAAATTATTATTAGTAATAAAATAAACTTAAAACAAAAAATGTGAATACACAACTGACCGAAATATAATACGTTAATGAAATCAGTAATAAATTAGTTTGTATGTCCGTCAACATGAGATACCTGTTTCGTGTCACGTTCAAAAGAGCGCTGTTACCCTTTTATTGTAGCGGAAGGCATTCCGAAGAAAACTTCAGGCAATTTTACAGAAATAAAGATCTCAAAATATATTGCATTTTTATCAAAGAAAATCGCTATGGATTCGTTTCTGTTCAAAGGTTGAATTTTAAACAGAAATATAAAATAAACATAACATTCTTACAAAAAGTACAGTGTTCGTTAATTTTTTTTCTGTATATTTGACTAAGGTGAAAAAAAATATATATATTTTTAATGTGGTACATCTATAAAATAAATCACGTTGTTATATTTCCATGATATACATTGACTAAGTAAATAACAAAAGATTGTTTTAAAAAGTATCACCATTTTCTGTCGTTTTCTCACTGGCCCAGTCTTCTTTCTACCAGTTGTAACACACACAGCACACTTAAACCGGTTAGGTTAGGTTAGGTTACTAGAACTGACATGGAGAACAAATTATAATAAAAATGTCTTTTCTAAGTCTTGATCTCGATTTTTCAAATCTCAAATCAAACGAAAAAGTTAGACAAAATGAACTATTTACATATTTCATAACAATATTACTTATTCATAACGTCTTTCAGGCGAAAAACTTCAGCACAAGATTTGCATTCTAAGTAAAGAGCAAAACATTTGGGTCCTGTATTTATCAACAAAGTGTAATATTTTAACAACTTAATGAATATTCAATGTATATTTCTGCCGATGAGAAAATTAACTCTCTTTTTCTTAACAGAAATGTTTTCATTTTGTTTTTCCAGATCAAAAGTTTCACGTTGAAATGAAAATGTCTTCATGTGACATTTACTACTTCAACGATATCTATCCCGATGTCCTCGTAAAAAGAACTCTACATATGTTTTCACGGTGAGTAAAGGCGTAACAATAATTTACCTACTTGCCTTGCTTGCTAAATTATTACGTCTTTGTCGATTTTCATTACTTTGTTTGTTTAAATGGTTTGCTTTGATCAAGATCTATAATACGAGTATAAAAGTATAAAACATCGTTTGTGTAAAGTCAGCGGACGTCGATCACATAAGATAGTTATAGAGTTCAATAAGCCCTAAACTAGTGTAAAGGTCCTGCTGTTATAATAATTCTTCTTTTATAACTGCATAAAATAATTATATAGCATTTACATAAAATATAAAAGTATATTATTATTATATTATTATATTCATCATGATTTGTATTTCTTGTTACTCTCGTATTTGTTTGTTTCTCAATATTTGGTTCAAACCTTCATTTGTTTTTATTGTTGTTATTTGGTTCTTCCGAACTTTTACAAAAGTGTCAATATTTCCGGGCACAGAAATACTTTTAAATCTTTTATGTGTTCATAAAAAATATACAAAAAACGTAGTTATTTTTACATATTCATATAAATATGTAAAACTCCTACAAACATGCAGTGTGTTTAACAAAGTCAGTCCTCGTAAATAATTTTTATATTTAAGTAAGAATGTATGTAAAATGTCGCTACTAGTCGTGTATATTGTAGCAAAGTTGTATTTAAAGTAAAAAAATAAAATTATATATTTAATAATGCTGTTAAACCTTAAATAAAAACTTATAAAACCTTAATTAATACTACCTTAATTAGCTTAATTAAACCTTAATAAAAACTATTTTATGAAATCATGTTTAAGAATGTGTTGTTTCGGTCACTGATTTTACCAGAAAAAGAAGTAATTTTACCTAAATTTAACAAATTAATGAATACTCAGTTGGTAAGTCAATGATATGATAACGTGACATTTCCTCCGTGGCATACAAAACCTTTGATAAAATTAGTTAATAAGCTGTACGGAAATGTATAGAAGACAAGAAAGTAGTATTTTTTACATTTCTTATCAATTTTGGTCATTTTTGAAATAAAAACAAAAAAGTAACATGATCTCAAATAATTTATTTTTCAACGATCAAGTTGGTTCAGTCCATCTATATGTAGCACGTGTAACTCATTTTTTGAACCAGTTTCTGATGTGGAAAATAATTTATTTTTCGATAAACTAACATTAATCACCAAGTTGTTGTCATCAGATATTTTTAACACTTTACATGTAACTGTTTATAATATAATTGAAAAAATATCGTTAATGTAATTGAAGAAGAAAGTAAGTTCTTCATATTTAAAGATTCCGTTTCAAAACCTGCAAGGCTGCTTTTATATACTATTTTGTTTTCGGTGAATTATTACTTTTTGATATTTCATACATAAAACAATGATTTATGTTATAATAAAACGAAATAACAAACCATTTAAATTGAAACCATTTGCCAAAGAAGTATTCATTTAACCGACTTTCAAATAAATGAAGGTATTCAAAGCAGCAGTTGAAGCCGGAAATGAAGGTCGGGACCCGGCTACTTCCGCTGGCCATATTGAATCTGCTCTACGTCTAAATTGTACACGTAAGTATCGTATTTGTCTTATGAATACTTTTGTGTCTGAGAATTACCTTTAATTATTTATTCCTTACGACTGCAGCGGTCGTACAGTAGGTCATCGAATTTATTAACACAAAATAAATATATCATCATTTTCGTTTACCACAACACTAAAGTATTTAAAAGCGTCGACACTATTTCCTCAAAACCCTCTACAAACAAAACCACTAGTACGTTGTTTACAAAAGGCTAACTGATAGTACTGACAGAGGACACTGACACGTCAGGGGTCGTGTTTGAACACATTGAACTTATCATATAACAACGGAGGCTGCGTTGTGTTAGCTATGGACCTTCGTACTTATAGTGTTACATTTTCACAGACAGTTCTGATCTTAAAATAGGTATAACTCTTATATTGAAAAAAAGAAAAAATGGTTCCACTAGTTTTTATGTCAATAATTCGCAATCTACAAATAAAATATTAGGTTTTGGAAAAAAAAAATGTACCGAAATCTAAATCTATAAAAATACATATCTATATCTATATGAATATAATATGATATTATTTAAATATTTGTATTTATTATAAGCCTCAGCCTTAACAAACCTTGTAGATAAAAATATACGCATATTTAAATTTATTAATGGTTGGTAATACTTGGTATTGTATTAGAGAAAGACGTATGAGTTACTTGGGTGAGAAATACGTTCCAATTAGTTTACTATATTCATGAAAATAGGTGTAAGTTATCTCTGTAAAATGTATCTCTTGTTTCAGGAATTTCAAACGCATTTCTCACATCATGTATGGCGCTGAATTAGAACAATAATAGTCGAAATAGCTTCAATAAAGCACTCGTAAAGTGTTTAATGACTGGAGATCTAAGGAATATAAAATAACATTGACACGTTGACTCGTACGTTTTTTGCTCGTGTTTTATAAATACGTTATAAATAGATTGATTAAATTATTACTCTAAATATTGTTATTACGATTTCTTAAACACTTTTTTAATTTCAGTTGAAACTATTTTTTTTATGAATTAAGTTAAGTAAGTCATTAAAGTTAAAAAAGTGAATTTCTTTTCATTTGTTACAATTATATAATATTAGAAGGAAATATATAATACTTTTTAATAAAAGAGGTAAATGAATTCGAAAAAAGATCTTGATCGAAAAAAGATCATACTTTAAATAGAAATTCAAAACCAAAGCGCGATACCCGAAATCGCCCACTTACAGTTTATTTTCGACAACAAAATTAACTATTCATCGAAACGTACGTACATGTCTTTAGGATATTTTCATTCTAAGTGCCACAGGAAATATATAATCCTGGCCATTTTTGTATTAATAAATAAGTAAAAGTGTAAAATTATAAAAGTTAAAATAAATTAAATCACAGACGATTTTATTGAAATCTAATTTAGTGTACAAAATATAATTATTATAATTAAGCTTGAATAACAAACTTGAGTTGAGTGACAACTCAATAGATATATAATTTATATTATAATTACTGTTTTAATTTTAAACTAAATATGAGGTTACATACAAAATCTTTACTACTACTATAATATAAGAATAATTGTATAAATTCGTAAAATAATATTATCTATCATATCTTTTAATCAAAACTGAGCAAATTCAAGATCAAGAAGAATTTAAATCAGATGATAGTCAAAATAAAAATATATAATACTTTAAAGAGTGTCAAGAACCAACTCCAAAAAAAACAAAGTAAATATTTTAAATAAAATAATCAGAAAACATGACTTAAAGGTATGTTAATGAACAATAAAATATTGAATGTCTAAATAAAAATTAAAATTATAAATATTTAAAAATAATACAATGCTTTGAAATAAAAGCACCGACTGGCAACATTCAAACTTTTTAGTGAAGTAATATTTGAGTCGACGTCAAAACAAGCTAAAATAGCGTTTATGGAGATGAGTAAAGTTTTGCTAAGTTAGTATAAAGATTCTTATTTATTTTTTTGTTTATCAAAGAAAACTGAACTTACATATCTCTATATCAATTACTATCGATAAGTTATTACCCGCTTGCGTGATTAGTTGCCACTATTGTTTTATTTCTGACTTATTACTGCCAAAGAATTAATAAAAGTCTTTTAACTAAATCACGAAATTTCTCGTTAAATTGTGATTAAGATGTTATCATTATTTGTTATTGTAACCGTAATATGTGTTTGATATTTTTAATCCTTCCAAAAATATTGCTTTTTGGTCCTCAGGCTGTCAAATATTTATATATATTTTACGTGATATGCCACCGGATGTATAACGAGCCTCTTCATTCGCTTCTTATTTTATATAATAGTTATTTTGTGAAACTTTATTCGTACATTCAGTCGTAGAATAATGAAATGAATGAAGTTTTATAATAAGAGAAACTTAAAGTTGACTAACTTTAACAATATATCGATAAGGAACTCGATCTTCTAGCGACTGAAGTGTTTAAATTAAAAATACTTATATACTTACTTAACGTTAAGTTTATATTGAACAAAATAATATGAATTTATTTTATTTAATTTAAATATTACACTATTTCAATATCTTTCCATTTTATGTGTATTTTGCTTATTCTTTATTATTATAATTATAAAATGATTCTTTTTTTTCTTTTATATTTATTTCGCCATTTTCATTCATTACAATTTTTTTAGAACACTGTAATTTTTCAACAGTATATGTATTTGTATATTTTATACAACATTTGAACGTCGTCATTGTTGTTAACAGATAAATATATGTTCATTTTAATATATCAAGAGAAGGTGTTTATTCTTGTAGGACATTTATCTCAATTATTGTATTTAACCCGGACACTGAATGTATCTTCAATATCAAGTCGTCAGTCACTAACTCCATGTTCAAACTCAATCAAGCTCATAGCCCACAGGGCACAAAGTCTTATTTATCTCATACATAAATAATCAGAGTACTCTGCTCTTATAGCTATAAATCTGATAATTATTTGTTTGTTATTAATTGTAGACATCTTTTATTATCTGCCACATATATTGAGGCAGTGACGTATTAAGTCCATTGTTTAATATGTTTTAATAAAAGCTTGCCTTGAAATATATTTTTAGTTACTGTCACATCTCACACTAACGGTTAGGTTTTATTTGCCTTTAAAAATAGTTTAAGGTTTCCTTTTTGATTGTCTATTTGTTTGTTCAAGCTTCGATTGAAAATACTATACGGACATTATAATATTTTTATAGACGTTTAGATGTAAATACAGGAAAATTGGTTTAAATAATGACAAAAGCATTCAATATAAGCGAATAGGAATTCAAACTATGATAAATAGTCTTTTATTTTAAGTTTCTACTGATATAGTTTTGTACTATTGGATCAACAGTTTCTCAAGGTAAAAACAATATGTTATATGTATAATAAATAATATATAATAAAAATAAAATGACAAACAAATAATCAAACCAACTATTTTACATTCTCATAAACAGTATGTATTTTTAAACCAAATAATAAATTAAAAGTCGAATGAAATATTAACTTTATTCTAAAATATGAAACACTCCTACAATTAGACAAAGAAAAAATATAAACAAATAAATCAGCGAAAGAACTTAATAAAAAATACTAACCGTACTTACTTACACAGCTTACAATAATAAATAACCCTTTATCTGTAGGTACAGTGTTATACTTCCGTTCTATACAACGGGCTCAGACCGGATGTATGTTACATAAAATATGAAATCGATTTTTTTCAACTTATTCAGATTTTATTCATTTAACTCGTTTAAAACATTGTTACCGCAATCATATTAAATTTTATAGCTTGTGCAAACCGTAACTGCCCAAATGTTCTCATTGTTCGTAAAGTCCATTAATATTTAAGTAAAATTTTCTATAAAACCCGCTGTTAATTTTGGCTATGGTTTTCAGATATATTTTAAGAGATTTCAGAATAATACATAGTAGAGTCATTGTAACAACAAGGAACAATACTCTATATTTAAGACAAAAGATGAAACTCTCGTATATCGATAAACAACTATTTGACAAAAAAATACATAGAGCTGAATAACTCTAGCTTAATATAATATAGGTCACATAATAACTCCGTTATTCAGATGCAAATATATTTCACTGTAGAAAAACCGTAGCGAAACTTACGCACCATGTCCTTATTTTAAAGTCTACATTATAATTATTATTCTATGAGACTATCTTGCACTAAATTATTTTTACGTTTTTAAATGTCATCAGTTTTTGCAAACGAAATAAATTTAAAGTGATAACTCGTGTATGTCAAACATATTTTCAAATACTTTTCAAAAGTTTATCAGAATCTATGGGCTTATGTACCTACGTCTCACAGGTTAAAAGAACAAACACATTGGTATATACTGGCATATTATTACATTACAATATCAACACTCTTAGAAAAAAGGGTTTTTAAACATTTGCCTACATACGTAAGAACAGTAAAACATAAATGTCATAATTAAATTATAGAACGTGCATTTATATATAATATAATGATTTTGATTTATAAAAAATATTTACACTTTTATGGAATAGGGCTTTTCATAATATTGTGAGCCCATTTAAATAATTTCGTCTTCGTTCGGTAGAAACGTTTATCTTGAACAAATTAAAATTAGGGAAAATGAAACACAATGTCATACCTAAAATTAATTTGAATTAATGATATTTAAATCCAAACCTGGCTTTTATTTGTATCAAACAAAAATTATTTAAATTATTTTCACTTATGTGAAAGAAAATTGTAATGTTTAAAACTTTATAAACGTAAATGAACCTTAGAAAAACATAGTGTATGATGATTTTATTAAAAATAGAAACGACATCACCGAGGCGACCTAATCCTTTTAATTAACGGCTATCAGAAATATAAAAACAATTAAAAAATAACAGAATGGAAATTTCTTTAAAAAGTGTCTCTTAATTATTTCTAATAATTTTTGTAAACATGTAATATTCGTATATTGTCAGTTTATATGTAAATTACAGCTCGCTTCAGTTTTGATAGCAAATTTAATCTCTTATGATTTTGGAAAAAGCTTTCAGAAAAATAAAACGTATGGAAATTACTTCAGTATAATGTTCATTTATAAGATGCCTTTTATCAATTTCTGAGAACCTTTCAAGGTGTGTAAGTGTGTGTAAGTGTGTGTATGTGTGTGTACAAATACGATGTGCAGTTGAGAAGTTAAGACGTGATAGTTTGTAAAAGTATTACAAAAAAGCACTTTATATTATAAGCAATTAGTCAATGTATGGAAAATAAAAATAAATATATTCGTTTGTCATTTGACGTGTATACTATTTGTCAAACAAACACATTTTTTTTAATAACTTGAATAGAAAAACTGCTTATTAAGACTGAAGAAGAACTAATTTGTAAAGATAATTTAGAAACATTCACAAAAAAATATTTAAAAGAAATGCTTTTATTCGCGTCAAATGGCTCCTTGAGATGTCTTTTCCTAAAAAATTAAAGCTCTCTTAGTTTCTTTAGATAAAGGTTATAAGAAATTTATATTTATATACATATGCCATTTTTCCGTCTTCATTTAAGCACAATGTTATGCTGACAATTTATAAAATTTTATGAATAAAATAGTAAATATATATCTCAGTTTGGATTTTATTATTAGGTAAGTAAATATATATTAAAAATGTATATATTTGCTTAAATGTAAATCTGATCATAGATAAAAATAGTAACAGTTTACAAGCATTTCAAAGGAAATAAAGATATTTTTCTCACAATATGTAAAGTTTTATTGTTAAACGCTACCATTTTAGTGACATTTTATAGTAGTCTTAAGATTTGTGATACAATTTCGTAGCATCGTTTCGTAGCTTCGTAGAGGGTAGTAAAGTTTTTACTAACTGATGCGTCACAGCTGCCTCAAAATAAAATAAACACATGTATCCGTAACGGCCTCTGCCTGCAAAATAATCAAAGGTGTTCATCATTATTTTACGGGTAGATTTTTGACAAGACGTAGAGTCGGATAACATTTTAAAGACATTGTTTTAAATAATTATAGCTTGGTAGCAAACACAAGTAATCGAAAAAGTTTAAGTATTTTTAACGTATTATTTTTCATATAGTAAATCTCCATTCATTCTGGCTTCAGCTATTTTAGTTAACTGTTAGAAAAAGCAACAATATCTTACCACATTTAATTTGAAATGACACATAAATTTGTAAATATAATGAATTGTCACTTTACATCTAAATTATTGATATCAAATTGGATCGAGCAGACAGAATTAAAACGAAGCACGTCCAAATGTTCACCAAAACGTGGTTAAAAAGTAATTAACACGTTACAAAAGTGCTAAGTATGTAATTTAGCTGACAAACTTTGTTTTTGATTTTAATAGAATCGAGGTCAGGTCGCTTCATACTTTATAAAACAATGATATTTGATTATGATTTCTGTTATTATGATTTGACATGAGATTATTTTTCTTCAAATTCATTAATAATAAAGATTCAAAAATACATTAGTATTCAATACACTCAAATACTAAACAACTTTTATCATGATATTTATCTTTATTTAATAATCATCAAACGTTATTTAAATTTAGTTTTTCTTAAACCAAAGGTTACTTTAATGTTGTAACCCATAAGATTATTATTCAGGACTATTTCTTTTTACATAGTTAATGTACATAACTTTTATATATTTACAGATATCCTCGTAGAAGGGTATTATAATCTTATTTCTGTGAAACAAAACTTTCCTAAGTCTAAATGTAAAAATAATATATACCGAAATATGACGATACATTGCAAGGGAGTATTGACATGATTTCATATAACAGTTATGTATAATGTATGTAGTATGATGGAATAGGGTACAGTTTGGGCACAGGCAACATCGCCTCATTGTGTACTCTCAATTAGACTTGTGAAAACAACACGTGCGTCTAATTTGTCGAATGACTCTTGGCGACGCGGCGTCGTCTTCATTGTACGTGATAAAGTATAGTATATTAATCTTTGAGGTGAATATATTAAGAAAAGTAATTTGTTACTTAAATAGAGTCACATTATTATGTGGAGTTGTTTAAAAAATACGTAATATTTATTTAAAGTTGTAAATGATTCGACTTAAATCAACTGTCAATATAAAATATCCAACGGTCATCCTTATCATGAGCTAAAAATAAACAACAACAAGACTCTACTGTAATTTAACTCTGTTACACTTATAGAGTTAGTCTTGTTTATATTTATTTAATACATCACAGGAAAAAAGACTTGAATGTCATTACGTACGATTACAAACTTACATATGCAGTTATAAATTTATTTTGAAATATTTCCAATTAAAGAGGAACGTGTTTAAATTAAACAGTTTGTACGTCACATTAAAAGAAGTGTGATGAAAAACCGCGGGAAGTTTTTGATAAAATAATAGACGTCCCGTCTTCGAGTTATCAGTTTAATGAATGATGTACTCAACTATCGATAACATTACTATCGATAGTAATGTTATCGATAGTTTATACCAGTCTTGTTCTGCTGCGCTTCGGCTATGCAGGTAGTTTCCAAGTAGGTTAAGGAGCCAGTATTAATAACAGTTTTAGTGCAGGAACCTGCCGTGATGCGATGAATTATTGTCTGGGATCATTGTCAAACTGACATTTGTCACTCATTGGTCACATCAAGTAGCGCGCGCTTCGTTTTACACACTTCCTCTCTTTTAACAAAATCATTTACATCACAAGTAGGAAGAAAAAGAGAGGAAAGATGTCTTACTTAAAAATATTATTAAAAGACAATATAAATAGGAACTATGTCGATAAAAAAGATTGACTCGGCTACAGCTGGAGTATATTTCGACGACTTTCCTGGTGACAGACTTACATTATAAATTAATAAAAAAAACATGGGAAGAAAAAAACGAAGAACTATATTACTAATAATAATAAAAGAGTAAATTAACGTAAACGGCATCGCAGCAGTTACAGCCTTACACGTGACTCGTGATCAACGATTCAAGTCCGTATAACATAAGAAATCATTAATTGAATTAAATTAGCAATAATGTTAATTTAAATTAAAATAGCAATATCGTAAGCATCAGTTGAAAATAGCAGCTTAGTTGTAAGTTATTATTATAAATAGAAATAAATAAGTTACATTTTATAAATAGTTACGGATATTTTGTTGTTGGTTGTTCGTCTTTAATTATTTTACTAAAGTAGTAACTTACGTAAAATTCTAGTGACTTAATATACCCGTATATAATGCTAAACTCTAGAAACAATACCAACAATATGTATAACGGATTAATTTGTAAAAGTATATGTAAATATAAGCTTCAATACATGAACACACCTGTTCATGATACGAGGTAAAAGTTTGCTGAGAACTTTTTGTCACACCGACGAAGCATCAGGCACTCGTAAGGTGTTAAACCAAACACCAACGTAAACTAATTTTGAAAAGTTTATGAACCACGCGTTCAACATTGACGATTTAATTGTTGGTATAAATTGATAATTCAAATATTATAAAAAGTTACAAGAAACCTAATTAAGACTTTAATTGGTTTATAAGACCAATTATTTCCAAAATAATACCTTTCCATGACTTAACCACTCCACTTCGGAAGAATAAATGTGTGCTGTTTAAAAGTACACACTTTATTTACTATTTCATAGCACTTATATTGGTTTTTGATTTTCGTTAACTATGACAGTATAACATTTACAGTTTCATCAAACGCAGAAATATGTGAATCAAAAACAACATCATTATTCAAATAATTAATTTTTAACCTCAGTTAGAACTAAATATAAAAATATAACGTTAAATGTTTCTTTTGTATGTTTTATGTCCTAAATGAATATTGTATATGAAATTGAAATTGTTGACTGTAAGGACATAGCAAAATACATTATGTATAAATGCTTATTAAAATAATAAAAAAACAATAAGCTTTCCACTAGAAAAATGATTTTTCAGACAAACATCGAAAATTACAAAAAAAACAATTTTTATGCTAGAAGGATTTGAATTTGAACAACGTGAAGCTGAAGGATGTTTAAAAAGTGCCAGAATTGAAATTGAACGTTTCTGGGCAATATTGATATCAATGACAAATAATTTATCTGAAAAACAGTTAAAATATATATAATCCGTTTTCATAAAGTCTATTGCCATTATGAGTTAATACAAATTGTAAATCTGGGTCTTAAATAATAGTAAATGTATGGACATGAACATCATATTAAGGAATTTTTATATTTATAGTTTCGTGAACCATGAGTATTATATTTATATTTACCCGAAAGTATTCACGTACAAATTAAATCATGAATAAGAACCCCGAACGGGTTCGAAACTAGACGGGCACATTCCGATTTTATTCTGCGTGAATACAGACGGTTAAATATATAAATATAATCACATTAAGGATTTTGTGAACATTGTAAACAAAAAAAATAGTAATTATTTGGTTACGTGCTACGAAGCTACGCGTGCCATGCGGGGTCGAAGGTACATGCATTCTTTAAAACCATATGAAGGATGATATTAATTTAAAAAATACATTAATATTTAAATTTGTGAAACAAAATTATCTTTTAAAATGAGTTTTTTCAGTATACAAACAGAAAACATACTAGAGTTTTTTAAGTTGCTAGTCATATTTTTTTTCAGAGAAACTTGAGATACCTTAAGAAGTTAGTATATAATGAAAAGTTTAATATAACATTGAATATATTTTTAAGTTTTAAGTAACATAAAAATAATTGTAGAATAGATTTTAGTAAACATCTTTTTCCTGATATAAAAGTACGATGAAGTCTTGATATTATTTTAAATATTATATAACTTAATACAGCTCGAACCAATCGACCAATGCTCGGAGTCTCTCTGCGAGATCGAATTAGGTTAATTAGTGAAAGGCTATCCCGGAGAACAGCAAACGTGAAGTGGCAATGGGCAGGCCACATAGCTCGTAGGACAGATTATCGTTGGGGCCGTAAAGTCCTCGAGTTGCGACCGCTTTGCGGAGGTGCTAATGAAGACTGGGTGGGCTCCCTGCAAGATGGCCCGACGATCTGGTCAAGGTCGCGGACAGGAGATGGATGAGGGCTGTCGTGGAGATCTTTGGGGGAGGCCTTAACCTACCAGCTGACGTCTTCCGGCTGATATGATGAAGTATGAACACTCAGTACATTACCAAAGTATTTATTTTTTCCTTTCTTGATTCAAGTAAACTAACAAAACTGAAAGAAGAACTGCCTTTAGTTATCGCCAAACAAATAACATTTTAAAAATTACCTAATAATCTAAGAAATGATTGTTTTGAAATAAATACCGGGTTCGAATGCTCAAAGATCGTATGATAAATTATATCAATATATATTATAAGTCTTTTAAAGTCGACAATTTTTATTTCACAGATTCACATCACCTCTAGTTGTGAAGTTTCAGGGTACGTTCCAGTTAAAAAGTAAGCAAGAAACTCCATGTATACTCTTTCAAGTCAATTATTAATTTTTCGTTGTCGTAAATGATGTAATGACAAGACATAAGCAAATCAAATAACAATTTTAATATATATTTTTTTCTGAATTAAAAGTTTGGACCTGCTAACATAATATTCTAGATTCATTTTTTAATAACTTATACAAAAATTTTATACCGAAACGAGGGAGAATAAAATATAATAAAATCTTTGTTCCATATTCTAGAAAAATTTAATGCAATAAAATTAAAGTTGGAATGGAGCGAGCGTCCCAAAAAAAAAATAAAAAAAGAATTATGTAGATTTTTAATGAACATGGCACGTATGAAGTAGCATTGTTGAAACTATCAAATAACATCTGTTGGTCTGTTTGTTCGTTCGTACATCACGAATAAACTACTAACTGGTTTTTATAATATTTTGTATGACAATCAGTGACTGCCTGGTGTAGGCTACTCTTTACTCCGGAAAATGTTGTTATTTTACAGAAATACAAAAAAATATTTGGTCTACAGATATGATAAATATAACAAAATTTCAATATAACGTAAGTCATTCAGTGTATCTCCTGTTATCTTTGGATCTGTCTTTTATTTTTGTTAATATTGCAAAGCAATTAACAAACGAACGACCCGTGAATGAGTATTAAAAACAGACTAAGATTGATTTAAATCTCATAAAATAAGTTGAGTTTTATTTAACATATTCATTAAGATGTAATAAATATATTTATTGCTTATATGTTAATAAGGTTATTACATACTGATTGGTCATGGCTGTTAAAAGCCTTATGGGCAAGAGCAGAATAACAAATAAATTAAAAACTGTGCAGTTTTGAAAAATAAAATCCCTAGTAGATAGATACCTTCGGTCAGTTTTTTAATCATGACAGGGGTGCTTTGTGTGCAACGATGTTTTACCCTAAGGTAAGATAAGACAAATTATTTTCAAAATAATTATATTATTATCATTTAAAACGAGCCTCAAATTGCTTGACCTAGACTTGAAGCTTAGGACTCCTAAAATATAATGAAATCGTTTTATTCATAAGACAAACTTGTTTATATAAGACTTTTGAGATACAAGGGTCGGCTTTATTATATATGTAATATATTATGTGCTAAAGTGAATACTCCTACACGGTCTTATATAATGTGCTCTCAATAGATCTTTTGTGAACAATCTACTGAATACCAGTCCCTCATTAATGCGTTAAACTAATATATAATGAATAGTTTTGAATGGTTTAAAGGTACACTCTGTTATTTTATGTTATACAATAATTTTGTTTAATTTATAAAGCTTTTATATTTGTTATATAACAGTAGAAAAGTGTGACGCGTAAATTAAACTATTGAATTTAAACTAAGCATAAATGTCAGACACCAACCAGATAAATATTTACATGTAGTTTGATTTAAAACATATTATTTAATATATTTTAAGCAACTGTCGTGGCTTCACTGACTAAAGTTTATAAAACTGTAATGAATCATTTTTTCTTTTAAATTCCGAGATATTCATTGATTATGTTAACATACATAAATTTAATATGATTAAAGTTAGTAACTTTTTTAACAGTTGCCCCAGTTACCAGTTGACCTGTGACATTCGACCCTTAAAGATAAAGACGGTCTGTAATGTGTTCTCTGTGAATGGCTGATAGTATGAATAGAGTAGAGTAGAGAGGAAGCATTGTTCTCTATATAGATTAGATTACCTCCGTGGCAGTCACTAATGAAGCTTACTGGAGTTAATGTAGGAAGATCACAAACTGCCATTAACACGGTGAATGTACAATCCGCACATTTGTCCAACGTCACAAAGATGTCGGCTATAAATATACATTATATATATTAGATCCCAGTATATATAGTCACTATATATGGTTACTTAATTATAATTAGTGAAATAACTTAATTGATTAAAATCCATTTCGTATATTATATTAATAAACATAATTCAATAAGACATCCAACGAATGTCAGTTTGCAATAAATATTTTTGATAAAATTTAATTTATTCTACATTAATTGATTGTAAATAAAAGGTTTTGGTTTATTACATTCAGTTCAATAAATAACTAATGGTTTTGGATACTTATTCTTAGTCTTACCAGTACAAATTATTCCTTTTTAATTGAAGTCCCTCATGTCTCCCAATCTTATTATGTTACCCTCCAACCTGTAGGGGAGAGGGGAGTAGCGCGGTGGAGTAACCTGCAGCCTGTCTAAAAATGAATGACATGTCTGTGTCCATGTCCATGCATGTGAGCTATATCATTTGATTATCAGATCCTTTTTAGTTTACTTTAACTTTCATTTTAAGTTTATATTTTGTAAGCTATTTGCATATTTAATTAAAGAATGTACCATAAATACTCGTAATTGCTTGTAATTTTGGGTGAAATTAAATTCATATTTAAATGTTTTTCCTATTTGTGATATGTTTTCTTAGTCTATTTTCGTATAGTACTAAAGCTTCATTATGTAAACTTAAATAAAACATTTAGTTTAAACGAGCACATTTCACTACAATAATATTTTTTTATGCGATAACACTTTTTT
The DNA here is from genome assembly GCA_963555665.1 of Dircenna loreta. NCBI lineage: Eukaryota > Metazoa > Arthropoda > Insecta > Lepidoptera > Nymphalidae > Dircenna > Dircenna loreta. The sequence goes on along the minus strand of OY743097.1, from coordinate 7,094,973 downwards.
TGAGGCCACCAAATAAATTCGAGAAAAATATCTTAACATTTCATTTAATATTCCATTAGGTATTACTAAATCAGCATCATCAGTTATGATAATTCATTATTATCAGAGTAACAAGATAACTCGCACGATGACCAACGACTCAAATTCCCGAATATATACGTTGAAATATCACTAGGTGAATAATATTTACTCGTCGGTAATTTTTTTTATATAAATTAAATTTCCAATAGTTTCACTAATAATAAATAATGACCACAGGATACAATCATTTTAGATTACACAAATTATTGTTCCATGTTGGAATGGACCCCACTTGGCTCACGTGTGACGTCACCTCAAGTGGTCACTACACACTAGACCACGACGACATTAAGATTATTATAATCTATGATTTATTAAACTATATTGTTGACTTTCAGTTATTCTCCTTGCTTTTGAATCTAAAACATCACATCGATATAAATTATATTAAATTCTCCAAGGTTGGAAATATAGTGTTAATAAAACGAAACAATGAATTCTGTCATCATCCTGCTTTATGTGTGACAACTGTGTCATAGAAGTCGTAAAAAGAATCTTTCTAAACAAAATTGTTAACGTTTGTAATATTCGGGAGATTCTATATTTTATTTATTTATTTAAATTACGTTAATTCTATCCATAAATCTTCTTATTTTTATACAAAACATTGGTAGAGATTTAATAAAAAAATGTAAACTATTTAATATTGAAATGCTTTGAAAATTAAGTATAAGTTAAAAGTTAAGCTATTTACTAAAACACTAAAAAAAATCGCACAAAAAGTGATGCAAGTAAATATTTCTTAACTCTGAAATAAAAGCGTTATCACAAAAATTATTTTTCTTAGTTTTTGAATAATATCTTAAAATAAAACATTCTTCAAATTATAAAAATCCTAAAAAAATAGTCATTTTAATCAAGATCATTTTGTAAATGAGTTTATTTACCTCTTACAAGAGCTCACAAAGGATGAACGCCTATGGTTGGCTTACATTCAGTTGTTAGTTTTTGTGAGCTCTCGGACACCACTACCAGCTAACACTCAATGTAAGTAAAAGCAAATAATGAGCTAAAGACACATTATATTTCACAAAATATTTTGAAGTTTTTTGTGCACTTTTAATTTTTTTTTAACAGAATAATTTTTGAAATAATTTAATGTTCCAAAAAAAGCTCTAAATATATAATTTTGACTCCACACTTACAGCACAAATATATAATTTATTTATCTTCCTATCAGGAGGCCACCAAAAAACAAATAAATTTAACATTATGTGAACAGTTGTATGTTTATATATATTATGGAATACTATGTGTAAGAATATTACAAGGACTATATACCTTTATAAAGTAAATATTAATTAAATCGTCGGGATTTGTCGAAAACCATTGTGGACTTCTCGATACATTTTCTCCTTATGTCGTTGTACTACATAGTAAGACACGGTTGATTCCTCAAATTTACTAGAGTTTAGCAATTGTATGAATAATGTATGAATAATAGAGTACATTTTGATTAATATAGCAACCATATAATATAACTATTAACAGGTTTAATGTCCCAGGATATTTGTTATTACCGGCAGCTTTGATACGTTAAATTCAGTATCCGGATTTAACACAAATTACTAATGACAGTTCGTGGTCACCCTACATGGATATATCTGTTGACAAAATGATAGTGTATAGCTTTTTAAGCACTTTAATATAAGTGAATTAATATTGTATATAATAGTTTAATAATTATTTAAAATATATAAAGAGTGTAAATCAAGTCCAGTCCCTCCCAATTTATTTTAATTAGTAAACCTTGTTCTTCAAGGATTATTTTATAAATGTACTTTCTCAAAATGAAAGCCATATCTAATATCAAACATTTTTTATTTTTAGTAAGAACAAATATAACAGAACCCTCTAAAATAATATTGTTATGAGAAAATTCTCGTATTGGAAAAACATGTTATTAAACAGCTGTGGCACAATTACAATTTCTTTTTCGTTTTTCCAGAAAGTTTTAACGAGTCACGATGTTGTTTCATATTTATTCATGTAATACAAAAACTCAGCTCATACAAAAACTAATCAAACGTTAATATTTTCATAGAATAACTTACAGCCAAAATTAAAAGGATAATAATATTAGCCGGCAACGCTCTTGCGAGTCCTCGGATTTTGCAAGAGTTCGTGGGCGGCGATGATCACTTAACACCCGTGATCTGCACGCTCGTCTGCCCTCTTATAACATTTAAAAAATAAAAAACAAATATTTTATAGACCATGGTTCATTAAAGCAAAATGGTATTTTTATTATATATTTTTTAAAACCTATTTACGATTTCTTTAGTACACGACTTAATTTATCTCGTTTCTTATGTTTCATTGGAAATTCTGAAGTCTTATATTTAATTGATTTTAGCTCTACGTAAGAATTATTCTTTATTACTATCAATTTTATAAACATTATTTATATTGTCAAACTCAATACATACGTACAGCCATATAGTACTGACTTAAACGTGTAGATTAGTAAAAATACTACCGTGTTGCTTAAGCTTTTAATGTCGGTCTTGTTTTTCATTTCTTTTATTTGTTATTTAAAAAAAAACATAAAAAATACATTTTTCTAGTTAATAGTTTTATTTGTTCAAAGACATTATAAATATAATATCTTTTATAAAATAACAATTTTCAAACCAAAAGGAAAATAACATATTTCTAACTTTTTTCCAGATTAAAATAAATAAATCTTTGGTTTGCAAAATTAAAATACACAATAATATTAACAAATTAAAGTATTATTGAATCTTGATAATATTTTAATCACTACATAAACTAACATAACCTGAATAAAATATTTTTCATTTTCGTTCGCTAACAACATAATTAGACTGATTTCTATTCATAAAATTATTTATAAGCTGAAATAAACTCTAAACTAACAACAAAATAAGCTCTCATACATTCATTAATAAAAAGAGTAGGAGACTAAGATAAATTAAATTTGTATTATATATCGTTTGCAAATAATATATTTGTAAGCTGTTTATGTTTCATATTTGAATTAAATAATTTAATATATTTTAATTATCAAACCAATGGCAGCACAAAACACAAAGGCTCTTTACTAACGAGTCCACAAACAACACAGAACTAACAAGCCGATACGTCATTGATGTTTAATTTAATTTAGATGATAAATATATTCGACTTACGTATACTATTATAATTACTTATAAAGCCACTTTCATCACTATTGTAATGTCGTTGATTATATTAATTTAAACCTGACAATATAATTATGTTATTATATGAAACGTGTATTTCTATTTATTAATGTAAATCAAGCTCTCTGTTTTGTAAAAACAAGTTACTTAATAAACATAAGCAATGTATAAAAATCTCTTCAAGAAATTGATTGAAAATGTACCAAATTATTCGACTGGTACAAGTATATTATTTTTAATGTAATCATTTACATGAACTTTATTATTCTTGTTACATTTACTTTATTATTTTTATAATTATATTTTTGTAAATATTTCTAATTTTGAAAAGCCAACCAATTATTACAATTTTTTTTTGCCTGCTGTTCAGTGTCTTTAAGCCTTAGAAAGGTGCTGGTCATATTCAATTGAAAAATATGTAGAAAACTCTAAATTACTTATATTTATTATTTTTTAACTTTTTAACCGTATTAGGATCGAAACATAGTCTCGTAAAATACTGTGACGGTTCAATGTTTTTAATTATAAATATTGCACCTCCTCGTATGAAAATTCAACCTAAAGTTGCATACAGTTGCATAGTTTCAAACCATTAGTGGATGTCGAGTAACTGGTAAGAAACTCCAAGATCACTTTTTTAATTATTTATAAAATCCGAATCATTCATAGTATTTTCTATTGGGGTCATAATTGAAATATGAGAACTAATTAGTATTTGAGTAAGACATGGTACTGAAATAAAGACTAGAATACCAAACAACGGCCTCACTAATTATTTTAGTAAAGAACATAATGTATGGAGTTGTCTTTTTGACAATGTTTAAGATGAACGAGGCAGTTCACAGTACACGATAAAATGTCACTCCTGGCATCACAACTTAGATCAACTTAGCTGACGTTTTAGATTCAAAGAGTTAAAGAGTTCAAATAAGATATTTGTAACAAGCCATTACTTAACAAAGAACAGAGAAGTAAATAAAATATTATACCTAAAATTTAAATTTATCAATCCTTAAACATGTACTAAGTCTTGATCTCGATTTTTCATCAAACGAAAAAGTTAGACAAAATGAACTACTTACATATTTTATAACAATATTACTTATTCATAACGTCTTTCAGGCGAAAAACTTCAGCAACAAGATTTGCATTCTAAGTAAAGAGCAAAACATTTGGGTCCTGTATTTATCAACAAAGTGTAATATTTTAACAACTTAATGAAAGTTCGATGGATATTTCTGCGTATTAAAAGATTTAACTCTTTTTTTTTTGACAGGGCTGTTTTAATTTTGTATTCCCACATCAATTGTTCCACGTTAAAATGATAATTTCTATGTTGAATTTTAATAATGTGTGGACATTTACCACTTAATGCTAAATATCCAGGGAAAAAGAAAGTCTAGATAAGTTTTCGCGATTGACAAGTAATATTCGTTCGTTAAAAGCTTTATAATAATTTCCTATTACCGACAATATTTGAGTGCTAACTGAGGTACTAGGTTAGTAAATGTACGTGTCAATTTTCTTTAGTTTGAAATGGTTTGCTCAGGTCTTCTACCACATGGTAAGATAAAACATATTTTAATGCTGTCAGGTTTTATCATTCTAGCTGACAACATCTTAGCACTTAATAGACAAAAGTTAAGGGTCCGAATAGACACCTAGTTAATATTAATTGGGTAATTCATAATACATGCGTCGGTATTTCCGTCCGAGTACAATGTGGGTGTCTTCAAGCGAAGAGTGAATAGGCTGCTAGTAAGTTGAAGCGCCTTACCACCTATGACTACATTTCACTTACCATCAGGCGGAATGTAGTCAAGTAACATCTTAGTTTATGTAAAAAAGAAAAAAGTTTTATTATCTTTTACATCTTGGAGATCGGCTATATATATATATATATATATATGTCTTCCATGACAGTTTTTTCTGTATATAAATACGTATACCTGTATACAAACAATCAACGAATAAATTCTCAGAAAAGACAAAAATTATTTCATATTCATGAAATAAATATAAATATAAATTTAATAATAAGGAAGTTAGTGCATTCTAAGTAGTGTAGGTATGCCACGTACCGTCGCTAGTAATTCATATTCGTAAGTTTGGGTGTGAACGTGCAGTGCCTTACTAAATATCTATATATTTAACATTTAAATACATTTATATATAACATTAAATTGAAAGTTACAATTCTAAATGAATTCAAACTTTTTTTAATGTTGTAATATTACATTAACTGTGCTGGTAGCTTTAAATTTAATTGTATGACTTGTTATTGGACTAAAAAAGTGTACGCGAGATGTTTGAGTTCCTAAAAATAAGGATATATAATTTATTTATTTCTTTATTTTATTTGTTAATGATATTTGTTAATATTATGGCTTCTGCTAATAACATATGCATAGAATAATTTTGAGTTACTCGAAAGTAATTTAAACAACGTATTTAAGTGAAATATAATAATAATATCATTACTTAATCTGATACTTATTTTATAGGTCATTGAACTCATTATAATATATAATTAAACGTATTGAAGAGAACAATTCAAAATACTTCAAACAAAACCGTTTTGGATCTCAAATAATAAGACGTTATAAACGAAACATAGCTTCTAATTAAAGTAAAGTATTTTATAATAAATATTATTTACCTAAGGTAGACTTAAATACATTCATTCATTCATGTTATATAAAAGTCTATCGTTTAAATGTTAAGCTTGTTATAAGGTTTTTACGTAGTAAGGTCATGTCTGCAAAGATCTCATGGTGCATTGAAAAATAAAACAAATGAGCAACGAAATGACCTTATACAAGACTTTTGAGATACAAAGGTCGGCTTTATAATATACGTAATATATTATGTATTACAGTGAATACTCCTACACGGTCTCATATAATGTACTCTCAATAGATCTTTTGTGAACATTTCTTTGAATACCAGTCCCTTATTAATTAAGGTTATATTTATTAAATATTTTTTCAATGACAAACTCAAAGTCAAGTATCTTTTATATTTCAAATAAGCATACTGTTTGAAATAAAAAAATTACTTCCCCTAATGAAACCTCAGACTTTAGTAAATACTTCCTTTTAATAGATAAGAAACATTATTAGATTTAAGGATTTAACATTGAATATATTTACATCATCTCTCGTAAGCTTCACAAAAATAAAGTATTTAACTGTAAGGTATCGATTCTACAACTAAACCGTTTGATATAAATTTTATAAACAAGTTAAAAACGATTTTGAGTTTTTGAGTAAATACAAATTTTCATACCTCTATTACTGTTGACCTGTGACACTCGACCCTTAAAGATAAAGACGGTCTGTAGTGTGTTCTCTGTGAATGGCTGATAGTATGAATAGAGTAGAGTAGAGAGGAAGCATTGTTCTCTATATAGATTAGATTACCTCCGTGGCAGTCACTAATGAAGCTTACTGGAGTTAATGTACGAAGATCACAAACTGCCATTAACACGGTGAATGTATAATCCGCACATTTGTTCCAACGTCACAAAGATGTCGATTATAATAATACATTATATATTAGACCCCAGTATATGTAGTCACTATATATGGTTACTTAATTATAATTAGTGAAATAACTTAATTGATTAAAATCCATTTCGTATATTATATTAATAAACATATTTCAATAAGACATTTTCAACGAATGTCAGTTTGAAATAAATATTTTTGATAAAATTTATTTTATTCTCCATAAATTGGTTGTAAATAAAAGGTTTTGGTTTATTATATTCAGTTCAATAAATAACTAATGGTTTTGGATAATTATTTTTAACCTTACTAGTACAAATTATTCCTTTTTAATTGAAGTCCTTCATGTCTCTCAATCTTATTATGTTACCCTCCAACCTGTAGGGGAGAGGGGAGAAGCGCGGTGGAGTAACCTGCAGCCTGTCTAAAAATGAATGACATGTCTGTACCATGCATGTGAGCTATGCCATTTGATCTGATAACCTTTTTAGTTTACTTTAACTTTCATTTTAGTTTATATTTTGTAAGCTATTTGCATATTTAATTAAAGAATGTACCATAAATACTCGTAATTGCTTGTAATTTTGGGTGAAATCAAATTCATTTTTAAATGTTTTTCCTATTTGTGATATGTTTTGTTAGTCTTTTTTCGTATAGTACTAAAGCTTCATTATGTCAACTTAAATAAAACATTTAGTTTAAACGAGCACATTTCACGACAATAATATTTTTTTACGCGATAACACTTTTTGGAGCCCACCAAATAAATTCGAGAAAAATATCTTAACATTTCATTTAATATTCCATCAGGTATTACTATCCCATCATCATCAGTTATGATAATTCATTATTGTCAGAGTTACAAGATAACTCTCACGATGACCAAAGACTCAAGTTCCCGAATATATACATTGGGATATCACTAGGTGAATAATATTTACTCGTCGGTAATTTTTTTTATATAAATTAAATTTCCAATAGTTTAACCAATAACATATAAATAATGCCCACAGGATTTGAATAGGAACAATCATTTTGGATAACACAAATTATTGTTCCATATTGGAATCGACCCCACTTGGCTCACGTGTGACGTCACATCACGTGGTCACTACACACTAGACCACGACGACATTAAGATTATAATTATCTATGATTTATTGAAATATTCGTTAACTTTCAGTTATTCTCCTTGCTTTTGAATCTAAAACATCACATCGATATAAATTATATTAAATTCTCCAAGGTTGGAAATATAGTGTCAATAAAACGAAACAATAAATTCTGTCATCATCCTGCTTTATGTGTAAGGTGACAACTGTGTCATAGAAATCGTAAAAAGAATCTTTCTAAACAAAATTGTTAACGTTTGTAATATTCGGGAGATTCTATATTTTATTTATTTATTTAAATTACGTTAATTCTATCCATAAATCTTCTTATTTTTATACAAAACATTGGTAGAGATTTAATAAAAAAAATGTAAACTATTTCATATTGAAATGCTTTGAAAATTAAGTATAAGTTAAAAGTTAAGCTATTTACTAAAACACTAAAAAAAAATCGCACAAAAAGTGATGCAAGTGAATATTTATTAACTCTGAAATAAAAGCGTTATCACTAAAAATATTTTTTCTTAGTTTTTGAATAATATGTTAAAATAAAACATTCTTCAAATTATAAAAATGCTAAAAAAATAGACATTTTTATCAAGATCATTTTGTAAATGAGTTTATTTACCTCTTACAAGAGCTCACAAAGGATGAACGCCTATGGTTGGCTTACATTCAGTTGTTAGTTTTTGTGAGCTCTCGGACACCACTATCAGCTAACACTCAATGTAAGTAAAAGCAAATAATGAGCTAAAGACACATTATATTTCACAAAACATTTTGAAGTTTTTTGTGCACTTTTAATTTTTTTTTAACAAAATAATTATGAAATAATATAATGTTCCAAAAATGCTTTAAATAGTTTGACTCCACACTTACAGCACAAATATATAATTTATTTATTTTCCCATCAGGAAGAGACCAAAAAACAAATAAATTTAACATTATGTGAACAGTTGTATGTTTATATATATTATGGAATACTATGTGTAAGAATATTACAAGGACTATATACCTTTATAAAGTAAATATTAGTTAAATCGTCGGGATTTGTCGAAAACCATTGTGGACTTCTCGATACATTTTCTCCTTATGTCGTTGTACTACATAGTAAGACACGGTTGATTCCTCAAATTTACTAGAGTTTAGCAATTGTATGAATAATAGAGTACATTTTGATTAATATAGCAACCATATAATATAACTATTAACAGGTTTAATGTCCCAGGATATTTGTTATTAGCGGCAGCTTTGATACGTTAAATTCAGTATCCGGATTTAACAAAAATTACTAATGACAGTTCGTGGTCACCCTACATGGATGTATCTGTTGACAAAATGATAGTGTATAGCTTTTTAAGCACTTTAATATAAGTGAATTAATATTGTATATAATAGTTTAATAATTATTTAAAATATATAAAGAGTGTAAATCAAGTCCAGTCCCTCCCAATTTATTTTAATTAGTAAACCTTGTTCTTCAAGGATTATTTTATAAATGTACTTTCTCAAAATGAAAGCCATATCTAATATCAAACATTTTTTATTTTTAGTAAGAACAAATATAACAGAACCCTCTAAAATAATATTGTTATGAGAAAATTCTCGTATTGGAAAAACATGTTATTAAACAGCTGTGGCACAATTACAATTTCTTTTTCGTTTTTCCAGAAAGTTTTAACGAGTCACGATGTTGTTTCATATTTTTTCATGTAATACAAAAACTCAGCTCATACAAAAACTAATCAAACGTTAATATTTTCATAGAATAACTTACAGCCAAAATTAAAAGGATAATAATATTAGCCGGCAACGCTCTTGCGAGTCCTCGGATTTTGCAAGAGTTCGTGGGCGGCGATGATCACTTAACACCCGTGATCTGCACGCTCGTCTGCCCTCTTATAACATTTAAAAAATAAAAAACAAATATTTTATAGACCATGGTTCATTAAAGCAAAATGGTATTTTTATTATATATTTTTTAAAACCTATTTACGATTTCTTTAGTACACGACTTAATTTATCTCGTTTCTTATGTTTCATTGGAAATTCTGAAGTCTTATATTTAATTGATTTTAGCTCTACGTAAGAATTATTCTTTAATACTATCAATTTTATAAACATTATTTATATTGTCAAACTCAATACATACGTACAGCCATATAGTACTGACTTAAACGTGTAGATTAGTAAAAATACTACCGTGTTGCTTAAGCTTTTAATGTCGGTCTTGTTTTTCATTTCTTATATAATCTACAAAAACATTCATTTTTTTTGTAAAGTAGACAAAAAAAAAATGAAAACTAGACTTGACGTAGTTTTAGATACCAGTAAGGTCTTGCCAATATAAATTTAAAATATAGAAAAGCTTATACGGTGACGTGTTTTAAGATCATTTATTTAATTAACTTAAAACGTTAATTTCAAATTAAACTAAAAGTTTCAGATCAATTAAAATAAAGGCACTAATTAGCTTATAAGATCAAAATATATATATCCAAAAATTTAAACATTAGTCTGACCACAAAAAGATCATCAAAATTCATAAAATAAATTCTCTGTCTGTTTTGAATTGAAACATAAATGATTATTTACGTATAATCTGTGGCTTTAAAGATGTTGTATGTTTATAAAGCCGACACTACGTTGAAAATACAAAGACATTTTAGGGGACATAAACGGTACAATAAATAAATGAATTAAATTATAACAAGAAACTAATATATTTTTATGACTTTTATATAAAAGTACGATAAAGTACTTACAAAACAATAAATTTTTCCAAAGAAAAATACGTTAGCAGTTGAATGCAGTCTAAGAGAAACATCGAAAATTACAGAAGGAAAGTCAATTCATCTGTTAAAAGGTGTTCTGTGGCAAAGTAAGTTGGTATTTTAGATTGTTGTTCGTGTCTTCGATTTAAATCTTTAATCTTACGTTGAACAACGAATTGTACTACTTTATGTATAATTTTGAAACTGCTATTTTAAGTTTAAATTAGATAATGTTACGTCTTAATGTTAAGCTTAAAGACGTAACTGAAGAGTTTTTGTGATTCTTTATAAATTCAAATATTTATACTGTGATTGATTTAATGTATTTCTATAAAATAAGTATGACTGCGATACTTTAACATTCATTATGAATTCATCTAATAAAAATGAAAAAGAGTAAATCTGATTTTAAAATAAATTTACATAAACTTCATATTTTAGAATTAGTACACAATGAATGACATAAATGTTAGAAATCTTTTTGTTACATGCTACGAAGCTACGCGAGCTACGATGCTACAAAAGTACATGTATTTTTGAACATCATATAGTTTGTATTATTAAATGTACAATAACTGTTATTCATTTTCAAACTGAATGTTAAATTTTAAACTTTGTTATATAAAAAAAACAAACAATATATTTTTTAGTTAATGTCACGATTTTATTCTTTCAAAGACATTATAAATATAATATCTTTTATAAAATAACAATTTTCAAACCAAAAGGAAAATAACATATTTCTAACTTTTTTCCAGATTAAAATAAATAAATCTTTGGTTTGCAAAATTAAAATACACAATAATATTAACAAATTAAAGTATTATTGAATCTTGATAATATTTTAATCACTACATAAACTAACATAACCTGAATAAAATATTTTTTATTTTCGTTCGCTAAAAACATAATTAGACTGATTTCTATTCATAAAATTATTTATAAGCTGAAATAAACTCTAAACTAACAACAAAATAAGCTCTCATACATTCATTAATAAAAAGAGTAGGAGAATAAGATAAATTAAATTTGTATTATATATCGTTTGCAAATTATATATTTGTAAGCTGTTTATGTTTCATATTTGAATTAAATAATTTAATATATTTTAATTATCAAACCAATGGCAGCACAAAACACAAAGGCTCTTTACTAACGAGTCCACAAACAACACAGAACTAACAAGCCGATACGTCATTGATGTTTAATTTAATTTAGATGATAAATATATTCGACTTACGTATACTATTATAATTACTTATAAAGCCACTTTCATCACTATTGTAATGTCGTTGATTATATTAATTTAAACCTGACAATATAATTATGTTATTATATGAAACGTGTATTTCTATTTATTAATGTAAATCAAGCTCTCTGTTTTGTAAAAACTAGTTACTTAATAAACATAAGCAATATATAAAAATCTCTTCAAGAAATTGATTGAAAATGTACCAAATTATTCGACTGGTACAAGTATATTATTTTTAATGTAATCATTTACATGAACTTTATTATTCTTGTTACATTTACTTTATTATTTTTATAATTATATTTTTGTAAAAATTTCTTATTTTGAAAACCAACCAGTTATTTCAAATTATTTATTTTTTTTACCTGCTGTTCACTGTCTTTAAGCCTTAGAAAGGTGCTGGTCATATTCAATTGAAAAATACGTAGAAGACTCTAAATTACTTATATTTATTATTTTTTAACTTTTTAACCGTATTAGGATCGAAACATAGTCTCGTAAAATACTGTGACGGTTCAATGGTTTTAATTACAAATATTGCACCTGCTAGTATGAAAATTCAACCTAAAGTTGCATACAGTTACATAGTTTCAAAACATTAGTGGATGTCGAGTAACTGGTAAGAAACTCCAAGATCACTTTTTTAATTATTTATAAAATCCGAATGATTCATAGTATTTTCTATTGGCGTCATAATTGAAATATGAGAACTAATTAGTATTTGAGTAAGACATGGTACTGAAATGAAGACTAGAATACCAAACAACGGCCTCAGTAATTATTTTAGTAAAGAACATAATGTATGGAGTTGCCTTTTTGACAATGTTTAAGATGAACGAGGCAGTTCACAGTACACGATAAAATGTCACTCCTGGCATAACAACTTAGATCAACTTAGCTGACGTTTTAGATTCAAAGAGTTAAAGAGTTCAAATACGAGATTAGTAACAAGCCATTGCTTAACAAAGAACAGAGAAGTAAATAAAATATTATACCTAAAATTTAAATTTATCAATCCTTAAACATGTACTAAGTCTTGATCTCGATTTTTCATCAAACGAAAAAGTTAGACAAAATGAACTACTTACATATTTTATAACAATATTACTTATTCATAACGTCTTTCTGGCGAAAAACTTCAGCAACAAGATTTGCATTCTAAGTAAAGAGCAAAACATTTGGGTCCTGTATTTATCAACAAAGTGTAATATTTTAACAACTTAATGAAAGTTCGATGGATATTTCTGCGTATTAAAAGATTTAACTCTTTTTTTTTGACAGGGCTGTTTTAATTTTGTATTCCCACATCAATTGTTCCACGTTAAAATGATAATTTCTATGTTGAATTTTAATAATGTGTCGACATTTACCACTTAATGCTAAATATCCAGGGAAAAAGAAAGTCTAGATAAGTTTTCGCGATTGACAAGTAGTATTCGTTAAAAGCTTTATGATAATTTCCTATTACCGACAATATTTGAGTGCTAACTGAGGTACTAGGTTCGAATTCGAGGTTAGTAAATGTCTGTGTCAATTTTCTTTTGTTTGAAATGGTTTGCTCAGGTCTTCTACCACATGGTAAGATAAAACATATTTTAATGCTGTCAGGTTTTATCATTCTAGCTGACAACATCTTAGCACTTAATGGACTAAAGTTAAGGGTCCGAATAGACACCTAGTTAATATTAATTGGGTAATTCATAATACATGCGTCGGTATTTCCGTCCGAGTACAATGTGGGTGTCTTCAAACGAAGAGTGAATAGGCTGCTCTTAAGTTGATGAGTCTTACCACCTATGACTACATTTCACTTACCATCAGGTGGAATGTAGTCAAGCAACAACTTAGTTCAATGTAAAAAAGAAAAAAGTTTTATTATCTTTACATCTTGGAGATCGGCTATATATATATATATATATATATATATATATATGTCTCCCACGACAGTTCTTTCTGTATATAAATACATATACATGTATACAAACAATCAACGAATAAATTCTCAGAAAAGACAAAAATTATTTCATATTCATGAATTAAAAAAAAAATATAAAATTAATAACAAGGAAGTTAGTGCATTCTACGTAGTGTAGGTATGCCACGTACCGTCGCTAGTAATTCATATTCGTAAGTTTGTTTGTGAACGTGCAGTGCCTTACTAAAATATATATAACATTTAAATACATTTATATATAACATTAACTTGAAAGTTATAATTGTAAATTCGACCAGAAATAAATTAATTCAAACTTTTTTTAATGTTGTTATATTACATTAACTAATCTGGTAGCTTTGAATTTCATTGTATGACTTGTTATTGGACTATAAAAAAGTATACGCGAGATCTTTGAGGTCCTAAAAATAAGGATATATTATTTATTTCTTTCTTTATTATATTTGTTCATTTTATGGCTTCAGCTAATAACATATGCATAGAATAATTTTGAGTTACTCAAAAGCGATTTAAACAACGTATTTAAGTGAAATATAATAATAATATCATTACTAAATCTGATACTTATTTTATAGGTCATTGAACTCATTATAATATATAATTAAACGTATTGAAGAGAACAATTCAAATAACTTCAAACAAAACCGTTTTGGATCTCAAATAACAAGACGTTATAAACGAAACATAGCTTCTAATTAAAGTAAAGTATTTTATAATAAATATTACTTACCTAAGGTAGATTTAAATACATTCATTCATTCATGTTATATAAAAGTCTATCGTTTAAATGTCAAGCTTGTTATAAGGTTTTTACGTACTAAGGTCATGTCTGCAAAGATCTCATGGTGCATTGAAAAATAAAACAAATGAGCAACGAAATGACCTTATATAAGACTTTTGTGATACAAAGGTCGGCTTTATAATATTCGTAATATATTATGAATACTCCTACACGGTCTCATATTATGTAGTCTCAATAGATCTTTTGTGAACAATCTACTGAAGGGACTGGTCCCTTATTAATTAAGGTTATATATATTAAAAAAATTTTCAATGACAAAGTGAAAGTCAAGTATTTTTTTTTAAAATGACTTGCACTTATGTAACGTCAGACTCCAATAAGTACTTCCTTTTATTAGATAAAAAACATTATTAGATTTAAGGATTTAACATTGAATATATTTAATTCATCTCTCGTAAGCTTCAAGGTGTCGATTCTACGATTAAACTGTTTGATATAAATTTTATAAACAAGTTAAAAACGATTTTGAGTTTTTAAGTTAACCTGTGACACTCGACCCTTAAAGATAAAGACGGTCTGTAATGTGTTCTCTGTGAATGTCTGATAGTATGAATAGAGTAGAGTAGAGAGGAAGCATTGTTCTCTATATAGATTAGATTACCTCCGTGGCAGTCACTAATGAAGCTTACTGTAGTTAATGTAGGAAGATCACAAACTGCCATTAACACGGTGAATGTACAATCCGCACATTTGTCCAACGTCACAAAGATGTCGGCTATAAATATAACAACCTTCATGCAAAGTAAAAATATTTAAAAAAAATATACTACAATAACTTACAGACAAGAAGTGAAAAGGTCAAAATCTGATTAGAATATTTTTCTTATAAATTTATTAAAGCATAGATAGACCGAAAATATAAATTCATATAAATCATATTAATTTGACATAATTTAAAGATGTTAATATACAGTATACGGTACATCAGTTACATTTTTAATTTTACTGTAGTTGAAGTTAAAACGGAATATCACGCGATAAATCGTATCGTTTGCTTGTGTTTTGAAGATTCTTAAAGAATGTCATTAAATCGAAGTGTAATTTAGATGTATGTGCCATGTCGTAATTAAATTAGCTTAATTTGATAAATAAAATTTATAACAGCATAAGCTATCGCTGCATCTCAAATGTCGTGACCTCGATTATCTATAAAAATCAATTTAAAATAAGTAGGGAAATGCTTTACGAAACGAAATTTACAGTTTATTTTTGACAACAAAATTACCTTTTCATCACGTCGTATAGCTGAAAAACGTCTTAACGACATTTGTTTTTCAAGTGTATTGGAAGTATACAATTCTGAATAATATTTGTATCAACCAATGAGATGAACTAAGACTTTAAGGTACGTCAATATAAATTGAATTGAAGACAATTTGAAATAAATCTTATAAAATCATCTCATTCTGAAAGGATAATTATAATAAGACATAGCAAAATAGCAAAAAAAGAACTGTGTCACTTAATCCAGATATAGTTTATTATAGTACTAGCTGATTCCCGTGACTTTGCCCGCGAATACTAAAGAATACAGAGCTCATTAGAAACTCCTTTGGTCGAGCGTTTTTAGGTCACATTTATTTTTAAAATTGCTCTCCACAAAGGGTAGAATATAAATAATATAGCTTAGATTGAATGTGAAATCTATTTGTAATTATTGGTTAAGATATTTTTAGACTCGGAAAAGTTACTTTGGAAATTACCTCAAAAAAATAAATTGTAAGGTACAGATATCGATGTCGTCGTTATTTCATACAAAAGCCAAGTTCCGATTCCTGATCTCTACTTTTAAAAAAACACTAACGAGGTAAACATTAAGTCGTTTTTTTGGTAATAGTAATTGCTACATGAAACGGAAAGCTTCAATATTAGTTGTTGAAATATTTTTCTTTATTTCTTTGTCTGTTTGCGAATATCACAATAAAAAATTCTAATAGTTATACCTACTCAAGGAATAACTGAACTACAAAGGTTAGAATTTCATAGATAAACTATGTGATGAAAAAGCTCTTAATGTAAAATTTCATTATAAAGATGCAGTTATATGTAACAGCTATTTAACTATAAAATAGTGAGCCATTATTTAATAGTAATAATAATAGCTACGATAAGATACGATACGATATTATTTATATAAGCTACAAAAACAGCGTCTTTTGTTGAAACGGCGTCATTTATTGAACTCAAGCCATCGGGGAAAAATACTTAGCAATACAGAAATATCATAAACCTGTTTCTTATGTATCAACCTTCATGTAAAAACAAAACTCAGCTCGTAAAAAAATATATTAAAATATTTTACTACACTAACATGTCTATACATAAAAAAATACAATAACATGTCTAAACTGATCAAAATCCGAAGGTAGATTATAAAACTGTAGTAGAGCAAGTTTCATCTTATTGGAACAGTAGTTTCAATATACATTTATTAATAATAACATATATTAATGTCGTAGATAACGTTATACGTAGTTTTTATATTTAAACTTTAGTGAATCATGACTATTATATTTATATTTACCCGGCTGTTTTCACGTAGAAATTAAATCGGAATGTGCCCGACTAGTTTCGAACCCGTTCGGGGTCTTTAATCATGAGCTCTGAGCGTGGTACGCTCTCGATACGGAACTGGTCACTTCTCCAATAAAAGACTGTGGGGTTACACAGAGAATGAGTGAGTGTTTGCTATAAAAATGAAGTGTTATTAGTATATTATTATAGTGTTATTATTTTCCAATGTAAATGATGAGTCTAATTGATGATAGCACTATCGCTCCGCCATCGCCGCCATCGACATATAAACTCATAAGTTATCAGACATTAAAACATGTGTACAATGTCATAACATAAAGGTATTGAACTCTTTCCTTATTTGGCGCTTCGTTGTGATGGTGAGGTTTCTTAGTTTAATCGGAAGGAGTCCAACATAGCGGCCCCCCTTCCTCTAAGTAAAAACGTATATCCATAATAGATGCCATAAAACAGTATTAATATGGTACCTACTTCTCACAGGAAACTTCGTGCAAAACCTCCGACTCCCAGCTCTTTTTTGAGATTTTGAAATGATTCCAGTACTATAACATTAAAGTACTATAACATTAAAGATTCCATAATCTATCAAAACAAAACATATACAAACTAGTAAGTAATTTTAACAATACAAAAGGCTCTCACGGCATTAATAATATTATTTTCAAACAAAATAATTCCATTTTTTTTGCAGAAAAGTTTTAATACACTGCCAAGTAAGCCATCTTAATTAAAGTACTAACTTACTGAATAAAATTCAAATAATAATTAAAAAACATGAATTTAGATCTCAAAAAAAATTAAACAAAAATAGAATTATTATACAATTACCGCCTAAACCTGCTTTAATTTATATTATAGTATATTGGTCATTGGTTTAAATGTATTAAAGGTTCAATTAAATTCTATTATAAATATTATGGCTACTTAATAAAATTTAGAGTTATTCAGAGTTACTTTGACGCATGTGTAGACAATGTATATAATGAAGTGCATTACATATTTACATTTACACATATTAAATTACATTATTGAATTACTATTTATTCCGGAAATAACAACTTTTTTTTATAAAGACATATTTTAGTACAAATTTTTGCTTCTCAAAATACACGTAGAAATAGTTGAGAAATATAATTTTAAGTTCTGATTTCCTTTGACACACATACAAGTCATATTTTTGTGGTCTCTTGACTTTTGAATATTAAATATACATAAAAATATTTTTATTTCTATTTCATACTAGGAGTTTTTTTTCGATTTAGTTAATAAAACGGCTCAAATTAATTGTAATATTTCATTACTTATATAACGAGTAAGTCAATAATCTCTTCTTTGACTTCCTTCATCATTAATTAAATGTTGGAAGGAAATGTTTGAGTTGATAAAATAATACCCACGAATATTAGAATTACTCAAGAAGTATCAAAATATTAATCTTAAAAGCGTTAGAGATTAATTTCCTTTTGTGAACTTATTTTATTAGAGTCTGTCTAAATAGGATTTAAGGAAATATTGCTTTTGAAATTAATTAACATTTACACTTATTATGAATATCATAAAGCTTTTAAAGCGCTTCGTACGCTCTTAGTGTAGTGAAAGGACGAGAGGTATTTTGATAAAGTGTAATTTAATATATAATATGAAGTACTATTAACACACCTCAATGTAACAGTAACAGCTACATTGTACTTTATTCAACTGTTCAGTTGTATCTTTATCTTTTTTTTTGTTATTTTTCCTCTTAAAGTCTTTATGAAAGATGAAACAGAAAAATCAATAAAAATAACTTTAAATTCTCTGTTATAGTTTAGTATACTATATATTTAATTATATGGTGTACTTTAATATCAGTACTTATTAAAATATAACTAAATTAATCTTTTATAAACTCCATGAAGAATGTAAATATGATTTCAACAATTTTAAAATGTTTAAAGCTTTTGTTAAGAATGAAATGTTTCCAAGTAACATTGATTATATCCCTTAATGTCCAACTGTTTAAAAACTAATCTATAGTTTATCTTTATTTAGATACTTTATATTATATCGAATTATACGTGTAAGTATTATTTAAAAACCGCTGGGTTCTAATGAGCCATTGGTTCTGCCACTTACACTGTATATTTTTTTACACCAATTAGATATGATATAAATTATTCAAACTCAAACCTAAGAAATATATCCTCTTGTTATTATTATATTCAACATAGTCAGCATGTATACTTTATATCTAATTCACTCTACCAGTTCTAACAAGTTAGTGGTCTTCGTTAAGTCAAAGTTAGAAGACATGTAATTTACCCTCCATGGCCGATATTACAGAAGTGAAATTGAAATCCCACATTAACGTCAGCCTTATTTAACTTGAGGCTTCCATTAATCTCGGTGTGTTTCAGTCACATACAAATCCTAAAGTAATTTTATATTAATTTACATTCATATAAATACTGTAAATATTCAAAGAAAAATACTGCAAAGTGGCCATTAATTAAACGAAGTACTTTCATGTTTTCAAGAACTCATTTACAAAACTAGTAATGAAACTAGGTCGGACCAACTGAAGTGTTTTCTCTTCACTTCAGAGTAATAAAACCAAACATTTTATAGAATTTAGTGAAACTACGAAACTGTAGTTAATAAGATTTTTACGATCTTAGGTTATTAGTTAAATCTATATCTTTATATAGTATCTTTAGTACTTTATATACTTCAGTTTTATCTTTCTTCCACTAGGCATTTACATGCACTTTTGAATTGTCAATTATAACAATACAAAAAAGTCAGTATAGTATGTCAATATGTCAGTCCGTGAGTGAGCTACCACCATCTTGGAATGATGATCTACGGAAAAGAGTTGGCCAGAAACTAAACTGTTGCTTTTTTAAAACAATTTTACGATATTTGATGTAACATTAGAATATCCCACAAATGAGTCAACAAGCAAAGCTCCAGAACCTAACCTTTTAGTTGATCGAAATACGATCAACTAAAAACTCTTCTACACTATAATTACCTCTTTTTAACAGTAAACTTTTAATTTTTGATTTAAAAGTAAGAAAAGGAAGGTCTAAAATATTTTGTGGAATCTTATTACATATGCGAACATTCAAGCCCCTTTATGGGCTTATTCCTTAACTTTTTAAAGACGATATTTCTGATTTGAAAGTTTATTTTTATTTCTTGTATTAATAGCGTGTCTGTCACTATTTTTCACATATGTATCCAAATTGTGACGTAAAAATAATATGTTATCAAAACTGCTTTGAGAAACGACCGTAAGAATGCCAATTTCATGTAAAACATATCTCAGGAAATCTCTAGCTTTTAAGTTATTAATAGACCGCGCAGCTCATTTTGTAAAATAAATACAGAGTTTATTTCAGCAGTACTGCTCTATAATAAAATACCGTAGGACAAAATACAACAAAAATAACTAAAATAAACTAGTCGAGCTGTATTAACATCCGTTGTTTTACATTTTTAATTGCATAGACGGCAGAGCTCAGTCTTCCTGCAAGTATTGAAAGCTGGGGGTTACACTGGAGCTTTTTATTTAAAGTAAAACCTAGATAAAAATATTGAGTCAGTTAGTTCCAACATTTCATTATTAAGGAGCAGGCTATGATTTTGATGTTTTATTAGGAAGTGTAAGCTCTATGCATTTAGTTTGCTTAGTATTTAATACCAAATTGTTAATTTCGAACCATGTTCATTGGTTCTAATCTAATCTAATCATCATCTAATCTAATCATTAGGTTGTGATATAGCACTGCTTACTTCATCATAATTAGTTCTATTGCACTGGACTTTATAAGTAAGCGAAGTATCATCATCAAATAGTACAATGTGACATAGACTTTTCATGAAAATAGGCAGTTAATTAATATATAGTAAATATAAAATAAAAAGGGGTCAAGAATAGATCCTTGTGGAACACCCATCCTTAGGTAGGCTTAAAATTATATACCATTATAAAATATAAGATTTAGTTCAAATATATATTAAGATAACACGTATTCCTTATTTTCAAAATATTAAATCTCACTCGGTAATACCAAGTTTAGTTATTACTCGTATAAGTTAGTTCTCGTATGCTATTAAGGCATTTTATCACCAGACTCGATTTATATCATAAATACTAACATTGACTATGAAAAATGTTAAATTATGAAATAGTACGTATCTGAACAAAAAATATCTTATAAAGAAGTTTCATGTTACATAACACAACGTTACAATGCTATTAATTCAAAATATACACTCAGCGTTATTAGGTTCTGTACTCTCTTTGTTTTTTCTGTTTACTATTTTAGTTTATTTGCATTAAATTATTTACCTTCTTGTTGTACAATATGGATTCGATAAATAAATAATAATATTGGAATGTCTTTAATAACTGGAATTGACATTAATTTTAAAATCTAACTAGTACTAAATAATTGTTCTTTTTTCAGAGATTCATAAATTAAAAATGGTTTATAACTGGATAAATATTTTTTAGGTATTTATTTATTTGCGTATGATATGCTCGCATTAAAAAGCTGAAGGTATATTGAGTTTAAAAGTTTATTTTTTGGATATAAATTTGATTCCATCAAGATTTGTCTTGCGAGCTATTGACCAAAATTTCAATTGCTTAAAAAAGAATAAATAACATTCGAGTTTTATCTGAACTATTCAAAATATGTTTTAATATTACCTCATAAACTTACTAAACAACGGCAGTGTCTGCTGTCAGTGTCTGTTCTGAATTTCTTTCATAATTAAAGACTGTTTTCTTATCAAAACATAGTCCTTTGAGAATGAGATTAAAATTATTCTCCTTGGAATAGTAAATAAATAAACGTGACTTTAAGCTTATTATTCTCTTACCGTTGTACATTTTCAAATTCTAGCACTAATTGCATCAAAATTTATTCAAGCATTTCACTCTAAGGCTATGCAACTCGAGAACAATTCAATTGTACGAGCATGAGGAATGTTATAACGTATTGTCTTCTTACGTGTTCCTTTGTATAACTTCATTTTAGTCCGACTAGTTATATATTATTATATTATAAATGTATTACAGCATGCAAGAGTAAATCAAACCTACTTTGCAAAGTTTATTTAGTTGTGAATTTTTAAAATGCAATATAAACGCTAACAGTTCGTTTCATAGTTCACATTTTCCGAATAGAGATATGTGCTTTAAGATTCAAGATAGCTTCAATATTTTCTGTAAATGGTATTCTAATACGTTTTTAAAAGCCTCAATGACTATTTTACATTAAAATGTAGCGTAGGGGCGATGTTTAGTAATAATAGAATAAAATTATTAAAAATTAATTGATTAATTAATTATTATTATTGTAACGTTGTTTTATATGACTTGAAAGTTTTTAAACTTCGTCATTATTGTTTAAAAAACTATTTTAATCATAGTTCAGGATATTATTGGAATAAAATGCTATAGTTTTTTAAGAATTAATGTCAGGATTACCGATTGCTTATAATACAACTAAATAACAACGGATTTTCATCAAATTAACAGTTATACATCAGCTACCAGTGATAATAGTTTTAATATCAAGATTGTCTGATGCAATCCACACTATATAGTGTTACTCTCATACTATGTTCAAAAATACTTTATCAGAAATAGACTTAACGAATGGAAATTATTTTAAAAGGTCTGGTTATTTTTTTATTTTATAAAATTTTCTTCGAACATCTCATATTCATACACTGTTCACTCACTAAATTACGGTTCACGAGTTTTGGTGAAATATTATTCAATTTAATCATTTAATGGATTGAAAAAGTTGTTTTAGGAGAAATTTTATTCCGGTCGAATTGCTCCCCCTCTAAATATTCACCTTCTTACTTTGTTATTAGGAGAAATGTTTCAAAAAAATTAAATAAATTTACAATTTGTCCGTCCCTTAAACCTTTTAAAGACGTATATTAGTGTTATGACCTTTAGGTATAAGGTTATTTAAAGTTCAAATCATAAGATGTAAAATGAAAACAATAACTGTAGCTAAGTCTAGACCAAGCCCTTTATTTGACACATTGATTTATGGTATGTAAATGGTAACTTTCAAGATAACTTAATTGTAACAATTTATTTACATCTTGAATATTTGAATAGTATAAGAGAAATCATAAAAGTTTATTTTATTTTTTGTTTAGACATACATACAACACTTGTATAATATTATTGTTATGACATTACAACTAATAATAAATATAAAAATAAAGAATACGTTATTATTTTTATCAGAATAAAAAAATAAGATCTTTAATATCTTCTTATAGTTTTAAGAAAACAATTTTACTTAATTATTCTTGCAGCAATCAAAGAACAAAGCTTTATATTCTTTGAATACAATTTTCAACGCAGACTCAATGGACTCCAAAGCCCTAAAAAAATTAACGCTTATTTAAAAGTTAATTATCTTTTTATCAAAGTATAACTTTGAATGGGATTGAAACTGGTCGGGCAAATTGACGTGAGTGCAGCCGGGTAAATGTATTCAGAAATTTTAGTTTATATAACCAAATATTGTCTTTCTCAATTTTTTTTTTCGAATTAGAAAATACAAATAATTGTATCATTATTTTCGAGTTTTATCTTTGTTTTGGTTTGAATAAAAAAATAAATAGAATATTTAAATAAATTGAAATAAAAAAAATAAAAACTAACTAAATTAAACTTGAAGTAAATAAAGGTAAATTTGAATTGCTCTGATTCAATTTCGATCCTAAGACTGTATTGTATTGGCAAATAAAAAAATACTAACTGAATAAATATTTATATTATGTAATATCACTCGTACCTTATGTGTATATTCATCGCGGCCACGGTTTATTGTATAAAACATATATTCATGCAGTTCTTGAAAATAAATCTTTGTTTTATGTAATAAGAAAAATTAAAATGTTTAAAAATAATGTTAATTAAATTCCAAGAGTTTAGTTTCAATTTGTTTTGCAGTCTTTTGCGGCGAAAAACAGTACAGTGAAATAACTCGCTGGAGCTTAAAATTTTTTAATTATTTATATCTTTCAACATCGATTCATCAGATACATTATTTTTATATAAATCAAATTGAATTAAAAATTACACTCATTCTACGTACTATCATGTTAACATTGAATTATAATAAGCAATATTTTATGTCACATTAATTAAATAATGCAAGAATTATTATAAATACATTATAATCAATCTAAAGAAAATCAGACAGTGCTTATAATATAATTTATACAAAAGAGTATAAGACGGACTCAGACAGAGCCATAGCACTAAATCAAGTGTAACCGCGCCGTCGTTGTGGAAGCCTTACAGGGTGTTACTAAATATTCCAAATTGAAAATCTAAATAATTCATGTTGAGATTTCTAAGAACAGTCGAGGAGAAAGTGAATTCGTTCCAAGCTTGTAAAATAGTATTCTATTAATTAATTAAACGGTCTTTGATACCTTTACTTTAAATATTGATGTATATGATTTATATACTCAATTAACATTATTTTTTATAAATTTTATATTTAAAATTAAAAAGTAAATTATAAAGACTAATCATCAAATATTTTACGCTATTTTTCTTAAAGTAATTCGGACTCGTCTTTAGAATAAAACAACAACTCTAAATCGTCTGCTTACACTTCCTCGGTAAAAAATAATCGGCAGCCATTTTTATCAGTCTGACACATTCTGACACATTCGTATGTGGGCTGAACGTTGCTTTTTCAAGAAGTTCAGTGCTTTTTTTGAATCCTAAAAGCGCCCAACGAGCCTAAAAACGGCTACGTTTAAATATATATATATCAGATATAAAAAATGTATACCTTAAGCTATCTAAAGGATTTTGCAAAATTCAACAGAAGTATTAGACATATTAGCCAAAACATATTGAAATAAAGAAAAATAAACAAAGTTTAAGAAGAATTCGTGACTACTGTGCTCAAATTTAGATTTACCCTAATTATTGCTAATATTTAAAATTAAAAACTTAATACGAACTACGAATGAAATAATGGTTGATTTATTTTAATATACTCGTATATATAAATGTTTTGCATAAAACAAAGTCACAATAATATTAAATAAATTTTAGTTAAATAAAATAACAATAAATATAGACCCGCTTAGGATTTTTAAACTTGGTCTCTAAAGTGTAATAACCTTTTTAAAGGAATGTGCTTCACGCCGGTGCTAGGTCGCAATCCAGTAGATTGAAATGTATATTACTTTAGTTCCCACAGTTCAGCTGTGTTAGCATTCCACGCTGAAACATTCCAAGAACTTTTTGCGTTTTCTTAAATGTGAATACATTTTATGATACGAGTTCCAAAACGTTAGAATACCTTCATAAAATAAAATTAAAAAAAAAACGTACTAAATTACTATTTATTTTTTTATACAAGACTAATAAAATACTAACTAACAAAGCAATAAACTTTCCCCAACCAAAATGATTCTTATAGTTAAATTCAGTCTCTTGAGAAATATTGAAAATTACAGAGTGAAAGTTAAGTCATCTGTTAAAAGCAATTGTATGTCAAAGTTAGTCGGGTCGTTAGGCATCCAGTAACAGAAATGAAAACTAAAAACTATGTATAAAAAATATTATATTTACCTGCTACATAAAGTTTTAAATAATGCATTTATCTATTGACCCATAGGCTTACTAGCAATTATTGTTGTATTACATATAATAAATTGAATGACATCAAAACTGATGTCATTCAATTTATTTAAGATTTTGTTCTCAAAATAAATATACAAACGGGAACTCAATTATAGTAGATATAATTATAAAGGACTTTTAAGAGCATTCTTCGTATAAAAAGAGTAATATTCACGGATTCAAAACAGTAAACATTTTTGGTCATTGTATTTAAGAAAAAGATAATTATTTTGTTAATATATTTCACTTTTTTGTGACGTGGCTTTGATTTTGATTCTTGATTTCGACAACCGACAACGAACTGCTCTACTTAAAGGTTATTTTTGACAGCAAAATTGCCTATTAACATGTCGTAACCGAAAGCTTAGCTAGCTAGCTAGCTTTTGTAATTTGATTTGGCAGTAAAAGTATCTGGGCTACATTCATAACAATAACCCTAGTAAATTACTTATTACATATATTTTAAAGGAGAAATAAAAGAAAAATAATTTGAATGCATTATCTAAAAATAGTTTTTATTAAGTGACATATTCTAAAATTTGTAGACAATTGTACATATTAATGTATTTAGTTTCTTCTTTAGACGCTACGATACTACGCGGGCCACGATACTAGGAAACTTATAAGTAATATTACATGTTTAAGAATCCGTTGAAATAAAAAAGATGTCAAACAATAAACGTTTTTAATCTGAGCCATATTTGTATACATACAGGGATACTACAATATTTATTAGTTGAAATCGTGAGTAGAGAATATAACACGTTTCAATTATTTCTAGCAGAGAGTTAAAATATAAAAAAAATCTTAAACATAAATATATAATCGATATTTACATAATAAACCACCATATAATAAAACATTAAAATATATAAGAAACTCTTCAAACCAAAATAAACCAATTCTATTTACATTCATAACAAATTGTTTCAGTGGATTTGAGAATTAAAAAACATTTACATAAACTAAGACTCCATTTAATCTATTTGTTCTTGCTGTATCTACTTTCTTATTTTACGAATTACCATTTTAATAGAAAATATGATTATATACACCTCTTTCTTTTGACAGCTGTTTTAATCTCGTTTCTCCTTATCCGACATCAAATGCTCGGCGTTCAAATAAATATTAATTGTGTGCTGATATTCACCACTATAGATAAAAATCTAAAAATACTTTACTGAAATATTTCAACTGTAACCAAGAATTCTAGTCTCAAGTATCTCAATTCCAGATTCAAAAATGTCTGTGTTTTTCCTTACGTCAAAATGTCTTGGTCCCTTTTTCTTCACGTTAAAAGAAGAAGAAGATATATCAATTCAGTACATTTTTCCCAGGTGAAAACTTAAAAACCGAATATATGTAATATGTAATTAGCCGTACGCTAATGTAGAAGTCCTGTAGCTAAAATAATAACTAACTAAGTTCTTGTTGTAACTGTCGCAGCTACCTATATATTACACTAAGAAACTTATTCAAACGTTATTTACAATAGGAAGAGAGGAAAGGAAAACTTTTATCCTGTGAAATTTGAGCAATGATTAAATTAAAAGTCTGGTTTAAGGAATGAAAATAAAGTTAGTTTTAAGTGTACAGTTATCACCTAGTATCAGGGCGGATCAGAATTGTTTTATTTTATTTTTAATCCTCCGAATCGGATAAATACTTTTGTACCAACAGTTATTTCGTCACGAATACTTAAATGATGCACAAATCCACTTTTAAAATAACAGAACTTATTCCACGTTTATTTAATATATAGTAATAAATTTTAGAACCCAGTTCACTCCAGTTACTATCAAGGCGAGCGTTACAAACACGTAGGTTTGCAAACAATTTTTATTCGTAAGTTTGGTTTTAAACGTGCAATGCATAACTGAAATATTTATAAAACTTAAATAATTGTAAAAGAAAAAACTGAAAGTGATTGTTCTTATTATTTACAGCTTGGTATTTTCAGACTCGATTTAAGATCCTATTTCCTATGTTAGACTAATTATCAAGTGTATAGAGAATTTAAATACAAACAAAATTACAGATGAAACTGCAGTTCAAATGTATTGTATGCTTAAAAATATTATCTTCTACATTTTCATATCTCTCATTAGGTACGTATACATTCCAAAATCCTAATATTAACTTTAATTGATTTTTAAGAAATGAGAACAGATATTTGAATTAATGCACGCGAATCCAACCTTTAATCTGTAACAATAAGGTAAGAAGTACCTTGAACAATTGTGTTTTAGTTTTATTATTATGGTTTACTGTACTAGACATTTAGTACAAACTTAAATACCATGAATAAGTAACACTAAAGAATTGTGTTGATTTCTAGTCTTTGTGTTGATATTCAATCTGTACAAGTATTGTAACCCTTAACTATATTTAATACTATATATTTAATATAAGAAACAATATACTCTCAAACTACAAAGTATATGAAGAGAGAGCTTTGAACTCAAAATCAACGTTTTAACTATGGCGTCACAGTCAGTATTTATATAATTATAATTAGTGCCGCAGTAAACACCAACGATTCACTTAACGATTCCAATATTCAATTTCCTTGTTGTACGATTTTCTGGTGAATATACGTTTGAAGATTAACAATAATTGCTCTGAGTCATTTATAAAAAATACATATCGTCTATAATGTTGTAAATTATTTTTTTAAGGTTTAATAATAAAGATACCAAGGAATAGAAATACGAATTTGTCATTTTAAAACCTTTATATTTATTATGTTATTTAATTGCATTAGTTTTTAAATGCCGTATTTTAGTACTCTTTGGTAAAAATAATGTAAATTTTGCATTACAGTGGAGCGCTGAGCGGGTGACCCAAAAAATATAATTGTATGCAAATATGAATGAACCTAGCACGTCTCGTACGTAGCACGTAGTACGTAGCACGTAGCGCGTAGTACGTAGCATGTAGCACGTATAGAACATTTTTTTATTATAATTGCTTATAATTTTGGATAAAATTAAATAGATTTTTTATTGTGTTTGGTCTTTGCGATATTTAGATATTTATGTTATTTATAAGTAAACTGTTTCCAGTCTATTCAGCTAAGGTCTTACGATAAAGTGTTATTCTATATTTTTGAGAAACATTTCTTTAAATGAATAATTTTTATAAGATATTATTACATCAAGAACTTTTATGGTTATAAATTTATTCTCAGAGTTACTAAATAAATACACAATGTGACGTATGTTCCCTAACCTTCATTTCGGACGAGCACAAGGTCAATAACATGTACCTTTTAGCTCGTAAATAGATCTCTGTTTATGTAAATGAAAAGTCTCAGGTAGGTTTCCCAATATAAAATTATATAAATTAATCATAACTACTTTTAGATTACACAAATTATTGTTCCATGTAGGAATCGGCCATTCTAAGCTGAACTTAAATCTCTTTTTTAATTGATTGATTTCCTGATATTTTTCAAAGTATATTTTGTCTCTTTAAACATTGAATAAACTACATCGTATTAAGCTCACTAAGGTTATATGTATAGTGGTTATGAAATCGTATAAGAATTTCTGTCACAACCATACTTTAAGGCAAAGTGACAATTGTGTTTATAGAAATAGTGAAAAGGATCTTTCAATACCAAATTGTTACTTTATTTTATTTAAAAAATAAAAAAAATTGCGATACATTTATTTATAGGAATTTGAGAAGTAATTAAAAATAGAAGTTAAAAATATGACGCGTTTGTTTTTTAATATGCATTGAAAATTAAATATATTTTAAAATTTGAAATATATTGTTTTAACACTTAAAATAAGGGAATCTATTCGAAGAACGATGACAGTGAAGTTACAGCTAGTAATATAATATATTATGTAAAACTTCATTTACCGTTTAAAGCATCAAAATAATATTTATCTTAAAATATACATTTTTTGATGGACTATCTCTCTTAAATCGATTACTGACATTGAATAGCATTTTTCTTATTTATTTTATGTTTTTTTTTTTATATTACATATCATTTTTCTATTTTATTTTCATACAAACAAACTTTTCTTTTATAATATACTGCAATATCCAAATATTTGAATTCAAAATATTTTGCAATGCCATTGAAAAGGCATGTCTGCATTCATTTATTCGGTATTCAAATAAATGAAGGTATTCAAAGCATCTGGTGAAGCCGGAAATGAAGAACCGGACCCGGCTACTTCCGTCCGCTTTATCGGATTTACATTGCGAGTAAATTGTACGTATAATATAGTGTCAACAGAACAAGTATTTATCAAACAAATATTTACTTATATTTTGTGCGTGGGAATTGTCTTTATTACTTGAGCCCTTACGACCGCGTCGGCAATAAGTCGTTACGCTTACAAATACAAGAATAATTTTCATTATTTTCATTAACCTCAAAGTTCAACTCCTTAAAAGCTTCTACACTATTTTCCCAACAAACACATAACCGTATTGTGCTTACAAAAAGATAATTTATTTATTAATATATTTAACTCTTTTCCACTTTTAATCATCACCAGTAATCACTTGTGTACGTCAAATAGAGATGTCAGGAGCCTATTTTGATGTCATACTTATGGAATGGAATCGAATTTACAATATCCAATTAATGTTGTGTTTGAACGCGTCAATCCAATAACAACGCGGACTAAATTGCATTTCCCTATTGCGCTTCGGACTTACGTTGCTTTATTTGTATATTTTATTCGGGTTAATAAGTTAAGGGTAGTAGTTAAGGGTTTTAAACTTAAGATCTCCAAGAATTAATCAATTTTCTAGTTATTTTTATGTAAATTTGATATTTTCTCATAATTTTTTACCAAATTTCATTTATTTGGAATTTAAAAAGTCTATATAGATTGTATGCGATCAAAATAAAATTTAATAGATAACAAATTTGTTTAAGCCCCAGCCTAAACAAACATAGTATATGAAAATGTAAACTAATATTTAAACAATAATCTGGTATTGTATAAAAGAGAGACTTCAGTCATCTGTAAATTATAAAGTTAACTTAAAATTGTTATGATATTGGTTTAATTTAACACAACCAATAAAAACAATAGTAACATACTAAATTTTCCGAAAATTAAAACACTTTTTATTATTTTTATTAAAACACTAATATTTCTACCATCATGTATAAGTAATGGCACTGAATTAAAACAGTAACAATTGTAACAGCTGCATTTAGCACTCGTAAAGATTGTAATGACTGAAGGAACATCAGGAATATAAAATAACATTGAAATATTAATTCGCATTTAATTTGTTTGTATTTTATAATTACCAGATGAATAAGTGGCAAAAATACACTAACATCTTTGTCGGATAAAAATAATCCTGAATGCGATTTATTCTTATACTTTACTTATTTCAGTTACAAACTATTCTGTTTCGTAATATTTATTGTGCACTCTTTTATTTATAATTGAACTGGAGATCAAAACTAAAAACGTGTATTACTCTGAAAAAATACTTTTTATAACTTCCTTAGAGTTTAAAAAATATAATAAGTTAGACGAGGGAGGTCTGTACACGCAGATAACAATATTCCCTTCTATTTCAGTACCTGCTACTTCACATGAACTATCAACAGTACAGGCTGTATATATATATATATATATATATATATATATATATATATTTTCTCTCTTTTTATTTAAAACTACTCTTACAAAAATCATTGTATCTCCTCTTTCAGTGGCTCAGTTTTATACACTACCGTAAAACTAAACTAAATAATATTCAATAAAACATTAAATATCCATATGGTTAGACGAACACCATATAGATATTTTATATCTTAATTAAAAACAGTTCAATTAACGACAGTTATTTTGAATATGGAAAAGCACGTATCGTATATTATTACATTATTTATTTAAGGAGGGAATCAGTTCTAATATATCAGTATTTTGTTATTTCGAGGCTATTAAATATTATACTAACAAATAATGAGTCTGGATCTTTGAGTCCAGAACCAAAACCAAGTGAATGAAGTGATATTTTTTTTGATTATATTACGTTTTAGTTTTCTTTTTGTACTATTAAATGGAATGAGGCCATGTTTTTGACATATACCAGGCCTGTGTAATGGATTGTACTCAGGCCTTCTCAGTACTATTGTGTTCTGTTGAATTTTTAAACATTTATGTACTATTATTATCTTATATAAATAAAAATACTCCCCGAGATAAAAGAAAATATTTATTAAAATCTTAAGATAAATTTATCTCAATTACTTTATTATACATATACATTTATTATACACCATATGTTGATTTTAGGGTTAAATTAATATACATTTCTCTGTGCCCTAATATAATGTTGGTGTCAGTGACCTCATATTTACCGTCAATCACGACTACAAGTCGCTTCACGGGCACAGGCTCTTCGCCATTACATCCTTATTCAGCAGAATAATCTGAAAATTGTCTTTGTATTAAAGTTGAATTGTTTTCAATTCTCATTAAGGTACCTCTCATAACCGTCCCTAAAAATCATTTAAATTATGTTTGATATCATAATAATATTCGCCAGATTGTGGATTTCAATTGAAATATTATTAATTCAAATTTATTTTAGCATAATATTGCGTTAAATGTTCCATAATTAAAATTTGTTTAAGAGGAACGTATCTAACGAACGAATAATAAATTATTTAAATTGATTCCATTACAGTATTTCGAAAAGCCTTTTTCAGTTAAAGTGTAGTAATATTTTTGTTATATGTTGAAATCTATTTATATCCACAGGAAATATGAGAAACATAACCGAAGCCCTCGCCATGGCCATTACTGCTTACATCTGCCTGCTGGGGATCTCGCCAAGGAATATAACGAGGACGCATCGTACGATACTGTATCTCATTAATTGATTTATTCTTTATAGTCTAAAAAGCATTTTCTACCAGTCTACCTCCTTGATTTACTCAACAAAAAGAAATAATTCGTGCAAATTTGAAGTCTCTTGGTCTTGTTGTTCCAGAGATATCGTGACGAGTATCGCACATGGAAATCTCCTATATATGTAAATATGTATAAAGTTAAGTTTTTATAATTTAATTATGACATTTTCGTTATACTGTTCTTTTGTCTTTAATATAGAGTACTATTCCATACAATGACTCTACCACGTATTACTCTGAAATCTCTTAAAATATATCTGAAAAGCTCAGCTGAAATGAATAGCGAGTTTTATAGAATTTTTTACTTTAATATTAATGGAGTTTAAGAACAATGAGAACGTTTGCGCAGTTGAGGTTTGTACGAGCTGTAACATTTTATATGATTGCGGTAACAATGTATTAAAAGCGTGAATAGAATAAAATCTGATTGTGCTCCTGAAATATATATATATATAAGATATAATATAACATACATTCGATCTGGGTCCATTATATAGAAAGTAAGTAAAATACTCCGAACTTCTTTATAATTATTATAAGTAATTAAATGTTATTGATTAAGGTCTTAATTATAATGTATATTGTTAAAAAAAACTAAATTGAGAAGAGATATTTAATGTAAGCTGTGTAAATAAATTAGTTTATTATTTTTATTTAATTATTTCACAGTGTTTTACTTTTAAATAAAGTTAATATTCCATTCGTCTTTTAATTAATTCTTGGGTTAAAAATACATACTATTTATGAGAATGGAAATTAGTCAGTCGTTTTGTTTGTAACGTTGTATCAGTCTTATTACTCAACCGATCATCATGATTTTTTTAACACACGTAGTTAAGAGTTCAGAAAAGTATGCTGGGACCTTTGATCGCAAAAAATAATCCTGAGATATAGAAAAATACTTTTAGATGACCGTACCTCGTAAAAGTATAATAACAAACATACTGTTTTTTTTACCTTTAGAAACTGAAGACCTGATTTCATTTTGACCTGATTTGATTTTGCTACCTATAAATATAACAGTATAAGTATGCAACTCTATTTCCTTATAACTACCATGTCTATTGTCTAATATACATTTGATATATCAGGCACTAAGTGTGTACGACACAACACTAGCCAGGACGATGTAGCACGCGGTCAGGTTAAACAAGATGGCTTGGAAATTCTGACGAAATTATTACATTACTATAAGAGTCCACAGTCTTAGCTAAATCAATTATTTATGAATTTTTAAACCAACATTTATATATGTAAAACTATGTATATAAAAATAAAATTATAAAACTTAGAACTATTTTATTATGAAATAGAAATTCTACTACTGCGTAAACAAAATGTATAATTTGTAACACTGGTATTAAAAAAATATATTGTCAAACTGAATTTACGGTCTATAGGAAAAAAATAATGGATGTCATTTTTACAATAAACAAAGACGTAATCTGCACTAAATTACTTTATTGTTTAGGTTTTAAGCTTTATCAACAAATAAACATATTATTAAGACAATATTACGTTACAATGGATAAATTAATGCTTAATTAATGCATTAGTTTATTTCAAGTTTATTTTTTGAATCACAACATAAGTCGATGTATTATGTTTTAAATTAAACAACCACTTCAAGTCTGTTCCAACACTAACGTGATGAGATATTCTGAAAGTCAGAAATCCTGTTATTACACATCTGTGGAAGCTTTATTATATTTTTAGCAATATAAACCACGCTCATTAAAATGAAAGTCTGAAAGTGTTGTATAATTAAAAAAAAAATACAGTTTTCGCATTCTGTAACTAAAACGAAAATATCATTAAACGAACCGTAGAAAATAACGATATATGTCAATAATTCTAAATAAAAATATAAAAAATATATAATAAAAGTAATCGAATTTGTTTACAATATCAGCTTTTTTACAGTTTATTCATAATAAATAAAACTTTGTTTAATTTTACCAATTAAAACGAAATTCGTGTAAAAGTAAAAGTAGCTCTTCTTTTTTTTCTGGAATATTTATATTGTTCATGGAAATACATTAAAGATGATGTTAAAAAATAATAACATTAATAAAAATACTAATAATATAATTTGACTAATTTTCCATGCTCTGTGTAAAATATATTCTCGAACTAAGGTTTTATAACAAAGCTACCAACTTGACCTCAATAACTCTATCAACGCTGTTAATAACAAGTGTATGTAAAAAGAGCTCTATACTTTATATACACCAATGTACGCGTGAGAACCGATTCGACTGCTGCATTTGAAAAACCGTTCAAAATATGAATCCGACCTCGCAGTTACACGCTGGAATGATTCCAAATTTGTTTAATGGACTGGATAAAAATGTATATTTTACCCAACAATCCCGTTTGAAATATACGGTTTATTTTATATACGTGATTGTTGTTATTTTATATAAATAAGTAATAATAGCATTGTGACGTTTGAGTTCACTGATTTTTTGAAAACATTCTTTTTTTTATTGAATTATTATTTTCATAATTGTCGCCTCAATGACACATCCTCCTCCACATCCTGCTATATTGTAGACGCTAGTGTTGTGCTCGTTCGGTAACAAACAAACAACCGTCATATTATTTGAGATAAGTAAATAATTATATGATAAATGCCAAAAAGATTTTCATCTTAAATTGTAATATTTTACCTGTTTCATTTAAGGGCTACCAATTTGTTTTAAAAAAAGCAAAAACACCATTTCCATGTAGTGAGTTAAAAATATAAATCTCTTCTTCTATGTATTCTTTTATAAAAGCTATATTCTTGACTCGTAATGAATTGGGCAATTATTCTAACAGCTAAACTTACTTTCATCTTCATTGCAGTTAATTTATTAACGTCACAGACTAGTAGACAATTAACAAAAAACTTTATAAAAGTATTGACGTCTTATTGTTCTTGTAAGATAATTTTAAGAAACTACCACACAATGACAGAGAAACTAGCTTTTAGAACTTTCACAACAACTTTTACGTGACTGATAATAAAAAAATAACTGGTAGAAGAATTATAATTAAAGATACATCAAATTTAATCAGAAATGACATGATTTAATTCAAATATTCGAATATATTTGTTTATAATAAAAACGATTGATAATTTAGTCATATCGCATTAAACGTACTGATAAATTTCACGTTAATAAGATGGCGGCTCGTAGTGTCAATATGGCTTCATGTTCGTTCTGGTTACGGAGTCAATATATGAGAGAGATAGTAAGAGGTACGTGCCGTTATATAAACATAAGACAGTCACACATAGCGCTGGTGGAACTGATGTTTGTTTGTACAAGTAAAGGGACTCATTAAACTTGAAAGTATCGTAAAAATAACTAATAGATATCGTGTTTAGAAAACGAATAACAATATTGAGCTCGACAATATATTGTCCCATAGTAATAACAGGTTTATTGGTTATTGGTAACAATTAATAACAGCCACTGTTATAAATTATAATTCAGCAAGGGCGCTACAATTAAAAAATATGAAGCTTCGCAGTTAACAGCGAAAATAAGAAAAGAGTTAAATAGCGCTATATAATGAAATTTTAAACATGTTTTTAATTTGTCTTTACTTCTGAGTGATTTTTATATTTATATTTACGTTAGTTTTAATAAATTTATAATAAAAATATAATATTCTGCTGTTATGATATATTCTCTACAATAGTATTTTCATTTACCTTCAGATTTTGACTTGTCTATTTCAGATGTCTGTACGCTATTGTAGTGAAATATTTTAACATATTTTTTTTATTTGTATAAGCTGAGTTTTTCTATTTAGATGAAGCCAATACTTGAATAGAAGCCAGGGGTCGTGAACCGTTAAAAGTTCTTGGAAAATCGAAAACAAAACTGTAATATCACGACAGCTGTGGAATAACAGGATTTTCCAATCAGTGATTTTCTCGTAACAATACTTTTATTGAGTATTTTTTTGTAAAAAATACTCAAAAAAAAAACTCTTTGGTATTTGATGTTGCTTTCATTTAATACAATTATTTTTAAAACAACAGACAGACAAAGACAAGTGAAGGTGGTTAGTAGAGGAAGGGGAAGAATTGAACTTTAGTGTTTTACTCGTATTAGATTTAATTAAAAGAGACATATTTATTAATTTTATATAAAAACGTCACCATGTTAGTGTATTTATATAAACGTGTTATAAAAAGAGACACTGCTATTTTGTCAACAAACAATATGTCCGTGTAGGGTGACCACGTTGTGTCATTAGTGTTCAATCAGGACACTATATTGAACATTTCAAAAATATTAGTAATTAATAACAAAGGTACTGTGATATTACTTGATGACACAAGGTTCATATTTAATATTGTTGTTTAGAGGAGTAATCAAAATGTAATATTTATACAATTCTTTATCTCTAATATGTCTTCATAATAGAAAATATATAGTTTTGGACAAATTAAGACAATTTCAGCAATATTTATAAGTAAGAGTATAAAGTAATAACGACATGTTGTTTTTATCTAATAAGTACACTTTAATAACCGTGAAGAGACGTCTCGGTAGAACGTAGCAGCACGATCTACTTTCTCTGAGACTATTTCGTGTCCTTACACCGACGTGCACTATATTTGACTGAGCTAGCGATGCGAGCAAATACAATTACTTCAAAACTTGGCAGAAAAGTTTTTGAAATTTGTATATGAGTATTTTTTTCTCAAATTCCAAAAAAACCAATTTCAATGGTTTCATCGAAATCAATATAAATCGGTAATCTATATCGCCGGCGCTGTCATTGTAACAAAATGAACACGGACCAACCACACAACTCGCGAACCTCTGGAAAACGGTCCCATCGCTCTACCAATTGAGCTACCGTATCGCAGCCAGACTCAGTAAATTAAGCATTCCATACATATTCGTCACTATCGGGACGGTGGTGACCTCTATAAGGCTTCTTTCGAAAATGAATGTTTCTAACATTGCAGTATAGATGAAGTTGAAAAGATGACACAAACGATATTAATGTTTGAAAATATTTATTAACATGTATGACCATGTGACCCTCATTTTAATTTTAACAAATATAGAATAAAAATTAAGCGATACTGGCAGGGATTCAAACCCGCGACCTCTAAGACACATATCAACATATTAAAAAAATATTTATACATTTTTTAAATATTAATCGTCTTAAAACTTCTTGTTTAAAAATGCTTTGAGAGCAGCGCTGTTTATTTTCGTTCTGTCTGCACACCCGTCCTAGCCCACTATCTGATGTACACTACTAGTTATAATAAGTTTTTACAATTCATATATTTATCTGTGTATTAATTTTAAATTGCTTTACAAGTCCAAAAACTTCTATTATAATAACAGTAACACGAAGTATACATTAATAAACTATCTGATTATAAAGTAATTCCACGGACAGCTCAGGAACCCTGTGAGCTTTATTAAATAAGAGTTATTAGATTATTCCTATTAGTAAAAGTTCTAACTCCTAATATACTCGTAATTCAAGGTTGCGTCAAATATAATTATGACAAACATGTGCGATCTAATAAATATTGATTTATTTGTATATACTATAAAAAAGTAAACAATAAAAATTGTTATAATAAAGTCAAAATAGATTACTTTTTTTATAAACAGACAAAAAGAGGTTAATATGGGTTATTATGGGTTCCCTAATTAATATGGAAGTAATAAAACGCTTTAGCTCCATAAAATTCTTTCAAAGTTCTTTATGTTTAAACTCGTAACACGCTAAATGTTGAAGTAAATTATTATTTTCGTAGATATATAAAAGTAATTCCAATACTATAAAGACATTCTGGCCGTGACACATTCTTGTATTCCAAAGTAATTTCAAATTTATGGAAAATGGTATTACCGTTAATGTTATTAATAATAATTATTTATAATAATGAAGCTTACTAACGGTATTGTTAAGCTCTTCAGCAATATCATATTCCAGCGGAAGACACCCCCCTCCCTCCCCCCCCCCCCCCACCCTCCAGAGAAGCTTAAATAACGATTTTGAAAATACCACCATACAATTAATAACCAGAACCAAAATATCGGTATATTAAAGTTATTTACCCAACTTAAATTTACCTATTTTATGATTCCGTCAATAACAAAATGTGTTTGTTAAAAATCTTGAACACATAATAGTAAAAATAAAAGTGGTAGTAAATAAAAATGGACAAATAAAGTCAAGTTTTTGAGAGAGTTAGAAGACTCAAATTTTATACAGCTTTAGTAGACGCTATGACAGCTTAGTTAAGTCAAGGAAAGAAGATAACCAACTTAAACTACTTACAGTGTTAGGAAAACAACGCGGAATTAAACTTTCTAGAATGACCTTCCTAAACTGCACCTGAAGAGAATGCTCGGATCACTTTTATTAGTCTCGAATCTTCATCTGTATCTCAGATTTTTTATGGTTCTTTCACTTTTCATGACAATTACTAGCTTACATAAATGAGACACTTAAAACAGTAGATTCAGAAAGTTATTAACATTGTTAAAAGTTAACGATTGTAGTGAATTGGTTTGGGCTATTTACTATTGCGTGTTTATTAAATACAAGCAAATAAACGTACGACTCATCGTTCCAATGTAGTTCTATATAATCTTCACGAGTGCTTCATCACAAGTTTTTCCATTGTTTATGTTCTAATTTAGCACAATCACTTATACATGATGGAACATGAGTTTGAAATTCTCAAAATAAAAGATAGCGCTAAAAGTAAGATAAATATTTAAGAGACATTCAAAAAACATAAGGCTATATTTATTCATATATATATAAACTATTTGAAAGGTATTCTCCCGTACTTCATTATGACATAGACATTCTCCTACAGTATTATACGTGTTAATTACATTCTGTAAGATACTTTAAACCACAAACAAAATATATGACTCATTGTATGATATTTACACTACTCACACAAGTCTGACTCCTGACTTCGTCTGGTGATGGACAACAAGCAGACGTTCTCTCTGATGGTGAGTGGTACCACCATCTATGACAACCTACAAACCAAGCAAAGTGTCAACTTTACACAGCGAAAAAAATTTAGGGGAAAGAGAATTTCGTTGTCATTTAAAAGAACGGTATTAGGTGTAATAACCTAATAATGAACATAAATTTTGCTAAGAATAGCTTCTTACACCGTAGGCTTTTCGCAATCACAATAAATTTTATAATCACTTAGACATATTTCATGATAAAATTGGTATCTTTAAGTATATATTAAGAAAATAGTTATGAGGTGACTCATTTATAAACTTTAAACTACATTATTGTTAAGATTTTTTTGTACAATAGTTTAATATGTTAAATTTAGAACAGTTTCTAGCTGTTTCTAATTAGCTTCATGTTAGCTTTTAAATTACTTTCTCTTCTCTTATATATTCTTTAACAAAATAACAATTTAAATTTGAATTCCGTCGAAATAACTAATCAGAAGCCCTAATATATTTTTCATATTAAAGTGTATTATCGTGAGTACCACTCGTCCTATTATAATCTCTCACGACATTCACAAGTATCATTATTATTTAATCTTCTTACTTTTAGTTTAGATTCTTGTATAATGTTAACTGTTCTTTTAATCTTACTTCAGTTTTGTTTTCTCTTTAATGACGTGACTTGTTGACATGTGACTTGTTGACATGTGACTTGTTGACATAAAAATCTTCTAGAAATGTGGAACATTTAGACTCGTATTATTTGTTTTATTACAACCGTCATCAAAATACCAACAAGTATACTAATAAATGTCACATTGTTTTACAGATGGCTGAAATCTCTCTCTAATACATTGTATTAGAGAGATTTATTTTTATCATTGTATTACATTGTATTAAATAATAGTCCATTGGCATTGGCCAGGGACTATTATTTCAATATTTATATACATTTTCATTTATGTTTGTTTAGGCTGGGCTTCAATAAATGTAACATTAATTAGATATTATATATTATGTGTGAAATGTTACTCAAAATCTTTGACTTCAAAAATAATGGACACAAATTGTTCCTTTGTTTCAAAAAGTCAATCACGTTTGTTCTATGTTATCTATATATATGAAAGGAGGTCCTAGGGGGTCAGATGGAAAAAAAACACTTCTAATTGTGTACTCTCAATTAAGTTTTGTAAACAACACTCGTGTGGTTTTACGTATTGAGGTGTCGGGAAAACAGTGTGACGCTATTAAATACTTGACCCTTGGGGAATGGAGGTAATAA
Source organism: Dircenna loreta (assembly GCA_963555665.1). Classification (NCBI taxonomy): domain Eukaryota; kingdom Metazoa; phylum Arthropoda; class Insecta; order Lepidoptera; family Nymphalidae; genus Dircenna; species Dircenna loreta. Next base: position 7,053,944 of record OY743097.1, on the reverse strand, counting down.
AATATTTGTTTTTGTATTTATTTCCGTCGTGGTCGTAAAGACCCACGTAATTAAAAGGAATTCACAAATAAAAAACTAAATGTATAAAAATACGATACTATATGTATTACATGTACAATTCCGTGGCAATGCAAGTTCAAATGCGTTTGGCAGATGGAAGTAGCCGACTCTGGTCCGACATGTTTCTAGAACTACTTTCAACAGCTTCATTTATTTGAATGTCTAAAAAATCAATGCAGACGCACTTTTTTACTCACTTTATATTTTTTAACAAATTAAATATTTGGTAAATGTTCGTTTTTGTTCAATGTTTTATTGTGTTATAATTAACTGAATGAAATAGTGCTGACCTCACCTTCCTAATGTTTAATATAAAACTAATACTGAATAATAGTTACAAAAAAATATTTTTGTGGTTGATTTTAAATATTTACATAATAAATAAATTAAAAATAATAAGATATGCATAACAAAGGTTTTTGGAAATGATAAAGAATCCTTGCTATGAAGGTAAATCTAATTGGTTCATTTTATTAAATCTCGTTCTTGTATTTTGTTAAATTTTGAAGTACTTTATATCTCGACTCTTATATTTTTATATACATGATCATGTTTCAAGTAAACGTTTTATACTAAAGATAAGAGAGGGATAATTAATTGAGGGTGGGTTATAAGAGGTCATCAGCCTTAAGGGAGAATAGGAGATAATGAAATTTATGTATTTTCTATAATAGAGTAGGACAAATCAGCGAACGTTTCACCTGATGGTAAATGTCACCGGCTCCTACAAACTTTGGCAACACCGGAGTAAATATTCGAAAAGTACCCATGTTGTATCGAATTGAAAATAATGCAATACAACTAATATAAAGCGATAATTACTTTTAACTGAATTAATTTAAATTCCTATACTCACAGTATCATTAGCTAAACATTGTACTAAGCTACTAAATCTGTATCGCGTTTTAATCGGGCAGATGGTTGTTCACTAAGGCATTCTTGGCATGCTGGAGCTCGTCCTCTAGGTGTCCAGTATCGCAAGAGTATTGTGTTCTCTGAAACAAAGACTTACCCACGGTAGCTAGCCGGCTAGGGCGGTGGTATAATTAACCATTGAGGTACCTAGATCTCAGCTTTGTCACATATTTAAGAACATTCTCGCAGTAATGAAACCATTCTTAATTAATATATATAATAGTATAAAATGTTTTTTTTTCACGTATTAGAAATTATCAGTTGTCACTTGCAAAGCTAGGAAGTCGCGAATATTTACAAAGCTTATAGACGTTTAATCGAACTCTAATTATTATTGATGACAATGACAAGTTATAAAAAGATAAAAAGAGATAAATGTCAATCCAGGTAGATGGCTACGCTAAGAACCCTTTGAAAAGGTCAAATTTCTCAAAATTAAAGCTAACTCTATGGGTGCCATGGACTTACAGGACTTACAGTACCGTCTTGTTTGTTTTCAGATCCCCAAGATGTTCGATTTTGTATATTGAAAGTAGTATGTGTCGAATCATTTGCAAGTTTCTTAATATGTTATTTTTTTTTAATCGTCATCATAAATGTGACTGTGTTTTAGTAACAAATGAATTCTTAATAGAATTAATATAATATGCTTTATCATATACAATCGAAGATGTCGCCGCGTCGCCAAGAGCAATTCGACAAATTAGACGCACGTGTTGTATACAAAAGTCTAATTGAGAGTACACAATGAGGCGTCGTGTGTCGCCTGCAGTATATAATATAATACTATACTACATACATCTTTTGTCTTTTGTTTTGAGGTTTATTATTAGAGTTACGTCTTGTCAAAAATCTACCCGTAATATAATGATGAACACCTTTGATCGTTTTGACTGACAGAGGCCATTACGGCTTATTTATTTTATTTCAAGGCACTTGTGACGCATCAGTTAGTAAAAACTTCACTACCCTCTACGAAGCTACGAAACGATGCTAGGAAATTGTATCACAAATCTTAAGACTACGATAAAACGTCACTAAAATGTTATCTTATAACAAAGATTTTTTTTTTATTGTTTTATTGTTTTATTCCTTTCCACCTTACTACCATCCCCACCATCCCCACTTTCACTAACATCATACGCACCGGAATCTATACCTTGAAAACAAAATATTTTAAATAGATAATAGAAACTGCAACGAATACTCAGACTAGAGTGTAGGAATTAATGATGCGAATCAATCCATCTTTAAAAAGTGTCTGCTTTTGAAAAAAAGGTGAGATTAAAATTTAATGTTGACGGAGGACAACAATTCAAACAACATTTCTCGACTTTAATATAGTTTTATTCCGTTTTCTTTAATCAGTAAGACAATGATTGTACAATACTAGTATTCCCTTAATAATTATTTAAAAATCACGATTCCTTTATTTCTCCATTTGTCACCGCGGTTAGCGTCCATTGCTAATTGCGCGGGAGAATAAATCCTTTTCGAACCACCTTGAATTGCATCAAAAGGGACGTATACCGCCTTTTTGAAATTTTATTCATTTTAAAAGTATGGTGTTATTAATAGATAAATATATATTTCACATTTAACAATATTTAATATATATGAAAATTATCAGATACACCTACACACACACACATACACATACATTAGTTTAATATAATAATTGCCTTTGCTTGTGTTTAGTTATTTTCAGCCAGGGTCAAATAATATCCATACCAACATATTTACGTCTTATGTCTTATAATTTCAATGTATTTTTACAATGGTAAAAAGATGACGCTAACATGAATAATTTAAGTATTTAAGAAAAATAATAAAATCTAATTTAATTTACAATTTATATATTCTTTTACAATAACGAAAAAATATAAGACTATGAACTAATTAGTTAAGACTCTGTATGTAACATCATATCATACAAACACATTAGAAAAAAAATATATTTGACTATGTAAGATTGAACAAGATGGTTACTTTGTTATGGCACTGTGGTATAATAAATATATAATGAAAAATAAACCGATACGGGCAGGGATTCGAACCCGCGACTTTTGGGAAACAGTCCGGGAATTCCAGATTGATAATTTTTTCTAAATTACATGTATGTTAATATATTATATACAATATAGTGTATAGCTAATATATATGGTAATATTGTTTATTTATATTTGGATAATTTGAAATAACAACCTGTACATAGCATTGAATTAATATGGTTAGGAAATATTTCAACCTGCCATGAAAGAAAAATGGTATTAATAAATAAAATAACCATTTCCATGTATTATTTTGTCGACATAAAGAAGATACAATGTTCAAGGTGATTACGACCGTATTATTTTTACATTAAGTTCATATTCGTGGGCAAGTGGGTCTGTTTTTTTTTTATATCTGTAATCCAACGACCAGATATCGTTCCAGTTCACCAGATTATGGAATCCTGGAACAAGAAAATGTGTTGAAGAAAATATATTATTTGTTTATAAAATATATTTGAATATGCCGAGATACTTTTATTGAGTTTATATACAGAAAAAAACTGTAATGTATTGAGAATGATTTCATCTAGCTGTAATATAAATTAAAACAGCCGATGTGACTTAACAGGTTGAACTGTAAGTCTTGACATATCGTCCAAAGTGCGGGTCAAATGTGAGACAGTAGTCACTTTGATATACCATTAATAGCCAAATAGTTCTCTAGGATAAAACACTACTCAATATATACCACGATAATGTAAAGTTGGTTCTGCGACTTGGTCACTCCACCTGAGCTACCGTGTCGTTAGCTATTTTGATGAATTTACCCTTCTAATAGTAAATATCGGAATAGAGATTCATAAACTATTACATTTTGTATGAATTGACTTCAGTGAAACAAGATACATGTTTTCTGGTACAAGTAAGTATCAAAGAGAGAGTCAAAATTTAATGACCACTGTCTAACTCTGGTTAGTATGTTAGCAGACCATTTAAAACTTCTGGAAAGTCTTATTAGTTTACGTATAATAACGACTTAATAAATATTATATATATTCGTAACATGGTATGTACCAAAAGTGTAGGGTCTCCATAAGAAACAATATCAACAGAAAATTGAAATTAAAAAAAGTTTTATTTTGTAATGGTCTTCTTTAGGAATTATTATAATACTCTATAAAATTTTAATTTAACTTTAAATAAAGACGAAAAAATTGCTAATATATTTTAATTTCCTTGTAACCTTTATCCAAAGAAACTAATAGGGCGGAAATTTCTTGGAAAACGAAAACTCAAGGATCGATTTCACGCGAATAAAAGCACCTTTTCAGAATATTTTTTGCGAGTCCGTTTTTCAATTATTTCTACTCCAATGTTAATGAGCAGTTTTTCCATTTAAATTATTTTAAGATTTGGTGATTTTCTAAAAAAAAATATTCACATGACATGATGACAACTGAAAATAATTTATTAAGTTTTATAAACATAATTATAAAACACATAACAATAAGCCCTTATTTGTGTTATATTAATACAGCTAATAAGAGCTTATTCGTCACGCTTTCACAAATAATTACGTCTTAACTTCAGTGCAGTTGACTGCACACCATGTGTGTACGTACATACTATGATAGAGGTTCAGAAGTGGACATAAGGCGCCTTTTATTCCCAAAAAGTATTTATAAAATATTCAGATGTCCGTCCGACATAACGAGACGATTTGTTTAACCTGATTTGCGTCTGCTAAGCCGCTGGGAAAAGACAGTTAAATAATAATTACAATTTTTATATAATAACTAATATCTTTTGGCAATAATATTTATGAAACGGTATTACTTACCGACATAAGACAAATAAATTAAATTACTTCGTGCCGCAACGTTCAAAGTCAAAGTCAAATTATAATGCAACTCTATATTGAGGTAATTTTCATAAGCATTTTATTTTTCGAAATGGTTTTAGCTGTTTCCAAAACCATGCGAGATTTACTTCAATTTGATATTTTTAAAACCCAAGCGACCCTCAATTTACATATAAATAGAAAATATGTGAGTATTACGTGTTTATAGACATTTCTAAAAAGTAAAAAATAGCCGAGAGATAATACTTAAAGTAATTCACATTCGTTTATTTTATAACTGATTTTAAACTTCAAATCAAGTGTATTGAATTTAATGTTCAAGACTCTCTTATCAGGTTAAATTACATTTATAAAATGCTATGTATCTTATTACTTTTTCAGTTTAATGTAAAAACATTTATATAAAATCACGTCAATGACAAAAAATATAATTAATGTTTTCTATTCGTCAAAAAATAAATAACTCGAAATCAAATATTCTGAAAATTAAAATCTAAATTATCTGATTATAAAGTCATTCCACGGACAGCTCAGGAACCCTGTAAGCCTGGAAGTAATAATTCAGAAATAAAACAACGGTGACTACTAATAATGTAAGTTGGTATTAATTTTTTGATAGATATAAATATATCAGTTCACTCTTCTTTGAAAAACATAGTTCAAAATAGTTTTTTACAACTTAGTTAACGTATTTAAACATTTGCATAAACACTATTTAGCTTTTTGGACGGGCGGAATACTTTGACTTAAATATTATTAGATAAAAATTTCATGAACGTTACTCATATTATAGTTTTTATTCCAAAGCATTACATTTTTTAAATATTTGTAATTATTTATTTAGTTATTTAACATTTGTTTTTGTAATAACATATCTCTAAATCTATGGTTTTTCTCCAAAAAGTAAAACAAGCTTCATTGAATTAGGGATCTCCTTTTGATCAAATAATCATAAATTCTTTTCTTTTAGTTAAAGTTTAGTAAGAAATAATATATATTAAAAATTATACAAACAAACCATTATATTTCTGTGAGAATGAAAAATTACCTCTATTATTATAATATTATTTATTTTTATATTTTAAATACTTTAAGGACAATAGATTTAAGTATTTAAGAGGGTGAAAAGTCTTAAATGATATACAACGTTAGCAAGAGCGGACGCTCTGAGCTCTAGTACAAAGGACAGTACAGCTAAGGAAGGATTTAAAACTACTTAGACTTTTAGGAAGAAAACTTTCTAGAATTATTAACTACATAGAATTGCACTAAAACAATATACTCTTATCACTATTATTCCGGTGACAGTCTAGATATATTATTTCCATGATTTTTTATGAGATTATTCCTTTTTCCAGCAATTATTGTTTTTTGCTATTTTAATAAATTAAATTCAATACCTAAAATAGTGGTGTTCAAAATTGTGTTAAAAGCAACTTATTTTTAATTTATTATTCTAAATTAAATACTATACAAAGGGTATCTTCAACTATTTTGAAAATTTACAAATAAGTTATAACTTTATCAAAAATTCAAGAGATTAAAAGAAAATAATATAATTATCTGTACGTCTGTTCCGTATAGTTAACACGAAGTTGTTGAAATATTGTCGTTTAAAGAGAAGAATGACTTCTTAGATATTTTATTATATGTATAGAGATATTACATTATCAATATAAAAAACATAATATATTTTTTTGTTATTATTTGACTATAACTCGTATATGAACCCGTTCTCCAGCAATCATAGAAAATTATAGAGATTAAAGACATCGACCCTAAAGTAATACAACTATTTTAAACCTCCAATGAACTTGTATTTCATTCTTCTATACCGTTTTATTTGGCTAACCAAGACCGACGTGACGTTTCAGAAAGACAATTTCTGAAACCAATTTAGAATATTACTGATTTTATAATAGTGTTTCTTACATTGTTTAATTATCTATAGAATTTACTCGATGTAACAAAAGAAACAAAGTTACACGTATGAGATATTGTTGACAGACAACGGATGACGGACGCTATGATGAATTTAAGTGTGGAAAATTGACTGTCACAAAATATTTCTTTTAAGTTATTGCAACAGAATGAATACGAATTATTTATATAATTATATGAATACAAATATTGTAAAAGATTATTCATTGTTATTACTTTCATAGAGATATCTTTGAACAAATTCAAAGCATCTATTATTATCTACACTACTTGTGGTACGACAAAGCCCTTTGTTAAATCCTTTTCATGTGACCTAGTCAAAGGTCTATCGCTGACTGAATTAGACTCAAAGACAATTTGGATGTCTGTTGGATTGGAGATAATCTTAAAAGACATGTTTCATACACAGAGCTATATATATAAGTATATAGAGCTATATTAATATAGAGCTATATGACCGGTTTGTTATTTCGTAGTAATTATATTTAAAGACTAATTAGATTTACCGTTAACAGGGCGATCTAATAAATACTGATTATAGGTGTTATGTAAAGTTCGTTAATAACATAAATACATCATTTTTATAAAAATACACATATGGGTTAATATTTTTATGGGTGTTCAATTTAAGGTGGAATAAAATCTAGAATTATTTAGCGGAGTAGAAAAAGGCTTAATTTCTATAAAGTGATCTGAAAGCTCTACATATTCCAACTCGTAAAACGCTAAAAGTTGAAACAGAATAATATTTTTTTATACAAGAGGCATTCCAATACAATAAAGACATTTTCTACGTGAGTCTCTTGTATCCACATTCCATGCTCAATGCAGAATAACGTGAACAGAAACTAGCCCCTATATTTTATATATATGTACATCTACTCCTTCAAGCAAATCTGACCCTTAATATTTACTGATACGGTATAAATTGTTAAAAATACGTTTAGTTACATAACTAAAAGTAGGTACATATTTCTAATATTAATGGTGCGCTTACCGAGTCATTTAACATTGTAGATAATACTATAAAGTGGGGCTGGTTATCTGTTGGATGCTGTGCAAATGCTGAGTCTACATTTATAAATAGAACGGCATCTCGCGTAAGTAAAACATTCGTGATATAATTAACTTTTCTTAATTAACTCTTTGGCAGTAATAAGTCTAAAATAAAACAATATTGACAACTAATATTGAAAACGGGTAATAATTTATCGATTATTGATATAGAAATATATAAATAATCGATAATTTTCTTCTTTCAGTTCAGTCTTCTTTGATAAATATCCAACAAAATCAAAAAAATATTGAAAACTTAGTTAAACCTTTTAAGCATTTCCATGAGCGCTATATTAGCTCGTTAGGACGAGTACGGGACGTCGCGTCGACTTAAATATGACGTTGCTGAAGAGTTCTAAAATGTGGCTAAAATTTCCCCGTCACTTGGTAACAGTAATTATATCCCGACCTGGACATTCTCTCTCTCTCTAGGGTTAATTCTCGACACTCTTTATAGTATTATGTATTTTTATTTTGACTATCATCTGATTTAGATTCTTCTTGATCTTGAATTAACGAGTCTCAGTTTCTACTAATAGATAATATTTGTTCTGTGATTACTTTTTTTTTTTCTTTTTTTGATCTTTTAAGGTCTAATTAATGTGAAGTTGCTAGAAACAAAAATTCCGTTGAACTAAAATTTCGGTTAGATTTTTATTTGACTAAGTTACGTTTCTACAAGTATTGAAAAAATGCCTTCAATCTGTAGACTAAATAATAATATAATAAATGGTAATTTTAAATAAATAGAATGTTTAAATTTTTGACAATTAATTGGAATTCATTAAAATCTCTTGACTACACTTTAACTTATTTGTTTATACAAACATGACTCACTTAGAAAGCAGACATCGTAAAGACGTATTCAGCTGTACGACGTAATGAAAAGCTAATTTAGCTGTCGAAAATAAACTATAAGGGTGCGATTTCGCGGATCACTTTTTCCATTCAAACATTATCAATTTCATGGCACGAAGTCAAATTCGAATTAGTGAACCTTATTCATTAAAAAGTAATATTATAAGTAATTATATATTTTTTTCTAATATTGTATAACTATAACAAGAGGATTGATACAAGTTTTTCATATTTAACTCAATTTATTAAAAGTAACTTTCATCTGATATAAAAATGTTTTAAGAAATCCTAATAACAACAGTTTGTCAGTGTGTTACAACATATAGATGATATAAAAATGTTTAGTGGAATAATTTTAGTCATTTATTTATCACGTATTTATAAAACACAAGCAAAAAACATACGAGTCAACTTCTCAGTGTTATTTGATATTTCTTAGTCATATCTCCAATCAATAAGCCCCTTACGAGAGCTTTATTGAAGCTATTTCTACTGCTTTGTTCTAATTCAGCGCCATTACTAATACATGGTGTTAAAAATGTCCATTTGGAATTGTCAAAAAAACAAAATTTACTCATTTTACAGACATAACATACAGCTGTATTTAATAATATAGTAAACTACTTGAAACGGTCTTCTCACCCAAATAACCAAATACGTTATGACATTTCACCTACAAACAAAGTACTCTACGTTCTATTTACATTTTGTAAGAAATTTTAAAGAAACGAGTGATACCTTGTCTGAGTTCTCTGTTTGTGTAGTAGTAATAGTAGTAGTACTGCAGTAGTGGTAGTAGTATTACTGAAGTAGTAGTAGTAGTACTGCAGTAGTGGTAGTAGTATTACTGAAGTAGTAGTAGTAGTACTGCAGTAGTGGTAGTAGTATTACTGAAGTAGTAGTAGTAGTACTGCAGTAGTGGTAGTAGTATTACTGAAGTAGTAGTTGTAGTAGTAGTAGTAGTAGCAGTAGCAGTAGTAGTAGTAGTAGATATTCCTATTGGTCGGAAGTTACCGTCGTTTATTATAATACAATAATCAAGAAAAATCACAATCATGGCCAACTTCGTGAAGAGACAAATTTGGGTCAAAGAATGTTATAGTTGCTTAAAATAAACGATACTAGGTATGTAGATACTAGGAGAAACTAATATTAGTTGAAAACTAATAACAAATTAAGTTTGCATGACGTCGTAACCACTTATCTTGAATCCTGGTTTCATATTATCAATTTTGATATTTAAATGTATTATCATCAAGTTTCTAACTTGAGACACAACCCCTATGTACCGTTATTATTAATCGACTCACTTTTGGTTCATATTATTTTGTAATATTTACTTTACATTAGTAATTTTTGTACCTTTGTATTTATCTTTTGTGTCTCTGTAGATGACGATTAATTATATTAGTACTTTATTGATTGTTTTTAATTAAACATATATTAATATAACAACATACAAGTTTGTTTCATAATTTAATAGATGGTTGAAGTCTCTCTCTAAAATAGCAATGATTATTACTCAAATATAAGTATACATTTTCATATATGTTGTTTGTTAAGGCTGGGGTTTAAATAAATACATATAATATTAATTAGATATTCCTTACATCGTGTGATAGGAACGATATGGATTTCTTTTAAAATGTTTTTTTTTTTATTAGTATATTTCAAATTATTGACATAAAAACTACTGGCACTATTTTTAATTTCTTTCAATATAAGAGTTATACCTATTTTAAGATCAGAACTGTCTGTCTGAACTGTCTGTGAAAATGTAATAGTATAAGTACGAAGGTCCATAACTAACACAACGCAGCCTCCGTTGTTATATGATAAGTTCAATGTGTTCAAACACGACCCCTGACGTGTCAGTGTCCTCTGTCAGTACTATCAGTAAGCCTTTTGTAAACAACGCACTAGTGGTTTTGTTTGTAGAGGGTTTTGAGGAAACAGTGTCGAAGCTTTTAAATACTTTAGTCTTGTGGTAAATGAAAATGATGATATATTTATTTTGTATTAATAAATTTGACGACCTATTGCCTTAATTCATAAATAATTGAAGACAGTGCAAAAGTATTCGTATGATAAATACGATTGTTTATACTACATGCCTTACATGTAGATTAAATATAGCCTTTCTTGATAAATGTTTTGAATTTTTTTGGAAATTCAAAACATTTATCAAATAATACCGTGTCACAATAAAACCAAATAACACATAATTAATTATAAACACGTAGGAAATCTAACATTATCAGATCATTAAAATATCCTTTGAATATACATGAAGTTGTTGAATCTAACTTAAAATACTTAAATACTTTAATGGTAAAAACAGGGGAAAAAACAACACTTCTTTTAAAAAATGCTTTTATTTAAGTTCCAATCGCATTATAGTATATATATATTTTTTATCCTTAATAAAACTTAGATACAACAAAGACGACTAGCGATATATTTCATACATCCTTACTTAAATATTAATAGAGTTTTCAATAACTGAGTTAACGTAGTTCAAGTTTGTATGAGATTCCATTTTAAATGAATATGTAACAAGGTTACGGTTACGTTACAGGTTATAAATATACGAGTATAAATGCCCGGTAAATTTGCATACCTCCATAATATTTTATCTTACGACATTCTTATCTGGAATTCAAGGGCAGATGAAGATTGTATATTTATTTTTTAAAAGAATATATAACAAGAGCAATCAAGCAAGAAAAACTTAACAGCTTTTGTAAATGTTTTCAAATTCTCAAATCCAGTGTATCACCTTGTTATAAATGTAAATACCTAAAATTGGTTTCTTTCATATAAATAAACGTTTAGTTGAACAATTTGATATGCTTATGTTTTATTATTTTAGCTTTCTTTTAAAACAAAGAAAAAATAAATATATATTAATAAATAGAAATACACGTTTCACATTCTCTTCTCTTCCAGTCACATATTAACATAACTATTGTCCGGTTTAAATTAATAAAATCAACGACATTACAATAGTGATGAAAGTGGCTTTATAAGTATATATAATAGTATACGTAAGTCGAATATATTTTATCATCTCAATTAAATTAAACATCAATGACGTATCGGCTTGTTAGTTCTGTGTTGTTTGTGAACTCGTTAGTAAAGAGCCTTTGTGTTTTGTGCTGCCATTGGTTTGATAATGAAATATCAAATTATTTAATTTAAATATGAAACACAAACAGCTTTACAAAATATAATATTAGAAAACTATATACAATACAAATATAAGGGCTCTTGTTTTTCTACTAGTGTTTTATATAAATGTGGGTGTCTTCAAGGCAAGAGTGAACAGGTTTTTACTAAGTTGATGCGCTTTACCACCTACGACTACATTTCTACTTCCCATCAGGTGGAATGTAATCAAGCGTCAACTTACACAGATAAGTGTAAGATATTTACACCTCTTCAAGTTTCAAGTTAGGTTGTGTATTATATTTATGTTTTGTACTAAATAGTAAAAAAAAATAAAAAGTATAAAATGTAATAATAAGACGATAAATATTTATATATTTATTTTTTGAATATTGCAAACCAAAGATTACTTTTTTTATTCTGGAAAAAAGTGAAATACTGGAAAAAAGTATGCTTTTCTCCTTTTTGTTTCAATACTGTAATTTTATAAAAAAAAATTGTATGTAATACCTTTGAAGGAATAAATTCGTGACATTAACTACAAATATATTTTTTATGTTTTCTATATGCTAATAAGTAAAATAAATAACAAAGCAAAAATTCAATATTCAGTTTAAAAATGAATATTTATAACAGTTGTTGTACACTTAGTTTTACTCAAAACGTGGAGTTCAAAAAATGCATGTACTTTTATAGCTTCGTAGCCGCGTAGCTTCGTAGCACGTAATAGATTTACACTTTTTCATTTTTATTAGATTAATTCATAATGACTGTTAAAGTTTCGCAGTCATACTTACTTTATAAAAATACATTAAATCAATTACTATATAAATATTTTAATTTATTAATATGAATCACATAAACTCTCCAGTTACGTCTTTAATCTTGACATTAAGACGACATTATAAATGTCGGTATCAAATTTCAACTTAAAATAGCACGAAAAGATTAAAAACATACAAAAGAATTAAACAAGCACAATTCGTTGTTCAACGTAAGATTATAGGTTGAAATCGAAGACACGAACAACAATCTAAAATACCAACTTACTTTGCCACAGAATACCTTTTAACAGATGAATTGACTTTCCTTCTGTAATTTTCGATGTTTCTCTTAGACTGCATTCAACTGCTAACGTATTTTGCTTTGGAAAAATTTATTGTTTTGTAAATATTTTATTGTACTTTTATATAAAATTCATAAAAATATATTAGTTTCTTGTTATAATTTAATTTATTTATTTATTATACCGTTTATGTCCTCTAATATGTCTTTGTATTTTCAACGTAGTGTGGTCTTTATAAACATACAACATTCGTTAAAGCCACAGATTACACATAAATAATCATTTATGTTTCAATTCAAAACAGACTGTTTTTATTGTTTATTTTATGAATTTTTATTTTGTATTTGAATAACACTTTTCTGTGGTTTGTTAAAACCGTTATGTCAATAATATACTCGTATAATTAAAGTTGGAACTGGAATGTATTATTTCTTGAAAATGACAAAGTATATGAATAAAATAAAATTGTATATAATCAAACTGCGCACGTAATTTCTTTTGATGTCGTCGGAGTTGTGAATAAATTAATGGACGTTTATATTTTCGTCTTATAAACCAATTAGAGCCATTATTTTGGTTAGTTTTAATTTAAAATAAACCTGAAAGTGACGTTTTATATCAATTTAAAAAAGATTATAAAACGACGTTATAAACTATTCTAAATCAATTGATGTTGCCAATACCTTTCTGGCGCCTAACTTTACGTCGGTGGGACCAATTGACCTACTTCCCTGGCGAACTTTTGCGTTGAATTATAAACAGCCGAATACTTTTGAAGCTTGTTTATACTTTTATTATATATGATAAATTTAAGATGCAATCTGTTTAGGAATATTAAATCAGTAGATTTATTTTTGCAGCAGGAAATTCTTGTAGAAGTTTATTGTCCATTTATATATTATGACATAAATAATAAATAAGTTAGTTAGTTTTATGATTACACAATTTTAACAAGGCTACATCTATCAACTTATACGAAAATACATGTTCAATTGTAAACGCACGAATTACACGACGCCTAATAATTCACAAGTATCACTTCACTTCCCCACTATATCAACCGTACCGAACGCCTAACCAAATAGAAGACAGCGCCGCGCGCCATGCTTGCCATTTTATAGCAAGATAACGGAACATGAAGTCTAGGTATCTTTATCCTATCCTTTAACTAAATAGGTTATTAAGGTGATAGCATATTAAGAACTCGTTTAGTTTTTAACAAGCTATTAATAACATGTATTTTCATATTGTTCTAATTTACATCATAGCTGAATTTACTGCAATTAATGATGTCTTTTATACTTAAGTTATGCGCTTGAGTGTGTCAGCCACGTGTGCCATCCTTGTCTTTCATCAAAAGTGTTTATACTTAAACATTTTATATACTTAAACATTTTATTTTTATAGTTCTCTCAAATATTTATAACTTTGTTTTTATTCTGATTCAATATTCATATTGAGACAGGACAACGTCTGCTGGGACAAAACTTTTGAATCTTATGAAAGAATTTACTTCATATTTATAAAATATTTTATTATTATCCTGTAATACAGTTGGAAAATTAGTTGTGTAAGAATATTTTAAAGATTAAAAAAGGCGAAAATTGAAATAAATATATATATTTGAATTTAAATTATAAATTTCAAATAGTTGACTGAGCAAGCTACGTGAGCAACAGCAATTGTTACTAAGAAAAAATATTAAAATGTAAAAACTTGAATTGCTGGTGATTTTAACAAAAAAAACAGAAATAACTTTAAAATAAGCGTTAAATTTTTAAGTCTCTACTGGCTGTAAAATGTTATTAAAAAGTAGGAAGTAATAAGAATATAAAACTTTTGATTTTATTTGATCACTCTCAAAAAATTAAGGAAAATGATTTACATAACTTTAAAAGAAAATTGTTTTACCGAAAAATAACAAAGGTTTAAAGTTAAACTTGACTTATCGTCTTTAATAATAGTTAAAAAGTACCCATAATGTAGTTCAAAGGTCAGACCGTAGCCGCTACTTTGAGGCAGCCCAGTAATTCTCTGGTATTAAAAAGCCACAAGATATATGTTCCAGGTTAATGTTTAGTTAATATTTTATATTTGAAGATACGAGATAGTTCATCAACAGAGCCAGAATATAATCTGTGAACTACCAAGTGATGTCGTTACCCACTTTAATGATTGAACCTTCTCTATTATTTCTATTTCGGTGAAATAACATAATATATATCTTATAACTTATCATTACCAATATTTCCTTTATATAAAGTTACAAAATTCCTTGTAAAATAATCACATAATAATAATACATTCGAGTGTCTTATAAGTTAAAGATGATATCTCCCAACAACAAGACGGTGTATTACAATGTCTGTAAGGTTTCCTGTGTCTTGGATTTATGTTATGACCTAAATATATATTAGATACTATGAAATAATCAATTATTTATCTTTGAAATATCACCACGTTTTATTATAAATATACTGTTATATACTGCTTATTGCGACAATGCCTTTTTTTAAAATTTAATATGTAACTATTAAAAATAGTAGTCTTAAAAATATGACATCAGTGGCTAGAAAATTAAATACCTGTTTATCAATATAATAGTAAGTTTTAAACTTTAAATATTTATTGTTATGTTTAAACTTGATTTATTAATAAATATATTTAATAAGAAGTTAAGATGCCTATAGCATCCATGTTTGAAGCTTACATTAATCTTTCAAAAGGTTTAATTCTACGTTAAGTACGTTTTCGCAAACAATGTAATAAATAACAGACAAAAGTTTAAGCAATTCGTTAGTGTTTTTATTAAAATATATATTTAAGTCATTATACATGACTGTTTGTAGGTAACGTAGAGCTAAACTCGATTAAATAAAAGACTTCGGAATTTCCAATGAAATATAAGAAAAGTGTTAAATACCTTAGTGTTATGAAATTGTAAACAAATTATTGAGATATTTTATTTACGTTTTTATCAATTTTTAATTAAAATACCATTTTGTTTTGATGAAATAAGCGCTATAATAATATTATTTTTAACTTAACATTTTAGCTTTATGATATTTAAAATGCTTACGTTGTATTATTTTTGTATGAGCTGAGTTTTATATAAAGTCTGTATATATTAAAATATAAAACAGGCCGTGACTCGTTAAAATTTCCTGGAAAATTGAAAAGGAAATTGTAATCTACGACAGCTGTATAATAATAGGTTTTTCCGATACGAGACGTTTCTAATAATAGTATTATTTTAGAGGGTTTTGTTGTATTTGTGTTTACAGAATATGAAAATAAAAACTGTTTGATATTTGATGTTGCTGTCATTTTAACCAACTACGTTTATAAAATAATCCTTGAAAAACAAGGTCTAGTAAAGAAGAGAAATGTGGAGGGACTAGACTTGATTTACACTCTTTATATCTTTCAAATAATAATCATACTATGTTAATTATTTATATTACCGCGCTATACAAGCTATAAACTATAATTTAGTCAATAAACAGGTTTTGTGAACAAATGGTAGGGCGACCACAAACTGTCATTATTTATTTACGTTAAATCCGGATACGGAATCTAACGTATCAAAACTGGCGGTAATAACAAATGTACAGACATCTTAAATTTGTTAATAATTAAATTATGTCATAGTGTTAATCAAAATTTACTATATTATTTATACAATTCCGTGTCTCTAGTCATTGTTTTCATTCATCAATCAACCATGTCGTATTTGCAGGTGTAATAAGAATAAAACAAACTATTTTGATAATTTCAGTAAAATTGACTGTGTATATTTACCAGTAGGTACTAATATAACGTTCTCATCCAACAATCCATCTCATTACTCTTAAGGCACGTCGTAGTAACACGTAGTTCTATTGTTCTCTGAGACTGTTTCCGTAATCATTTCTAAATAAATTGTCCTTTTTTTAAATCTCGAATTAATATACAATTGTAATAAAATAACAAACTCTCTTAGTTTTTGAATCTTAGTTCAAAAACAGCGATATAAAGTAAGAGCACATAATTTTATCAAGAGCATTTAGGTGGCTATTATACGATTTAAAACAATTGTAAATGTGCCTTTAATAGTGCAATGTGTATGAATTTTCAACAAGCTCCCGTTTAGCAATCAAGTTTTGCACTTTAACAAATTGAAAAAATATGACGAGAACAAAAAAATAAGATTCGCCAATATGTTTCCACCAATCAGTAATACGAAAGAATGGAACAAGATTATACTAAGAGGAGCTGAAGGGGTGGCAGGCATGTAGCTATAACTAATAAGTTTTGTCTATTAGTAAAAACTCTACAACTCATGCAAAGTTTTACCGCAACATGTTCAAAGTAAAAGAAAATTTCCAAAACTTCACCGAACATAGAAATATTAACACTCTTACAAAATCCTGGATGAACAAACAACAATCAAAAAAAATATAAATAAAGCGACTAAATACAACGCCTTGAGAGCAGTCCAGGGTGACACACTGCTGCAGCGCCTCATGAATTTGAGGCATTAAGACATTTTTCGTTTTCAACTAAACATTAAAGAATTTCTAAGTTTCAACTTTCCATGCATTGCACTAAATATATAAATGTTCCATCTCCCTGATACCAACTGTTTAAGTTAGATGAATCGTAAATTAATGGTTGAATAAAAAAATTTAATTGAAACTTTAAACATACATATTCCGTCCACATATTGAAAGTTTCATTTAAATCGGTATTTGTGCCGAAAGTATTAAACTCTGGGGGACACCTGATGCCGGTTAAAATTAGGAAAATTAGGTCAAAACCGTTCTTTATAAAAGAAAGAGGTAATATTCTCTTGTGATCAAAAGTACCTTCAGAATTTTTATTTAATCGTTAAATTTACCTTAAAAGAATACGCTTTGTTGGTAAAAATATGAGCCCTAAATATTTAATCCTCACTTTGAATGTAAATCGTATGAAGACCTTTTTCAACTGTAAGACGTGACGAATTAGAAATTTAGTTGTCAAAATATAAGTAGTCCAATTCGTTTTTCTTTTTCATTTGATTTACAAATATGTAAGGTTAAGACTTAATACGTGTTTGAGATTTTATAAATTTAATTGATTGGTACTTTTTTTTTATTTACTACTATTTTATTTGATAAAAAATGGCACGACACAACAATGTGTAAAATGGCGTCGTGACATCGTGTATAGGAGCAGTATTTAGACACAGAATAACTGGTAAAAAATAATTATTTACTATTATTTTTTTTAACTCAAAATATTTAAATAATAATACTCTTTAAAATAATTAAGTATGTATAACAAGAATAAGATACTTAGAAAGTCTTAAAGGTTTATGGAAATGTAATCAAATTCTTGTTATGAATAAATTTGGTTCATTTTATTTAAATCATGTATTGTATTTTGTTATTTTTGAAGAGCTTTATTTGTCTATTTTATGTTTTATTATAAGATTTCGTTTATTTACGTTTTATATTTAAAATTAGAGACGGATAATTAATAGCGGGTTGGAAAAGGACATCAGTTTAAAGTATAGAATATGTTATTGATAGGAGATTTCAACAGGAGCTGTTTCTGTTTATAACATAAGATGAAAGACCTGATGATGACAATAACAGCCTATGATCTCTTGATCTCTTGATTTTGGTGTTTCAAAAGAGTGACAAGAGCGTTGCCTGCCATTAAAGATGAAGTAGGCGCTGCCATTGAATTTATCGTTGTATTGAACTGGAAACACTTTAGCTGAATTTGATTATTTTAAAGTATAGTCTAAAAGAACTGTCACTTTGCCAGTCAGAGTCGCTTCTATATCATCTATCGGCAACTGGTCCAGTGGGACCACTTTCTCGCAGTAACGAATACCACCTTAGTTAGTAAATAAAGTCGTAATAAATAATAGAATTTTTTTTCGTATTACAAATTTAACTTTGTTTTCTCTTTATTTTGAAAGGGGTTTTTTTCAATATTTAAAATGTCACCCCTATGATTTGACCCCACTTGTATGACGGTGACATGAAGCTACAGAAAAGAGCTACAAAATATGAGAATAAGATAAAGAAAAAACAAATATTTAGTTGGATGGCGGGCTTTAGAATTTCACCCCCTAATTAAATCTCAAAATCAAGTCAAAGCG
Organism: Dircenna loreta; assembly: GCA_963555665.1. NCBI lineage: Eukaryota > Metazoa > Arthropoda > Insecta > Lepidoptera > Nymphalidae > Dircenna > Dircenna loreta. Next base: position 7,034,889 of record OY743097.1, on the reverse strand, counting down.
AACACAAAAGGTTGTAAATGGAATGTCTTGTTGTTTCGGCGATGCCGTGATGAGACGGCCCTTTTCTTTTATGAAGATAAATTACGTCTCTTTTATAAATACACCATGACATTTGTACAAATATTATTTATAGCTGCGTTAAATTGGACATCGATGTATACGAAAATATATTATAGCCTTGTTCTGTTTTGTAAATGCATGCACTTTCGTAGCTTCGTGGCTCGCATAGCTTCGTAGCATGTAACCAATTAAAAACTATTTTTAATCATTATAATTGTCCACAAAATCTTCATAGTGATGTTTACTTTAAAACATTTAAAATTCTTATTCGATCATAAATTCATAATGGCAATAAGAGTTTGGCCAACATTAAATAAGTACTTAATGAAAATAAATTTAAATTGTTTTTCTCTCTACGTCATTAGTTTAAATGTAACCCAGAAACGGTTACTTTACGTTACGAAATCAAAAAACAAAAGCTGCCACTTGAAGGACGTCTTTCATCTTTTCGTTGCGACGTATGAATATACAATTTAGTTGTCAAAATGAAACCTTAAGTTGGACAGTTTGTTTTCCATCGTAAGTTATAAAATGTAAGACAATCGATATCAAAGAAACGAACAAAAACGTAAAACACATAACAAAAATTATCTCTTTTTTGAAAATATCTATAAACTCATTAAGCTTATTTCAATTCTATACTCATTAAATATTTAAATTATCTGTTTTTTTTTTATTTAAATACAACCCACAGAGAATTAATTAATAATATCATTTCGTCATTTAAAATGATAAAAATAACAAACTAGTCATATTACGTATTAAAATCCTGAAGTTATGATATACATATTTCTACAATTTATATTTATCTACTAAGAACAATTCGGGTAAAATCTCTTGGCACTGAAACGAAATAAAAGCACATTGTCTCTTATCAGTACTACCCGCACGCTAGTCGCCTCGATGAATATAGCATTTTATATTAAACCGTCCTTATTGTGACTACATTTACAAGACTCGTTTCGGAAATCCTAGCCAATGTATCTTACTTTGCAGTAAATAATAACATTGAAAAGATGTCACAACGTTTAAAATTATCTATTCACATTTTCAGTCAGACCACGGGATGAATAAATACACAAACTTGTCTTCAGGGAATAATCAAAGTAAACGAGATTTACAAAAATCTAATTGAGAGTAGAAAATGATACACCGCGTTACCTTTAGTACATTACATAATATAATACTAAAACAATGTAATATTAATACATAATATAATACTAAAACAATGTAATATTAATACATAATATAATACTAAAACAATGTAATATTAATACATAATATAACACTAAATACAGCGTACCTTTAACCTTAATTTCTTATATTTAAATATTTTATTATTAAAGTTACCGCAAGTTTTTACAGCTTTATTTTCTATATACTATATATAAGGTAAAAATAAGGGTTAAATTAGTCAATAAAGTTTATTTCCGTCATATAACATTCCACTCTATTCAATATTTAGCCAAAATATGTCTTATTTCGGAATAAATTTAATTCATACCCAGTTTAACAAAATAATCTCATGAAATACAAATTACATTATCAGCCCTTCGACGACGATGTCTGTTTATATAAAATACATATTATATACATCAAGTATTATTGTAAGTTTATTATGAATACACTATACCTGGACGTTGAAGAATTTTAATCTCTAATTAAATAATATAACATATATTATATTAAAAATGTAGTCTCCGAGATTTTATTATTAATTGCCATTTATTATCTCGTTCCTTTTAAAAAATCTTGGTCAATGGAAGTGTTTAATCATTTTATGAACGCGATACACATTCGATAACAAACTTACAAATTGATTACAAAGCGTTTAATATTTACAGTATTTTATATAAAGAATTAAGTATTATTATTAATACTAGTTTTTATTTATTTTTTGTTTTTATTACTAGAGAAGTGTTATAATAGCTTCTCCATATAATGTTATTAAATATATAATAAATACAAAATTAAATACAGAAGACAATAGTTTATTTTTATCAACAGAGAATATTCATAATAGTCGATATATTGGTTGTTTCATGAATTTACCGAAAAAAATTAACAAATAAAGTGTTTCATAATCAATCTTTGTTTCATTAAACTTCGAATATGATTTTATCGCAAAATTAAAAAGCAGGAACAAATCGTATTTTTAACTGAAAAATTGTTAAATATTAGATACATTTTTCTTTAAATTAAAAAGCTTTCAGAACCGGAAACGGAAATATTAGAGAATGAATTCTATTTGTTCGGAATTCTGGTAAAAGTCTGATTTGTAAAATCTATTTAAAGAGTAAAATTAAGAAATAATTTATAAAGACAGCCAGTAATACATTGCACCAAGTTTATATAAAGTATCGTAAAAATATCAGATGTTAAAAAATATTCAAAAAGAGGTTCATTTGAGTGTATAATTCAAAATATCTATTATATTGTATATATGTTAAATGAAATATAGGAATCGAAGACAATTTAATTTATATAATGTCACAAGTTAACTGTACTGAGAAATCTCAACATGAATTATTTATAATGTAATTGTGCAATGTTTATTTACACTGTGACATTTCAATGAACAACTGCGCGGTTACACTTCGTTTAGTGGTAAGGTCATGTATGAGACATTTATATACTATTTTATATAAATCATACTTTAAATAGTATATATGTTATACTCGAATTTAAGTAACATCATGGCAGGGCCAAGCATTGTAACTTGTTAACTTCCCAATTAATTTTGTAGTTCTTTAATAAAGAAGGGAACAAAACCCAATTATTTATAAACTTAAGTACATTTGTTAAAATGTCTTACGAATTATATCTTACAAAATAGTTTATCTCTAAGTTACTAATATCATATATTCTATATTTATATACGAGTAATAAGTACTGAAACACAAAGGTACTATAATTAGATCACCTTTCATTCGTGTACTGAAACCAATCCTCTCATTGAAGGGTTCTCTGGTGACCGAGTTAGTTGAAGAGACCTGGTTCAAATGTATACGCATGTAGCTCGGATGACTCTTTCATTGTATGCAGTCTTGTAGACGTATAACATGAAATATATAAGATCTGTACTAAACCAAACTTAACCTCATATTTACAGACATCTTTATTCTCACAACCTATATATAGTACCATTATGAAGTAATTCAATAATTACTAACACATACAGTGTTACACACACACATACGTTATACTCGTATACATGTTATATTTTATAAAGAAGAAGTTGAGAACAAACTTGTTGCTTGAATTTTCAACATCTCTATAATATAAACAAACTGTCAATATTCTTGATTGGTGGGATTCAAATATACTGGTTTGAATAAAATAAACAATTAATGAAAACAATGAATTACTTTCTTGTATACACACAACATTGTTGAGTTTTTGGTTGTATTTATTAAAAATAAAGTAATAACTTTTTTATTTATTTTCTTATTATTTTCATATTTTTGAGATTTTTGAGTTCTGTCTGAAAACTACGAGGTAAAAGAAATATGTATTCACTGAGCATTCTGACTCTAGTAATAAACCAAAGAGCTCCGAGCCAACAGGTTTGTACTTTGTACATGTTGAGAGTTCGTTAATAATTGCTTATTATTTAAGAGTTTTAACTCTTATTTAAAGATATATAATATATAACGCTGTTGTAACTGAATGTGAATATGAAGCTTGTATTTATAATACTAAGTATCTAAATATTAAAATAAACAGTCTTTTCTTATTATACAAAAATATTAACATTGATATATAATCTGTACGATGAGTATAATTTTAAACTTTAGTTTGATTTTTCACTAACAGAATAAAACTGATTAAATTCCGACATCGAATGTACGTGTAAGTGAAAAGTCACTTTTAACCCGAGCTTTTATTATATATATTTTTTTAAGAATTTAAACCTAACTTTTTGAGTATTTAGAATTCACTTTACAGTACTGTATTAATTATTTCATGTGTATTAATAAACATAGTGATAAGAAACTTAAAAAATTGTAGAGATTTGGATTTCACTGAGTGTTATTACTTTTAAAGGCACAAGTAACAAGAATGAAGTGTTTTAAATGATTTTGATTGCTCTAAGAATAATTAAGTTAAATTATTTACAAAACTATGAAGATATTTTGATTCCGTTTCAAATAATAATGTATTCTTTATTTTATTAATTTCTATCATTACTTTTAATGACATTACAATAATGTTATAGAATTGTTATTGTACCCATTTCGAAGATGTGAATTATGCATTAGGTAGAATTATGTAGCTGGAAACGTTTATTGATATATCGTATTCAAGTTAAGAAACTTTTCAAATCATAGGGACTAAGTCTAGATCTCAGAACAATTATTATTTGTATACTTACAATATTAGATGCTTAAAAAAAACACTAGATAATAATGAACTTACTGAAGACGAAATTTAAATGACATATATCCTATATGAATATATTATTTCAAAAATCTATTAAGTATTTTATTTTATAAAAAAAAAAACAGTTTCTATGAGATTAAGTTATTTAAAAACATCGCTACTTGGCTTTCAATTCAAACAAACTGAAATATCATATGAAGTAAGAGTTGTTTTTTGTAAGGGTGTTAAGGTTTGAACCTTTTATATTTTGGACCGTAACTTATCAAACAGACAATTTATAATATTAATACGTGTTATCAAAAGCTTTTTTATGGTTGAGTGAGCTCAGTAACCTTTGAGAGTATAAATTGTTTTAGGATAGATCGCTGAAGGATAGTTCAAGACGTTATTTATGATATAAATTTTAGTAAAAAGATAAAGGATAACACAGGTTTAAGTGTTAATCTTGACTTATCGTCTTTAGTAATGACCCAGTATTATCCAAAGTGCGGTTCAAAAGTCAGACAGTAGCCGCTACGATAAAACAGCCCATTAATTTTCTAGGATTAAAAAACCTCGAGATTTACACTAAGATAATGCTTAGTTAATGTTTTTTTTATAATTGTTAGAGAAATAAACTATATTTTTTAACAATAATTAATATTAGTAATTTAATTTTCAACTATATATAAAATAAAAACTTCTTTTACATTGGAGGTTCGACCTCAACCTCTGGAATAAATAACACAGGAGCTTTCGTGTCGTTAGCCACTTTGATGAATTAAGCTTTCTATAAATAATCGTAGCTTTGATAATATAATATAAATAAGTATTCTAATAATATAATATAAATAAGTATTTTAATAATATAATATAAATAAGTATTCTAATAATATAATATAAATAAGTATTTTAATAATATAATATAAATAAGTATTCTAATAATATAATATAAATAAGTATTTTAATAATATAATATGAATAAGTATTCTAATGCAAGTAACATTCGAAGAGAGAATTAAAAATAAGTAACCATTATCTAACTCTGATAAGTTTGTTTGTAGAAGTTTAAAAAATATGAGAAAATACATTACATATAATTTTAATTTTTGCAAATTAGTTCTTCTTCAGTTTTAATGAGCAGCTTCATTCAAGATATTTAAAGGTTTTGTGTTTGTTTCACAAAAAATATCCACTTCAAATGAAAACAGCAAATAATTTATTGAATTTTCCATACATTATAACTGAGATGATGCAAGTGAGAGATTATTTGTCGTATTTCACAAACTATCACAATTTAACTCCTCAAGTCGACATCGTGTTTGTACACACACACACATACATACACACATACACATACACACATACATACACACATACACACACATACACACAAACATACATACACACATACACACATACATACACACATACATACACACATACATACACACATACATACACACACACATACACACATACACATACACACACATACACATACACACACATACACATACACACACATACATACATACATACATACATACATACACACATACACACTTTGATATTTAATTATTATTACTAAAAGACATTTCCTTATCTCATTTCGTATCTTTAACATGTTTACTGACAGGGCTAATAAGTTATTATAAACAAAGAAACGTAATACCAGTTATATACATTTAATGGATGTTTAAGATTTACCCAAAATATATATATATATATTTTTTCAAACATATATATATATATATATATATATATATGTTTGAAAATATTGAAATAAAAATAAACATGTAGTCATGTGAAGCTTACTTAATTTTAAATAAATATAATGAAAAATAAACCAATACGGGCCGTGATTGATTTATTGGTTTTTTTTAGTTTCAGAGTTGTCTATTCCAAACAAATAAACTTTATATAAAATCTAGTTCTGTTCATGCAGAAAAGTTTATATATGATGACAAGAAATTTTATAAAAGACAGGTGGTTTTTCTTTATAAAATAAGTAATATGAAAATTATTAAGAAATTTCATACTGAGGTAATTTTCGTAAACATGTTATTTTTCAGAAACTTTTTAGCTTTTTTTCAAAACATGAAAAAATTCAATTGAATTTGCTATCATATAAACTCAAGCGAGCTGTAATTTACATATCAACAGACAATATATGAATATTATAAGTTTATAGAAATTATTAGAAAATAAGAAATAACCAGGAGGCACCTCTAAATGCAATTTCCATTTGTTTATAAATTTTATAAGTGATTCTAAATTGAAATATCAAGTGATTTGAAATTAAAGGTTCCAGTCATAAATTGGAATGTTTGTTCCCGAATACTTTTTTTAATATAACTGTTAGGCTAAAAAACCTTATTTTTCCTGTAAAAAATATTTTAGTAAAAATTAAAATAACATAGATGCATTACGAGACATCCTTACGAGTTTGATTGATGATATTTTAAATTATATAGAAAAAATCCGATGAGTTATTCGAGATACTGTAAAAGTAAAATACGATACTTGGTATATTAATAGATAAAAAATACCTTGACAAAATCTGAAACTTGTGCTTAAATAAATCTTGCTACATTCATACTTTTATTATTTTTATATTCTTGATTCAGTCTGATATATTCGAACGATTGAAAAATAAATATAAAGACATGATAAAATATACATATTATTGTTAAGAATTTATTTTATTTACTTTTTAATATATTTGTTTGTTTTAAACGAGTTAGGCTCTCGAGTTGTAATTAAAAAGTTATTAGGAATCGAATTAGTGATTAGCATTTATAAATTATAAATCAAAAGCCTCCATTAAATGACCCTTAAAGAAAAAATAAAGTTGTCACTTACGTACTTCAGTCTACAACCATACAAACAAACAACATACAGAGTGCGGCTGTAGCACTTTAGTCTAAAGGAATTTTTAATTTCGAAAAATGTTTCCACGATTCATTCACAATGCGTTTTAATGTAATAATAAACATATTTTATAATAATAAACGGCTTCTAACTTACTGAATTAAATGCATCTTCGAACATAATAATTAATCAGTATAAAAAATTTCATCTCAAATGAAATTAAATTTGACTAATCGAGAGTTTCGAGAGTCTTCGAAATAATATTATTATCGTTAACTCCGTTTATGAGATTTTTTGTGCGTGAGGGGGGGGGGGGGGGGTGCCAAAATTACTTAAAAAACTATTTGTGATGAATAGACGCTATCCTATTTGACCATTTATCAATCTCCATCAGGTCATCTATCACGTCGTCACTCGATTTCATCTCAGCGTCGCCAAAATATGAATATAATTTAAGCAATAGATCAATTTTGGCTTAATTTGACTTAAAATAACGTTTCAGAAGAAAGGTATTAAGGCTTCTATAGAATATTCTTATAAAGAAAAATGGTCCATAAGACTCACAAAGTTATTTCACCTTCAGTTTTAATCAAATTAATGAGCATTGACTTGAGGTGGTACTTCGACTGAAAATTTATAACAAGATTTGGCAATTTAGCTGGCTCTGGGTTATGTGTTTTAATATAGTCTGATTGGTCCATAAAGTTTGAAATTTCTTCACGTTTTCTTCATTAATGAACTGACAATCAAATCACTGTCTGAGCTGAACATACTTCAATCGACCGTTAAGTTCTAAAAATATTGTTTACTGAAATTAAAAATCAACTGTGACTTCTTTATCACATACTACTAAATTATTTAGTATTAAGTTAAATAAAACTACAGATTTTTATATTTTCTGTACAGATATAGAATGATTTTGCGAAAAAAAATGAATTATATTTTTAAGTTTAAAGTGAAGTGTAAACATTTTAACGCAATTTCAGAAATATTAATATTTCAATCGATCTTAAACAATTAGATATTAGTAAACGAATTTTTGCAATAAGTTAAATTACCTATTACTCGAGATAATAAAATATGCTATTTATTCTCGATATTATTATAAAATATAACACTAAATGAACAATAGTATGTTGCCACCGGAAAATCAAAACCTTTCTTTCTATTAAACTGTAAGGTTTCTATTCTGTTCCTTATCATTATTTAATTAAAAACAACATAGAAATATATATTTTTTTTCAATATCTTATTTACAAATTTGTCCTCCTAACTATTGTATTATACTTCAATATAACTTAATTTGTCTACACATAATATATTCAAGTTTCATTCTGTTTCATTTCTCGTACTGCATCATTTTTCAATAACTTTAGAAACAAATCATAAAATGAAAATATTATAAAGCTCATTAAGTCCACCACTTTTTATACAGTTTCAAGTGTAATAATTTCGCGCCCTAGGGTCTTACATAAATATTTCTTTGATCAGAAAAAAGCTACAACAAAGATATTGAGATTTGAACTTCTTTGGCGTCTTTTAATAACTTGGAGAGAGGCTTGAGACGATAAACAAAAATGTAAATAGAATATCCGCTTTTTCATAAAAACAAATCTTTCAAAAGAAAGGAAAAATATAACATGGCAGATTAAAGTGAAAAAATATACTTGTATATTGTGTAAATACAAAAAAAAATCTAATCCAGTCCTAAACCATACGACATTGTAGGTACCTCCGACACTGGACTATAGTGGACCATATATAGCCAGCGTATATATATACATATTTTTACTTTATTATATAATTATAATATATGAAAATTAAGCCTGACGTGACATGTTTTTATTGCCGTACATCTTCCGAACGAATGAAACTATAATATAAAAATAAATTATACTTTTAAATATTGAATACACGTTATTTGTGTCTGGACATGTTATTTTATAGCTGAATTGTTTATCCGTCATACTTTATCTTTAAAGCATTCATATAAAGATATGGTACATGAATAAATTAAATGCAAATGGCGGCTACATTAAATGAAATTGCCGTTTCTATTCTATTCAATAAAGAATGAACAAACTCTATTTAAGCTCTAGAGGCTTTGTATTTGAACGCACATGTTTTAAAAATTTCACGTATCTTATGAAGTTTTACTGTAGTTCATAAATGAACAATGTTTTCTTTAGTTTTAAAACGGATATTGACAGGAAATAAGATGAAGCAGATCAAAGAGATTGAACAGTGTTTGTAAAATGTACGCTCTTAGGAGAGAATTAATCATTATATAAAAATACATGTACATTTTACCTTAAGTATCTAACATAATGTGAAAATTAAAGACAAAACAATATTTCAGTAAGTCCTCAAAGATGAAACTAGTGTCCATTCGATGGAGAACTAACCTTTAAATAATTAGAACTTTCGTAACGGAAAATAAAATTCAATAAACATGACTTCCTTTTAGTTTAATGTAAGTTTTAATTTTATTCACGTCAACTCTGACAGGACAATGTTTCTCTTGAGTACATTAACAAATAAATCACACACACACACTATTATAAGAAACACTTTGCTGATTAATTTTGTACATATACTTTGTTTTAAAACTTTTCATAAAAAATATTTAATTATTAACGGTTTGTATAAACTTGCCTTCCCCAACCTTGCAGACTCGAACTTAAAGCATATAATGTATAGAGATTTATCACGAATAACTTTTTGAGCTTTCCCGTGAAAATAAGTAAAATTTCCGAGGTATAAGCATCTTATACGTTAGATTAAAAGTGTTGCCACAAACAATTTTATATCATAAATAAGAGATCATCTTAATAAAATTGGTTCTTAAAAAACAAGGTAATTCATGTTTAAAAAAAAAGTCATTTTGTGTTCACTTTAAATAATATTTTTTGTGTTTTAAGTACATTAAAATAAAAAATTGTTTTTAGCTACTAACGAAGTACTAAAGCCAATATGGCTGACCGTGGCCAGCCGCGGCAGCAGTATTAATTACAGTGATTTATTGTTTTAATAGAAAGATGTGACCCATTTAAGTTAACTAACAAGAACCTTAATTAAAATATAAATATCTTAGAATATTCAAATTTTCGTTATCCATTACATCTATTTATCTTGCTGCACTCAATTTTATTGGAATTTTGCTCGTCTAATTTAGAATCCATTCAACGTTTATTATTCATGAGCTCGAAGTATGGCGGACTCGCGGTGTGAACTGCCAACCTGGCAGCAAATATTAATCTCGGAACAGTCATTCAGAAAATTGTGATATAATTTTAAATAGAAGTATAGTCTAATGTATACTAAAGAGCTATAAACAATGACTTGTTCTCGAGGTGAGTGACAGCTAATTAGCCAGCCTCGAGCTCGTCATCGTCATAACATATTGCATTGACGTTATTCATCTTTGAGAACTTATAACTTGGTTTATTCTCCACTCACCCAATTATCTTATAATTTGGAAAATGATCCCGCTTAAAAGTTACAGACACTTATTCTCATTTCCCTTGAAGATGTCCTTTTTAAATGTGTTTTTTAAGTGTGAACTCATCATTACCTCCACGTGACGCTGTGAACGAGGGTGGGTGGGTTTGAGTCGTTAGGTCCTCATACATCCCTCTCACTGACAGGCTTTTATATTATTCATCCGGGCTGTTAACACTTCGTGGCGTATTTATAAAGAAATATATAAAGGAAATACTTGAAAGCATTTTATAAAAGGATATGACATTTATTATATATACCTAGTTCAAATAACTCAAACTTATAATTTAAAACATTACAAAAGCTGTACCACTATTACGATATTATGACATAACTTGTGACATTCAAAGGAAAATAAGCATTAATTTATTAAATAATTCATATATAAGTAAAATAGTATCAAAGTTTTTTGGCAGGAATTAAAAATCAAATTACAAAGACAACAAATTTACTAAACAATAAAATTTTCCCGTCGTTAATATTACAAAATATGAATTATAAAAATGTTTACAATATAATTTAATAACCAGGTTTATTTTTACGTTACGATATGTTCTAAATGAAGTAAATACAGACTGTAAATGGCTTCCTCCTTTAATTTATAAGATGGCGACAAAATTATTTCTGAATAAATTAATTAGAGTAGAATTATGAATAACAAACAAAATTGGTTCTGCTTTATTAATCTTCAATTGACATTGACCTCAAACTGAAGGTCCTTTAGAAGACAAAGAACATTGTAGCCAGAAGTCATATCTATAAACATAGTCTGCTAGTTTCTATCACAAGATATATTCTCAAAAGTTTATATTATTCTGTGTAAGGAATATTGCTATAAATATTGCTATAAATTGTATTGTATTGTATTCACGAAATATTGCTATAAATTGTAAACGTTCTTAAAGTTGGGAGTTGTGAGAAATAAGCGAATATCAATAATTATTGATATATTCATATCATTGATAAAAATACTTTATATAGAGCCATAAAAGCATTCAAGTTTTTTAATATTATATAACAACTCATTTCATTCCATAGATTGGTTATTTTCACAGATTACTTCAGAAAAGAATTAGAATGTAATAGAATCAAATAGATTAGAATTATTCGTTTTGGTCATAAAGAAAGATCTTATACCATTTTTTTATTTATTATATAATTTGTATATGATATAAAATGATAAATATTTAAATAAGAAAAATATATAAATTGTATATTTTATAAATGTAATATGTAGTTGAAATATTGATATTGTTTGTTTAAAATTAATAAACGTCCTCGTTACCTGCATAAAAAATACAACTCATGTATTAATTTATGATTGGTCACGAATATATACAAATAAATTAATTCTTAGTCATTATTTAATGGTGTTAATGTGAATATTTATACATTTATTGTTTTGTTATTAAAAGTATAAATACGTTGTGTGTTTTTTGGTACCTAGCTTACTTTACAATACTGAAAAGAAAGCACGTTCAATCCCCAATTCATAAATAACATCTAGATAGTAATTGCCAGATCGCGAACAGCTGATATCTTAACACCAACAAAGATTGAAGTCTCTTTCAGCATTATCCAACAGGATCGCCATTTATACCATTTCCAGTTTTACAATTTTATGTCTCGCAATGTTATATGAAGATAATATTGTAGCATTGTGATTTACGCCGTCTATTTACTTCATGACAAGACAAAATAAGCTCAGAGAAGGAAATTAAACTCTGAATGTGTTTTAGATTAACATTTTATAATATCTCTAACATGTTATTATTAGAGTATTATATTATAAAAGCCAACATTAACAAAATACAAATAACAATCAAAAAATGTAACATCCTCGTTTAAAAAATGAAAAAAATATTTTCATTTTAGTCGCTTTGCTATTTTTTTAAAGTTGCGTTCGTTTTGTCGATGGCAACGAAATATTTTTTGCTTAATATTTTAATTTAAGCGCATTTTATTTTTGATAGGCATTGGACCAAATTTTTGACTTGTTTGAATAATGTCTAAGCGTAATCAGAATTTATAAATAATCTTGGAAAATACTTTGATATGTAATTTGATGTCATTACATATTCAATAATAATAACGTTAACGCCGATATTGGTTACGAGAACAATTAAGAGACGAAGCTTCTTAGCATTCCATGGATTCACCGTGCGGGTGCCGGGCCCATCGCGTTGCAGGGAGAGGAGTGCAAACAGCTCCTGGGACTTGCGACCCAGGTGTAGGTTTAAGGGGCCCCTTTAAAATGCGCATTCACACTCACCATCAACTGGTTGCGCTCCTCTCCCTACCTAACCAAATTTGGAATGAACCTACTAATGCCGCCTTTGAAGTACGTTCTAGAAATCTACTGATGATAGTTCTAGAGAGGCCAAGATCTTTAAGTAGGTTATAGAGAGGTTTCGCTGTTATACCTCTCGCTCCCACTTCTACCGCGTACAAATTAACGTTCGTAATACTTGTTTACTTTAATTGTGTGATCTTTGGGGATGTTAGTTTCCCACGGAACAGTAAGCTCCACAAGTATCACGCGCTTTAACTGTCTAGAGTACAGGAATATGTCCGGTCTGGATGACGAGACAACAATATCCTCAGGGATTAAAATTAAAAATATTGTAACATGTAATTAGTGTAAATGTAAAAAAATATGAGTAGCTTAAGTAACTCTAAATAAATTTAGTTTATATTTGTACTATTATATTTCTATTAGGTAACTAATAATTATATTTATATTAGGTAACTAAAATATATATATTTATTTATATTAGTATACGTACGTTGCATGTCAAATATTTATATATCTAAATTTAAATTTTAAGTTTAATTTTAAATAAAATGTGAATAGAAGGAGCTTGTCTTGAGCTCCGATTGATACGGGGTTCCTTGAAGGTTCAATCTTAGGTACATTTCTCTTCCTTATTTATATAAATGATCTGCCGACTTTAAACATAATAACGAAAATAGGCAGTTTATAAGGAAGAGAAATAAGATTAACTTTAAAAAATATTTTAAGGAATAATATAAGAGTTTAAAAGACTATCATTTCTTAGGTCAGTAGCCATTTTCTTTTTGTACTGCAGATAGCTTTTACAATGACAAAATGTTGCATATAAAACTTGTTTCAAAAAATAAATATTTTGTTCAGATTTCGAGCGATATATCAAAAAAAGTTTAGAGCTGGGATCTGTTTTGGTAATTTTTAATTTTTTTTTGCTACCTTAGTTCATTTCCTTAAATTAAACCATAAGTTACCAAAATATTTTTAGTTCCACTGTCCTGACAAATACATGTTGGTAGCATTTTCACCACCTCACAGATAAATGTTGAAGGATAGTATTAACTTTTTGTACCTTAGCAGGGTTTTAACTGACTCGTAGCGACTGGACTGTAATAGGTACCTTGGGTATTTTTCTGATAGGCTTATAAATAGGATGTACGTCTATTGGCGAGGATCGGATAGACAATCTAGTAAACAAAAGTATACTTTTTTAATTTTGCACTATCAGACAGAATATATCATACATCTTCTTAAATAAGCCTCTATCCCACGATATTTGACCCTTGACCCATTATACGGAGAAAACATAAATCTTTACTTTTTACAAAAATCCTAAATATTTTTCATTACGGTTGAGAAACTTGAAATATTTCTCTTTTTTCATACAAACTTTCATTTTCTATTTTTCCCACTTAAAGCTCTATTTTAACAATAAACAGTGCCCTGTATGTATGTTCTTCTAGATCTCAAATATTATCTAAATCAAACTTCATCACAATCTAGGCAGAGCGTAACATGCAGACAGACGGACAGAGATAATTACTTTCACTTTTATAATATATTATACATTCCATAGACTAATTGTAATATAAAAAAAAAATGTACTAGTGAAGACTCTTTTGTAGCTATCTAAAAAGCAAGACTCAAATGAATTCAATCTTTGCACCTAAAACATTCTGGAGAAATGAGAGAATACAAACCGCTATTTATTACATTATTAACAATTCCTATGATATTTCCAGAATCGTAAGTTTACTATATTCACTGAACCGTATCTACTGTTTTAAGTTGTGCCATTTGTTAAATCAATGTTAATCAAATTGTTGTTGTTTGTTTGTTCAAACCTTTGCGTCTGACAATACAAGGTACAAATCAAATCAGAAACTAAGAACGTCTTAATTACCTTAAAGCTCGAAATTCCTCTTAGTCGAAGTGAAAATGATATGGATGTAATTCAATTATGACTTAATATGTGATTATTTAAATAATGTGTATATTAAATGCACGGGTTAAATTTATATTAGACTAACTTTATATCATCGAAGAAATTATAAAAAAATATTTCTATATTTAATCATGTTTAAAAAACTTCTTTAAATCTTAAAAGTTTTTAATGATCTTTCAACGAAAAGCGGCCTCTTATATTTTATTCATGTTCACAACTAAACTTGTTACTTTCTTGATTGCAAAAAAAAACTTATTAATGAGTTTGACTTCAGATAAAATAGTAAAAAATGTGTAGCTGATTTATTCATAAGACTGCGTTAATATAACGAACTTATATCTATGAATATACCATATTTTATAACATTTTTAAAAGATTTCATAAAAGAAATGTTCCAATTGTTACTAAGAGAAGATAACAACTTCTTACATTCTTATACTAACACGTTATTCTCACGTCACTATATAAGATTCTTCTACATTGCTTAATCTATCGCCTGATTGCTCCATAGTCGGTATAATCTGTAATAGTAGTTTGCAATCTGCTCCAAAGGTATTTTCAGTAAAAGATAATTAAAATTATTTCAATACTGCATTTCATTCATATGAATATTCCTGCGAAAACCAATCGGAAGCCACTTCAGCTTTTTACGGAAATTAAAAATATATTCATATTTGCGATGGTTAAATATGAAACTTGTGCAGAGGTTTTGGAAGACCGTCAAGTTTATTTTACTTATCCTGACATGAATTAGAATAACAGGCATCTAAATAATGTAAAAATAATAGAGCTTGAGTCTGGACGACTCTACAATAACTTGAGATAAAATAACTTAACCTTCTGATAAATCGTACGGCTGCAAGCATCTTTCTACTGACCTCATTAATCTGCAGATTCCAGTATAAAGTTTAGTCTGATTGTTCCTTATATTATTCATTAACTTTTTTGCAATACGAAATAGTCACGCCTTCAAAAGTAATATGGTAGCTGATACTTCGAAGTGCGTGAGATTAGCCTTGAACTAACAATATAAAGACTTTCGACTTGGAAGTATTTTTTTAAATCAGACATTTACTCCAATTTGATATACGCACCAGATCTTGATTCACTTATAAAATAGTGTTTGCAAGGTCATTAAAATATGACTTGACGTTATGACGATAATTCTGAACTTCATTTGCATATCGGTGATAGAAAAAATGTTTTATGAAAATAATGTTTATAAACTGAAACTAAAAGAGGAGACAACTTCGGCCGTGCTCCACTCAGAATTCAGGTCATTTAATGGTACATTTTTCCAAAACTTATTTTAATATGTATTACACTCATTTTATTTAAGATTTTTATTTTTTGAGCAAATTTGCTTATCAATGGTTTGTGGGTTTGCTGTTATCTCAATTGAACTATGAATATATGTATGTATGTATGTAAATGAAAGTCTAATTATTTTACTTTATAAATCTAAATATTTTTAATAAACTATATTTCTTATACGTTACGAAGAATCAACCTCATAGATAAGATGAAACAGCATTTTTAAATCTTCGAGCCATGACGTGAAAATAATTATACAATATTATTTATTACAATAAATAAGTAATACAATAATTATTACAATATAAGCTGTTCAGATAACATGACTTCCAGATGACATGACGTCCACCACACAATTCCTTTTTATTTATTTGTAATATTAATAGCTAGTTTTAACATTAATTAAAAACTTTTAAGCGAAGGAAGAAAAGAAAAATTCAAGCTTAGAGGAGACTTCGGTCATTTGAAAAATCTAATAGAATGTAATTCTAATCATCATCTTTGTCACCACATAAGCTGTTAGGAGTCATCTCGCATATAGCAGCGTAGCTGTTCTCACACCATAAGTCATTATACATGCCATTTCTATACACGGAGCCACAGTACTCTCCTGTGGTAGAGTTGTTGGGTTCACCGCCTGAGAATTTCGAGTATCCCGCTTCATGTAAAGTTTGACCTGCAAGAAAAAATCCGTTTAAAGTACCAGCAATTATTGATTACTATTTCAGATAGAAGTATCATAAAATAATAGGTTTTTTTAACATTGGCCATAAATATTTTCAATTTCATTAATTCTCAATTGTGGTCCAATATTACACCAATAGCAATAGTTAATATTGCTCTCTTGTAACTATAGTTTTAGCTAATAGTAATAACGAATGACAGATAAGATAGTTTTATTATGGGAACTTTTATATATTCCAATATTATTGTAATAGAATAGAATTATTAAGTGAAGCTTCGTGAGCTATATTTTTGGAAATGCCTGGCCTGTTGCTTAAAGCTGATATTATAAAATTAACGAAAATACTATTTTGTAAGCATTATATGGCATAATTTACTAATACTTGCCCTCGATGGTCAAAAATTCTCCATGTTCTCCCCAGTCATGTATCCCCATAAAGGCAACGTCTTTCCAAAAATATCCAAGCATGGTATTGTGGAGGTTCTTAGCAAAGATGCTTTCAATCACCTTATGAAGAATTATTAATAATGTTTTAACTTATTTACAGGAAAGTTATGAAAAAATGATTATGAAATAATTCAAGGATTGACACCTTTGCCTCCACGTCACTATTAATAATTGCTAAGTAACCCCCCTCCGCTGAACAAGCCTTGAATGCTCTCTTCCATGTGCGGGGTACTCTATGAAATTTGTAACAGCTACCAGTTCGTGTATCGAGAGAATATCCTAAAATTATTTTTTCGGATTATTTATTATTCATTTTGCTTTTAATTAAGAATTATAAATCTAGTAGAAGATATCAGTTTTTCTCATTTTCTGTCCAATCTAGAACTGGCATCTACAATATCACTATGTAATCTGAAAAGCCTGTTTTTCTTCAAAAATACGGTCCTCAGTCTCTTTATCCAAAGACAACCAAGATACTGAAAACATTTTAGTAATTTTTCAGGGTGGGTACAACAAGGTCTTCTCAGAAGTTGCGAATGACCGTTGGAGGCGGTGACCACTTACCACAAGATGGCCGCACACTAAATATCTTACCATTATCGATGGTTCCACAGCTATTGACTACCTCGTCTTTGTTTTTTTTATAGCAGATGTATGGATATGTCTCGCCGCAGCTCTGGTCTACTAATTCTCCAGTACGCAGCATCATGATGCACTGCTCCTCATTGTGGAAATTGTCAGGTTCTCCTTTCGCCCATATGTGTGGTATTTTTGAGAGTGGTATATCTGTGGAAACATTATTATACAAAAAAAAATTAGAGGCAATAAGAACCATATATTTTTTCACTTTTAGAAGACGTCATGTCCAGAAAGCACACGAGTAAATATAATAAATAAGAAATACATTAGACAATATAATGTATTATTTAAAAATCTCGTTAAACACTTTTATTTTTAATTAATAAGTGAACTTACTCTCTATGGAATGATAGTCTCCCTTCGAGAACGTGGAATGAATTCCAGTAAATATCCCGAAATTAATATTATCTGTTGTTATCATCATACTTATCATTATTTTAATAAATTTATTATTCAGAGGAGACGCTAAATTTGCACCTAGAACAATAGATTAATCCTTAATATATGTTGAAGTTCATACAGCTTAATTATATTTACTGATATAGACCTCGGGAAGGGGACAGGAGAGGAACGGGATGATAAAAATCCTTTCTACATTTTTAAGGATCTTAGTGCCACAAATTGACTTTTCATTCACATAAAGAAATAACGGTAACGTATGGACATGTATGCACAGTATTTATTCTACCATCTATACATTTCTTTGTTCATTTATGTTTCGAGAAACTTTGAAATCCGAAATGAGGACGAGGGGACGTTGCTTTTGTTCATGTTCAGTTATGAGAATTAACAATGACGCAATAAGTATCGAAGCATAGCCTTAGTTGTACTTGAAGGTAAAGTCAATGATAGATGCTACTGAGACTACTGACCCTCAAGGTGGCAGCGCAGTCTCGCCTCTCGCCACGTTTCGGGAACAAGATGCATCTTCATCCATCCTCCAATATCTTTATAATAAGTGTAGTCACATCTAAACTTCTTGCTCTCTGGTTAAAAGAAAACAGTTTCTGACTGACATTTAAGTGAGAATTTTAAGTCATATGTCATATAGTCACTCTGATTATTTAATATGTGTACCTCCAAACACCGCCATTAACACTATTAAACATGTTAATATTGATCTCATATCTTCCATTATGATAATATAACACTTTTAAATAAACTTATATTTAATAGTGGGAAGGGAATAGTCTGAAAGTGAACCAAACATCCGAATACATACTAAATATGATTTATTATTATTTGTTTATAAATAATCGCATTTCTGTAATTTAATCAATTTGTTTCACTAAATTGCATTAAAAAGGTAATATTCCTATTATAATCTTATCAGTGTGTAATTGTATAGAAATTGAAAGTACATAATTAAGAAAAATAATAATGACACGGTTAATATTCGACCGACTTATTTATACATAAACTTAATAACCTTCTCGAACTATAATTTAACTATTGTTAATTTATTTACTCCAAAAATGAACTAAAATCAAGTGATGCAAATTTTAAAATACTTTATATTGTCAGTTTTTAGAAAGTCCATTGTACAATGAAAACTATAACGACGCATGTCTTTACAAACACTAAGACATCTAAAGAGAATTGTAACTGAACGGAAACTTTCATTTTTGTTTTTCACAAACTCAACAAGTCGATGAATACTTACATGTTTGTGATAAGATTGAGAGAAGAGATTTGAGAATACAACTTGTTTCGACATGTTGTTACTTGCTCTATACTTGACGCATAGACGCGATTTAACACGAACGAATTTACAATAAACTTTTCCAAACAGGCTTTTTTAATATAACAAACCTGCGGTTAAAAGTTCATTTGTGCTTTGAAATCCATTGGAGCTTAAGTGATGTGCATTTAATTAATTAATTTTAAAAGGTTACAAGGTTACATAGCTAAAGAAATTTAATTTATATAAATAGACAGCGAAAGAATTTACATTATGGTAAATTTTAGTTACATACCCGCGTTAATAGCGTTAAAATATATTTCTTCATTGAGAAAAAGTTACAATTACCCAAACAACATTTTAATAAGTATTTTTTTCAAAAAGTTACTGTCTAAAATTATACATTTTCAGTTTGATATGTTATTTATCTTAGCAGGATATCTAATTTTATCAATGAGTAAATTCGAGGGCAGACAAAAAAAATCATATGTTTAAAACTAAGAAGTTTCTTATTTTTTCTTACTTAAAATCACTAAAGAAAATTCCACCCACAAGGTCAATATTAGCGTTGTACTCTATGCAATTCATCGATGGTTTACGAAAATACTATAATATCTCTTTACTAATAGTGACGTCAGAGTAACCCCACACGATTGGATAGCAGATTATATTACCAGCCATTGTGGGGATCATTAACTATATATTACAGAAACCCGATATTAAAAATAAAGCTCCTTTGAGCAAAAATACCGTTCAAAGACGAATAGAGAAGGACATTACTCGACTGATATTTGTTTTGTTGAACAAAGCAAATTATTTAATCAATAATATCGTATTTTGTAAATAAACTCATAATTAATAAGCAATATATAGTCCAAAAATAATATTCAAAATTGACGCAAAATTAATAGAAATGTTTCAAGATGATGTTATTTTACTGACACGCATTAGCCAAGGATTTTACCAAGAGTTTTGAGGACATTTAAAATGTGATAAGGCGTGAAGAGCTGACGCCTCGATTAATTTAAACGGCTTTTGGCTCAATTGATTAAAATTCCAAGGTTTGTTTTTTAAGAAAAATATATATTAATTAATTATAATTGATTTTTACTTCCCTATTTATTTTGTTATTTTAAGATGAGAAATTGATGTCAAGCTTGCTCACTTTACCAAACTGATTTTTTTTTTAATTGGTAAGTTTGTATCAATGGGAAAAAATTAGATATGATTAAGGAATTTTAAATTATTTGGCTACTTTTGTGATGTATCAGTTCTTTTTGTGAAAGGGGTTTTTGCTCAAATTAGTTTAAGAATGACTTTTTAGTTAATTACCCATTATAATGTATTAAAACACTTTTTTTTATTATTACTGAAATTAATAGCCGATTTATATTTCATTTTAGTTATAAGATTTATTTACACATAAAACATTTATTTGAAAAACTTTAAAAAAATATAATATAATGCTCATTACAGGTAGATATCACATTTCTATAATGTTTTCACAATATCTGAAACAAACAAAAATATTTAATATCTGAAAACCTTACAATTCTTTAACTAGTAAAATCAAATGGAATCTTTTATTTTCATCAACAAGATCGCATCTCTCTCAATATTAATTAAAGAACTTATCTCAAACATGCAGATCTAAATCTAGTCAAATTATTTTTAGTCGAAACATTATAAAAACAATGTTACGTTTTTGAAATACTTTAAACTGTATTTATTTTGGTTTTGATAATATTATATTACTAGAAAAATAAAGCAAAGGACAAATATAGAAAATTATCATAAGCTTTTATGGATATAAGTTTACGTTTGTTTAAGACAAATAGTTACTTTAGGTATATATATTTCACAGGGAAAGACATTTATTTAAAAAAGTCCTTAATCTATGAACAAAATAGTGAAAATTGCTGTTATTTTTTAAATACTGTAAAGTTGTGATATCATGACGACCCTTACCTATTCATTCTCCACAGAGAGGTCATCGCAGTACCTCGAACATGATGGCATCTCCAAACGAACGTCCTTTAAATTCCCGGCACATACCTGGGACAGAAGGTATTTATATAAAAATAATGGACAAGTATAAAATTTCTTTAAAATGTTTAATAAAGTCGGCTATTCAGAGTATTAATATTATCGGGACGTGGATCTGTATTTCGGAAATTCAGTATTTTTCATTAATTACTATTGCGATTTCCTTCCCAATCTATAATTAAATAAATAAGTAACAATACATAAATAAACTCAAATGTAATTTAATACACATTAAAGCTCATATAAATACAATGACCGTTTTAAAAAAAAATACAAATTGGACACTAAGTATATTTTCATATTTCACATAACTGGTTTACAAAAACTGTAATGGAACTAAAACTGACCGAGAGAAATGTTTAAATCTAAGGTCCGTGTGATGAAACCTACAACTATCAAGAAGTATTAACTAGTAAAAATAATCTAGTAAAACTAATCTACTACAGTTATTAGGGTGTAGTGTACATTTCTAGGTCTCTTGAATATTATAACTTATGATGATTGTATGCGGAGATAAGATATTTGTTTAGTGAATGAGATAAATGTGATCATAAATAACATAAAATAAAAAAGGGCCGAATCTTTATAAAATATTAAACCATTTATGTTGTCATGTTTGTTTTTTATTAGGTTTTTGGGTAGAAATTAATCACGAGAAAACTCTCAATCGTGGTAAATATAATAGCGTTGCTAGTTTGGTTTTTATATTAAAAATAAAAGTCAATTTTATCAATACGGAATGCCCGGTAGATGTAGAAATAGAGTTTAAGCTTTAGAACCGCCGAAGGAATTTCTTTTCAAAGATCTTGAACCGCATGCCTTAACAAAAAAACTCATATGATTCATGATCATCGTCAATGAGGTGAAAAAGAATGAA
Organism: Dircenna loreta; assembly: GCA_963555665.1. Lineage (NCBI taxonomy): Eukaryota > Metazoa > Arthropoda > Insecta > Lepidoptera > Nymphalidae > Dircenna > Dircenna loreta. The sequence goes on along the minus strand of OY743097.1, from coordinate 7,012,171 downwards.
ATTAAAAGACATATGACCAAAAAATATATTCTTACTTAATGCATAAAGTTTTGTATTATTTTCAATACTTACCAAAGTATCTAAATTGTTTACTTCATCAATGTTCTGGACGTCAGTTTTATCGTCTAGTGTCAGCAGGTCTGGCGGAACCATATCAATGATTACATCTCGATGTCCAGGTGGATCACCAGACCCCAGTCTGACGTCGTTGAGGATGGTGGAGAGAATCTATATTCATAACATTGTAATGGTATTTCTAATAACATATGGTTATTTTTATGAAACATTTTTATATCTTGACCTTTTTATAAATATTTTCTTATCAGTACTTATTACCGTCTCTATGTCGGGATTTGTCAATATAAGTGATTGCTGGTTTGGAACCCACTTTTTAAGGTAGTAATTATATTATTTTAAATGTAGGCTGTTTTTGTATTCAAAGTTATCTATGACACTAATTATTATTCCAGTCAACCTGATAAACCTAGGTTTTTCTTTTAAAGCCGACAGACTAAGTCTAGCATTCATAATACTAGTTATCTAGATGTCCTAAACTGACCTTTCCATCGTTTTTTATATCATCGACAATCGCAGCACTACAGGTTGATAAAGATACGTGACTAGGAGCGCAACATCCGCAGCAGAGGAACGCGAACGCAGCGGTCATACAATCTGTGACATGTTGCACGTAAATCCAAATAGTTACGAATCTGTGAAACAAGGGCTGGAAAGTGTAGGGCGTGATCACAAACATGGATGTTTGACATTGCTTGGTAGCGTGACAGATTTGATTGATCTTGACAATGCATTAGATTAATAAATGGCTTCATGATGGACTAGATACTAGCACATTTTTTCATACGTGGTAAATATGTATTGTACATAAATATAAGTAAAACCATAATTAAATTAAAAATAAGGCCTGCAATTATTTACGTTTTATTCTTTTTTACCCACAAATATAATAACTCCGTTAAATTAAAATCTCTCTCATTAAAAAATATATTTAAAAATATACGGTTCCATTCGAATGTTTACTTACAATTCATTTTAATTATATATCCGTATTAAAAGAACATATCAAAAGAGCCATTTAGTTAAGTAGGATTTAATCTTTGATAAAATGAACGACTCCACCACAAAATGAACACCGATGAACATTGAATTCCTTTTCATCCCGAGCCAGTATGAATTAATATAAAACTGTGCTCTCAAAAGATATACAAACTGTAGATGTGAACAATACATTTATTTTGTGGAACATTTCTATAGCATCCTTTAAAATACCTTTGATTTTTATTTAAAGAAACCTTAAACCATTAGTTAATTCGAAACTCTGCAGTGTATTTCAGAACAGTTCAGAGTTCTTTGTCTCATTCTTGTATTATATTTATTGTATTTATAATTGTTTGATATTACACATCAAAAATAGTATTTTCTTACGATTTCATGAGTTTTACATATTTAAATAATACTATTTATAAAGGATTGAACTCGTGTAAAATTAAAATAAAATCATTTTTTTTTTAACCTGGCGTTCCGAATGCTTTGCCTATGGCTTCATATGAGACTCGAGATGTATAATCAACACAGATTTATTTGGGTATATATAAACATGTTCCGCCTTTGTTAACTTATTGAAATCATCAGCATAGGCACGACTCGAACCTGCGACCTCAACGATAACGTTCCGCCACTCTGCCTTTTGACCAATAGTGTCACTACCCGCCATCATTAATATTACATTCCATATACAAACGTCTTTTGTGGTACGGAGGTGACATCTATTAGACTTCATTAGAAGATCCTAATCAATTATTATGCATAAAGATAAATAAAATGTTTGTACAATTTATATCAAACAAATTATTGAAATACAAATTTGATCTTCTTTTATAACAGAATATTATATATCCTGTTATAAAGAGTTCCACTCGACTCTTTACTTTCGTTGTTATATTCAATATTACATAAGCCATTCATTTTACAAGCCTTTTTCAAATGTATGTAAAAAATACCATGTATATTCGGAATAGTAAACTTATCAACGTAATATAAGGAAATTTTGGTCTGAAACTTTTATATCAGATGTTCTTTTAACTTGTGTGGACTATATGTACAGTATTGAAACATGAGTTCATATATATTTTAGTCAGTTGAAGAGTATTAGAAAATGCATACTGTAAATATTATTGTTGGTGAAGTTCAACAATATTCATTAATACATACTAAGTGACATCACCAACATAGATTACACAGAACTAATATAATTCAAGCCTCTGAAACCACTCTTGAACACATCTGTTCCGGCATGCACCAAACCCTCCCCTTTATTTATTGACCTAAAATGTACTTATAGAGTTTTGATTTCATTACAGAGTGCACGTTTGTTATTGTGATTACTGAGCAATTTTATTTAGATTCAAAGAACTTTTGTGCTCCTCCTCTACTTAATCTATGAGATAAAAACGCAATATGTTCTTTGAGTTGAGGCAGGGGTGAATGATCACTCAGGTATTTATTCGTCAAGGTACCCTATTTGTGAGAAGGAACAGCCAAGACGTTGGGTTTTGCATTGGTGCTGTATAATTTAATGACTTAAGTTTTGAAGAATTATCCGAGTAGAAAACGTAATATATATTCTATATATTGTTCAAACGATTAATGACAACATTTAAACTCGAGCACCTAATACACCATTCCAAGAATCTACTGCAAAAGATGAAGAAGTCCGACTACCATTATATGAAATTATCCTTCCTTTTCATAGTTGCATTCGTGCTAGTTCATTTACATACACCACAAAATAAGCATACGAAAAGCTTTAGAATCTGTACAAGAGAAATTGAATACACTTTTATTATTTTAATTTTTCAAAAAATCAACGTAATTAACATATTTTCCCGGAAAAAAATAAAGTTTCACGTTCGTCTTTCGAACTAAAATATTCCCCATAGTATGGATAGAACCCAGTTGTGTTGTATCCGTATTCGTCGTTCTCATTCGTCGTTCTCGGTGTATGCCACGTCCCAGGAGAAATATTTATAAATAAGAGAAATATATTTCACCAAACATGAAAATGAATAAGAAGAAGTATATAAATATTTATAATATAATAATAAAATAAATGATAATAGTATTTAATTCCTATGGAATTAAAATGTAATTAATGGTACTGTAGAGCACAGTAGTAAAAACTACTACTTTACCACTTCAGTTAAATTTCGATGGATACGCTGTAACCAAAATAGTTGACGGCATGGAAAAAACTAAATGGTGGGTAAATAATAATATCGTTGAAATAAAAAAATCTATCATCAATTACGGAACGTAACTTAATGACATTGTATTTTATACGATCTTCATCTTTACTAATTAAAGAAAAAACATCACCGCCAATTGGGTCGGTGAATACAGAAAGGAGCGCGCCCAACATCACCCGTGGTTTTGATGAATGCGTTAGTCCTGAGCACAATTTAGGAAACTGTGCTTTGAGAGGAAACTGATTTAACAAGACTGTCAAGTATATTAGACAAAAAATAAGAATTGATATATGACTATAATCAATCAGAGATTTAGGTTAGTTTTATTTGGAAATTAAATAATCTGAGCATTTTTCAAGAGCGAGAGAGATATTGTTGCTTATAAAATAATAGTATTGATCGTTTTAAAGCTACTGGAACACGACACACCATACTACAGTCGGAACTTACAGAGTCGGAAGTAATCGCTAAAATGGTCTTCTTAAATCAAATTCAGTGAATTGAATAAGATAAGAAATAGGACCATCGAAAGAAAACGTACTTAGTAGTAAGTTCACCAATCACTAATAGTAAGAGACAGTAACTTTGTCTAACGTGTTAGATCGTATTGCACTTGTCTGGGCCTCGGTGGAACACAAGGGTTCCGTATTTACACATCGTTTCAGTTTTACATTTAAGACATGCATACAAACAGAGTAATGCAAACTCATTACTTGGGACTAAAAAATCATATTTACGATTTTTAGTCCCACGGCTGAAATCTGCATAATTCGTGTACAAATTTAAAACCAAATAAAAATTCTAAGCATATTATTTTTATACTTCTATCGTTTTCTCTAAGACATTAATTTATATCCTCTATATACACGTCCAGTTACTATTGGGTTACATTATTAGACACAGAAATGAATTTAAAATAATACAGTAAACTATATAGCGAGCTGTTTTAGATCTCATTGTTTAATACACATTTGACTTCAAATAACTTACAATTGAAATAAAAAATAAAAGTATCCAACAATCAGCCTCTTATCACTATACTATAATTTTGTCCATTTAATAGATCACATTTGACATCTGTCACTCTCAGCTTCATAGTGAAGTAATCAGTTTAAAAACATCGATTAAATTCTTTCCATCGATACGGATTTCAAACATCCGTGACTTGACTTGACTTTATAACTGTTTGGACAAACAGTTATAAAGTAAAAATATTCAGATACAGCAATTTCAATTAATTTTTGCTGAACAATTTCAGTGAAATACTTTTATAATTACTATTTTCTACATAGTATAGTATAGTAACTTTATGTACGTATAACATTATATTGTGTGCCTTATTGCCCACATTTCTCTTATTCACAATGTGTTTATTCATTTGTAACTAATTATTCATTCCCACGTAATATTTACGTTTAATTTAACTTACCGAGGGATTCATCCTTTGATTGTTTGAGTAACATCCCTAGTGCTTAAAAAAAACAGGTTCACTGATGTTATAACAGAACGTGTTTATTGTGTTTAGAATGGTTTATTAGTAAAATTAAACCGTAAAATGTAGCATATAACTTATTTTTAAGAATTGCTATGACCTAAAATCCCGTAATCGCCTACATTATCAAATTCGGTAGTATACTATATTAATCCATTTGTTAAAGTAACATATGATAATTCACTGTAATTGTATTTTAAATATTTTAATAGGAAGTAATATTCCTATTTGAATCTTTTTATCTTGCTTTCCCACGCAAGCTGGGTGTTACTCCAAATGTAAATAATATATATTGTTTGCAGAACAAAGTTACCATGTGAAATCAAACAATGTAATAACAAACAAAATTCAGGGAATTAGGGTTACATTTGAAAAAGAGACGATAAAGTAAAACAAATGAAGATGGAGAGAGGGAGATGTTGACATTGAATTAGAACGAGGCTGTTGTGTTATATACTTGAATATGTAATATATAATATACTTGGATATTTATTATATAATATACTTGATATGTAATATATAATATACTTGGATATGTAATATATAATATACTTGGATATTTACTTAACAATCTGTCCAATCATATCGTTTTTTTATTTCATTTCCACATTTTATTGTTTGAAAGATTGGTTATAAATATTCTAAGCGGTAGTAAAATATATTATATTTTATTTGTATAATATTGTTATAATTAGCAAAAATTTCAGTTTTTTTATTTTATAATGTAGTATCGGGTGACAAATTGGTAATTTGCAATTTTTGGCCAATAAATGTTTTTTTACAACGGCTCTCTCATTAATTATTCTATAATAGCTAAAACAATATCACACTCTAGTTGCATTGTTCTAAATGTGGATAAATCCTTATAAAAGAAGTGACAAAAAACTCCAAGTTACTAACTCTAATTAACTATAGACATAATAAACCAAATTTATGACACAAATCATTTAGTGATTAATGAGTCAGTTGTTTAAGAAACTATATATATATAAAAGAAAGTGGTGTTAGTATAATTATTTATAACTAACGAACGACAAAACCAAATATTTAATTACTATCTGACATTTGAGAATTACTATCTGACAGTCACAATTATCTATTAACTCTATACTATTCTAATAGATGGCGGTATAAGCGTATTCGTTGACTGCATTGAGTAAATATCCAATAGACGGCGCTTTGATAAAGTAAAATGTTTCATATAAGCTAAATCTTAATAAGATAACCGGCCACGTGTCGCTGATGCTATGTATAAGTTAATATATTATAATAAACACATACTACTATACTGTGAAATTCATTATTTATAATATTTTTTATTCTTTTGCTCGAGGTGACAATCTACGAGTATTTAGCGACAATTAGACATCAGACTAATATATACTTAGTATCGATAAATATGAAAGTAAAGAAATAACTTATTCATTTTAACTAATTTATAATCGATTTTCAGCTTTCACCACTCCTTTTCAATATAAGCTTTAACTACGAATAATCTTATATTTTAATTTTGACCAATTTATTCTAATATTATAAAGAGGTAAAGTTTGTATGTTTGTGGGTTTATAATTTATAAGTTTATTTGTGTAAGGTAAGGTAAGGTTTATAAGTTTATTTGTTAATCTTCAAAGTAAGTTATCCAAATCTAAAAATGTCTTAAACAATATTTAGAAATAACTTTTATATTGAATATATGCTATATTATATTATTTCTTTTAAATAGTAATAGGACTTTTCGTAGAGAACAATTTTGAAATAATATTGACCAATAAAATTTCGAGCGAAGGAATTTCTTACGAGCCCTCTGTTCTGTTATAGCGGACGCAGTCGCGGGCTACAGCTATTTAATAATAAAAGCCAGTACGAGTTAATATTTTTATAATTAAATCACATTACAGGAGATACAATTATATGTATATAGATAAACAATAATTTATGGTTATACATCTTCTACAATTAAAGTTCCAGGATGTATAGACTTTTTGTTTTATAAGTTCAATTTATCAAAATTTGCGATTTAAGTCCTCAAATTAAAATCAGAAAGGCTGAATTGAAATTTAAAAAAAATTGAGTTTAATGTAATATTCATACTTCAATGTAACAAAGAAACCATAATGAAATATTTTTCGTTAATGTTAAGACCAATATTTGAACTTGTAAGCACATTATCCGGTCTTAGAAGTTCTCTTCCCCAAGTTAATATCTTTACAGCGTCGTGTTGATATTAAGTTACCAACAACAACTTAGTTATATTATTAGTTAAGTACAAGTGGAGAATTATAAATCTACTTTTGATAAGCGTCCATAGATTATTGTGTTTTATAAACAACCATCTATGGACGCCAATTTAATAATTTACGTGTTTGAGGTTTAAAATACATTTTCTAGTCACATTTGGTAACCAGTAAACCTGACATTTTTAATACACATAAATTTTATATTTAAACGTGATTCTCGATTTCTATTATATATATTTACCTGCCTAGCCTATAGTAGGTACGTTTATTAATATAGAAGAGAATTTGCTCGACCCAATGCCGCGAGTCCGCCAAGCTCCGAATTTATGATCCCCCCCATGGATTCCAGACTCGTTGGATTAATTTCGATATTATACAACGAGACTACAGCCGTTCAAATAAATACACATTAAAGTAAACATATATCTCTTTTTATATGCATTTACATAATTAAATGGTTTCTAAAATACTTCAACTACATTACTTTATAAAACCTTCAACCTACAAAAAAAGTTAATTTATCAAGGACAAACTCTTTTAACTAACTAAGAGATAAAACCCATATTGCAAAAAAAAATGAACTGGTAGATATTAGCGGTGGCTAATATATTCTAACTAGCAAATTGTCAGTCTGCGTTTCCAAAGTATTTAATAATCAATAGAATAATGAATATACCGTTACGACACTTAATATACAACTAGCTTTTATCGTATTTATAAAAGTGCATATAAGTTTATAAAATAATATATTCTTCTAGCAGTTTTGTTGATTTACAGTTACCAAACAGCGTCTAGATATATAGAAGTCCTGTTAAAATAAATACAAATTCACAAACAACGTCCACAACCAACATTTCAAATATAAGGAATCTTTAAAAATTTCAATTTTAAATTTCACATTACAGTAATAAATTTTCCTTGTTTTCTATAGCAATATATCATTTAATATTCGGAAGCTGAAAAACCATTATTCGAATTTAAATCAGTAATCGGCTTCATTTACATTTTTTCCTACTAAAACAATTTTAAAAGTGGCGCTGGTATTCCACACGACTGTCCATATCACATAAAAATGCAAATTGATTAGTTCCGCGCGTCAGGAACACACAGAGAATTTATCACGAAAAAGGTTCAATTAATTTATTACTAACGACTTTTTTGATGGAGTTCAGAAAACAAATGTACATTATATAGTATACTCAATTCAATTTGCAATAAAGCACACAAAGGCTGACACGAACAATGATATTGATGAAGTAGAGCTTCAACTTAACCAATTCAAACGAGCTTAAGTGCATGATTCGATTGGATTGTTTTATTCAAATGAAAACAAAATTTTAATTGAAATATATTCGATTCCTATAAATGTTCTTTTTAAATAGAATGCGAATAGTTGATAAAAACAATAAGCTGTCATATATATTATTTTCAGGTTCTTAATTTTTGTTTTCTGTGTTTATTGTTGTTTTTACAGTATAGTACCTAATAATAACAATAATTAATTTTTGGATCAGATATTGTTCAGCTTTTGACGATCTCATGATTAGATATTTTTGTAAATTGCTACCGAACTGGTTGCCGAGTTCCGACTAGACTTATTAGAATATACTATAACACTATTGTTATAGTATATTCTAATAAGTTAGATTAAAAATATGTATTAAATACAAATAAAATGAAAAAAAAAATACAATATTTTTTTATTAATTTTGTAACAAAAATGATTTCAGTTTAAAATCGATTTCATTTGCAATTATTTTCAATCTTTAGTTAGAAGTTAATTGAAAGTTCAGGGTTCACTTAATATAAATTATTCAGGTACACTCCTTTTCAAATTATAAGCTTGAACTCGCAATGTTTGCGGGCTTTGATTTTTTAGTCTCCATCCACCCAGAGGGAATACACGGCTACTTAAGACTACCTCTCCTTCTCCGCAAAAAAGTTCCAAGCTACAGGAATCCAAAAATAGTCTCCAAGTAGTAGAACCAATGGGTGTCCATTCTACTTGTCTCACGTCGCCACCGCCTCGATCTACCACAACTTTACCAACTTCCGGGTTCCAGCGTATCCAAACTTGATCTCCGCCCTCTCGGCCGTCTAACAATAAATCCACCGAATATTTCAGGTCACTATCAATTATTAATTCAATTGCTTGTCCAAATTCGAGCACTTGATCATGTGGCACTTCCCCATCAACGATAATACCATCTCTCAAATTAATTATCTCTGGAATTGGCTTCATAAGTATGCGGTTATTGACCAAGCTTAATTCCCTTATTATAGTCATCATTCCTGCCCATCCATCGACATCTTCAGGGTGAGGCACATCCCACATGCTAAACCAACCTACAAGGTAACGTTTCCCGTTCGCATCTGTTGTCGTGGCAGCGTAAAAATCATGCCCGAAATCTATTTCTTGAAAATCGATTTCGGGTACAAATTCGTTGGTGTCATAATTGAAGCTACCAATAATGTATCCAGTTTGATGCGTATTTTTATATCTATCTCCTTGCGGCTGCACTCCTTGGGGAGACATGAGTAAAACGAATTTCCCGTCTAACTGAAAGAAATCTGGACATTCCCACATGTATCCCATAGATCCATCTGATTCCCCTAAAACCGTCAAAAATTCCCAATTTATCATATCTTTAGATTTATACAAAAGAACGGTTCCTCTTTGGTCCAAAGTTTTACTACCGACGACAATAAAGTACTCATCTCCGTGACTCCAAACTTTAGGATCACGGAAATCTGGAGATCCATTCGGTGATCTTGGGATTACTGGATTCCCGACATATTTATAAAAATCAATTGCGTCATCACTAAATGCAAGATACTGAGTCTCGTTGAAGAAGGGTTCCACGTCAGTACTTGTGCGTCCAGTATATATTAGAGTCAATCCATTACCTTGGGTCACGGCACTACCGGAGAAACATTGTTCGGTTTCTGGTAATAGAGCTGTAGGAAGCTGTTTCCAGTTAACAAGATCAAGACTAGAAACGTGGCCCCAGTGCATCGGTCCCCACACACTATCATACGGATAGAATTGATAGAAAAGATGAAACTCCCCATTGTGATAAGAAAACCCATTAGGATCGTTCATCCATCCCACCGGTGGTGCAACATGGTAGAGAGGCCTGAATCTGAGGTTTATGTCCTTCTTCTTGGTTTGTATATATTCTTCTAATTCTACTTTGGCGCTTTCATAATTATTGACACTTATTGAGTACACCAGTGTAAATAAGCAGAGGAAAACTAAAAAGTCTCTAAAAACCGCCATTACAATATCTTAATCTATGGAGAATGACAATTTAAAATGTTTATATATCGACCAAACCTTTAAAGATATCTACTATCTATTGAGTGTTTTGTTTTCTTTTGGTAGATTTTATTTAGATAAACTTATATTATCTGTTTTATTTTATTGTGTCAGTATACCGGCTGAAATGTGATAAGAGCTACGACGTTATTATTACCTCCAAAAGTTATTTTTAACTGAATATAAAATATAAATTAACATTAAGTTGTGTATTTATTTTTAAATAATAATGTATTAATTTTGACGTAGATTTTATAATTTGATGTTTTAACTTGTAAAGAACATTCACTTATTTCTATTTAACTTTTCCGAGGAAACGAAATAATTACTTCGTTTCGTAATACTATATAATAACTAGTGTTATACAATAAATTAAATATTAGATCTTAAAACTTAAAGCCCCTTATCTGGGTGTAACCTAATGGTAATATAATTATTACAATTATTTGTTTAATTAAATATAGAATAAGAAATAAATCGATACTGTCAGTTTTTGAACCGGTGACCTTTATGAAATCGTTATAATGTTTATTTTATAAAGTATATCTTTGGCAGAATAAACAACAAATGAGCAATTAAATTTTAAACAAATACGAAATTTACATAATGTATATCTTACTGACATTAATATTTAATTTGATTTTAGTGACAAAAACAGATTCCTTATTTTTTACACTTAAACTAAGTTGTCGCATGACTACAATCCACCTGATGGAAAGTCTAAATGTGGTCGTAGATTGTAAGATGCATCAACTCAGTGAAAGCCTTTTCACTCACTGAAGACACCTTTTCCTTTCTTCTTTCTTTTTTATTATAGCACTTTATACATGACCTAGTGTGATGCAGGTAGAAAGATATGAAAGGTTAGCTTTTAGTTAAAATTAATTTTTTTTTCACGTGAACATTATTAAAATATGTACTTAAATCAGGATAACTTTAATGTATGACATTGTTATTTGTAATTTTATTTGTCTGGTTTTACTATTTTTATTTTGGTTATTTTTTTATATAAAGTCCCCGTGTTGCTCGAAACAGACAAATTATTATTATTATTTTGAATCAATGTAGTTTATCAGTTGCTATAAGAAAGATAAAAAACGATGTTTATGACACCTGACACATTGTACCACACGTACAGATGGCAATCTTTGATTAGATAAAGATGTCTTCTCAAGTTAGATAAGGTGTTACCTTATCGATAATAATTACGATAAAGTAAAATCTATTCCCGTTTTTAGTTATTTTTCATACAAATTGTACATCTAATACCATTTATTAGTTTAGTTAACATTATCTAAATCATATTTTAAATATTCATTTCATATACTCTGTTACGGATACTGTTAAATTTCACTACAATGTCACACATTATTAAATGGTTTTTTCACATTTAGGAAGCGTATAACTATTATTTTAATATTTTATGATTTAAACTTTCGTCATCGTGATTCGTTAATTTGCACGACCCGCGAGGCGTGGACTAAATGCCGCTATGCTCCGAATTTACGATTCAGGGCTACAAATAGGTTCAAAACTAGTCGAGTAAATTCTGATAAAATAAACGTGAGTGCAACCTGGTAAATATACACTATGGCAAATATGTCCTACTTTCAAATGTATTTACATGTCATATATTTTAAAATACCAAAACCATAACTAAATTTAAAAATTAAGATGGCATATGAATATTCATTATCTTTATATATCTGTGTTCAATCAGATAACAATAGACGTGTGGCTTCAATATCATTCACAAATAAAAATTTGAGCCTGTACTCGGAGAAGAAAGCCATATGTTTAATAAATAATAGAATAATGAAAAGACCTTTATGACATTTTTAATAAAACTAGCTTTTAGCGTATTTATTATATCACAGTATCTTCAGATGAAAACAGCTATTGAGTTAGGTCTAACGTAGTTCTGTAAAAATTATTCAATTTCATAAACAACGACCACAACTAACAATCTAAGCTTTAAAAATTATAGGTTTCGAGACGAACTTTCATTTTACACAAACAGAGATTAAACTTTTCTTATTTTCTATAGCAATATATAATTCAATATTTATTCGGAAGCTGAAAAACCATTATTCGAATTTAAATCAGTAATCGGCTTCATTTACATTTTTTCCTACTAAAACAATTTTAAAAGTGGCGCTGGTATTCCACACGACTGTCCATATCACATAAAAATGCAAATTGATTAGTTCCGCGCGTCAGGAACACACAGAGAATTTATCACGAAAAAGGTTCAATTAATTTATTACTAACGACTTTTTTGATGGAGTTCAGAAAACAAATGTACATTATATAGTATACCTTAATTCAATTTGCAATAAAGCACACAAAGGCTGACTCGAACAATGATATTGATGAAGTAGAGCTCCAATTTAATTAATTTAAACAAGCTCAAGTGCATGATTCTATAGGACTGTTTTAATAGAAATAAAATAGAAACAACATTTTTATTAAAATATATTCAATTGTTTTAAAAATTATTTTTAAAATACAACGTGAACGGTTGTTATTATTAATTAACTATCAAATATATTACGTTCAGGCTCTTTATATTTCATTGCAGCTATTGTTGTTCTAACAATTAATTTTATACATTGCAATACGAATAATAATTTGTTTTTGAACATTGATTAATATTTTTAAACAATGAACAGTTTACACAAAAGTTTTAATAATAAGTGTTTGTTAAGTTTCATACAGATTGTAAATCTTATTAAGTAAACGTTAAGTTGTGAACTTGTATTTTGTGCTTCCATCTTACCCCAATTAAGGCCAAAATATTGTATCAAGTAATGCTTCTCCGACATTTTTACGAGTATATAGATTATTTTGTAACATGAGACGAAAAAATACTTTGGATCAATAATTTTTTTCAGTTCAGCTAATTTTGACGATCCAATGATTAGATATTTTACGATGGTTACCGAATTCTTATACTTATACCAACTAGACTTATGTAGTGACATATGTAAATATATAGCGAATACATTTAAATTAATATGTATAGTATGACACAATAAAACAATAGTGAATAAAAATGTGCATTTAATGAAAATGAAGGAAAAAAATATATATTTTTTAGTACATTTTAAATTAAAATAAATTCAGTTTAATATCTAATTTATTTGCAATTATTGTCAATCTATAGTTAGAAGTTAATTGAAAGTTCAGGGTTCACTAAAATATAAATTATTCATGTACACTCCTTTTCAAATTGTAAGCTTGAACTCGCAATGTTTGCGGGCTTTGATTTTTTAGTCTCCATCCACCCAGAGGAAATACACGGCTACTTAAGACTACCTCTCCTTCTCCGCAAAAAAGTTCCAAGCTACAGGAATCCAAAAATATTCTCCAAGTAGTAGAACCAATGGGTGTCCATTCTACTTGTCTCACGTCGCCACCACCTCGATCTACCACAACTTTACCAACTTCAGGGTTCCACTTTATCCAAACTTGATCTCCACCCTCTCGGCCGTCTAATAACAAATCGACTGATTGTTTCAGGTCACTATCAATTATTAATTCAATTGCTTGTCCAAATTCGAGCACTTGATCATGTGGCATTTCCCCATCAACGATAATACCATCTCTCAAATTAATTATCTCTGGAATTGGCTTCATAAGTATGCGGTTATTGACCAAGCTTAATTCCCTTATTATAGTCATCATTCCCGCCCATCCATCGACATCTTCAGGGTGAGGCACATCCCACATGCTAAACCAACCTACAAGGTAACGTTTCCCGTTCGCATCTGTTGTCGTGGCAGCGTAAAAATCATGCCCGAAATCTATTTCTTGAAAATCGATTTCGGGAACAAATTCGTTAGTTTCATAATTGAAGCTACCAATAATGTATCCAGTTTGATGCGTATTTTTATATCTATCTCCTTGCGGCTGTATTCCTTGGGGAGACATGAGTAAAACGAATTTCCCGTCTAATTGAAAGAAATCTGGACATTCCCACATGTATCCCAAAGATCCATCTGATTCGCCTAGAACCGTCAAAAATTCCCATTCTATCATATTTTTAGATTTATACAAAAGAACGGTTCCTCTTTGGTCCAAAGTTTTACTACCGACTACAATAAAGTACTCATCTCCGCGACTCCAAACTTTAGGATCACGGAAATCCGGAGATCCATTCGGTGATCTCGGGATTACTGGATTCCCGACATATTTATAGAAGTCAATTGCGTCATCACTAAATGCAAGGTACTGAGTTTCGTTGAAAAAAGGTTCCACGTCAGTACTTGCATGACCAGTATATATTAAAGTCAATCCATTACCTTGGGTTACAGCACTACCGGAGAAACATTGTTCGGTTTCTGGTAATAGAGCTGTAGGAAGCTGTTTCCAGTTAACAAGATCAAGACTAGAAACGTGGCCCCAGTGCATCGGTCCCCACACACTATCATACGGATAGAATTGATAGAAAAGATGAAACTCCCCATTGTGATAAGAAAACCCATTAGGATCGTTCATCCATCCCACCGGTGGTGCGACATGGTAGAGAGGCCTGAATCTGAGGTTTATGTCCTTCTTCTTGTTTTGTATATATTCTTCCAATTCTATTTTGGCGCTTTCATAATCTTTGACACTTTTTGAGTACACCAATGTAAATAAGCTGAGGAAAACTAAACCACCACTAAATAATGCCATGTTAATTGATGTAGAATGACAATTACAGTGGACAATTTACAAATTGTATATATAGCGACCAAGCCTTTTAATGATATCTACTATCAATGGAGTGTTTTGTTTTCTTCCGGTAGAATAAATAGAATTGTTTTTATCATTTCAATTAGATTTTATGTAAACATACATAAATTATATGTTTTATTTTATCACTAAAACGGAAGAAATGTTATATAGGTACTTCTCACAATGGGTTTAAAACGAATAATATACGACGTATTACGTACGTTTTTAGTTGATATTTAAAGTATAAAAACCAATAATATAATATGTTATGTCCTGCCGTTCTGACTTGTTACTTATTTCTATTATATTTTCATAAGAAACTAAAAGAACTCGATAGTTTCTAAACTAGAAGTGTTATACTATATAGTACTAGTTGTTGCCCGCGACTGCGTCCGCGAGGACTTCAGAACATAGGGCTCGTAAGAAACTCCTTCGCTCGAGCTTTTATTGGTCTATATTATTTAAAAATTGATGTCCTAGAAAGCCCTATTATTATTTCAAAAATATAATATAGCCTAGTTCCAATATAAAAATTATTTCTAAATTATGCTTAAGTGATTTTTAGATTCGCATAAGTTACTTTGAAGATTACCTCCCAAAAATAACCTAAAAGTATAAACCCACAAACATACAATTTTACCCCTTTATAATATTAGTATGGACTAAAATCTAAATATGAGATTTTTAAAAGTTAAAGTTTATATTGAAAAGGAATGATGAAATCTGAAAATCTGTTATAAATTCGTAATGCCTAAGTCAACTGTTTACTTTTACACTGTCAATTTAAGTATACATTAGTCTGATGTCTAATAGTCGTAGATTTTCACGTGTAGCAATAGCATAAAAAATATTATATATATTGAATTTCACAGTATTGTGTTTACTATTATATAAATTTAACTTAAACTTTACCGTCAACAACACGAGGTTGGCTATCCTATTAAGTTTAAGCTTATACAAAACGTTTGTATTTAACCAGAGGGCCATCTATTGGATACTTACTCAATCCAGTCAACAAATATGTTTATACGGCCATCTATTAAAGTAGTATCGAACTAACAGATAATTGTGACTATCAGATAATAATTAAATTATTCAATAAAAAGTCCTTTCCTATGTCCGTCTCCCGGCTCTAAGCTGCCTCCCCACCAATTTTCAGTCAAATCGGTTAGGCTGTTCTTGAGTTATAAATGTACGTAGTACAGATCCCTACATGATATTTTTTTGCTCCTAAATAGCTGGACTGATTTAGATAAAATTATTTATAATTATAGCATACTGCCTGAGTAAACATATAGGATACTTTTACTTCAAAAATATATTTTATTTTCCCAGTTATATATAAAACAAAAGTACTGGACCGATATTGATGAAATTTGGTGTGATTATTACTTGTCTCCTGATTTAATCTACTAACTCTTACTGACAGACTGACTGACTGCAAGATGCTTTACTTTGACATATACATTCCTTGGACAGTGTAGGGGAGCACTAAGAGAAGATTTTCGGAAATTCCATCCCGACGGGGATGAAAGACAAAAATGAATAGACACGTTAAGACAGAAAGCTAAAAAATGTTAAACATACTCTTTGTTGTAAATTACAAATAAACTGGTGGGCAAAACCGCGAACGGAAAACTAGTATTATTTAAAATGAAATGTATGTTGAAAGTCCACGCGGAGTCATGATCCATTCCTAGTATTACGATGATAGATGTATCATTCACAAATAATATCGAATAAAAAAATTAATTTAAGACATCTAAGTTTTTTCTAAATTATCTGGAGCATAATGTTATCTTTATTTTATGATTGTTACAAAAAATATATTAATACCTTATTATATTCGTAGTATCATTAAAACTATTTGATTCATTTCGATTTAAATGAAACACTATTTTAAATTAGCATATATCACTGTAAATAAATAAAATGTGTTTTATGTATTGTTACTAGAAGTCCGTAAATTATATATATATTGACCAAGAACAAAGAAATAAGAAACTAAGTTATTTCCAATTTGTGTTTATTTTGTTTATTTACCTGTAGCTTATTTTACCATTCGGAATATGGCAGTGATAGCATTTTTTGATTAAATTTTCTTGAATGCATACATGTGAATTACATAAAACCCATATTTTGAAAGATTTTAAGATATTTATTGAAGTAATATATCTATCTATTATCAAACTAAAAAATCAAATTTCAAAAAACTTCGTGACAAAAGCATTGTATTTAATTGAATAAATAAAGTTTACTAGAAAATACATTTACATTTTTTTCGGCTTTATTTAAATTGATTTTATTATCTAACAGTAAGGTATATAATTGAATAAGATTAAACAACTTAAATAACAAAATGATTACTTTTAAAATACTGACATTAGGCATTGTACTGATATATTATTTATTTAATAAAAATATTTACAAAACAATAGCATTGTACAGCTTATAATAATTCCAGACAAACTTTTATGTTGCATACTAGAATTGTCTGGAACACTTCTTCTTAAATTAAACGCCTTGACTCGGATGGTTTGAGGACTTATATTTGTAAGTCTCCATCCACCGAGAGGATACACTCGACTACTGAGAACTACTTCTCCTTCTCCACAAAATATTTCTAAACTACTGGTATCTAGGAAGACTCGCCAAGTGTGAGAACTAATAGGATCCCACTCCACTTGTCTTACATCTCCAGCCCTGTCTACTACAACTTTACGAACCTGTGGGTCCCATTTTAAAGATACGTTGCCACCACCGTCTGGACCATCCAGAAGTAGTTCAATTGTCTCATTAAGGTTACTTTCGATCAGAACTTCCACTGCTTTGCCAAACTCTTGAACTTGGTTCTGTTTAAAATCTCCATCGAGAGCTATACTTTCTCTAAGATCAACTATTTCTGCAACTGGTTTCATAATTATACGATTCCCTAATAGACTTAACTCCCTTACAATAGTCATTGTACTGACCCAACCATCCTCAACTTCAAGATACTTTTCATCCCACATGCTGAACCAAGCTACAAGATACCTTTGCCCTTTGGCTGCCGTCGTGGTGGCTGCATAAATATCATGACCGAAATCTAATTCCTGGAAGGCCACTTCTTCTACAAATTGATTGTTATTGTAATCAAAGCTTCCGATGATATAACCGGTCTGGTAAAGATTCTTGTACCTATCTCCCTTAGCTGCCATCCCCTGAGGAGACATTAATAATATATACTTGCCATCCAATTCAAACAAGTCAGGGCACTCATACATGTAACCCATTTCTCCCTTTGATTCTGCAATTATTGACAAATATTCCCAAGTTTTCATATCCTTTGATTTATACAAAAGTACAGTTCCATTCCCTTCTGAAGTTTTACTACCAATAACAGCGTAATAATCTTCCCCATGCTTCCAAACTTTTGGATCTCGAAAATCAGGTGACCCATTCGGAGGACTCGCAATTACTGGATTTCCTCCGTATTTTGTAAAATTCAAGCCATCTTCACTAAAAGCAAGGTATTGGCTTTGGTTGTATGCATCAGTTCCATTTTCAATTATGTGAGCAGTATACATAAGAGTCAGTGTATTACCTTGACTGATGGCGCTGCCTGAAAAACACATCTCTTCTTCAGGTATTAGAGCAGTTGGCAATTGTCTCCAATGAACGAGATCAGTACTAGAAACGTGTCCCCAGTGTATTGATTTCCAAACACTTTCATACGGATAATATTGATAAAAAAGATGAAACAACCCGTTGTGATAAGTAAATCCATTCGGGTCGTTCATCCACCCAACCGGAGGGGCGACATGGAACAACGGTCTGTATCTTTGGTTGATTTCTTTTTGCTTCTGTTGAACATATTCTTCCAATTTAATTTTTGTTTCATTATAGTCAGCTGAATGAGTCAGCGCAAAGAAGCACAGAAGCACAAAACTGCACCGAACGAAATACATTATGATTTGGTATGATAGTTGTAATTCGATAAAGTTTATATACCATTTTAACTTTCAATTACTTTGATAGCAATTATCTTTCAATTGTTTTATTTAGTGACGAGATCGAGTATTACTAATAAATTAATTATGCACAAGTATAAAGTATAAATCATATATATTATATTTAGTTAACTTACACTTTAAAATATCTTAAAAAATAATCAACAAATAAATATACCTATGGTCAAAGCATACATTTATTTAGGTATATTTATTAAGCATGTGTTTTAAACTTGTCCATCGCAGAGCTGACGGGTTGTGTCTGCATATGACGTACCCTTTAAACAATTGATCTTATAAATTCAAACGGTGAAATTATTACAATGTTCTTTAAGCATTTTTAATGTAATTTATACCATTTATATGAAGTAGATGTTCATATGAAACATTTTACTGTAGGATTAATTTTTCAAGAAATAATATTTTAGATACAGTACCTTTCTTCTTTTTAATTCATACTTATTCAGTCGACTTTGTTGCTTAAGTTTAACCGAAAACAGAAAAATGCAAAAAAGTCATAATTCACCTCTTAATCATAATTATCTATGGTGGGCGCTATATTTTTAACATATTGCTATATTTTGTCATTTTAAAAGATTTGGTGTTTAGGCCCCCGCCGCGGGCTTGAGGTCCTTCCTTGTAAATGCGTCTTAATGGTGATGGTGGTTTGGTGTGGAATTATTGACGCATGTCACTGATAAATTAATTAATTGACTAAGCGAGCTGAGCGAGCGAATTCTCTATCTCAACACCGGCTTTGACTGATTCCCTGTTTGTCAGAATGTGTTCGTCTGTCTGTTCCACGTTATAGGTCGCATTTCTTGACCGACCTTAATAAAACTTGGCAAACAGGTTCCTTAAATTTTTTGAGCCTTTTTTGTCGTCATCGTCGATTTATAATTGGGGGAAAAGGTAGGAAATCTGCTGTAGCGCCATTTACTAGTTCTTTCATAATTAACAGACACCTTAAATATTTTATTCTACATAGGTTGTTGTGAAAAACAAATTGTTGGAAGAGGGGGGAAAGGTCAAGGCAAGAGGGTGTGAGAGAACCAATTTATATTTTTTTTCCCTTCCTATAAAATGAGGTCTCATTGGAAAGCTCTTGTCAAAATTTACACATAACGAATGAGAAGCATAGAGAGATGTAAATAATATAGGCAATAAGAGGTCCTGTGGAGCGGCGGGCATCGTGGCTACAGAGAGGAATTAAATTTAAAGCGTGAAAGCTCTACTGTAAATTAGGAATCTACTCGCGAAGTATACTGCTCCCAGAGAGCTATCAGTTTAGTTATCAAGCCTATATTAAATTTTAAATATATTTATTGTCTTACTTTATATAACATATAGTATATTTTGTCTTAATAATTCTTATCCCTCAACTTTTCAAGAGTTTTTAATATTACTCACTAAGGGTACCTAAATCGGTTGAGATAACGACACTTGAACAGTTTGCTAATTCCGTTCTTTTAAACAGTGTTTAAGACTGTGGACCAGTATTGGGCGATATTATATTTGAATCAGTATAATATTTTTTTTTTTTATTAATTAGTTGGAAATATTTTCTCCTTTTAATAATAAAATAATGGAAGATACTAATCTCTGAAGTACCTCTAACTATCCAGACTTAAAAGGGGGACCCTTTCCTAAAAAAAGGGATAACATTTAATAGAATGTGCGAGTCAGTGAATCTTAAGTAGTCTTAAATAGTATAGCGAGTTAACTTATATCTTTCATTGGATGGTCATATAAAAATACTTTTAAAACCGTATGAGGAAGTTAAAAGTACTTTTATGTTTTAGATGCATGCGTTGACTTACGTATTGAAGAATAAAACTGCAATTTGCATAATATGTAATGTTACAAACTTATAACTGATATTTATATAATGGTTCTTTTTATAAGTAGTTCGTAGTTTTCTCAAAAACTTTGACGGTTGTTAAACTAGTCTTAAAGATGATATAAGTTAAATAATTCACTTACATTATCTTTATACAGATCTCAATATATAGTTTTATAATGTTATTTCCCGTCCTGTTCCTGTCTATATTCATTATTACCGTCCAACATAGAATACTATTCACTCTTATTTCAACAACACCATACGATACTATTTACCTATTCTATTTTTTTTTTATTTAAATCTTTGAATCACTAACACTTGTGTACGTCAAATAGAGGTGTCAGGAGCCTATTTTGTAAGCCCTTCTACAAGGACAACTCTCAACTTAAAACGCTTCCAAACTTCATAAGGGAGTTTATTATAAAAACTTATACAATTAATCTTGAAGGAATTTCCTATTTTTGGAGCGTAGGAGAGGGCATAGCAAGTGTATTTTTATTTCGGGTATTAATTTTATGTAAATCACAATTTTTCTTGAAGTTATTAATATTCTTATGGACATATACTAACTAAGTTCGCATAAATCTATATATTATATAAATATACCTTCAATTTATTTCTTAACGATTCTTTATTATCATTAGAGTTTCTTTTCGGAAAAGAGAGTATCTCGCGATTCCTCCCAGGCCCCAAATATATTCAGCAATAACTCAACACCGACGAGCGACCGGGAATGAAACCAAACAGTTGTTTATGTAAAATGTTATTTTTATTAAAGTGCTACTAGTTGACTAAGGATATTTTTTTTTCAAATATCTTACTAAATGTGGGTAATACTGAAATTGGTCTATAGTTAGTTAGATCTAATGAACTGCCAGGTTTAAATAATGGCGTTATTTTACTATGTTTCATTAGATCAGTAGGTAAATATACCGCAATTCATACAGATATTGAAGATACAGATTAATGCTAAGTACATTAGTACAGAAGTACATTAACGGATATTACCTTTTACTATTTCTCGGGCATTAACCTTCTCAAAATTTAAATTAATACAACATTAATCGACATTGTTCCTAAGTCATGTCAGAGCGGAAGCAGTTGAAGAGTTCAAACATTTATTTATGGTAACTGGACTATCAGTGATGAAAGTTTCAAAAGCAGTTACAGCCTCAAGGTCAGATATAATATATTAATTGTCTTTATTCAATTTAAAATCGATCCTTTGATATTTAGCTCCTCCAGTTTCCTCGTTAATTATTTACCGAGTTGTTTTTATTTTATTACTGCTATTTTATATTTTTATTTTTATTTATAATAATTAGCTAGCTTACATTCATTTTTAAAAGTTGTTGAAAATGAGTTGAATAATTTTAAAATGATGTATGTATAACTCCTTAATCGTATTAAATTGCTTTTCCTCATACATATTGTATAATTTTTCTCTATTTTTATGTAATTCTGCTGATTCCGTCTCACTATATACTAATGCATCAGTAACAAAGACGTTTTAGTGGTAAATAACGAGCTAAATAATTGAATAAAAGTTTTTAAAACAATAATTATACATAATATTGGGGTTGGACATTTTTAAAAAATTGCTATTTACCATAGCAAACTATGGCATTTTTACTAATGCGGTTTGCAGTTACTGATACAAAAGTTATTTTCTTTACTTTTAAATTTAATAAATTGACCACAGTGGTCGGAATCTAGTGTATTAATTAAGCATTTGAAATTTAGAATAAAATTTGTAAAAATATTATCAATACAGGTTGAGCTAGTGGCGGTGATTCTAGTAGGCTCCATAAAAATGTGTGATAAATTATGTGAGATAAATAAATTTAAAAACTTAACACTTATTAAATTTTGCTCTAAAATATTAATATTAAATCTTCACAAATGATTAATTGTTTACTTAATTGGTTAGTTTAGTTCCATCACCGTCGTCCATAATCATCTCAAATTAGTCAAAGTGTTTTTATTATAAGTTATTTCGAAGACACTCTCCAACTTTAAATTAAAGCTAAATGGATTATTATAAGAGCAGACAAAGTAGCTGGCAACAGCTAGTATAATTTATATATTTACGATGAAATCTATAACAAAGTTATAAAAATATATAATATAAAAGAATAAATAATTTCAAATTACAAAAGCGTTCGTTCTGTAAAATAATGAAAAACCTGTTTCATAAAAAAATATTCCCAACTTCGAATAACAAAATCGTACAAAAGCAAAACATTTGTGAATTTTGAAATATAATATTTTGTTTGTAACTGAATATTTTTAAACTTTATAATGGCTTTTATACGATACTTCGCTTGTTTTAGATTCATATCATACACAGATTTTAGTGTAATTTCACTTTTTGTTATATTCAATTATTTTTTTTCAAATTCTCATTTTATTATCTATTCTATATACATATAAAATAAAACACAACAATATGTCAGTTACGTTAAATATAATATTAAAAATAAGACAAAAAAAACCTTAAAACAAAATGGCCGTGTCTATCGTTGCCACTTGACGCCCAAATGTTTACTGGTTGGTTGTCAACCGTTCTCATAAGAAACCAAAGTTTTGACAAGTGTCTTGTGACCTTTGACTTGGATGAGGGTGAGGTAAGGGACACAGGAATATTGCAAATATTTAGATTGAAGGACTTTGAAATATTAAATCATATAAGTTATTTGATTAGTTACGAGATAAGGAAATATTGTATTATATACTAATAATATATAATGGTACATATCATTTAAAAAATATTACCACTTTCAAGTATATTAATTGGTCTCATACAGGGTAGTCAAAGAGTTTAGAGTTATGAGACTTGAAAACAGTTTTCTAAGGGGTCGATTAACATAATTCTGATTTTGGGGGTCATGGAGGTTTAAAAATCTACCCCTATTAAATATAAATAACACATCTTATTTTAGTTTTCAAGATACTGTATAAATTGTGTTATGTATTATTGTGTTATATTTAAAAAAACCCGGCAAAGTGCAATTTGTCAATCATTTATAAATAAAATCACGTTTGTTGTATTAGCCCTTTAATATTTACTTTATTTTTATTTTAATATATATTTTGAAAAAAATATACAACTAAATATTTTATGAAAATTTTAAGCGTAGCTGCTCTACTGTTATGAATATTGAACAAAAAAGATACAAAATACAAAACAAACATGTTTATTGTATGGGAAACCTTCATCTCTTCCCAATATATCTTCAAACTATAACGATATTTCTTTTATATTGATAATTGTATTATTTAATTGTAGATTAGTAGTTTTTTAAATAGAAATAATTACAAAGAAACATGGATCTCAACTAATGTACCTGTAGGCGTAACTTTAACTCTTAAAAACTATCATAGATTTAAGATTTGATTCCGTGAACTCTATAAAACAATGTTAACTTGTTCCTGCTCAGTGAAGTTAAAGAATGAATGAAGACTGGCATTTGATTTAAAATCAATATTACATTAATATATCAAATGTCAAAACACACTTCATGATACGAGTTAATAATGTTTCATCTAGTAAAAGAATGAGTGATTTAAGATGACGTCATCAAAACTTCTTATCCAAATGTTATTGAAGTGTTACTTTTAGGAAGTTTCCAAAGTATTATTATTGTAATATTACTATAAGAGGTCACGGCAGGTCAGCTGCTATCACTAATATTTTGCCTTTAAGATTCTTACTTTACTTTAAATCTGATATTATAAGTGCCTATTGAAAGAAAAATATTAATTATGAATAGTATTTATGGAATGTGTTTTATGAAGTTTATATATTTGAGTGTTAATTTTACTAAATAATCAGTAGCATTGATTCTTTATCACGAAACACTTGTAATGAAAGGTCCTTCTGAAAGTGAAATCTAGAAGTTTCCGCATATTATTAATTGTTGCGGTAATTTTCCACGTCGTCACATTTTATATCTTTTAATTGATTGATTTTGATACGATACAAAATATGACATTACAATAATATATTGAAAACGGTATAATAATTGAAAATATTAACAGATAAACAAACAAACTATTCACGAGGCTACATAAATTCAATGTTCTGATGTTTCATTGCACTTATGAAAGGTCAGGTTCTAGTTTTATGTTTCCAAGGATCTAACCCATGAAGAATAGCCGACAGGAAACTGCATGAATGCTATAACTTATTTATAAAAGTATAATTATCCATATTACAGACTATTGAGTTACGTCATAATTAATACGTGAGAACAAATTAGAATTCAAGTAAAGGGAAGTTCCAAAAGAAAACTAGAATAACTGACCGAGGTACTACCAGCTCTGTGATGCCCTCACGTTTACAAGTTAGGATTGCTACTTACATTAAAATTATATATATTATTTAATAAATGTACACATAGTATTCAAAATGTTAGTGAATTTTCAAACGACCATTTAAACAGAAAATTATGTATATGTAAATATTATAATTACAACTTATAATGAATAAATTACAACTTACAATGATTACATAATAACTAAGCCCGGCGCGTTTCTCTCGTGCTAAAATATATATAATACCGGGTCGAAGTACGGTTACAACAATAAGAGCTCGATTTTGAAACTTTACTCGAACACAAATCTTAAGTAAATTACATATTGTAATAGGTATGATTTTACTAAAAACAAAGAAACTTCAAGAACACAATTTAACAGCAGTACTTAAATTGTTATTCCCCTCGTTGTAATAATCATAATATTGTTAAAAGTCTAAGTTTTACGATTGAAATAATTATTTATTTTATTTAAAACTAGCTGTTGCCCGCGACTCCGTCCGCGAGAACAAAACAGAGGGTTCATAAGAAACTCCTTCGCTCGAGCTTTCATTAGTCAATATTTTTTCAAAATTGTTTTCTACGAAAAACCCTGTTCATATTTCTAAGGAATAATATAACATAGATTAGATTCAACATAAAAATTCTAAATATTGTTAAAGACATTTTTAGATTTGGATAACTTACTTCAAAGATAACCTCTAAGAAATAAACTTATAAATTATAAACCTACAAACATTAATCTGATTGGAGACTCTTCCTCGATATTTTAAGGTCAAATTATATAGATTGGATAATGAAATGTGATCACAATTCTGACATATATATGTACTCATAATAACAGAGCACAGTGTGTAGAATGCTGTCTGTGTCATCTTATAGATAACTGGTCATTGTGTTGCTCATTGTACCGTGTCGTGTCATGGTCGTTGAACTCAATCACCCTCTCAGATGTTAATTCATAGTTTACCTCACCGCTGTTATGGAGGAGTCACTGTGAATGAGCCGATTAATTGAGAAATTCCAGCTTTGTGTCTGCTCTAATGACCGATTATTTCAGTTGGACGGTCAACTGTGACCGCGTTGCATCTACTGACAAACTTATCTTACATGTATACTTATATATATGACGTAAATTCTACGTATGACGCAAAACGAAACAATTCAGTTTTGAAGTGCGTGTGTGATAAAATTTCACCGAGTCACCATGTACGATTTTTTTTATTGTGGGAGATTTTGTTCCAAGATGTAAATATAAAACTGGTTTCGTATTACTTTGGCGCTTAAATTGTAAAAAAATAAAGGTAGAACTATATTTAAAACAAATATTCAAAGATAGATTAAAGTTAATGTAAATATTAGAAGCGTACCCTCGGGAAACCTCGGGATAGATATGAGTTCAGCATTGTGTAAACTTTCAGGAAACAAACATAGCACAGATAGTGAATGTGCTCTGAAACTAAAGTTATTATAATATTATATTAGTTTTCATGGATAATAATATCAACAGAAAGAAATACTGTTATAAAAACAATTTATAAATACCAAATCAAATATTATAAATGTGTTCTGCAATAGCATTTTATATATAAGGAACTAAATTAGGAATACAGTTCCGCTCGGTTTTTTATTATATTTTCTCTCTGTGTATCTCACAAATAAGTATCCAAGAGAAATCCGACAAAGATCTACAGAATACAGGATTGGGTGTTATGAAGCATTGTTGATCGTGTTCAGTGACTAAATGTACCTAAATATTTTCCAGAAACATTGTTATATGGATTAGAAAAACTCATAATCTGTACTAAAATAAATTCGTAACTGTTTCTAATATTAATTAATAATTATAAATAGAGTTATTCTTATGACAATTAAAAAATATTGATATTGTTGAATATCAAGGATCCTCAAACTAAATCAACTCATCTTAATTTAGGGGAAGAGGGAAATTGCACCCAAAGTTTCCCCCCTCCTCTCCCTCACACGTAGTGTAAGGAAGGAATATCTTTCAAATATTATTAAATGGACTTCCCCTACTCTTAAACTTTTGAAGACAGCTTGTCTGTGTCTTTTCAATATAGATATAAAATAAGATAAATATAAAAAAAAATAAACTAACAAAATAATAATTTTGTAGAGCTTTTAATAATGAACTTATTTATATTAGTAATACATCATTTAGGCCTCATTAAATAGTTTTAAATATCTTACGTAACTTACACTAAGGGAGCTAGTTTTCAACAAAATTCCTCAAAATTATTTGTTCTTGGAAGAAATAATTATGAATCAATCTCAAAACAATATTGGTTTTAGAGATTGATTCATAATTTACGTCTCCTTTTTAATTTTATTTTATTAAATAATAAATTTCTTATGTATTATAATTATTGTTTAATATTATTAACGACCAATTCCATTGATTTTGACCATACTTCATATCTTTGATCTTGAAAACTTGTTTAATAATTTACTAAAAAATAAATATATTTTTATCTAATATATACCTACCATAATATTTTATAATGGATATGTAAATATTTATATCATACAGATGAAAATACCTTATCCAAATAATTCAAGACTTTATTATTCAATAAGGTCGGTGCATCGATTGCCCATAAGTAGTCCAAATGATTGAACTCGGGGTCGTCAATTTTGTCGAGTTGTGTCGTTGAAGGTAGTCTTTCATATAAGTGTGACACATCCTTTTCGCTTGATAGCAAGTCATTGTCAGACCAAAACAAGGTTAAAGGCAGCGTTATTTTACTCACATCATACTCTGGTGGTGCTTCAGTACCATACACACGTCGATTCAACTCTGCACCATAATCAAATTGCTGGAAATTTCCGCCCGCAACTACTTCTTGAGCAAAATGCACAGCAGTCTTCCACGAGGTTCCAGTTCCAAGATTCGATAAAAAAACTGGTAACAGCGTCTTATTAAACTGCTTCTCGTTGTACCCACAAATATAAAATATAAGATTTTTGCACACTAAAGAGTCCTTGTTGTCCACTTCACAGGAGCTAGACATTTTTCCTAAAACTGAATTTTTTGGTATGAATTCATAAGAACCATACAACATTTCCATGTGAGCCACGTTACTTGCGAATTTCGCCAAGGTTTTTATTGGTGATTTAATATCTGATAGATAAGCAACTGGCGCTAAAGCAAACCCTGCCGTTAAGATATGATTGTATTCCGGTCTCATCGCCAACATTGCAAACAGTATCGTGGTTCCCATTGAATGACCTATATAAGTTATTTTTGTTCCTTCTCCCTTTTCCTTAAGTATGTGGTCAATAATAGCAGGTACATCGTGTACAGCTACATCGTGCCAAGAAAAGTTCCAGAAAGATTTGGAATCGCTTTTAAACCAGGCATGTTCTTTAGAATATTTATTTCCTCGTATATTGGGCATCCAAACATCATAACCAGCGTCGGCCAATATATAAGCCAAGCTTTTATTCGGCCCATTTAAGACCCAGTCTGCTGAACTTGCGAAGAGCCCATGATGCAAGATTACTGTCTTCTTTGGAATACTTCCTCCAACTTTGGAGCGAGGTATTCTATGAATATTTAATAAATATCCTTCTGACATCACGACGTGTGTTTCACAAGAGTAACCATTGCGTAAGATTATTGAAGGTACTGATAACAGCATATCCGGGTTGTCCATCCGAGCTCCTGACTCCTCGATAGGTAAAAACGACCAGGAATCTACAATTTTTCTTCCACTTTCTTTTACATTTTCCAAGTAGCTGTTTAATTCGTCACTTAATTGCCTTTGTTTGAGTTCAAAGTAATTGAACACTGAATTCTTCATTCGTCTCGCCTCTTCAACACTCGAAGTAAATGCTCTCTCAGCTTGATTTCTTTGGTCTTTAAAGAACGCCTCCATTTTCTCCGTGTGATCTTCCAAAACATTAAACGGCCAATCAATATTTATCTCAAACGGGAACGCTACGGTGCTCGCAAAAAACACAATAAGTAAGTACAACTTCATAGTTTCAAGTAAGAAATATTTTATTTACGTTTAAAAGACGATATATACTTTATAAGTGTACATTTTGACCTCGGGGTCAATTGCGATAAATTAAACGAGCAACCTTTTAAATCATTATTTTTAAAATACAAAAACAATTGACGTATTTTAAAAATCAAATACATGCCTGTATGATAACCCCTGAACACGGAAAATAATATATCTTTAACAATATAGATATTGCAGTCCCTATTTTTATTGCAAAATTGTTTAAATAATAAGATATGATAAGGTTTGGTTTTAAATTTATTTTTTATAATATTTTGAGAGTAATATATATATTCGATTGAAACCGAAAGGTATAAATGCAATATTAACATTATTTTGAATGTATTATTGTTCCCCGCGGCCTGTAACCTTGTTTCAAATCCTGTAACCTAAAGATAACCGGAGACTAGCTGCGTACTGATAACACTTCTTAGATCCGTTTATGAGTAATCTATATAATAACAATATTGTTTCTTATTTACCCAATAAATAATCGTTTTTTTATAAAGGTCATCGGAGTGTGACGAAAATGGCTTGCAACTATAAAATATATGTGAAATGTGTTCTAATAAGAATTGACCACTAAGTCGAAAAGTGTAGTGTCCTGTTTATTACCACACCCTTAGTACGTTTCAGGATACAAATTACACTGACCTTACAGTATACGAATACACGGATACATATATGTATGTATGTTTTTAATTTTCATCCATCAGCAGCTTTTGAAACACCGTGTCTAGTGACTCCTAAGTCATTCATTGGAGTGTATGTCTTTTTTTTTAAGTTTATTTAGTATATAAAATATATTAATATATTATAATTGTAACATTGTATGCATCTACACCTCGCTAGCACCACGGGTCGCCTGATAGAGAACGCCAACAGGCGTCCGATAATGGTATTTCTGCTTAGGTGTAGGTAATACAATACAGTTTAAATAAATAAATGTTCATTTTTTCTATATTAATACATATTTTTTGTTACACTAGCTGTTTCCAGTACTTCGTCTGCTCTCTCCTTGCCGACATCCTTTATTATTTTATTATTGTAGGATCAATCATGAAAAAATGTTTTATTGCCCTAAGTATTTTATAAGAATTTAAAATTTTCAATGTCTCTCGAATCAAATGTATCCTACATGTAGCTCTAGAAACTGCTTTATCTTATCGGTAAAAGCCCCATTAAGATCAGTTAAGCCGCTCCAAAGATTACCCCGGACAGACAGAAAGACAGTAAAATTAATAATGGTTGTTTATATATTGGTAAATATTTATAATCACTTCAAAATACATAGTTATTTGAAATCAGACACTTCAATTTATTTCGCTCTCTTCTGTGAATCAATGACGGTAATAAATCGGTAAAGTACCTCTAAAATGACGGTCGCCACTTATTAACTTATCAACTAGAGTAACCAGCGTATCAAGAATCTTATTTGTGATGTCGACTTCAATGTACTTCATACACTATACAGGGTCAAGTAACAATGGCGTAGCTAAGGGCGTATCAGCAGTAGTAGGTATCAATGGTAGCCCCAGGGATGCAGGGTCCGAATGTGTGGGATACATTTTTACCTTTTCATTACGCATCCTCTTTCTCCTCGTTCTTGATACAGGGCTCGTCTAAAGTCAACACTTACATAAAAAGTAGGGAATCCCGTTGTCCGAACCTGAATGTCTTTTTACAATATCTATAGAATATTAACAATTTTATAATATTAACAAATGAACAGCTCACTACGTCTCATTTCTTAGCTGCGGCGGGCAGCGTGCTTGGACTCTGACAATATGCATAATATAAGCATATAACATATATATTATATAATAAGGACCTCAAATCTATATTTTAAATACTATAATGTTTTTTTGTGCTAGTGGGTTTTTTTTGTGCTGAATAAGTTTATGATTTATGTTCCTTTGTTTTCTCTCTCAATGTAAAATACTTTTTAATAAAAGGTGACAAAAGTACAGATTTTGACATTACATGTGCTATATATATTACTTGAGAGTGCATTGACCTACTGCGTCGTCAACACGAAAGCAGACATTTCATTATTCTAATTACTATCATACTAATACTGTGAAAACTGTCAGTTAGTGCTGCCATCTCATTGGAAGAGACTCTTCGTCAGTATATTTTTAGGGTCGAATAGTGCATACAGTACAGTATACATCCATTTCATTGTACAATTCACACTATTTGACCTTGAATAATAGCGAGAAGGCGTTTCCACCAATCAGGGAGAAGCACTAACTCACTAACAGCCATTTCACTATGCGATTGGATGTACGCCAGTTGATACGTGAGACAATGTCACTTAGATTGTATAAGAGATGTTCGGAAAAAATAAAAGCAACCGAAAAGGAGATAAAATACGTTTATTTGTTAAAATTTGTCAATAATGATGATACAGTCGTACCACGGACACCGTGTCTTACCGAAAATATCAATTTAGACAACAAATTACTTCACATCTAAAACCATCCTTATTACTATTCGTCTAAGGTACATTATGGTTTACGATCGTATATAGACATACCTATGGCATTTTCAATGCCTTATATATTCATAGATTAGATTATTTCACCTTTGCTACCTACATGGCTAGGAGACCGTCACACCTTCATCAACTATTGTTTACTTTAAGGTAATAAGAACTGAATTCTGTCGGTCTGTATATAACAAACGGTGCAACATCCCCTCGACATAGTTACATAGGAAGCCATTATATTATTCGGGTCCATACACGCTCCTTGTTTATACTCGGTTTACATTTAGAAATTAAAAAAAATCTAAAACTCACTGGACCTATTTGGATGAAACTTAAAAACATTTATAACCTCCGAAATAATAAAAACTTTACAACACATACATGTATACAACACGCACGCACACATACACGAAACAAACAGCATCCTGTCCATCAATATCGGTCCAGCCGTTTAAGACACAAGGGCGAGACACACATTATATTCTAAATATAAGTCTGGCTAAGCCATTATCGAGTGAACTTTTACTGCGTATATTCGAATAACGGGAGCGTCTCATACATACACGCACTAAAGCCTCAGATAGTTCACAGTTTCAATGCTAAGTTACATACAACTAAGTGCTTCGCTTATTATATTATATTTAAATGTATACATACCGCTATAATAACCATTAGTTTACAATTTTCATTTATTATCATTATATATTTATTACATATCAATACATTTACACCAAAACCGAATAAAATGTTCGCGTAGACATTGTAGCGCCTAGATATATATAGCAACCAAAAGATTTTTATTACAAACAAATTATTACACTTTTAACAAAAAAATAATAAAGTTTTTGAGATGAAAATTACAAACTAATCCTCATTTTATCACAGATATGATAAAAATAATCTTTGTTGGTTTAGATGTTGTATTAAAAAAATATTATCAAATCAATAGACAACTCTGATATAACAAGAAACTTCATTTTTTGAGAACATTTATTATATAAATTAATTATTAAAAAAAAGAAACTAATTTGTTCGTTACTAACTAACTTAGATGTCAAAGGTCAAAGTTTAACTTCATAAAAATTAAATTATGAATATAAACCTTAAAATTCAACTCAAAGCATACCAAGTCATATTCGCGCCAAAGACAACGTCGGCGGCCATCTTGTTGAAATTGTTCTATTTAAATTTCATCTAATAATACACTATTCAACGATAAAAATACGATCCGTAATAGCGAGAGAATTTAAAGCAGACATTGTTGAACTGAAACTAAGATACAAAAAATGGATTGTTTTAGGTCACCAAAACAAATGTATGGAACATTATTTTAATTCCAGAGACGTCCATTTTAATTTCTATAATTTTGTTAATAAACTTGTCCAAGTAGGTATTCATGAAAAAGTTTTATTATGTGACAGTTGGTACAGAACTCCCCACGGGTATGTACTGGCCGGCGGTGATGTCACGGCTGTGACGTCACATCGCACTTTTATCAGCGATATTGTACAGGTGAGACGAGGGCTACTATTGCGCCGAGCTAGACCAAGTAGTTTTATATTTCTTTTATTGTAATATTTATCTTGATTAAATAAAATGATGACGTCATTATAAAGTTAGCAAGTTTGTTATGACATCATGGCGCCGGCCAGTGCGCTGGTGTACGAAGTGTAACTCGCTCACACTAATACAGTTGGTGTTTGGTTGTTCCTCTGTGTTATTGTTCCCTACAATGCACTGAACGTGTCTCTTTGAATATGCCCTAGGATAGAATATTCGAGTTTTTGTGTTTTTAAGACAAACCTCCATAGAAATTTGTTTACTTCTCTCCGTAAGCTTATAAAGATTGTCAAATTATTATCAAAGTTAAATTTTGAAATTGTGAGATTTTACTAAGTATATAATATTTTAATTATTACTTTAATAACAATTTTAATAACTTGTACTCGTCATAAAATTCGTATGTTTTCTTTTACTCACTCTTAAAAAAAAAACAAAAAATATTTAAATAAAAATCTACTAAATCCAGAAGCTACTTTAAATGAGAATATACAGAAAAAATATTATATATATATATATATCCTTACTGCTCACAGCAGACAAAGAGTAAAGATTGAATGTCAAATAATAAAATAATATTTTATATATATATATAAATATATTTTGGTTGCGTGTGTGTTCTAATGTTACGTGCAGAGTCGAATTCTATACTAACAAAATAAATTTTATATATATATGATTGCACTTAGAGTCACAGAGCGCCGCACAGTCGGACACACACACCATGCGACGTGTGTCGCCGACTGAGCGGCGCCACTTCTAACGTACAACGAGAACGAAAATAACGAACGCAATATGCCTTCCACTTAGCGTAACTTAAAATCACTCGAAACTACACTTTACGCTTAACACTGTAGGGTTCAAAATAAAGATTCAGATTGTTCAATTTATTGCTACACCACTGACGAACCAATCACGTGGTTGGATGATGACGCGAGTGCTGCGTGGGTCGTGTGTCCGTCCAATGGGAAGGCTCGACTGCGCCGGGTGCGGACCAATCACGTCGCTGCCGTCGATGTCGCAGGCGGGTCAATATGCGCGCCGGTCTTCTATATCTGACACCTGCAAGTCACGTATAACAAGTAAGGCAGACTGTTCGCTTGTGTGTGCGTGTGTGAGTGCGTGTGAGTGCGTGTGAGTGCGTGTCAGTGCGTGAGAGTGCGTGCGAGTGCGTGCGAGTGCGTGTGAGTACGTGCGAGTGTGTACGTACATGGTGCTTGGGTCTCTTGTGAGGAGGGTCGTCGGGCGCCTCCTCGATGACGAGTTCTCCTCCCAGCGAACATCCCTCCTCCCCGCCGTAGCCGCTGGAACAAAACACACCATTGACACACAGAGTACTAAGTAAAAGAAAGGAAGATAACATTTTATTTGGAAATGTCATAACAACAACAATCTTAAAAAAATTAACTATCTTTCCATTAAGTTTTTAAAAATAAAAACAGACTTTAAATAAAGTTTTGAATGTAAAGTATAATATATTCCATAAGTTTAAAAGAAAACTAAACTGATACAGAAGAAAGATGTAGAATTATTTCAAAATGAAACATATTTGAATATTTTGGCTCTGTAGTTGAATGTTGTCATGAAAGTCCAGTGTCGCCAACATTATAACACTAACGAGTAGTAAGGCGAGTGTGAGCGCAGCAGCAGGTTGCCGGCCTGGACCTCCTCCTCCGGGATGGACACCAGTCCGCCGCCGGAGGTACCCACCACGTACTTCTCTGTAACATAACAACATATAATTATATGTAAAATATTTGCTTGGTACTAGTTAATGATGTCTGTATGTGTGTGTGTGTCCGTGTGCGTGCTCACCCTCCCTCTCTCCCCCCGCCCCGTTGGTGACGACGGTGATCTGGTGGCCCGCCATGACCAGCCCGCTGCCGCCCGCGTACACGCCATGACCTGCACGTGACACGGACGTTACTACACACTACTACTGACCCGTAGCCTCGATACTGTAATATATGTATGTTATAATGTTTCTAATTAATTCCAAGAATTGCCATAAAAACTTATGACAATTCTTTAAATAAATATATGGACATTTCCGCACAAAGTATTAGTCAATTGATAAACAAACGTAAATTATCATTGAGTGTTAATAGAGACACCGGTATGGAATTAAAAGATCTGACAACAAGCAGGTAGTATGTAGGTAGTATGTAGGTAGTATGTAGGTAGTATGTAGGTAGTAGGTAGGTGGTAGGTAGGCGGGTGGCACTGACCGGGCGAGCCGGGCGCGCTCTGGCTGACGCCGCTGCGCTGCGGGTAGAGGTACTGCGTGGCGGCGCCCAGGCGCTGCTGGCCGCCCTGCCGACACGACAACTCACTCACTGCGTCGCACTTCTTAAGCAATCTCATTTATTACGTACAAAGTATACTCAGTGAACACGACACATACACCCGTGCGTCACTCTGTACCTGTTGTTCGTGTTCCTCTCCGGTGAAGAGGTCGGGGGTGGGTTCCCGGGACAGCTCCTCGGGGGTGACGAGCCCCGATACGCCCACCTGGGAGGGGGAGGTGGGGGCGCTCCTGCAAACACTATTGTTATTACTGTCCCCCCGCTGACACGTACGGACTCAACGGACTCAAATCATTCTGCTATAATTTTTTAATAATATAATAACCTATTGTTTTGGGATATTTATATTATAGGTAGATGTTACATTACCCTCGAAAAGAATTCGTTTCGTTTGCATGATTGTTTGTTTCAAGTCAGGCTTCCGTCCTGAACCAGAGATATTAAACTTAAACAAGCGGAGGGAACGCAGAGGGTCTTTCAACTATTAATTTGAAACTTTTACGTCTACATCCCTCATCCATTGAATCACAACAAATCATTTTAGAAGTATATTTGAGTTGCTAGTGTGGGTCGTTCGTACCGCGAGGACAGTCCGAAGGGAGCCCTGAACTGCACGCCCCGGGGTCTCCGCGGCCTGAAGGCCAGCTCGATGAGTTTCCCTTCGCTCTGAGGGTCGATGCGCCAGAAGCTGCCCTTGCCGGGCTCCTCCTGGCTGCGGGGCACCTTGATGAAGTACCTGGGGACGGGCATGATGTACTCATGGTTTATTTGGTGTATGCACATCCATTGCTGGAAGTGAGACGTCTTATATTATGGCAAGGGAAAGAACTCAGCCCTCACGCTGGTCTACCGGCAGTAATATAACCAATAGAAGCACTACGGTAGTGGAGTACTGACCGGTTGAGCGACAGGTTGTGCCTGATGGAGTTCTGCCAGCCCTTGTCGGCGGTGCGGTAGTAGGGGTAGTGCTTGGTGATGTAGCTGTAGATGCCGCTCAGCGTCAGCTGCTTGTCGGCCGCCGAGGCCACCGCCTGCACTATGAGCTGCGCGTAGCTGGAAGCCATTATTTGGTATATTGACACGACAGTAAAGAGGCGGACATTGCGGTTGGGACTTGGACGCGATGACTGTTTCTCCGGCTGTTCGTTTTTACCTAGTTTCTTAATTTAAATGCTTGTCATTAAAGTTACTTCTATTTAATTATTGTTGACTTCATAATTTACCTTCATAGAAAACTGTACATATAATTTCTTAGCAATTCTATCCCACAGTCTCCAGACGTAATATATTGATGGTGTACTTTACACATAGCATACCTATAAGGTGGCTTGGCGTCATCCCTCCCCTCGCGGTGCTCCCGGGCGTCGCGGGCGTCCCGCGAGCTGTAGGGGGAGTCCGACGTGGACGACGCCTGGAATATATGACATGGACATAAGTATATCTGACTCATGATCGAAGTCGGCAGTGTGTCGTGGTGTATCGACAATTAGTCGGCAGTGTGTCGTGGTGTGTTTCTCACCGCCGTGCCGTTGGAGTTGGGTCGCTGGTGATCGGCGAGCGCGGCGTACTGCGCCACCAGCCCCAGGTCGGGGTGGCGGCGACCCGACGACCCCGCGCCCCGGGGGGACGTCGGACAACTGTTGGTAGCGCTTATGGTACCTGGGGACATTAAATGAAACTACTTATCATCACATTAATAGGGTTGCCAAATCAGTCCATTTCTGTTTTGAATTCTTTATTTTTTAATTATTTGCACAACAGTCAACAGTTGGAGGTAGTTTTGTCTAAACCAAAACTGATTCTGTTCGTGACCACATAAATGACCAGCAAGTGTTAAGCCTGGATCTAGCAACCCCACATATATATAAGATAAATGGGTCGTATAGTTCGCTCGGGACCGATGTTACAAAATAGTAAATGAAATAATAACCAGTTGGAGATGGAGCAGGGCTCCGTCCGTCGTTATCCTCCGGGATGGAGATACGGAGGGGAGGCAGGGGTGGCCCGGCGCTACCGGAGCCTCCTCCGCTCTCCTCCACCAGCGACTGGAACTCTAAACGGATGTTCGTGGATGGAAAGCGTAACGTGCATCTGAAATACACAAAATATACATTAATATGCAACTGAAAACAGACAAACAGATCAACCAAAATAATTAACAGATAAAAATACTATCTATTGTTTTAATGTAAGAGCCCCTCGAAACATCTTGAATGTACATATATCAATAACATGTTCATATCTTATTGTATCTATAGATTGCCGGTAGGATGCCCTGGTATTTATTTATAGCTGATCCTTTGATCAAATGACGATGTTATTTAAAAGCAATTAATATAAACATTCGAGGTAATACATTTTAAATTAAAACCAGTGTTATTCTTTCTGATTTATAGATGGCGTGACTGTCACCAACAACACTAGCAAAACCATTTTTTATCATTTTACATTAGTTTTTAGAGTTAACTTTAATTTAGAGTTAAGTTGGCGTGTTGTACGAAGTAATTTATTTTTGTAACAGTAAGTTATAATACGCTGTATGGTTGTGCAATTATTTATAAGGTCTCTGAAGTAAGTAATTAGTTTACAACTCAATTCATTCAGTTTCCATCTCCAATACACGAGTTTAATTGTTTCGTTCTCATTCAACGCGCTCCAATTAAAGCTGGTCTATATCTGATACACACACACACACAAACACACGGAGGTCTGTGATACGATAGACCAAATGTCAAAGGTCACCCAGCTGCAAAGTATATTAGACTTTACTGTTATCTAGAATCTAGATTATATTTGTCTATGGATGAAAATGAATGCGGGCATTTTAATAATTCATAACATACAGGCCGCCAGTGAGTACTCCAAGTACAACTTATAATATTATGAAACGTTGATAGTTTTCGAGCATTCATAATACTAAATCTTGGTTGCGATTGGTTATTTTTTAACAGTCATTGTTAGTAAACCAATCAGAACCAAGGACTCGTTTCAGGGCTGCTCGAAAACTATCAATGTTTCATACTATACAAAGTTTCGTACTAAAGGTACAGTAGTAGTATTTAAAGTACTATTGAAGGTGATACGAACAATAGTAAAGCTATTAACATTTTCCAAGAACACAGCCCTAGCAGAATCAATACTGGTGCTTACTTTGAAGCACACATAAATAACCCAGCACTTTTATGATATGACAAAGTTAATATTAAAAGTCAATGCCACCTAAAAAGATTTTTGTGTTTTAAACGACGTCTCAGTAATCAATACAGTCTTGTTTACAAGTTGGTTGTCAGTTGGTTGTTTACTATCACAGAGCAAACGAATTTTAACTCTATTACATATACTTTAAGTTTTATATCTATTTGAACAGTTTATACACAAACATTTGAGGTCGTTTACGTTTCATAAGTTTATGTAAATCATATATAAAGTACGTTCAGACATTTCATTATATAACTTACTAAGTACTAGTTCTACTATTCTAATATATCATTGTTAAAAGTGAGCTAGTGCTGCCATCTGATTGGTGAATTTATACATTATTGCTATTATTACGTATATATTATTGTATAGTTCCAATATATCCACTGATACTTTAAAATCAATATACACTATAGACATACGATCGCGTTGGTTTAAACAACGCCAGGGGAGAAAGAGTCTTATGTGTACGGTAATACAATATAAGCTACAAACATTTATATTAATTCAAGGGAATATAAACTTTATGTCTTATGACATAAGAGTGTATTTTGATGTATAGTAATACTTTGTATCGATCGACGCCAGCCAGTGCGTCCTTCACCCCGTGCCCTTTCGTAGCTGTCCGTCTGTTTTGGGGAGACGAGTATAGCATATATAAATAAATTAATAACAGATTCATCTTAAATATGTCGTGTTTGTTACATCTGATACATAATATGATATACTTGAAAAAACACCATATTTTTTATTTACTTCATTTAAGGCTTCAAAGTTTTTATGTATCGATGATAATATCTGAGCTATATATGGCTACATATATATAATTTATAATATTTAGTACGGTTCAGAGTACTTTATAAGAATAAAGCTTTAATTTATCAAAATACTACATTTAATTATTCTCTATACTAATGAAATTACATACTTAATATTAATATAGACTTAATACTTAATATATACTAATTTAACAATATTATATATTAATTCGTATCTGTGGGTATAGTATGTACAACACTAATATCAGACTGTCTGTTTGTAATTATTAATATATCCATATTGAAGGGCGCAGGGCTCATGGCTGACTGTGGGACGTCACATTCATTATAGCCCGCCGCTCTGCTTCATTTTGGCTTGTGGGTTACGTATCATAAAAGCTAACATAAAGTTTTTTTTTTATCCTATTTATAATAGAAATACCTATCAAATTAAAAAGCATTGAGTGTATAATTAAAGAACAAGGTGTCCTATTGTATTCTTTGGGACAGATGTATTTAAGGAAATAGGTATATTAATATAATATGTATTTATGACACAAAAGCTGTACAGACAGATAAACGACTAAAAGCTTTAACTAATACTGTTATATTTCTCTCAACAATATTATATTATCATCACGTAAGTCAGTTTGTAGGAGGCTGTGCATCTCTAATACTAAGACATCTCTCGTCGGTCCAGAGATGCGTCTGACTATGAACCGACAAAAGCAGGCTCTACCGGAAGATCATTGTTTGTAGAGGACCCGCCTGCGACGTGCTCACTCACTACATACATTATAACTTGTCATCGTTCTACCAACAGATTAAAACGTAAAATATTTACAATACATCTCTTTAATTATAAAGAAAACAGTCACTTATGTAGATAGAAATATATACTTTAGTATAATATAGATATTTCTTTCTAAAATGTACCAATTTTAATTTAAAAAAAATATATTTCATAAGCATGCATTGAATCTACGAAACGTCAGACTCTAGTTTGAGTTTGTAAGAGTATGTCAAAAAGAAGAAGAGAAGAGAGAGTCAAGAGAGTACTTGGACGTTAACTATACAACTGCAATGAACTAATGACTGATGAGTATTATATCAGAACCTTTAAATTATACTAGTTCACTAAATATCAACTTACATAAATAGGTTAACAGTTTTGTGTTTGGGTTGTGTGCATAATTGTGTATATATATATATGTGTGTGCATGTGTGTGCATGTGTGTGCATGACTTTGTGTGCACGACTGTGTGTGTGCATGATTGTGTGTGTGTGTGTGTGTGTGTGTGTGTGAGCATAAATGAGTATATACACATATACACATGTATGTGACCAGTTTCAGCAATATCTCGTAATATTTACAAACACATATAATAAATAATAAATGTACAATTCACAATTCTTATTATATTAACAGATGCTGCTCTGATTACTTGATGGATAGCGACCGACTGAATACAATAATAGAACCAGCCACCAGCGACCCGTGCGGACAAGGGACGGGAATAAATCTGAAAGGTCACAGGGTCTGGTCTGACACGAGGGTTCTAGATACAAGTTATTTATACTAGATCATCTGATGCATGATGAGTGCATAATGATTCACCGATCTATATGCGGTATGGAGAATGCAGTGGAAGGGAAGGGAGGTGGGAGTTTCTGCATATAATTGACACGCGACAATAAATTCCTTCAAATAAACAAACTTTTTGAACAAATAATATCCTGAACATTAAGTACACGAAAAAAGTATCAAGATTTTTAATAGCTTTGACCGTTCTCTAGTTACGATTTTTTTTAAACGTTTATCTAATAGTTTTGGTGTTGTTCCATGAGCCATATGTTGCTCGTTATATCTTGACCATTGCAGCTCCGGCAATTCATTATACAACACTTATGCAAAGTAAAATTAAAAATGTTCAGAAATGCGATCTCTTTGCATGTACATATATACCTACAAATATACGAATCACAAAAGTTCCTACTTTCAATAACGTAACTAGCAATGACAGCACACACACACATACACACTTAATCAATAAAATTGCACACGTCACTAAAAAATGTAAATTGAAAAACAGTTAAAGACCCCGCCACATACATACGTACTGTTACATTTTTAAAACACGGATATAAACAGCTTACAACTTAACATATTTAACAGAAATATAATAAACCATATTGCCTCTTATACTCGGGTGATAAAGAACAAAATCGCATATCAGGAAGAGGAGGCTCTGTTGAACGGGGTGACGTCACGGCGGTCGACACTCACCCCCTCGCTCTCACCCCCTCCCCCAAACTCCACACCACCCTCTCGTACTATATCACATTACGTATTGCGGAACGTAAAGGCTGGAATATTTTTCAATCAACAACTTCATGACTGTAAATTGAAATGGCCGACTGAAAATCCTGAACAGAAATGTGCAAATGAAGTGCCTCCAGATATACAACACTGGTAAATGGGAAATATAATTAATTTTAAACGTAAACACATTTGTAACTCAGGTATAATTAGGAACCTATTCTAGGAATAAACATATCGCTAATCGTAGATTAAAATCCCTATCCGCGGATAAGTCACTACTCTGCATATAGTTAGTCATCAAATTTAAATATGAAACAAAACTACGAGGTAAAACTTGTTATTATAATTTTGATAATTTGAATAATCTGACATTAGCGAACTAGTCTGGCAGATATTTAGGCCTACGAGGGTTGCCAAACGTATTATATTATAGTCAATTGTTCTATGTAATACAGTACCAAAAAAAGAATCTATATTTTCACCGTCCATTCAACTGTCCAGTTATTTTGTATTAAATCA
Organism: Dircenna loreta; assembly: GCA_963555665.1. Classification (NCBI taxonomy): domain Eukaryota; kingdom Metazoa; phylum Arthropoda; class Insecta; order Lepidoptera; family Nymphalidae; genus Dircenna; species Dircenna loreta. Next base: position 6,969,807 of record OY743097.1, on the reverse strand, counting down.
ATTGTTAATTTTAATATTGAGCTTCATTGTCTACAAAATAACAGATCTTTGATATCTATATTTATAGATAGTTAGATTTGATAAAGCGATAAATAATAATAGATACACGTGAGATATTTACTATTAATAAGTAAAATTTTACTAAAATATGTATATATATATATATTTATGAGTGGCATCCCTAACCACTACCGTAATTAACAAATATACAGAATACTTAAATACGAAAAATTTCAGCCTTTTCATTTAAGCGGTTCATATATTCGTTACTATTTGCATCGCAATTTTTAAGAGTTTATATATATGTATTTCATTTTAACTTGCTAAAACGAATTAAATTGTATAAGAATAAAAATCTTTAAAAATATCTAAAAACATGTATTGTTAGATTTGCATAAATAAAAAAATTTATAGAATGAAAAAAACAATACTGACGGGATCGAACCCGCGACCTACCCGTTTCGACTATCTAAAGTTAAAAAAATATATAACATTTAAGTTATGACGAATATAATTATACTGAGAATAAGAATGTAAAATATTTTTTTATGCATTATTTTTTTTTTAGGTAGACAGTACCCTAACGACAAAAACGGGTCCGGAGCTTATATATTTTTTGTTACTATACATATTATTCTGCCGCTAAGTAGTGGAGCCCATGTTGTTTGCTCGTCTGTCTGTTCCCTCTTACATACATAACATATTTACTTAGAGCGGTCGCTTTTAGTGTTATTCATTTACAGTCAAACTATTCCCATTAAATGTTCGAGTCGTATATATAAATTATATAAATAAAGTAATACACTTGGTATATTTTTAAAATGTTTTTCTTATAAATATAAACTAGAAAGATATCAAGTGACAAAGAATGACCCAGATTGTAAAAATATAAGAATGTTGCTTTCTTTTTAGAGAATAACTTTGTCTCTTTGAAGAGCATGTGACAGACTGACAGACTGACAGACAGGCATCGATGAAATAACTGACTGCTGATACGTAAAACAAAATACTCAATAATTTTATTAATAATATAGTAAGTATAGTACTATTAAATCACGGATTAGATATTAATTTAGTTTATTCAAGTATACCTCCTATCTAAATTATTATTCAGTTTCATCCTCCCCATTACATTCATCCTTTACAGAACTCACTACTCTGAGACGGTCTCTTGTTTCTCAGCCTTTCCTAGACTGGAGAAAAAATCAGACTTAATATAAAATATTTAAAATACTATGAATACAAATTACTTCTTAGTAATGCCAATACCAACCAATATATATATATTCTTAAACTCTGAATAGCAAACAGACAAACCTTTTTTAAAAACTTGCCCATAGTATTTGCACACAATACTACCTTAACCAAAACCTGACAAATGAATGGACGGAAGGTTGACCAAAGCAGCCGTCCTCAGATATGAATGTTTATGACGTCACATCTGTGACTCCGCCGTGACTCAATCATGACTCACCTGTGACACGCACACATGTGCCACGTCCTGTGACCTTGACAGGAGTGCTGAATTATATATTGAACTTTGAAGGCCTCTTTTATGAGTTACATATTTATAAATATTTTAATAAAGGTGTGGTTTAATGAATTATACATATTATTGTAAATATATAATACTATCAAACATTATAGACTATTAATAATATTAAAAAATATTACATAACGAAAATATAATGACAATTATGTATTTATATATATATAATCAAAGACTATGAAGATATTGTAGGCATATACTATACATGGCAATAGACATGATTTTCATCATTAATAACAAGAAAAATAAAAACTAATTTTAAAACATTCTTTAAACACGTGGCCAAGTTACGCTTCTAAACTTAAAAAATAATTGAGAAATCTTTAAAATATATTTAAAAAAAATAACAGAATTGAGCATGAACCCACGACTTCAATATGATACTAAATGTGTCATATTTATCTATTCATATTTATAAGCTATACGACGCGAGACGTCAGCTTCATTGATAATTTAGAACGTATTTTATATATCCAACAAAAACAAAAAGTACGTTGTAAAGTTTACCCAAGTTCCTCCGGTCAATTTAAGTCGTGATAGCGGGGTGGCCCAAGTTTCAAGTTTTTTTTTGACCAGAGCTTGGGAGTCGGCAGCGGTGGGCTGTTGCTTTGTGACAAACACACAGACTATACTTAGGTCAAGTTTTCAAATGTCGCTAACCCAAAAATACAGGTAGCCTTTTTGACCTATTTTTGTCTTAACGAATAGTAATATTAAAAAAAAATTTATATCATTTTTATAGTACTTGACTAGACGAATCGATTAATATGTCTCATGATACACAATTCACAGGTATATATACGTTTTCGACCTTAAGGCCTAGAAATTGAAATTTTCGAAGGAACGTGTCCACCGAATTATAGCTTCCCACTATACCTGGCAATAGTTTTCATCACTTATGAATAAGAACGCAAAATAATGCCTTATTGACCTATTTTTTTATCCAGTTTGCGTGAATGTAGTTGAGTTTTTTTATGCGGGGGTAGAAAACGGTAAACTTAATTCGTAAAAAAAATTGGTAGCTCTAGTTCAGAAGGAGGCTTGACTGTGAGGTTATGAAGAGGTCATTTTTGGCGTGAACTAACGGTTGAGATATACTCTTACGACTACTGGAACTTGGGTCGCGCGCAGCCGAGCGCGTTGATGATACCTAGAATATATATTGTTTTATATATGTCTTATTCAATCAAATTGCAAACAAACAGTCACTACTTAGGATTGTAAATACTAAATAACATTCATATATATAATACAACTCAATTTTATATGAAATTAATTACTTATATTTAGCTAATATCTACAAACATGTAAGGTTATAATACATTTTTAACTATATGATACGGGCACGTTACCTCTGGGAAGTTTCCCAGAGGTAACGTGTAAATTCTAGTAATTAAAATAACCTCAAAAATGATTATTATATTTTTTTCTGAATATTAAATCCAGCTATGTGTGCTATCAATGCGAGCTTTAAATACACTTTACCTTTGTTTTTTGAAAACACAATGTAGATACATTTATTGTATAGCACTTACTCTTAGTACCTTTATTTAGTTTGCTAGATTGCGTTGTGTGCAAATGTAGAAATGTATTTTATTTTTATTTAAGTAATATTCTGATAAAATGTTTTTTTAACTGGTACATTTTGATGTTATATTTATATCAATATAAGACATATGCAAATAACATTAATTGATTATGGATCTTTTTTTTTACAAAATTAATATTAATAATTTAATTACAAAAACAACCAATAAAACATTAAACTGACATATGGTATAAAAAAAAAATTTCCCCAAACATGCAACGTCAAAAGTGTAAGAAAACACCGGACAGACAGACGAACACTGTTGCTACCCACACTACACACGCCATACATACTACTGTACCTCCGTACCACGAGACGAGAATGTGTCACTGTTTAAGTTGCAACGAAGTGATATAGTAAAATAGTTTTTATATTCATAATATTACAGTTGAAAATCCTTTGAGAAACAGTATGGCGCTTTATTACGAGTTTAATATGTCTACATAGAAAACTCGTACGTTACATAATGTAGTAACAACAAACTATTTCCAACAAATATAATATATTATCGATACAAAAATTATCTATTAATAATAACGTTTGAGGAAAACTGATTCAGTATCACTTATTTACCTCATGTTCATGAATTTCAGCGAAACAAAGTTTGTGAATTTAACATAAATTAATATACATAAATATAATTTTAATTTTAAATATACAGACAATCGACAGTGGACGGGACGGTTGCTGGTTCGAATATTGGTCGTATCGATATATATTTTTTTTAATAAGGTTAACCTGGCTAAACGTGTTTATAAACAATTTGAAACATTATTTTCTGAGAGTAAAAGGCTAGGTCTTATTTGTATTTAGATTAAATCTAGGTCCTATAGGCTTAGACCAGGGCACTATTGTAGACCGAGCAGTCTCGGCGACGGCAGGTCTCGCGGGATCAGTGACCTCACGCGAACTATGAAGTCACCATTGTAATAAGACTTACATAATTCATCAATATTTTTTATTAGCTCTTGTTAAAAAGACAAACAAAACATTCCAACTATTTATATATATAAATGAAATATCTCTAATTTCAAATGGTATTTTTAATTCCTGAAAGTAATATAGGTATAAATAAAAAAAATAGTATTATGGAATTGAAAAAAACATTTTTTTTTAAATCATTTTCTTACTATTTAAAACAATTTATTTTTAACCAAATTTGGTTTTTATGGTTTTTTTTTACATTTATATTATGACATGAATATAATTTCAAAATCATTACATAAGATTCCGTTTATTATACATAGTAATATTTCGTTGATGTTATTTACATATGTTATTATCCTCAATTTCAATTAATTTAACTATTTACCTTAAATAACACCTATTTTATTATTCAACTAGATTTGCCAGCTACTTCGCTTGCTCGGTGTTGTTAAATCAGTCTAAAGGTCTAAAACCTGGGGTAAGTTTTAGACCTTTAGACTGATTTTTTACTACTAGGGAACATTACATTTTTCGGAATGATATGTACCCTATATTCTTTTCTGTACCTTTGGCCATGAGTGATTGAAATTACCAGATGATCGTTTGAATAGTTAAGAGGGAAAAGCATAACAAACAAACTCACATTCACCTTTATAATTTTAGTTTGTATTATAAGCCCATATATAAGTAAATAAACTTTAGTATATGTCTGTTTAATCCTACCACTACGTGTCTAATGATTCGGAATAATAACTCAAATATGTTTTATTGAGTTTATAAATGTATTTCTTTATAATGATTTTAACGATTATTAAATTATTAATATTATAAGATTAAACGTAAATAACGATGATTCATTGGACAATAGTAATCATATTTTAGATAAAACTATTTTGATGACACGATCACATTCTATTGACATATTGCATTCAAAATCACTAAGTATTTATACAGAATTGTTTATTTTTGACACAGTCAGTCTTGTGAGACGCGATAGAGTCATGTACTATTTTTGTATACTTATATCAGACTGTTGGAACATTTACGTCGCCGATGTTGCACTTTTGTCACTTTCATCGCCATTTACGAGCCTATTGCTGACTTTTATCACCATTGAGGAGGCCAATGTAACACTTTTGTCACTTTCATCACCATTGACGAGGCCAATGTTACACTTTTTGAAACTTATAGCCTATTCTGTTACAAAGCGTTATAACAATGTAAGGTGAGTTAATTTATCAAAGTTTATAATACATAGATAGTTGAATTTTATGTCATTGTAGGAGAATGTTAGTTAGTTTGCTTGTTTGTTACGCTTTTACGTGTCAACTCAACTCAACCTATCATCATGAAACTTCGCTCATGCATTGCCAGGGATCAAGAAAAGAGGAGGGAGTGTAAAAGCTACTTGACAGCTGTCCGATACAACAGGACTATACATTGTTAGCTGTACAGCGCAGGCAAAGCCGGTGGAAACGTGTAGTATACTATAAAGTACACGAATGTTAGTGAGAGCGAGTACTGGCTGAGTATGTGATGAGGAATGCCGTTCCCGATGCTGCCTTGTTTGTAAAGAAACGAAACTATACCTACAAATACTAACATATACTTTATGTAGACACATCTGATTTCAAATATTGGAGATAAATAGAGGCGACATTTTGAGATGTTTTATAATGTTAAGCTTATTAAAATTTAAAAACGATATATTGAGACATTTAACACGGGCAGGACTCGAACCTGCGACCTCTGGGACACCGTTCCTTGAGCTAACGTAACTCTACTAGCGTAGGTGAATTTATCACTCTAAATATTTTTCATAATTTTCGAGACGGTGGTGAAATATATATGGCTTTTTTTTTAAATCATAACCAATGTCTCTAGCTTTAGCTTATATACAAACGAAAATTAGTAATATGTTTTAAAACGAAAGGGTTTGATCAGAATGATAAATAAGAAACAAGAAAACTAGGAAAAATAATTTACAGACAAACAAATACTATCACCACATAGCTCTATAATATATATATATATATATATAAGATTAAAAAATATTAAATGAAAACTGAAACAAACACACGCTGGCGAAAACAACTTAACATAATTAAACGTTTAATTCCTGAATTTCAGTGAATTGTTAATTACGACGAATTATTATACCTACTACTAAAATAAGAATTTTAGTCGATATTCGTCGAAATTTGTCGTAAGCCGACATGTTATATCCTATCAGGTTCCCAGCCTGGCGCCTTGGAGCCGAGCCCAGATCACTACCACGTGCCTCGAGACCAGACGAGACAGAAATATCTCATTCGAAATATTACTTTAAGACTAAATTACAATTGCACTAAAAATATATAACAAAATAAATATCTTCTTTAAAATTAATTTCATTATTCAATCTGCACTATTTAACCACAAAATTTATCAAGAGTCCACCAATCAGATGACAGCACTAGCTCACTAACAGGCTATATTATTTATTATAACAATTATATATTAATACGATAGTTGACCTAGTAGTTAGTAAATAGAATAATGAAATGCTTAAGTCAAATTATATTTAATAGAGGGATGGATATTAAATTAAAATATACTTTATTACCTGAGACATAAGAGTGAAAACAATGAGATGGATGGTTCTCCTCAGGTAGCAACAGTTTTGTTATGACTGTTACAAAGCTATGGACATGTCTTTGAAACTGTGTTAAGAATTTCAATGTACTATATTGTTTATTATTATCCTCAAGTTGGCATCACTGCTGGTAAAGTTTATTCACTCGTCTTCCTCTCTCTCTATCTCCATCTCTTCTTATATTTAAGTATAGATGGTGCTATTTATACCAATGCTTTGCAATTTGATTAACATTTAACTTTTACATAGAAATAATTTAAAGATAAGTAACTTAAAACTTAATATAAATTGATTATATTTAAGATCTATTGATTTAAGATCATCTATTTTTTTTTAATATTTATTACTGATATTTTATAAAATTACGATATAATTGATGTTAATTCAGACGAGCAATATATATTTATACAATCCATAATGCGCCCATTCCATTATACAATCTAATCAATACTATCTCAGATAGCGTACATCGCATCGCATAGTGAAATGACTGTCAGTGAGTTAGTGCTCTGATTGGTGGACTATCTACTATCGCTATTTTCAATATCAAATAGAGTGACTTAAATTGTATAATGCTGTTTCTGTCGCCTCATCGACAAACACTTGTATAAACCAAACTAAGATACGAAATTGTCATAAAGAAACAAAATATAGGTAAAAATAAAATATACAATTTAATGAGTACTAATCACCAAACAAACAAACCTTTAAACCGATAAAAATATGAATATTCGCGTCAAAACAAACAGCGGTGCTGTCGCGTCAAAATAATGCATTCAGCTGATAAGGTAAGTACGCACGGTACAAAGTACGAACATTCAAAGAATAATCGATAAAAAACAACATCTTTATCATTTATCATTGATTTTAATTTCCAATAATTCCTTATATGTCATATTTCAATGTTAATCTATACTGCGAAGTTAGAAAACATTGGTTTTCAAAAGAAGTCTCATAGATGTCACCACCGTCCCAATATGGACGAATATGTATAGAATGATAAACTCATCAAAACGGGTAGCAACATTATAGCTCAAGTAGAGCGACGGAACGGTTTCTTAAAATCGGGTTCGAATCGTACCTTAATTATTTTTTCATAGTATAATCATAGAAAAATCAAATATACTTTTATACTTATATACTTATATTTAAATTTCTATATTGATTGTTTCGGTACAAATGCTTCAATTGATACTTACTAATAAATGATATGGAATTTATATATTGTTTATAAATCTATTACGCAATACTCGCTGATATTTCCACTACGTAGTAAAGGAGATACAACCAAACTTATTATGACAAAATAACCAAAAAAAATCATACTAATAATGCAAAAATATTTTTTAAAAAATAACTAAACCACTTATGACAATTGCACTATATTATCAAAATTTCATATAAAAAACCATAAGAATAATTCCATCACTAAACTCCATAATACATTATTCATACCAACGGCGTCTAGAATGTCATTACGGAGGCGTGTGTTTTTCCTGTTACATAACGTGTAGTAAACAACGCGGTCTCCTGCACTATCATATCTAAATATATATTATTATGATATCTATCGAGTACTTAATTAATTATACTAATAGACTTAATATATATAACTAATATTTCAACGCGGCTATGCCTGTGAAAACCAACAATCGACTTACATAAGTAGGAACCTGGAATGGATTGTAAACAGTCGGCCAAATTCCGATATAATTGACTTTAATACATGTACAAATATAAACTGATTTTTAGTTACAAAACGCCACCTATTGAATCAATATATATATATATATCTCGTATCTCGTTCATAACTTCCATAGTAACTACAGACATAGCAAATAATATACATATAGAATACAGTAAACGTACATCACTAGCACACGGAAACATTGAAACACACAATTGATGAGTACAGACATACATATATAGATATTTTATACATAATGCTTCTCACATTTCAATAGAGTCTAGGTCTGAAGTGTATCGATCGAGCCAAGCCTATTCATGGATAGAAAGAATGACGTTAAAGAAGAAATGAATAACAACAAAATATAACGTTTTAAAAATAACTAATAACATTGATATTGTTATTTATAATATATCATATAGGTGTTGGAAAATAAATAATTTCATATTTTTTTTATATATTTCATCTTATAAAAATTATCTCCAAGAGACGTACAATCAGTGACGTCAGCGTGTTATTTATAAGAAATGATAAAGGCTGCGTTGATTTTATAAACGTGTCAACGACAATACAAAGGATACTCCAATCAATTGATCATAATTATTTATATGTATTATATATATATATACATATATTATATTGAAATCTCCTAAATAAACAGTACGCTATTTGACCCCAGAAAATTATCGAGTAAGAGTCTCAACCATTAAGATGGCAGCACTAGCTCACTAACTTCCTTCTAACAATAAGATATTAGATCATATATTTGATCAAGCATTTAGTAAACAGAACAATGAAATGGCTGCTTATCTTTGATCGGTCCCAGATTCAATCCCTGGTCGTTACGATAAATATACATCATTCTAGCTAGGCAAAGATATATTTATGGATTTATACTAAAAAAAAACAATACCCACACACACACATTAACACATACATATAAAAACGAAAGCAACATCGTCACATATGTTTACACCGGAGCAATACAAACGGAACAAGGTCAGGCGGTACATACTAGAATAAGACAACTCTGCGTTGACGAATCAACCGCCTCTATCTAGATATATTTAGGACCTAATATTAGGACATACTTGTTTGAGTTGACATGTTCTGATTTGTCAATATAATATTTATTTATTTATATTTCTTCACACACCCTTCTAAGGCAATCAAATAATGAAAGAAATAGCCCAAACAAATGAAGGAAATATAATAATTTAAAGGTAAAGATAATATTCAGCTTGGCTCACATTAAAAATAATTTGAAAAAAAAGAGAAATAAATACGGAAAAAAGGATAATATGACTTGTGAATTTTTTGATCAACAATAAACATTACAAAACAAACCTAACTAAGATAGTAAACAGTTGAAAGTTAACTCAGTATTTAGAGTAAGACAAGACAAATAGTTCAATGACCTACTCTGATAACGCTATCATATACAATCACTGTTTTGACATAAATATGACTGGACTGCTTTATTAGCGAAAGAAGAAATTACATAATAACAATTCAATGAATAAAGCACTTGTGTAGTTCGATTTGTTTGAACATATTCAAAAACAAAGATTTTGTATTATGACGATTATAAGTTATCAATAAATGACGAAGCATTTTTGCAGCAGTACATAGTAACGGGCACTGCTAACTATAAAACATCGCAAAAAAACATGGTAGGTACTAAACAAATATAGAGATATGAATTATAAACCCTTTTAAGGTAATAAATACTGCGCGGCATATTTGTTTACCAGACACGGAAAAACACGTTTTAATATACAAGTATTTGGACAACCGGCAATCGAACCCGGTTCCCTTAATTTCCACGACATGCAACGGTGGTACATCATTCGAGTTCCAGTGAAAATGCGTCAACTGTGATGACGTAATCTGTGCTAGAAACGCTAAACTAGTCTTCACAATCTGAGTCCATTAATTTTCATCAATTTTTCAAGGCTGTATCTTTAAAATAAGAAATTAATAAGATTTCTTTATACAAAAATATTTTTTTCATAAAAAAAAAGTGATCTTATTAATTAAAAAATATTTATTAAATTAAAACATTACCTAAATTGATTTTAAAAAAATCTTTGATAGTTTTGACATGATCCCATATTTTCTTATAACTAAATGCGTCACTTACTCATAACTGGAAGCTAGTTACTAAAACCAAAACATTCATACAGTCGTTTAAGCATTTTCTGGTACATAAAATAATCTGTATAATTATCTGTCAATAATATTATTGCACAAAATTTAAATAAACCATAGCATTTTTCATATAAGATTAACAAACGACAAAAATATTAAAAAAAAATATATATATATATATATATTACGGCTTTGTTGATATAATCATAGCATAAGAATGTATTATATCAAGTCATAATTGGAATTTAGAAACAATAGAACTTTATTTGCAATCGTTATCAGTATAAGTAACCACATTAAATAAATCAATACATGAAATAGATTTTTGTTGCATATCGTACTTCTTATATAATATTTATAAAAACAATTATACTATGCTTGTGATTTTGTTAATAATTTTAATGTAAGAATGATGAAAAAAATATTAATATTATTTATGTTAACATTCAAAATTGGCACTTCAAGGTCCAGGGCCAGTATTTCAATAATTCTTGAATATACTTTCATCAGTATAAAGATTATGAGCCCATTTTGTTATCCAATCTACAGCGGACTATTTGACTCCAAAAATAAGAGTTAGAATTTCAACCAATCAGATGGCAGCACTAGCTCACTAGCAGCATTTTCATTTAGAGATCTTAGTATGATAGTTGACATAGCACTTAGTAAATAGAATAATGAAATGACTGCTTAAATCTTTTTTTAAAAATGACTTCATACTTTTAATGTATGACTTGAATATTATTCACCATTTTCAGGAAAAGACAAATTAATTTTGCTATTTTTTTACATGTGCAAGTAAATATATGTTGAATTTACCCGAAAGACTTAACATTTAAGTATTATTCAATTCAGTTTGATATAAAAATAAGTCGCATTTAATTATATCACTATCACAGGTCATTGACAATTCAAAATAAATGTCATTTTATTTTATAAGGTATTTTAAAGTTATCCAAGTCATAATAATATATATATTAACAAGCTCACTGATAATTGTAATTATTGTTATTTTCAATAATATTTTATTAAATGAAGAACTTGTCATATTCATCCCAAAAAATATATAATAAAATTCCCGCTGCTAATATAAATATTCCTTTTTCAGTTATCATTTATAATATAAACAAATTAACTGAGGCTAAAAACATCTCTCAAACACTCAAATAAATAAAATTTATTTTGAAAAACTTTAGTTGTTTAAAAATGTTTTAAAAAGAGAAAAAAAATACAACTTAAATAAATGTCAGAAAATTTGTTTATGGCATGTGTCCATGCTTAAAACATAAGCTGAAGAAATAAAGTACAAAAAAAAACAAAAACAACAGGTGGGTAGATATAAACAAATAGTTTGTTTACAAACAACACCAATAACTAGCTATAGGTCATAATGCTGACCTTTAGCTGGCTTATCTACAGAAAGAGTACTGACCTTTTAGGAAGAAGCATCGCGGCCGCTCCCTTCCGTTGAAACACTCCATCTACGAGCACGCCGTTCTTGCTGTTGCAAGTCAGATAGAACTCGGGATGATCGTAAAACAACTCCAGATGCCGGCGCGATATAAAACTCGAATGTCCCATGTTTACATCGACTTGACCGCGGCTAGAGTTCCGTCCGATTATCACTTTCTTTTGGCGAATCATATATTCGAAGTCGCGACTGTCGAGCCGCGCGATTGCGGTCGGAGCCGGCTCCTGTGCCCATTGCACCTTGGAGGGCGACGAGGGCGCAGACTTGAGCGAGAGGAGCGTCCAGGCATCGCTCTCAGAGCTCCGCGAGATTTGAGTCTGAGCCATGTCAGGCACGCGTACTGATATCACCAACGTCCACACGCGGGGCGCGCACCCTCGCCGCGATAGCACATCACAGACCCGCTGTACCGCGACCCGGATATCCGGAACCTGCCGAATCCGTGTCCCGTCTACAATTTGAGGTTACTGATGAAACGCACATGCGCAAAGTTTCGGCTTGTACGGTAAACAAGAATTATATAAACCACACTACCACGTGATAAAACTGTATACATATACCTAGTCGGAAAGCGTAGATCAATACTATATGATATTATGGTATCCCGAAATCGTTTTAAACAAAATTTAAAAACTTTGTGTTATGAAACAACTATATTTTCGCAATTAGGCCGAAATTAGACACTAAAGTAAACACGAGGCGAGAACAAAAATAACCAAAAACGTCAGTTCGCCATACGCAGTTTACAAGTTCGAAGCGCCATCTATGCGACTCAAAAAAAAAGATCCTAAACTTTTGCATTCCATTTCACTGCAGTATAAATTTATAAAATAAATAAACAATAACTTTTTAAATAGTTTTGTATAAAATATATTACTATAGATACTTATTTCTTTTGCTGAATTTAGTTTCAAATGGTAGCACTTTTTGTGTATGATTTAAAGGCAAAACTTTTAAATCAAGGTAGAAAGTAATGTCAGGCTAAGTTATAACAATATATTCGTAATTATTTCGATATCATTTCCTTCATCCTTCCTGTTTCATTTTTATCCTAAATTTTATTTTTTTAATGAAATACAAATAGTTTCAAAAAGTAATATGAGATCAATGATTTTCTCGCATTGAATAATGTATACCACAGGGTACTTTAATTCCTTAGACTTAATCACTCGCCTAACATGACAGAGTGGGTCGTGTGAAGTATAGACTGACATTTTACTTTATTTTTGGTGTCATTACTGTCATTTGTCAATTATTTTCAATGAATAGCTGGGAGTCTATGTTTAAACTTGTTACAAACAAATCAGCGCAAAACACGATGAAACAATAAGCTAGTGCGATATCATATTTACTATAACATCGTAACAGGTACTGTTAGAAAGCCTAGAAAATCAATATACAATTTCGACTCTATAATAATAGGTAAGTCCAATTCTGTGTACTAAAAATATCCGGGATGATATAAATCATTTATTTTTTGTAATATTCCTCTTTTTTATGAATGTTCCTTATTTTGAATAAATATACCTAAATTTCAGTCATTTGAATGCGTTTATCATATATAACAAAATAATAAGATGTTTTTGAATGGTTTACTCTCAAGCGAATTAAATTAAATATGTACTTAACATAAAAATATTCGGAATACTTCTTTATGTAAGAATACAATAGCTGTATAGCATAATAACATGATCAAAATACACTTTTTCTAACAAATATAAAATAAGTTGTCAATGAATGACAAGGATCTGAGAGCTGCTTGAGAGATTTTTTCACTACTTTTCCTGCTAAGCTACCAGTTATTAAGTCATGTGAATTTGATGGATGTCCTTATTTTTGCGAAAATGTAAAAAGAGTGTAAAAATAATAATAATAGTGGTATTGATTTAATTATGATCATCAAAACATTGAAAATTATATAAATATTGAAGAGACACTGAATTTTTAGATTAGCAAAGAAACTGACTCCTAAGACACACTCATACATATATTATCATCTACTTTAGGAATCAGCAATTCAATAATGTTAATATTAATTTAGGGCAAAAAGTTTTCTTGTTCTTTTTTTTTATAAAAAAATATTGATTTAAAAATCATAATAATATAAAAACAATATAATAAGCATAGACTTTTGCTTTGCAAGAAATGACCATTTGTAGATTTTTTTTTCAAGGTATACAGATATTTTGTTAAATGTTAATGAAGCATGTCAGGTTAGATAATATTTTAATTTAAAGCAATTACATGCAACTCAACTTAAATAGTGTGGAATTTGATCAAATCAAGTGATTTTTCATAATTAATTAAACTTTACAATGGAAGGAAAGGAGGAATTAAGTATGACTTAAATCATCAATAAGTAACAAGTGTCAATCAATCTGATCCAACATTTTGTGGTCTGAACACATCAAAAAACATCCTGTATCATACTTTGCAAATATTTAGAATGATGAAAATGTAAAAACATTTCCACTTATCTCAGATATCACAAGTCACCCACACAGACACAGTGCTGACCTCGCTTATCCACTTGTTGACTTTGCTTGTAAATATATAAAACCTTGCTTACATAAACACCCATATCTGCCCAATTAAGCCACTCTATGCTCATAATATATTTAATACACATAAAACTTGCAGTGTAATGAAAATAGATATTTGATTATTTATTATAATGAGGTGATTTGATTACATATTTCATTATTGCAATATTGTGTACCCTTAGGCTTGACGGTTTCTTTAATTGCATTACTAGTCTCAGTTAATTCAAACAAATTGTCAAGTATTTTTTTTAAATTTCACATGTTTATTAAAAAGTATTTTCTTCTTAATACAGAATATATTATAACCTAGTTAGGGGAACAGAATTGCACAAAAAAATATTATACCATATTCAATGACAAAAGATAAAATCTTTAATTTTTTAATACAGATTTTTGTTATAGAAAATATGATTCCGCCCTAGCTTTGCTTAGTCTTCAATGCTGTCCACCATGTATGATTATAGTTATATTATATAAAATATATATTTTTAGCAGAAATGTCAGATCAGGTGCTTCATGAGGAAACATGGCCGACGGAGGCGGAAGCGGTTATTAACGACATTCGGAAACATGTGAACTCAGCTCAAGTGTCGCCTAAATTAAAGAGCACAAACCAACGAATATACATTAACCTCACGACCTTGGAGAATTCTCAATATTGTATAGAAATGTCGTCCGCGGGGTTCAGGGTTGTGGGTCGGAAGTACAACGACACGAGCCTGGCCTCCATAGAGAACATGAAATATGAAACTCCATACTCCTTGTTGAACAATATCAGCCAGAAATACCGAGAGTCTTTCGGAGGAGAGCTCATGAATAAACTGTTGGATCTTGCTAAGAATTCTGAAGGCTGAATACTATTTGTAGTTCTGCAGTTTCTCGTAGTGTGTACTTGCTTTACTTTTGTAGAGTCCACGTTCGATGTTTATTAAACTGCAGTCGTTTTTTTTAAGTATTTGTAATTCGATAATGATCTCGTGATATGTAGCTGAGCTTAATGTATCACTATTTCCGACTGATTTATCAATTATTTAATGACAATGTTCCAATTCTCTAGACCTATTAGATGTGTAATTTACTAGCACTAATGAATTATCAAGACGTCGTACAATAGCCGAGCTTACCCCAGAGCGTTGGTTGAATGACTGAGTAACAATCATACATATGTAACTTTAGATAATTATACAAAATAGGACAGCTCTAATAAAGTATTAACACATCTCTCTGGTTTTATTTACGCATCTGGAAGGTTTCATAGAAGACATTCATCTGGAGCCGAGACTTATACCGGTATTTAAGGAGTCCTAGAACTTTTGTATGTATGGAGGTAAAAATGTTTATTTCTTTTATTAAAAAACGAAAAGTTTATATTATTTTCGACAATTCAAACGGCTCTTCGCTGTAGTGGCCAAATGGTAGGTGGTACTGGAGTGCTCCGGTACGGAGGTGAGAGCGGCACTCCATGTGGTCTGATCTGTGGTTTAAACAAGGTCTGGCGTAAAGTACTGTTAGTCCGGTCAATTTAAACATTCGAATCGAAATTAAAATTTCCCCATTAAAAGTAAAGTTCGGAAAAAAAAATATTCAAGGTCAAAGGTCAAAAAACCAGTCGCGATTTTCACCGAAACGGTAAGTTTTATCATAAAAATATCATAGACAAAAATTGTAGATCATAAAATAATCTACAAAAAATGTATCATTACTTCCTTTCGTACGAGCCACCATTTTTGAGATATAACGATTCATAAAGTTATACAACTTTACTGATTTTCAGCTTGATGGGAATTTATGTACCTTCGCTCTAATTTTTAGATCTAGATTGACCGATCTGTCTCTATTAATTATTAACACCGAGGCTAACTTGGCTCTCCAAAAGGCTGCAAAACTGGAAATGTTGAGGCCCAAAACTCCGATACTTGGCGAAGCACTTAGGGGAGCCGAAAACACGAATGGGGTTATCGGCCAAACTTGTGTATTCTGTGGGAGTTTAACCGATAAAGATTTGATTTACCCCATACCGAAATTTTCCCTTGGTAGATTTTTAACAGAAGATCAAAGTTTATTTCTTACATACCGTCTCTTTTATTTACAATGGCCGCCATCGGTGTGTAAGGTACACCTGAAGATCGCCCGCAGATGGACCATGGCGAGAATTATACGCCGTCATTGATTAATTAGCGGTTCTCAAGGTAAGCCAGGATCTAACGTTTTATAACTCTTTATTTTTTTTGGCAATAAGTCTGTAGTTAGCTTTAGCACAGGAGTTAATTCAGGAGCACGATCCTAGACATAATATCCGGAAATCTCTATTTATGTTAGTCGTATGGTTTTTTACACGTCGGAATGGTAGGCTCTGTGGTCTATGGTCGTACATAATCAAGTTGCTCATCATTGCTATGTCAGCCTGGGAGTCATTCCCCATATGCGGCGACGTAAAGGAAGGTTGAGAGAAGTTGCCAAATTCAGCTTATGAAAGCGCCCACAACATTTGTGTCCGGGCGGATAGCTTGCCAGCCAGGTGTATATCCAGGTGGACGACACCGCTGGGACTACAGCTAGTATTATAAATTACTAACTGTTGTCAGCAGCGACTGCTTCCCTTTAATATGTTTTTTTTCGTTAGTTTTGTTATCTGCAAACCTTTTCAGTTAGGTCGGTCTTTTATCTTATCATATGTAAAATCTTCAATTCTTAATAATATCGATAATACCCATTACCTACCTACATACGTATTTAGACAAGAAGGTATATTTCCTGAACAAAATAAAGGATTTAAATAAAATAATATTAAAAATTATGTAAGCATTTAATTGTTTATAAATATATATTTGAAATTGACTAGACATTTATCACAGATGTCTGAATATATTTTAAATTATTTCTAAGAACAATAAATAGAATCTATAATATTATATTTTAGTCATCCAGTTGTGTTAAGCTCGCTACACCTCTATTGATCCAATGCTTCTGAGGTATATCTGACCTCAGAGTAATGTACATCACAAAATTACTCGAATGGCCCGTAGTAGCCAGCACACCTTTTCTCTCGCTAGTTTTGTAAGTGGGACAAAAATAGCACGGCGGTGGATTGAAATCTACAATCAAAGCCGGTTGAAACCAGATAATGGGGATGGTATCAAACAATATTTTTGGATACGACTCATCCAGTTCCATTGTCTGTCTGTTCCACCTTGCACCCTCCAGAAAGAGTCCCTGTTGAACAACATTAAATCACGAATCAAAAATGTATTGTAAAATGCAGCTGTGAAGGGATTAAAATTACAGTGCATTACAGTGCAGTATTAATTGACTAAATATAGGATATAAAGTACCGCGAAGCTCGCACACGACTAAGGTGAACTGTGAAGCACAAACCGTACGTCTATAGAGTAGCAGTTAACACACACACGCAATTGTGCTCGAAAACACACCGCTTACCCATACAAACACACTGTGTTCCTGATCTCGCTTATCCACTTCCTGATTTTGCTGCTTGTAAATGTAAGACTCCAATTTGAATTAGCACGGTTATTACATTTAAACACTGCTGCCTATTATAACCGAGTATGTAATTTAAAAAATGCTTGTTTTTATGTCGGTATATAACACTAATCAGTAAGTACACAGTACAATATTTGGCTTATTAATAATATTAGTAACCTACCGTGTCTCTCACTCTCACCTTACAATAGACTCCAAAGGTAGGTTCCTCTTCACAGTCAGACTCCATACTAGTTATAGTGAACTCGAAGTGTACTTGGTCTATTGGTATTTTGTTGTGACGTGAGTAGTTCTGTAACACTCCCGTGAGGAACGACTGCGTGAAGTAGAAGCCAGATATCCAGAAGACCGTCGGAGGACCCTCCTCTATCCAATCTTGTAGAAAGTTTAGCCTGAATATAAGACATTAATTTACAATGGAAAATTGTCAATCGGTCGTCTGATAACGAAAATACATCAACTGATGTATTTTTGAACTGATAAATATAGTAGGTAGGATAACTATCCTAACTACTATATGAACTTAGGATACTTAGGATAACTATCCTACCTACTAATTTAGGATAACTATCCTACCTACTATATTTATTAAGAAGTTTTGTTGTCAGAATGTCAGACTTAGAGCTGCTAATATTAAATAAAATTAATGCAAAATAAAAAACAATATCTCCGATGAAAATATCATAAACTAATAGTTTTTATATTTATACCCCCGGCGATGACGCTATTTTACGAGTACATGAAAACGCCTCCTGTAAGCTGCGCGGCGACCAGCAGAGTAATCTATTAATTATCACTACGTAAAATTCTCCTTTTTCAATATTATATAGATCATGATTGTTTTTAAAACCGTCAAACTACAACATCGCCGAATAAAAAGAAAAACACGAATTATATAATGAATTATCGAGTATAAGATTCCCAAGAGAGAAATATTAGCTCCCAGTAGTGATTGTATCGTTTGTGGGATGTTAACGAACCTGGCCAGGAGGTCCGCCACGTAGGACCCGAGTGGCTTCATGGAGGGGTAGGACTTGGTGGCCCAGGCCGCGGGCACGATGCCCTTGGCGAAGGCAGCGTGGCACTGCTCCAGCTCGGCGCTCATGACGGCCAGACCCTGGGCCGCCAGATGCACACCGCCTAGCGTGCGGGACACCACGCTCACCAGGCGATTGTAGCGGATCAGTTCCTGAGGTGATATAGTGGCCAAATAAAAGCCTTTTGTTTACAACAAACATATCAACAAGCCAGCGACAGGCCAAGGAACCTATCAAATATTTAACTGTAGGTAAAATACGCCCATACCCAACTAATAGTTTTCTCTGAAAGAGTAGAAAATATTAATAGCTTCGCAGAGACAATGTGCTCGTAGTGTGTAGGTCAAAAAAAAAATTTAAGCGATAATTATAATTCAAATTTACTTGTCTATTTTTTGTTACCACAAGAACTTTAGAGAAACTAACGATCGTTCAATATATCGGCACGTTGCCGGGTGCCGGGTTACATCCTTTAATATATTTTTACGAGTCGCATCGTCAAGCATTTCTATTGCAAGAGATACAATATAAACATATTTTGTTCCTTTGGATAAAGCAGACCGTTTTCTGTATTTTTATTGTTGATAATTGAAATAACATACAACCCTTACCTGCTTTAAAACCGTATTCATGCTGTTATAATATTGAACGGGGTACTTTTCCGATACGGCCAGTATATCGAAGAGCTTCGGCATCCGCCCGAGAAGGTCCTTCGTGAGATCCACCACGCCTCCCCCCTCACCGCCTTCCCCTCCGCCTCCAGATACTATTGTGGTCTGCGTCAACAGACATCCGAAGAGAAGCTACGGACGAGACATGTAATGAATGTAAGCAATGAACCAGATCCAGAAAACTTCCTTGTTGAAACGCCGAGACGTGAGCCTCACCGCGACGGCTTCCTTATTGTCTTTCGTAATATCCGCATTGTCGTGGAGTCCGAACACTTCCGGCTTGGAGATCATCGGCAACGCTTTGATGTGCTCTAGCACCGAGTTGTAGTCCATACTCGGAGGGATGCGATAGTCGCCGCTCGGGGAGAATGAGTAACTGCGACAAAATTTATTGAATCCATCTCTCTTTGTAATTGGCACATTTCTCAACAGTTTAAGCAAAATCTTTACTTGGGGTCGGTGGTGACTTCTTCGTTATAAAAGATGGAGAGCAGTGACAGTATGAGTCGCCTGTCCTTGTCGTCGGTGACTCGTCCGCCATAGTTGCACTCTCCCGCCAGGTAGTTGAGTGCGTCAAACGGAGTCTCCGTGTACTCCGTTAGGAACATCTGGATGTGTGCATTCATTTATTTACTGTTTCAAATATAAGACAAAGAGAGGAATCACGACAAAAATGTATTAAAATAATATCACAGATACATAAAACAAAAGTAACTTCTACCTTCTGGAACTAGTCACGTGTGTTACAAATTATAATAATGTAAAATAGAGTACCTGCAGCTGCATGATGCAGATCCTGAGGTCGCTCTCGTTGAACTCGTACTGTATGTTCCACCCGAGTGGTCCGAAGGCACGTCTCTCCTGCACCACGGCGTGAAAGGAACAGAGAGCGAACAGCAGCCGTCGCCACTCCTCCGTGCGAGGACACGAGATGTAGAACTCGGGGTCGCAGATGGGGTCCGACAAGTACGAGCGGTAAATGTTATTCTTCAGACCCTTCGGGGCCTCGTTCGTCATCTTTACGCCTGTAATCAATAATTTCGTTTCGAGTCAGGGGGATTAAAAGTTAATGACGAGATTTTTAAGGTGTCCATCTTTATTATATGCATTGATGGGAGTTGGAAATATATCTGAATCGCCATCTCACCGAAGCCACGAAGCATCTAATGCGAAACGAAGCTACATGTTTATGTTAAAAAAAACAGTACTGGTGAATGTGACGGTGACGGTAATTTGACTGAATAATTATAAACGTTTTGTTACAAAAATATGATGATAGAGTCGTACCATTCTGCAGCACGGTGACGGGGAAAGCACGGCTGGGGTAGGAGGTGAGCCAGCAACGGAAGGCAGTGTGCGTGGTGAGAGGAGACAGCACCTCGCTGCAGATGCGCTCCAGCTCGCCCATCCAGGAGTCCATCACGTGGCAGTTCTGGAGCACTACCCAGCCGCCTGTCGCCGTCGCCTGCTTTATCATGGCTGCCGCTATCGGGCCCTGCAGCGAACGACGGCGACCTCGTTACGTTTTGCAGGAGTGACAGATGTGGCATGAATCGACTTCGCGAAACAATACATATTTTATAAGTTTAGTTTATTCTTATACAAATGAATCAATATTATTTTAATAAATCGTACCTGTCCCTGTCCCAATGAAATAGTTTCAAAGCTGACGACCTTCTTTTCCATCGAGAACTTCACCAGCCCCGACATGGGGTCGGACCCGGCGGACAGTATGAATATCAGCGGCGAACAACAGTTGCTATCGAGGTACGATTTCTCGAGGTCGAAGGGCGGCGGCTCGATGTAGATTTGACCCATTTCCTGGACCACGTATTGTTGAACGAGTGGAATCAACTTGTCCGGTCGTATGCATCTGTAGTGAAGTAAATTATAAAAGATTTGTTGAAAAAAATACAAGAATAAAAGATCTTGAGAGTAAATACAAAGTACCTCAGTATAATAAGTTTAGGGATGCCTCGTATGTTCTCGTAGGGATGCGGCAGCTCGCTCTCGTGCGGAGCCGACAGGTCGTAGAACGCCTTCCAATCGCCGATATTCGCTTCCAAGTGCTCTTTGAATCCATGTAACCTGCGAAATATATTAACAAACACTTATAAATACAGAGTCCGGAAACCAACGTTTTTCTATTTAATCAACTGTTATGTAGTATTGCGGTGTACGGTGTCTAGTGTATGGAGTATGTGATGATATTCCATACCCATTGAGGTTGCTGCTGCGTACAACCTCCGACCAAGCCTTTTCTGTGAGCCAGGCTGGTGCAGGATTTTCGTACGGGTTCTCGAGCGCCACGCCACCCGTGAGTAGAAACGCTACCAGGTCATCGTCGAGCTCACCCTGCCGTTCATGTTCAACATTTTATCGTCATTTTATATTAGTCCTGTGGCCGCCCAGACTGAGCAACCAGGGAGGAGAGGGGTGTGTTTAACAGTTTTTTAAAACTTTTATCTTTCGTTTCGGGTTTATTCTATAGGCGCTATGCTGCTTATGTGCGAGCTCTACGCAAGTAAATATATATTTACATATATTTACCCTTTATATATATATAAATTACTAAAGCTAAATATTCTTCGTTCTATTCGTCAAAGAATACGGTGAGATATATATATATATATATATATATATATATATATATATATATATAATAATACTCGAAAAAGTATAATAATTAATAATACTCGAAAAAGTAATTCCATGTTACATATTCTAGAACATGCAACATGCAGTGACTTTGTTACAGTGAGTCGTGTGGCGTCGGTAAACTCGTTCTTAAAGCTGTATGTGAAGTGTTCGTCTAAGCACCTTAGCTCTCAGGATGCCGAGGGTGAGCACGAGCGAGAAGATCAGCTTGTCCTTCTCGAACAGGCTGCGACACACATTCTCGTACACGCTGCGAGTGAAGTACGCGTTGAGACTGGTCAGACGCTCCTCCAGATCCGAGCTCTTTGGAGAGTTCTGAATTGCCTGGTTGTACAGGTTGATGAACCTGGACAATGGTTTTAATATTATATTCAATTATTTGGGTATTTATTGCAGTTAATTAGCAGGAAAGAATATTAAAAAGAAATTTAAAAAGCACCGAAACTATAAAGAGTGTGATAAATAAATATGTTATAGTTCTACTACTATGCAGACATTACAACACACCAGTTCAGTGAGTACTGATACATGGGGTCAATATTGGCCAGATCAGAAATACAGAAGAACAGCACGGAGCTATGCTTGGACACGGGCACATAGAGCTGTCTCGCTTCGTCGATCTCAATCTCAGTAATCGCCGCGGCCGCTTGCTTCGCTTCAATCTCGATTGACAGCACCTTGGATGAAGATAGAATCTGGTTTGCAGATTCGTCTTCAAGGATGTTCCCTGCAGAGGACAGTACCTGGGAAGTTCAAAAGTGCAAATTTGTACACAATATACGATATATTTATGTGGTATTATTTTGATACGTGATTTTATAAACACCTAGTGTACCTCTAAAATTTTATCCTCAATCTCTTTCAGAGTTCTTTTATTATTAGCACCTTCCACAATTAGCTGGTTCTTCTTCAGCTCTAGCTCTGGTCTGTCCTGAGCCACCACAATGCCAAGGAGCTGATCCTGCAGACCTTGTGGAGTTATCATGAAGTTCAGCAACGTCACCTGTAGAAATTTGAATTTGTTACAAGACGATAATAAAAATTCAATAAAAGACTATCACCACGTTCACGTGTACGATACCTTGACTGCGATTTCCGGCAAGTAGTGTGGATTACTCAACCGCGTCGTGATATAGAAGCGGAAGTTGTGATTGTATTCAAGAATATTGTCACCCAGCTTCAAACAGTCGATGCCTCCAGACCTACAATGGAAACATTATCACTTGAATTCACTGAGGCGTTTACGCTCAAGCTTTTTAGTATTTCATGGATATTTATTTAAATCATTAGATGTGGGTAATTTTCTACATTTATTGTAAAAGTATTAGGATATAAATTACCTAAATACATTTCTAAGCAGAACAGGTTCCAGTACAGCATCGAGCTGTTCACGAATGTTCTCGAGTATAACGGGGAGGCCCATCTGAATAGCGTTCTCCAAAACTCTCCCGTAATTAGAGTCAGTGAGTTTTATCACCTTGAGCTGGTTTTCACGTTCCATGTTTTTGACCCACTTGTTCGCTTGTTCTATTTACAAATAAGTTATGTTGTTTGAAGATGAATGTTCTTAAATGTGTATATAATAGTTTTCTTTCTTTTTGCAATCGTTACCATCTTAACCAGTTATTCAGTTAACAGCATCGTACTAACTAACCTTGAGGGTCAATCATAAGCGGCCATCTCCTAGAGCGTTCCACGATGATGCCGTTCTCGATGGAAAATGCATCCACCGGCAGGCCTGCGATGTTCCATGCTCGGATCACCACCGGCTCGCCCAGGGTGCCGATGAGAGAGAAACTCTCCGAGCAGGGGATATCTATGTGGAAGTATGGTAAGAATTTATATAAAATATTAATAATAAATTTAGATATTAGGAGGGCTTACCCAATTGTTTGGTGCGTTCGTTCCACATTTGTATAATTTCTCTCCTATAGTTCACTGTGTAGGGACCGAGGTACGCGATGAACCCGGCAGAGAGTAATACGTCACCTGAAAAAAATATTTTATTGAAAGATTTTCTTAGCAACGACCGCCCCTTACCTACTATTACCTACTTTCCACCTACCAATAATATTGCCAAGCAGTTCTTGCAATTGGTGCGCTAATTCAGTCCAGCGAGCTTTTTCTCCTCCCAGACCTCCAATCAACTGTTCCGCGCGAGAAAGCTTCGTAGAGCACAAAGCAATTTCATCCTCTAAGCCTTTTTTCTTGCGAGTCATCTCAGCAAATTCATCGTTTAGTGCCTGATTTTAAACATGTTATTTGTTATAAACTTTTCTTACAATAATATTCTTAAAGTATTTAATAAATGGGTACCTGTAGTTTGTCGAGCACGCTCTGCAGTTGAGCACGCTTCTCGTTGAGAGTGTTCATCTGCGCTTGCAGTTCCGATTCCGCCTCCGCCAACGCCGCTTTCTTCGGCGCCACTACCTACAGATGTTTATAATAAGAGATGCTCTATAATAGCGTTCTCATAGAAGAGGTAAGAGATGGGTACCTTGATGACTCTATCGTACACGTCCATGGCGCGCACCCACTTGCAGAGACCCTCGCATGCACTCGACACCTTCGCGATCACCACGGGGTCGAAGTCGCGGTCGGGGATGTATCTGAGTTGTTGATAATATGTATCAAGTGGGCAGTTTGCAACTCCCGGTCGGCTTTATTTCAGTAAGGTCAAAATAAAGGACGGCATAAATTCAGTACTATTATACTTTATAATAGAATTTAATATAGAATTATTTTTCTTACTTGTCCCGAATTTTCTTCATGATAGCGGGCGGGATGTTATCCTTATCGTAGTTTCTGAGACTCTCCAAAAACTTCATATCACCAAGCATTTTTTGCGAAGGACCCCAGAAGTCTTCATAGGCTTTACCTTTAAGTCAAAATGAGCCGATTTCAAATTTATTATTTTAGAATCCAGAGAAAAATAAAAAAATAGAGATAATACCTTAAAATATCATTCACAACTTTACCATTAGCATCCATCTTCCTATCACCCTTGATTCCTTTCATCACGCACACCGCTTCCATCACCAGTTTGACGGCCGGCGGGGGGTTCTTCATGGCCTTGACGAGGGACACGTCCGCCGGCTTTAGAGTGTCGAGGGCGTGCAGAGCGGCGCGTAGAGCTGGGACGGCCTCCGCGAGATCGGACTCGCAGTCGTCCTTCATGGCTTGAGCACCGGCTGCGGCTTCGTTCGCGAGAGCCTCGTCTGCTCCCACTATCTATATTGGTAATGTTTTGGTCACTGATATGTCTCGATTAGTAAAAATTTATAACGAAAGTTATTCTAACTACCGGGCATGGGCTAGTATATAGGTTGTACGGTAGTAAGGTTCTAATTTTAAGTTTATAGATTTAAAACGACATTGCCCAATCACACCCTCATCGGAATCTTTAGCAGATCCTGATTGGGGGCCTATTTTTTTTATTTGTTTTAGTTAAAATGAGTTTTAAATCATTCCAATAACTTACCTCCTTCTGCTTCTCGACCACCACCGTGTCCTGTTCTATTTTTATCATGAGTTTCTCTGTCTTGTCGGAGGTTTCCACTAATAGTGGTTGCAAGTCAATCAAGTTTTGTTGCATCACCGCCACCTGACCGGCTGCAAAATCTAGCTGTTCCAGACCGGTCTCGTATCTAATGTAAATATAAGCATTATTCATTTATAAATAAAATAAGGATATTTTTATTTAAATAAGTCATGGTATTTTGAAAGCCCAATTTTGTTCGCTACAGAGAAGTATTTCAAAATGGTATTACCTGATTCTAGATCTAGTTATCTGATCGACTTTTAGAGCGTACAGATTTTGAAACGCTTTAATGAGTTCCAAGTAGCTCGTGGGAGTAACGTACACCTTTCGGTTTTGGTCCGAGTAGAATCTAAAACAGAAACGGTTTCATCGGTCTCCTTAATGATCCAGTATAAGACGCTATATGTGAGATAGTGGCATGTGGCCGGGAGGTGGCCGCTCGCCAGTCGCTAAGCATGAAGACACTGATATGGAAGAACTGGCAGAGCGAGACGCAGGAGGCACGCAAGTCATTACTGACGTTATATATGAGATAGTGATAGTGCAGTGTAGCCGGAACGTGGCCGCTCACCTGTCGCTGAGCGTAACAACACTGATGTGGAAGAGCTGGCAGATCGTGACGCAGGAGGCACGCAAGTCGTCACCGACGCTCTCCATGCGCGCGATGAACATGGACGCTACGCGCTCCAGCGCCTCGCTCGGCCACGCCGTGAACCTGCAGATATCGCCTATACTAACTTGCACTGTCATCTCACTCAAGGTATATTCCAACTTACGAGATAAAATTTGTAAGATATGTACTGAAGGTGGGAACTTTTTGGCTTTAAACATGAACGAGGAGAATTTTTTATACCCTGTACCAAAATTATATTTCAATATGATTATTATTTCTCTCGAGTAAGTCTAATCCGGAAACGATGTAGTAAAATATTTGATGGCAGTGTTGCAATAATACACACGGGGTATCACCTAAGATCTTGACATAATCAGGCTTACTATCATTTTGTTTGCTAAGAAATAAAAAATAAAAAATGAGTAAACTCCAACTACCTCACTAAAGTGTAAGTATAACACTAGAGGGATATACTTACATAAATATCAAACACACACGTGCACACACATTAAAATTTTAAAGAAATTTTAAGAATTTTAAAATATTGTCTCTTAGTAATTTCCAAACCTAAGATGTTATGTGTTATGATATGGTTCTCACCAGTCAATAGTACAACAGTTGATGAGCGAAGGGAACATCCTCAGTCGGTTGCGGAAGGAGTCCCCGATAGGAGACAGAGCCAGGACGATACGAAGTGACGCCTTTACGCGCTCCACGTACAGACCAAACATTGCCAGGGGGGTCGTCTCCATCTTCTTGCCCTGAACCGACGGTTACATTGCATTGTTTGTCCTCCTTCAATGTACACTTTGTACATGTATACTTACGGAATCCCTGACGACTGCCTGCATCTTATCCATTATTTCGACCTTCTCGTCCATTCCGTACAAATTTGGAATATCTCCAGTGTTTAGCAGCATGTTGATGTCCTCGACCATACCCTCGTACATTATCTACAATTCAGATGATTGGTAAAAAAATATTAATGAACTAGCGCTTTAAAATGATCATACCATTTATGTGCATTTAAATAATACTTGATTATCAGCAAATAGGAATACGAGCGGCTTCCCGATGATACCGGCCTTCATGAGCATCTTTCTTATATCATCTCGCCACTCGTTTTGTCCATACACCCTCGATATCTCAATCTGAAATATATTATTTATTCTGATACTCGAAATAACTAATACTTCGTAGTATTTAGATACATTAAAAATATAACCTGTATGACATTCATT
The DNA here is from genome assembly GCA_963555665.1 of Dircenna loreta. Taxonomy (NCBI): domain Eukaryota; kingdom Metazoa; phylum Arthropoda; class Insecta; order Lepidoptera; family Nymphalidae; genus Dircenna; species Dircenna loreta. Next base: position 6,941,994 of record OY743097.1, on the reverse strand, counting down.
TCCAGAATGCTGGCAGCAAGTTTAACGGCACTACTTCTGCCACTACCGCCAACGCCGACTAGCAAAAGATTGCCTGCAAAAGTTTACTTATAAATTTTCATCAGTCATTCTTTGTAATTAGTCATCAGGCAGTTGAAAATAGTTATCAGACAGTCATCCATAAAACTAAAACCTATTGTAGAGACACTTCATTGGAACGTCGATTGAAAATCAAAATATATTAAATATTTAACATTTAGTGTTTTTTTTCCATTGAATGTAATGTACCAAAAGGATCAAATATAAATAACAAACATTATTTATTTTTATATATATAAAGATACAGACAGACGATTATTAATGATGACAGTTACCGTTATCCTGCAGCAACACTCGCGCGCACCGCGATATGTGATCCAGCGCGTAACGGAACATCACCAGCGCCATGGGCGACGAAGATACCACATTGTACTCGTCCAGATAGTACTCCATCTTCACCGACATATCCTCCAGGTCCGTCACCTGCATCAGGATTGACTGATAGAAATTGCACCTAAATCTAAATTAACAGTATCCGATTTGCAAATTGCACACCCATACCATATATAGATAAAGCTTAGCTAGTAATTTGGGATACAGCCAGGAAAGTTTAAAGGAAGACGTGATATATAAATCACAATCTTAAACATACCAAGATCTCTTCCCAGTCAACATACCTGATCATATATCTTCGGATCTGCGTCGGGCTCCATGTAGTTACCGAAGAAAATATTAGCGGCGTGGCTGTTAGAGCACTTTTCTCCCTCAGGTACGTAGCCCAGCTCCACCAGCACCTGGTCGAGGTGAACGCGGTAGTTGCCATACACCGCTTTGTACACTACGTCAAACAGCTTAACTCTGGAAAGACCACGAACTCTCTCTTAATACTAAAAATGCTAATCGGCTGCCGTATCCCATACCATGTGAAGGATTTGATTATTGAGTATTATCGATTTGACTGAAAAGTCTCGCACTAAAAGCTGTTATTTTAATCTTACCTATCGGCGTCGTCTATCAACCGATCGTAGAATACACGGTAAGTCTCGTGCACCCATAGCAGCACAAGTTTGGACAGATCCTTCAACCGCGTCGATGGTACCAGGAGAACACCTCGTACGACTCGCGCGAAGTCACGCAAATTAAATAAGTAGTGGCATTTGCTAGGCGTGGGCAAGAACTGAAGAGTGACTGCTTTATATACTTCCATGGTCGCCGCTACCACCGCCTGCGGTAACATTTAAGGATATCTGTCATATATGCATAATTTTATGTAGACTTTAATGTAATTTACTAGTTCCGCGTACTGTAGTACAAAATTAATAAAAGGGTTCAGTCGTGGGAAGAAAAGGTACTAATTTCCAAACGGTGTTTCTGGAAATGTAACTTTCTAAAATAAACTTTGTTTTTATATTTTTGTTTTAAGCCAATAATGAAGAGGCAGTTATCAAATCAGAAGATTTTATAAAATATTTTAGAAATAAATAAATAATTTATAAAAATATATATTTTCAATATATTTACAAGATAGTGAAAATTAATTGTTTAAAAAATGACTACTAAAATTAAACAAATATTGAGACGACGCTCACGTTTGTAGTGTACTCGTACCAGGTCACACAACTCACACAGCAAAACACTCTTTACGAAACGATTTTTAGCAAATTGTTCCAATAATCCAATCACTAACCTTACTCTGCCTGGCCAGGCTTTCCGTAAACCCCTTTGCGAAGTGCCAATCCATGATGGTGACGAAGATTTTATTAAGGGTGTTATCTTCGAAGGAGTCGAGAGCCACGAGCAGCATGTGGCGCGTCAAGCGGGAAGATATCAGGTTGGAGCCGCCTCCGGGCGGTAGCATTGCCGATACGAAGAGCTAACCATAAAATATGATAGCAACTTATAAACTATAAGCCTGGAAAATATATATCTGGATATATATTTTCGAGGGCGACCGGATGAACCTGCCATCGTTAGTGCAGCAAGTTCACTACCCTTAACGTAGACCCTCACCACGTCGACGACCTCCTGGCGCACCATCTCCCGCAGGTCGTACCAGTGTCCGTGGTCGAGCCACTGTCGCAGCAGCTCCAGCGGCGGCTGGGCGCCCCACTGCTCCCGCTGCGGCATGCTGAGGTCGTCCACGAACAACACGCACTGACGGAACAGCGGTGCGTTACGATCTACTATGAGCTATTGAGACGCATCGAGATGTACTAAATGGCAGTTGCTGCAAATTATTCTGTAACTCCTGACACCGTCTCACCTGTTCGGCCGGTGTTTGTAAATTTGAAACAACCATTTCGCAAATGTCATGTGGTTTTCATTATAAGGAATCCTATTGTTAATTTGTGACGATAAAAACGAATTACGAGGCCTATTTTACCTTTTTTCCCATGGAAGGACCGAACACGCCCTTTCTCCGCCTGTCTACTTTTGACATAATTATATCTTGGGTCTGAAAATGATTTAAGTAAATATATAAAGAATATTTATCTAAAGAACCATTGGAGATTATTAGTTACCTGGTTGGCTGTCGTTCTAGCAGAGAAGTTAATAGTATTCGTGATATACCTTTCTTTAGGCAAACTAAGTAGGAAATTGAGAATTAGCGAAGACTTTCCTGTGCCGGTCGGGCCCACAATAAGTATGGGTATCTTGGACTTGACCATTTTGGTTACGAAGTATCGTAGACACGCGTTCTCATTGGTCAGTATAATTAAATCGTTCACCTGGAAATTAATAAACATTCATCTATAAGGTAAATTAACGATATTATTGTGTTAAATTAATTTATGAAATAGTTGCCTTGGCAGTAGGTGCAAGAGGGACTTCCTTCTCAAGTTCGGCCCAAGGTATCCAAGTACCATTATTACGTTTATCATAGACGAAATCAAAGACGGTGTCCTTATCCTGGAAAAGCTGGTTCTTTGTCAGCTTGAAAGACTTTGGCTTCGGGTAGGCCGTGTTGCTTCCGTCAAGTAACTTGCGGAAGAACGTGTCAAACGCTTTGCGACTATCACCTGAAAAAAAAATGCACTTATCAAAATAGCTAATAATTTTATTCTCAATACCAACTTTAAATGATAAATAATTTGTATAAATAATATAACTGTGTATTTACAAACATCGTTTTGAATATTTCCATTAAATCAAAAGAGTGAAATGTGAGCGTGTACCGTTGATGGTGGCGCACAGCCCCCACAGTAACGCGAACACGAAGCTGCACTGCAGCCACATCGTGCTCACCTGCGACTCGCCCTCCAGCAGGCACGAGAACAGACGCGTGAACGACTGACACACGGACAACATGCTAGCTCACTACAGTGCGACCGTTTTACAAGTACATAAACACACTTTTGAACATGAGTTATTACCATTTTATATATATATATAATAAGTAATATAACAAGTATAATTACTTAATTTAAAAACGTGTTTAACACAAAATTCTGGAATCGAACTCACGAAGAACTGATGGATCTCTCCAACTTGCACGAAGTGCTGACACCGTACTAGGAAGAGGAAGATCGGTGGCACGAGCCAATCGATAAGTTCTTGAATGAGGTCGAACTGTTCGGGGATCAGCTTTTTACTGAGATGCGTGTTGTAAGAGGTGAGGAACGCTCGCCAGCCTAGACATTAGAGAAGGTCAGCCGATAGTGAGATGTAAGCCTGAGCTACAAACATTATTGCACAAGGACTTATAAACTACGACATTATTTTGTTACATAAATTTCCAATTGGAAAAATAAGGACAATATTTACTATCTACGAGTATTAAAAGTATTGCTAAAGGGAAGTGTTTCCACATAAATTACCTAATTGTTCAGGCTCCATATATATCATGCCGCAGCGTGACACCGTGGCTGGCGACGCAAACTCCAGATCTGCGGGCTCGAAGATCAGGTTCATCTTATTTGTCATCTACGATGTGTAGTAATAAAGCGTATTAGTACATGGCAACCCATTTCATTGTTTCCATCACACCAACAGTACCTGTATGATCTCTCCGCTCATGAGGCACAGCTTCTTGTTGTCGTCCAGCACGGTGTTCATGTTCTCTATCCACACGGCGTCCACGGGACCGTCGAAAAGGATCCATTTTCGATCCCTTGTCGCCGACATCGCGTATTCTCTGAATGCTATCGCTAGCACACCATCTGACCTAATTACATAAACGTTTCTTATTAGTGTCACTTGAGATTTATAGGCTACAATTAATTATAATCTGACCGATATATTTATAACAGCATCATAATTACAGGGCATGTAATACCAGTTCAGAGTCAGTAATAGTTTTCCATAACTATAACTCACCATTCATGAGACGCCGGATCGAAGCACCCATATAGCTGTCCCATGGTGATCGCTTTAGGGTTGATAATTCTATAGATAGCTCCGAACTCTTTATGTTTGGGCGGGGGTCTCATCAGCTGCAGTGCTCGCAAGGAGTCGGCAAGCGACTGGTAGGCCTGCGTCTTGCCTCCCATGGGTGGGCCCACTACCATAAACCCGTGACGGACCAGCATCATCTCGTATATCTAGAGGAAAGAAAATGTTTACTCGAAAATGCTAAAGAAAAATAGAAAAAGAAATGTAATATGCTCTATTGTTGTTTAAGAAAGGTGAAACCTGTATAATCTTCTCGAGGTACCAGTCCGTGGGCTGCAGGTTGCGCTTCTCCAGCTCCTTGTTAATGCAGCGCAACAGCTCGGAGCGGTCCGGCTGGAGGATGTCCACACCCGGGAACAGATCCGAGTAGATACCCGCAAACAGAGGCACGTCCTGTACGATACATTCACACTAATGAGGTCTCTGCGGAAAAATGGGCACGTCTCCGTCATATGAGCGGCGTTCAATAGAAACAGTAATCTACGGGCACGGGCAGTTCTTTTGACCTGCGAAAGGAACTTGGGCATGTTGACGTCAACGATGGCTCTCAGCACAAGCTGCGCCTCGTCCACGGTCGGACAAGCCTTGCGCAGCGCGCCCGCCGCCACCAGCACCGACTTCACGGCGCGCATGCCGTAGTCGTAGTGGTTCTGGGACGACAGCTGCTCCGAGCACAGCTTGTAGGCCTGCACTATCTTGCGCGCCAGCCTGCGGGGCAGCCTTGGGTTACTGCCAACCACGTGAGTAGCGTGACTTAAGTGACGGTCCTTACGGTCCGGCGTTGACGAATCCGTTGGAGTAGAGTGTGATTTCGCCGATCATGGCATAGTCGGGCACCATCATGGCCACGGTGCGGAACAACACTTTTAGGTTGTCAGGCAGTTCTGTGCGACCGGCGTATCTGTGAGGAGAACAAAATAATTGTTTAAAAGGAGGTCACGAAATGTCACGCAATAAATCGTCTCATTGACGTCGAACCCACCCAGGATTCATAGTTATAAACACAGAGCAGGTCGGATTGAGACTTATCTCCGTGCCCTCGAATATGAATCGCTTCTCTCTCCTCAGGATGGCAAGCTGGATGGAGAGGATCTGCTGGGCGACGACCGACAACACCTCCAGCTCGATGCGGTTAAACTCATCGAAGCAAGCCCACGCGCCGGATTGTGCTAAGCCCTTTAGAAATTAAGAGACATTTTATGATTTTCAGATAATACGAGGAAGTTTGGCAAATCTATCAATTTATTGTTTTCAAAAACAGTTATAAAATTGAAGAAAATGAATTTCGTATAAGGATTCAAACGGGCACATGTTTTCATATAACTGTGAAATAGTCATAACGACTATCCACTTATCCTATATAAACAATACGACTAACCTTAAAGAACTTTCCTAACGCCTTATAATCCAATCCATCCGAGCAGTTGAAAACGACGCACTTCTTGGCTACGGCCTTGGCTAGGTCCTTGGTGGTCTCTGTTTTACCCGTTCCGGCGGGACCCTCGGGGGCTCCGCCTAGGTTCAGCTTCAATGCTGACATAAGCGTTCTGACATAAAGAACGGACGTAAAAACAGATCATAAGGAACTTTAATGAATAATTTTGCCACTTTCACATTTTTTAGCACTATTCAAGAATAAGATGTTAGCACCATTACCTAAAACACCTGTCAGTGAGCGGCGTGGCGACCAGTCGTCCGATGTTACCGAGATACTCGAAGCCGTACTCCACGTCGGTGGTGATCATGGAGCACGTGATGCGGTCACCCTTCCAAGTGTATCGCAGCTGAGAGATCCAGTTGAAATCCGTTATATCCCGGACTCTTTTGTCTTCCATTTCCTCAAGGATTGATCGACCTGGTATTGTTGTAATCGTAACAGTTTATTAATTAAAGTTAGTACTACAATATGTTAGTAGCAATAGTAAGCATGAAGATGTCTACCGTGCACATCAATAACAATAAGAGCCTCTACTGTCATCCTGTGGCCGGGCTCCAGCTCCCCTTGCACGAGATACACGAGCCCAGTAATTTGTGCCGTGCTTTTAATGATCAACTCTGGTAGTGAGTTAGACTGGATGGCCTCGATGGCCTCGCAGGTGTATTGCACGCAGGAAACCGCCTGCACGATCTGCCCGGGCCAGTTCAGCACCCACTCCTCCCTCGGTGTGAGAGGATATGAAGCTATGGACTCTGCGGAAACGTCTCGGAGACTCACCATCATTTGCTGTTCCAGCTGTTGGAGCCAGCGTTCCACCATGCCCTAATAAGAAAATAAAAAGCTATTTTAACCACTGTTATCGTACAAGTGATTGTATGTATCGAAACGAGAACACTACTTAATACTTCTTTAGTTTATATGTTATTAACTCACTTGTAATTGAACCACTCAAACCTTGGCATCAGCGGGCTGTATAGATGAAGACAGACGTACAATCTCTCCCTCTGCAGATGTCATGCCCACAATCTCTTTAGCCGCGTTGAACTCTAGTGTATAGATCCCCTCGAAGCACTTCTTGAGATGAGGTTGTACGCGCATAGGATCTTTCGTTTCCGATAATATCTCCAGGAGTTCGTCGTTGGATAGGAAGAAGAATCTATGTATAAAAATAGTTAAGGGATCATGTTTTATATACATTTTTATATTAAACGTGAAAATAAAATAACCTCGGGAAAAACAGCCTCTTTTTTTCTAGGTAATCATTTAATCCACGCTGAATGTCGTCGAGTAGGGCATTGTTGTATCTCAGCTTCTTGAGTAGACCAGGGTAGTCCGTGGCGGGCAGCACCATGGGTTCTTTCTGAGTGGCAATCATGATGTTGCGCCACTCCTTGTCCACATCCCGGAAGTTACGAGCCTCAGTGGGCATCTGACGCATGATGTCCTCGGAGGAGAAGATCGGTTCTAGATACATCCAGGTGGCTTGGCACTAAAATTGTATCAAATAATATAGCAAGCAACAAAATAAAAAGCAATACTTTTATCGAGTTTGTTTGTTTATATAGATAATCAGCATTGGACATAACATTTTATGTATATTTTAACAGCTTATACTAGAAAATGATAGATGATTTACAAAAATATAGCCACCTGAAGCCATTGGTCCAGTATATCCTGCATGGAGATTAGTTTCTCTTCCCAGGAGACCATATCCGCCTCGAAGGCCTTCACATACGGGGAACCACGCATGGTCTGCGACTTAAGAATGTGGTCATCCAGCTGCTGCTGCACCTCATCGAGACCAGTAAGGATACCCACGCCAGTATCCCTTGTTCGATAAAAGATTTAAATAAAACGATAGGTATTTCTGCACAATAATAAAATTGGTGTATATTTTAATTAAACTCACCTATAAGGAACGACCTCGAACTTGATCCCTACCCACTCTTCTTTCATTTTCAGTAGAGCTTTCTCAAGAGAATACTCCTTGGAGGCATACTGCTCAATTTCTTCTAGTTGCGAAGCGTATACGTGGACTCCCTGCTCCACCATGTCGGCCAGCGTGCTCTCCTCGGTGTGCACCACCTCCGCGCCCACCAACGCACTGATGCGCGCCCAGTGGCGGTCGCGCATTCCCTGAACCATAGCTTATGTTAATAACTTCTTTCATATTCAAATTTCAATGCCTAGCAGTCACAGTTAAATTGATCGACGGTTTATTGTGTAATTAAGGCTTTTACTAAGTTAATGCGCTTTACTACCTACGGCTACATTTCCACTTCCAATCAGGTGGAATGTAGTCAAGCGTCAACTTAGTTTAAGTGTAAAAAAAAGCTTCTAATCTGAATGTCTAGTCTAATCTGAGTGATATTTTGGTACTATCCCACCTGGTTACAGATTGCGCACAGCACCGGCAGCAACACCTTGAACTTGTCCAACTTGCTGCGCACCATGTCCGCGATGCGCTTGGCGCCAGGGTACTCGAACAGCGATTTACCCAGCTTGTACAGCAGCTTCCACCACGCCTCCACATCCTCCGCGATCTGCTCCGCGTCCAGACCCAGGAACGGCCCGTGGTACCTACGGTAAAAAAACTATTACCTATCTATAAAATGATTATGATTTTATTTGTATAATATCATCGGGTGAAAATAAATGATTATTTCACTCAGCACTGAGTAGCGGAAATTATATTTAATGTCTAAAATCTAATAAACAATTAAAATACCATTTCTCATAACCGTCGTAGAAGTCAAAGGAAGTATGCCACAGCTTGTGGAAAGGATCGATGCCGGCCAGCATGGCCTGTAGACTGAAGTATACGGACACCTCTTGTTCCAGCAACGTCTCCTCGTTTATTATCTCATCTGCTTCGCGTTTGTCGTCCTGAAAGTTGTATTATGATATTATCGCTACACTTAGATATTGGTGCATAATCATAAGAAACCCTTATTTTCTTCATACCATTAAATTCTTGTTAATATCGTCCACTTTTCCCACTACATCCCTCAACAAATCCAAGTTAAGTAGCGGCGGGTCGAAGCGTCGGAATAGTTCCAAATCCTTTTCGTGCTTTTTCAGCTTCTCTTCGAAAATGGCCTTCCGGGTTCGCAATTTATCTTCGGCCATTGTTTTTTTGGTGTTAAGCGTTTTGAGAGTGAGGTCTATTGTCTCCTCCATGTCCAATGGCCAGAGGAAAACGCGGGTGTTGAGATTAATATCTTCAACTAAAATATAAACATACGTTCAAATTATGTTTTATTTAAGACATTCATTTTTCCCGCAGCCCTCAGTAGTGACGCGTCGGCATGCCATTCACTAACATATAATTAATCGACCTACACGTGAGGTGTGCGTGCTCAAAGAACAACAATCCGCACTCAAGGGTCGTCAGTACACCATTCACTAACATACAGGTCATCAACCTACACGTGAGATGCGCGTGCTGCATGAGGAACAGCACGTGCTCCGCGGTGGTGCGCGCACGCTCGCGTAGGTCGAACAGCGCGCAGTCGCGGCTCATCAGCACGTAACCTAGCAGCTCCACCAGCTGCGCCGTGCTCTCTGGACTCTCGGACGTACGCGCTGCCATCTCCTCGTATACGTTGCAGATACTGAGGAATAACTAATTAATATTGCAAATGTTCAAACAAAGACGATGTCGCCTCGTTCGCCTGCATGTCGCAACTTCGGGCCTTTCATGTAATATGCCTTATAGTAGCTAAATCACGCTGTGAAATATCGTGCAGAGATCTCAGACTCACTCTCTATTCCATTTCCTGTTAACCAGGATAAAGTGATCCACGATGTAGGAGCGCAGGCCGTTCACGGCGCCCCACAGCACGTCGTTGACGGGTGCACAGTCCAACATTACCATGTTGAGAGGGATATCGCGTCGGAGAAACGCGATTTCGTCTCGGAGCTCCTCGTACATATGGATTCGAGCCGTAAAGTCCTAAATTCGTACGTAGGCAGGTCAGGTCATTTGAAAACATTCGTCCTTATAAATATATCACATAGACTTAGATATGATATAAAAATACGATAATTTACTTTTAGATAAGGAGGCGGTTCCAAGGCAAAAAACCTTAGTAGGTCCTCGTGAGCAGTTCCATCTAGGATGTAGAAATATTCTTGATATCTTTTCAAGAAGCTGACTGGTCCTGCACGATTGACGTGGAAATATTTCGTGCATTTATTCATGATTGCTGTCATATACTCCTCATCTGGGTATACTCCCATCAAGTAGGGGTTTGGACGTGCGGTCCCTATAATACATTTACCATTTTTTGAGAATATATTTTTCATATTTTTAAAAAACTGCACACTATTTGATGCTTGACACATAAACAGCCCAAAAATAACTTTTATAATAATACATTTAGGACATATCAGTGCACACAAACCAGGATACATGATAGTGTCAACACTTGGCAGCTGGTGGTTGACGTTGATGATCAAATGGAACCAACGCAAGATGAGCACGCGCATCTGGTCCAAAGGTGGGTCAAACGTGATCACCGTGGAGCCAGGCTGAGCTGTGGCCTTGATACGGAGCAGAGGCTGTTTGATGAAGGTGTAGTCGCGGTATTCACCATTATAGTTATTGCCCTCCTGATAGCAAAGTTCGGTTGTTAATATTTTACATAAGTTTATTTTTTAAGATTCAAAGAATAATCTTTCTGCTTTCTGGTAAAATGGCCTACAAACCAACAATAAATATCGTTGTAAAGTTACCCAATATTCTGAAAAATATTCCGCAAAATGTTGAACACTTCTCTCAACTAAATCTCGAACTTGTCTTGACATCAAAGCATGGATGCAGCTGTGGAATATATTTGTTTTTTTTTTTTAATATTTTCTAGTTAATTAACAAATCAAACTTGGTGACTTACAAGTATCACACATATGTAATAATAAATAAAAGTATTTTAATATGCTTCCATTAATAAACTGAGGCCTTAACGATCTCGCTTGCGGGGCTGTAACTTACGTTAAGATACTTATTTCAAGAACAACCGTCAACGATTGGATGGCACGGGAACGGCACTAAGAAGACACCCGCCCTGACCTTCCTCTTCTCAGTAATCTACCCTGTATGTTCATTACAATACCTAAAAAACTTCTCCACTTGGAACGTCGACTCCTTCTTTTTCTTGGAGACATAAGGCGACCAGTGTCTTCTCATCTTAATCATGGTATCCGCCACGTCGATGAGCCAGTTGTCCATAAGCTCGGTGCGTGTTTCACAACAAAGTTTGCTAAGGCGCTCCGTGAATTCCGAAGGGTACTGGGGGAACGGTAGGTCCTGTTGCATTTGGTCCATATCACATATGTATATGTTTTGGTACCTGCAAGTTTTAGTTTCATAAATATACCTCTTTTGTTCATCTATCAAATCGCCGAACATACCTAACGAGTTTCCATAGCATTCATATATACGTAATTTCGTTTCAGAATATGAGGTTTTAAGTGTGGTACATAAAATACACACCCGTCGAGTACAACAAGTAATTAAATGCTATGAAACGAGGCTTCGAGGATCTCGAGTATTAGATATGTTCAGCGATCTCATATTCGGTAACGAGCGGTCCACCTTTCCTGCCAGATCCTCCTGAGCTCCAAGAGCACGAGGTTTCCGCAGTAGTATCTGAAAGCGAGCGCTTGGCGGGCGCGCGTGACGTCACCGTGCCATGGCAGCGGCGCACGTACGCATAGTGAAGGCCACAGTGGAGGCAGGAACGACACTCGCAGCCTTTGGCACTCCGCCGGCTCCGACAGCACGTACGACAGCACGCATCTACGAGACGGGTTGGAAACTCAACATATTAATCCATTAAGTTGATTGCGGGTTGATCCGGGTAGTATTAATGCCCACCTCTTCATGGCCATTGTGAAAAATTCTCGAATATCCGCCTCGCTCTGCTTGACACACATTTGATATGTGAGAATCATAAGACGTTTTTTAATAGCGACGGTCTGTTTGTCCACTGCCGCTTTTGCTCTTTTATATAGGTCTACCGGAAACTCTGATAAGTGGTCACCTATAAGAGACTGAAATATTGAAAAAAATATATTATTGAAGATGATGTGAGTTAGTTATGGGACACCAGTAATTCAATGATCATAATTCTTACTGTAGTCAAGTAATATTGGATCCTCTCTAAGTCTTTGGGGTGTATGTATCTGTAGTGTTCCGTCTCGGTCGTCATTATCATCTCTAATTTCTGTTGGTCGGGGTCTCGTGGTAACTCAAACTCTAAACGTGCCAAATGCCTGACAAATCATAGAAGAGATGGCTATTTAAATCAAAACTAAGGATTTAATTTCCAAGTTCTACTCTCTTAATAATATTATTTCATTTTCCAGGTTCTGAAGAATACAAGACTTTCCTGATGCAATAGCGATGCCTTGAAATTTATTTATACGACTCGATAATACAGTACCTACCAGGTGAACATTTACGCAATTTAAATCTTTTATTTGCAAAAACTAAATGATTGCCCAAGCATCCTTCTACTTTTTTTTAAATAATCTTATTTTGATAACAAAAACTAGTTTAGGAAATGTTAATAGTACTTCTTTAACGCCTCTTGCGCAGCGACCTCAGCTTCCGCCTTTTCTTTTTTTTTCTTCGCAATCCTTTTCTTCTTTGCTTCAGCTTCAGCAGCCTTCCTTCTGTCATACGCACCCGAGACTAAATCTTCTAATAGAACTAAACCTACAACGAAAAATCTACAATAGTCATTTGATCAACATTCTTCACCATTCATTAACTTCACTTTTTAAATCATCAACATTATTAAACGAAACTCAATTTTTAACTGTGTACCTTTCGGTAATTTATTTTTTTCTTTTTCCTTTTTCAAAGCTTCCAATCTCTCCTGTTCCCTCTCAGCCCAAGGCTTCAAGAGTGGAAACTGCATTTCTCCCTTTGGCCCAAGTGGTCCATATAATTGAGGCGGAGGACGTTTTTTTGGTGGCATGTTAATAGTTCGCAGAGTTTTTGTAGCAGGGGTATAGCAGTTACCTAATAAATTTTCAGTTTGTGTTCATCAAAACGAGAATAAGTTTATCAAATCATTATCACATTAAATTAACCTATAGAGTCCACAGGCTTCGCATGGTCATAACTGTCACGGTATGGAACACCTCTGGTCCATGACTTCTTCATCATGAGGGGAGGAAACTCACTGCAACCACCTTCGCTGTCACCTAGAATAGTTAAGATGCCGTACATATTTTATTCGTTTAGGAAATGCTGATCATATTTTATTAAGGGAGGACAGGGACATCTGGCGCAAAATAGGAGAGACTTGTGTCCAGCAACGAACTGCAATAAGTTCAGATGAGATGATGAGATGATGTTATTAAAAGCTTAAATTGTTTTGCATACTGATTCAAAATATAACATCATTTTTTTATATTTATCAACCTTAAAAACAGCAGTACTTTTATATTTGTTTTTACTATATTTTTACAACTAGGTTTTGGTTTTGTTTGCGCAGTCTTTTGTGTTCTGGTGGTTAATATTGGCAAGATTTAATTTACATGATTTCAAAACCGTCTAAAGTTTCAGACAGATGTTTCTTGCGGACCCGGCGACAGTGTCAAAAAATATCCCTGAGAATGCACAGCCAAGGTGTTAGCGTCTGCATAATAATGGATAGTGGGCACATCTAACGTTCATACTCTCGGGTTACTTATAACCTGTCTGGAAGTGTTTAAAGAAACACTGGTGCAAGACAGGATTAAAGGTTTATGCAATTTATTCTTTTCTTACCCACTGCCAGGCCTGATCTTTAATTTACTGCCGCGGTACGTCTTGGGCTGCAGCCATTAAACAAAACTATATGACCGCTCATTTTATCTAAGTTCCTCCAGTAACAAAGTTTTAGAAGTAAAAAAATCGGGAGGTCCATTAAGTTTTGTCAATTTATTTACCTCTTATTTAGTCATATACCAGTTTTAATATCTGTTACAGCCTTTGGCAATATAAAATTTCACATCCTCCAGAAACTATTTTAACTTCTTTCTTCAACCTGGACTTACAAAAACCACACCTTTTTGAGTAACCGAATTATCATTTGCTTTTTAATAGAGCCAGTAGTTTAGACTGTGTGCTGACATATCGTTTTAAAATCGGGAGATTTTCAAACAAAATTCCATCCCCTGTTCTACCCTTTCAATTGTGAAAGTATAGAAGGTAGCCTTGTCCCCTATTTCAAGTTCCTGGGCTCAAGGCTACGTGCTAACATATCGGTGAGCCCAAAACTCAAATGTAAGTGCAAAATGGTATATAAATATAGCAGGTTAATATGGTAAAAGAATATATGGTTATGTTTTTAGACGTGTCTAACTCCCGCCATTAACCTTCCGGGTAGTAGTTTCTGTTAGCTCTCAGCAGCTGGCTGTCGCGGTCCAGCTCGTGATCGTAGCCGGCCCGCGGCAGCGAGGGAGCCGCCTGCGACGGCCGCGCCGCCCGCACGAAGCGCGGGGAACATGCCTTCGCCAGGGGGCGTTTCCGGGCGCCGCCAGACATACTCGTCTACAGGGTGATACCGACATACTCCGTTATTTGTTTCAACACACTTTTATGTATAAGAAAGACTTATTATATCGTAATGAGGCAAATAGCGTTGATACAAAAGGGTAATTTACTTATATACTGATGAAAATTAATAATATGACACCCACGAGTGCAGTTGAGTGTATCGAATGTATCTCGACACAGGCAAATCCAAAAACCGTTGTGAACACTATCCATGCCGTGGTGTATAAAAATACTCACCCTTTCAATTATATCAGTTTTAATATAAAAATATGTTTATTTTTAATATTATAAAATCAAAACAGTCGCAAATGGACGTGGCGTCCCTAATAACGCGTTGCCATGGCGACGGTCACGTCACATGTTATATTTATCATCGGACAGTATCGTTTGTTACGTATTGATTATTATATTTAAATGAAGAACGTTACTACAACAACAGAACATATAATACATTCAGTATAATAATTCAGCGGTTTAGTAACTCATCTAAAGCACGATGCCGCATCTAGGAGATACATATTTTTTTCATTTACTAGATGTCGTGTCGATGTCTTACTGGACGCAACAAGTACCATAATTTCTATACCTTCCGCAATCGAACAGTTGGTGGTCAACACGCAATACTAGATATACTATGTATTCTAGAAATATCCCACAATTATGAGCATTGTATTGTAGTTTATTGCACCAAAAGATATTTAAAAAAGTTATAAGCTACGAAACTGATTTTAATTCAGTTTTCAATATTGGTTACGAGATGTATAACCAAATTAACAAGTTGAAGGACTTCAATGAATGTCTACAGCAAGCACCAGTCCTGAACTGACCTTGGAATAATTATCATTAGTAAATTATTCAAAAATAACCCTTTATTCAATGGGATATCTTTGAGTACTTGATATAAAGAAAACTAAACTACATATTTTCATGCTCGAAAAACTTAAAAAAAATACAAAAGAGTAATGTGTAACAATAATCAATATAGAATAAAAAACTATAGAATTAACAAAAATACAAATATAAGTGTGACATCTAAAATTGACGTCTAAAACGGTAATCAGCTGTTTATCAATTATTTTTGCGAAATCTGATAATTTGTGAAAATATTGCCTTGCCATGATTTTTTTTCACGAATATTAAAATTAAAATCAGAATACTTGAAATATATTTTATTGATTAAAATAATTACCATAAATAAATTGTAAAAGGAACACAAATCAGTATCAATAATAAAAATATTCGACAACCTTTTGACAATGTTTAAAAAAACAGTGATACTGATGATATTTTTTATACTTAATTATATGTATTAGAAAAAATACAAAATCTCACTTCTTAAAATACTAAATTTGGCACAAAAATATTTTGTAAAAATCACACTCCATCTGAATATTTGAATTATAATATACAATGTAAACTCTTTATAACGGAATATAGTCAACAAAATAATATAAATAAAATATTCAAGGAAAGTATATTTTTAATTAAGAATAGAGAAATAATAAAACTGAATGTTGGAAGATCATTATTTGATTTAAAGGCTTTCTGCCAAATGTCACCTCGGTAAATTAATCATCCGTCAAGCGACACGATAGTTCAATTGTTAGAGCGACGGGACAGTTTCACCAGAGATCACGGGTTCGAATCCTGCCAGTTTGGATCAATTATTAATTCTATATTTATATAAAAATTAAGAATTACAATCTAATTTGACTTATCCAAATAATGTTAATGTGTAATGAAATAAGTAATAAAAATATTAAGAATACATTTTTATTTTTAAAACTATTTTTATTAATAGCTTTGACTGAACCTTCTTACTATACCAGTATTTATATTTAATTTTAAATTTCAAATAATTACATAATACAATAAATAAAAATAATATAATTTAGTCTACTAGTACAGGAACATCAAAGATGAATACTTGAAACTGTCTACGCTGACTTACTGAAAATTAAATTTTAATGAAATACAGAATTATAAATTCCTCCAGGAGTGACGCAGGTGATAGTATTTAATAAAGAAAATAATGCGTTCACAATAAAATATTTAAATCAATGTGAAATTGA
This sequence comes from Dircenna loreta, assembly GCA_963555665.1. Lineage (NCBI taxonomy): Eukaryota > Metazoa > Arthropoda > Insecta > Lepidoptera > Nymphalidae > Dircenna > Dircenna loreta. The sequence goes on along the minus strand of OY743097.1, from coordinate 6,925,520 downwards.
AAATAAATCGATCAATTTATATATTCCACAGCAGATAGTGCTTGTTGAGACGGTTGTTACAAAGAGCTTCCATTGTATGAGAGGACGGCTCGCGCCTGTAGTGTGCGTGCGTGTACAGTCACACACACACTGCGGTACTTCATTCACGTACTACAATATTTATAAATTACAACATTATCTATTATGCGAATTGTGATTTTTAATCTCTGGAAGACGATATTATATTACATTATTATTATACTTAGAATACATTTTATTATATTCTGTATATTTATGACCCTTGATTATTTCAGTAACAGCACGTAGAGCACGTAGAGCACGTAGAGCACGTAGAGTACGTAGAGTACGTAGAGTACGTAGAGCACGTAGAGTACGTAGAGTACGTAGAGCACGTATAGTACGTAGAGCACGTAGAGCACGTAGAGCACGTAGAGCACGTAGAGCACGTAGAGTACGTAGAGGAAACCGCGTTGTCGGCTCCAATGTTATAATGAGTTGCTTTTTGTAATGTAATCATCACAGCGGTTAGCGCCTCTCATTCCACATCCCTCATATCATATATATTTATTAATTGTATTGTTTTAAACATTTTTGAACTTTAAATTGACAAAACAATGGAAATTTCTACAAAAACAAACACAATTATATTTATACGAGTTGTATCTCCATCAAGGAGTGCCGGAGCTCCTGTTTAGGTGTGAGCTGGACCCTCGCCAGCTGAACGAGCTGTCGGTGTCTCCGTCGTCGTGTGCCAGCTGTCCGGGGGCGCGGCAGGAAGGGGGTCTCTCGTCGCGGGTGTGAGAGGGGGGTGGATCTGCGAAGGAGTGGCTCAGGCGGGACGCGTCGAAGTGGTAGCCGGCGTTGGAGGGCTTGCGCACCTCGTGGAGGTACTTCCAGGTGTGACTGTCCTCTCCGGACTCCTCCGACTTGGGGCTGTACAACCATTCTAGAGAATAGATAATATAGAGTTTATTAGATAGTTCTTTGGATGAAATTTATTAAAATTTATAATTGACTCGAAATATGAACGAGTCCCAATGCACGGTAATAAAGAGTCGCCGGGAAATAAAAGAGACGTGCGACCGCCTCATCAATGTATGTGGTGGTCGGTGGCACGCGCAGGTAGCTCACCGCCGGCGGCGACCTTCCGTATGGCTCTGAGCAGGAAGTCCCTGTCCTTGGCGTGGAGGCGCCGCAGCCGCCGCAGCTCGCGCGTACACGACGCCCGCGCCAGCGACCGCGCACGCAACATGTACACGCACGCACTGCGGGGGGAGGCGGGGCGGTGTAAGTTCGAGCATCTCGTGAGGGCTCCGGTGCGAGCGCGTGTCTCACCACAGCGCCAGCAGCATGAACGCGACGCTGGCGGGTCGCGCTGCCAGCCGCAGCACGGCGCCGGCGCGACCCCCCGGATACAGCGCCGCCGCCACCGGGTGGAACGGGGACAGCGCGCCGCAGCGCGGGGAGCTGCGCACGAACAGCGCCGCCAGCGACACCAGCGACAGGAACAGAGACATGCACACCGCCAGCAGCAGCACCGTGTGCGTCTGGGCGGCGCGCCACACCTGCCGACACACCACTACTCGCTCAGCGCTCTCTGCTTCCACGAGGTCGAGCCCCAAGTAACATTTGACATAATTATTATAAATAAGAGATCCTCCCCCCCCCCTACCTATCAAACTCTTTCGAATACCTTCTTCCCGGTGTGGCAGGTCCTGAGCGCCGTCTCCTTCTTCACGTAGAACAGTAGAAGAAACTTGAGGGTGACGGCCACCACCAGCAGCGGAGAGAACAGCATCCCCACCCACAGGACGGCCTGATTGGAGATCAGCGTCAAGGAGTTGTAGGCGATGTCGAACTGAGGAGGGCCGGTCAGGTCACACCTACACACGTAGAGAGACAGTAATTAGATTAACAAACAGAAACAGATTTTTTTTACATTAAATGTCTTTATCGAACAGTAATTAATTTTTCCAGACATCACTGGACTAGAACATCGTTGCAGCAGAGTTTATCATATAACATAGACAAAGGTCATAAGTTAACTCTTACAACATGAAACTCACTTGTACAAGAGGCCCCTGACGACCTCGAAGGCGGGCAGCAGCAGCAGAGACAGCCCCGCGTCCAGCACCACCAGCCGATAGCACTCCTGGCCTACCCGCGTCTCCCAGCACTGGATGTATGTGTCATGTTATTAGATTTACAATACTTACAAAAATCGTTGTAGCTGTTTATTTGTCAATGTTCACGAACGTATATGTACTACCGGATATTGGTTTAAATGTACTTTAGAGATAACTCTATTAGAAATAATTATCTGAAAAGAGTTTTAAATTAACAGTAATAGTTGTAAATATAAATTACTTCGATTAAAAAATATATCAAATCTCTCCCAAAAACTGTCAACTTCACACATTTTGGCTACAATGTAACTTAAAAAAATGTAACAACGCACATGTTCCCCTCTCTGGCCGGCGCGCTGCCAGTGCAGCAGCAGCAGCAGCGCCGTCAGCACGGGCAGCACGGCCGCCAGGGACACCACCACCTGCAGCGCGCTGCGGCCGCCCTGCCGCTGCAGCCTGGCCACGGGGATTATTGTAAGACTATAGACAGACTAGGCAATGGATGTATTCGATGTCCTCTAAGAACATTGAGAAAAGGGGGGAGAAAATTAAATAAAATATTAGAAACAGAACTTTGAATGGGATAAAAAATACATAAAAAAACTTACTTAACGACAAAATTAAGAATCACCGGATATATAGCCGCCGCGGCGGTGATCAGCAGCGACACGTATATCTCCTTGTCGTCCATCTCCAGGTCCAGCAGCAACCAGAGACCGTACTCGAAGCCGGCGATGCCCCCCAGCGCCAGCACCGCCACGACTAGCTTCAAGACACGACGACTCAGTCTGGTGGACCAGGACACCGTGACCTGCTTTCTGTTTTGTTCTTCGAGGATTTCCTGTAATAAAAATCGTGATACATCGATCGTGATATAAACAAACTCTCAATTGGAACTTGTGATGGAAGTGCGTGCGGGGTAGAGTGCGAGTGTACCTCGAACTCGTGGTAGAGTGCGAGTGTACCTCGAATTCGTGGTAGAGTGCGAATGTACCTCGTACTCGTGGTAGAGTGCGAGTGTACCTCGTACTCGTGGTAGAGTGCGAGTGTACCTTGAACTCGTGGTAGAGAGCGTGCGCGTGGCGGGCGGCGGCGGCGGGCGCGGCGGTGGCGTGGTCCCAGGCGCAGAACAGCTTGCCGGCCAGCAGCGGGCGGCCGGCGGCGTCGTCCCCGGCCGGCTGGATGAAGTGAAGACGGTACGAGTACGCCGTCCTGAGGAGAGTCGTTATTGTTTACGTGAATAGAGTTATATTTTTCGAACTGCGCTATCTGAATGCTACGGAAAAACTTCTAAGTATAATATACGTGTGCGTATGAAGTCAAACTTCTTTATGGCATTATATTTCGAAAAATTATCTACTTACTATATATATGCAGATACAGAAATTGGTTAAAGAAAGCTACATTGGATAAAGTTTAAACAAAGGCGTTTATTATCAAAGACGTACATACAAATAAAACTTCATTTTAATTTATTACTACTAAGATTATTAGAACATTTCATTAATTTTTATTGAATTATTACTGTCATCGTTATTATATATTTTTCTAATTAATGGCTTATGGTAACTGAAATATGAAATGTATGGTTAATATTTCATGGAATTTAGTGGCCGAGTAAAAACTCCATCTAGCGCCGGGTGTTGACGTTTGAGGTCTGGTGCTCATAGTTAATTTAAAAAAAAATCCGATTCTTCAAAAATCTTTAAATAAAATCTCTTACCATGAAAACTAAAACTAAATTCTGAGTAGTAGTTGTCTTAACAAGTTTAATGACGTCGTCGATGGAGATACGGGGCTATTAATTATGGATCGATTTGAAAAAAGAAAAAGAAATAATATAGATTGGATTATTTAGGGAACTTAATAATTAGGAAAAGTAATTTAAAAGTCACCTGTAGCAGAGCACAGCAAAGAACGTCAGGTACAAACAGAGCATGGTGAAGAAGTAGGCCTGGGGCATGGAGTAGGAGAGCGAGCGCACCGTGCTGACGTCACCGTCGTGGTAGTGGCCGTAGAACAGCAGGCTGTCTGAGAGTCCTCCCTGACACGCACTGCGCTTTATATACATTGCTGACACACTCACACATACACTCACACATTCACACATACACTCACACATACACTCACACATTCACACATACACTCACACATACACTCACACATTCACACATACACTCACACATACACTCACACATTCACACATACACTCACACATACACTCACACATTCACACATACACTCACACATACACTCACACATTCACACATACACTCACACATACACTCACACATTCACACGTACACTCACACATTCACTCACACATACACTCACACATTCACACATACACTCACACATTCACTCACACATACACTTTCACACATCACATTACATATAAGAAATGTAGAATCACACTTCAATATTGTACAAAGTGAATTTATAAACTGTCTGTTATCTCCCTGCGTGTTGTTTGTGTGTAGTTTGTGGGTAGTTTGTGTGTAGTTTGTCTGTAGTTTGTGTGTAGTTTGTCTGTAGTTTGTTTTTAGTTTGTGTGTAGTTTGTGTGTAGTTTGTGTGTAGTTTGTGTGTAGTTTGTGTGTAGTTTGTGTGTAATTTGTGTGTAGTTTGTGTGTAGTTTGTGTGTAGTTTGTCTGTAGTTTGTCTGTAGTTTGTTTTTAGTTTGTGTGTAGTTTGTGTGTAGTTTGTGTGTAGTTTGTGTGTAATTTGTGTGTAGTTTGTGTGTAGTTTGTCTGTAGTTTGTCTGTAGTTTGTTTTTAGTTTGTGTGTAGTTTGTGTGTAGTTTGTGTGTAGTTTGTGTGTAATTTGTGTGTAGTTTGTGTGTAGTTTGTGTCAACGTGGCTCTCAGTAAGAGTGCGCGGTCGCGCCACAGGCTGTAACAGCAGCCGTCGACAACGCAACTCTTGTTAATGTTATACTTGTATTTAGTTTCAAATTCAGTTTTATTTAATTATATGCAACTTAAAAAGTTTTTATTACAAAAAACTTTAATCTAACTTTATCCACAATTCAATAAGATATAATAAACTTACCCCCCCAGTAATAAAGTCCAAAACACTCAATTCCGTGGTCCCATTGGCATGAGCTTTGTCATACAAGGCCTGCGGCACAACCACGAAGCACACCAGGAACACCGTGAGCAAGAGGTTGAGACAGAACAGCCAGCGAAGAAGGTGGAAGTAGGAACCCACTGCGGAGCCCAGGTGACCCTCAATGTTACGGATGGCTTCATACCACAGCTCAATGGAGGAGAAGAACTCCCGGAAGTGCTCTCGGGTCTGCCGGTTGTTTCATGAGAAAATAGTTTTTTTATGAATATCAACTCATTTTAAATGTTAAGATAGTAAATATATTAAGCTCACCCTCTTCCAGGTAAAGCTTATCCTGTACTTCATTCTCTTGTACGTTGAAATAGGTCTTTGTTTGGATCTCAAGCTGACCGAGGCTGACAGTTTAGCACGTACATTCCTTTTCATGGTCAGACCTTGAGGTAGATCTCGTAGTGCCTCTCTGTAACATAAGTCCGTGAAAATCGTTCTTACCATCAGGTAATGTGAGACAATGTGTTAAACAGCATATTAATAATTATATTAATATGTTGTTTAACACATTTTCTCTCTGTGTTTGAATGAAATAGTCACAAATACTACTGTATGGATTTTCAAGCAGTGTTAACTTGTGAGATTAGTACTGGGAATTGCCAAACACTTTGTCAAAATTACAAGTAAACATCTTAATTGAAAAAATAAATCTTGATAAATACTATATAATGAAATAAATGAAACTGCTGACCTCCGCAACTCCTCCGAGAGAGGATGGTCCTCCATGAGGTGGTGGTGTTGTTGCATCTCTCTCACAATGTTGTCGGCGTGTTGGTCCGTGTTCTCCGGTGTGTCAGTCGCCTCGTCACACATCTCGTCCAAAAGCGCATTACGAGAGCTGTTGGAACGCCGCAGACGTATAGTGTCTGAGGAAATGATTATGAATGTTTTTAAATATGTTAATTAATATGACTCATACATTAATTACATTAATTATGAAATATACACTCATAGAGGTATGCATAAAAGCAAGGAAATGTTAATATATGTGTTTTTTATTTTTAGAATATTCCGAACCCAAAAACAACACACTTCTAACTACATGTGAATCCTGTGAGAGTCTATTGTAAGACAGTAGTTAAAAAGTTTGGTTGTATGATTTAAGAACACATAATGTATTAAACATCTGTTTAATCATTCACTGACATATAATATATACTTTGTTAATGAAAAATTACATAAAACAATATTTTTTTTATACAAAGTACATATAAATAAGCCTCTAAAAAGCTAAAAATAATATATGTTATAGTTTCAAACTTATGAGTAAGTTGGGACACATATTTGATAACATGACAACTATTTAAAAAAAAATATATTAATTAAAAAAATAACAATACATATTTTAATTTAACAATAAACACTTTCAAAATGCGTTTGGTCTCAGAAACTAATTACATCTTATTAATGTAAGGTCTTCATACTCTCACATACTTTTTTTTACCTTGCTGTTAGCTTAGATTATATTGTTCTCATTCATACAATTTATATTACTTGTTTGTGGCTTTTAAAATTATTGCAAAATATTTTAAGTAAGGTGGTATAAGTAATGATGCAGAAGTATTACTAGTTACAAAACTGTAAAATAAATGAAACTAAAAACTAATAAAACACTCATATTTATAACAGTTCAATACTTACTGTGACCGATTTGGCGAGAGGGCATGAAGTTCACCACTTGCCGGGCTGCATTATTCCGGAGTGTGAATGTCCTTAGCAAGCTGGAGGGCCTCAGTTCGAACTCTTCTATATTCTCTTCCATACTCGAACTTTAACATTTATTTATACTATTACTTTAACATTTATTTATACTATAAAGGTATGAGGTCTTTAAATTTTATTTTTTATAAGTACTTTTAATTAGTTAAAATAATGACTTCGAATACTTACTGTGTCTTTATATAAAAGATGAGTAACTTATTTATATACAATCGTAAATCTTAAAAGTTATTACTAGATAAACAAACAAGCATTAACAAAATATTCATCATAAATACTTGAGGTTATCTTATCAATAAAATCTGCCTGTAAATTGTGATAAGATATAAAGTAAATCGAATCATCGGAAGTATAATTCTAATTTGTTTTTGTTGTCTATAAAACTCGCCTGAACCCTGGAATGTTCAACTGTCAAACAACTGTCAAACGGTCATCTGTGCAAACGGTTTACCAATCTTACGTCCGACCATAGACTAATAAGTTATAAATAAATATACGTCGGACTCATAATATTACTACTGCTTGCGGTGACTGGTCGTGTTGCTGGCAATGGTTCTTGTGTTTTCATTTTTATTTTTTAAATTATTAAGCCTTCTACGTGCCATGGTTCTAGTTGTTCGTAAATTGCTCATTTTACTTATATTGACATTTGTGAAACAGTGATCACAATAAAAAAAAAACACCCGGCTGAGTTTGTTCTGTGGTTCTTCTCAGACCAGGGCGCGTTTGGAACCCTCGTAATTTTAACTTTAAGTTCAGAGGTGTTCTAGCAGAAGGGCTTATTTCGATAAGTATGGTATCAAAATAGGCCCTCCTGACACCTCTATTTGACGTACACAAGTGATCACTGAGAATTGTTCAAAGTGGAAAAGATTTAAATAAATAAATAAATAATATAACTAAATTAATTGCCTTATTGATATACGGGTACATGTCAACCACAATTTAAAAAAACAAATAGTTACTAGATAAATTAACCTAAATGACATTGTAATATAACTAAATTAAATAAACAAAAAGTTAAGCATATTTCCAGGTTACAATTTAATTTTAAGACGGTATCATTGTAATACTACTAAATAGTTGGTCCACTGGGGATGTTTTGGTCAGAGTTGCCAGGTGTACCGGTTTTTTTAGGACGTCCCGATTTTTAGTCTAAAATTAAATGTCCCGCGCGGAACAACTTCAATCCTGTTTTGCGAGGATTATTCGATACCACTGCACGCGACTGAAAGTAGTACCACGTTTCAAAACCCTAATAAAACTATTTTATAAGGCTATATTTAAAGACTGCCAAATTTATTAACTATTTTTTAAGATTAGAAACTTTATTTAATACTCAAATAGATAAGTCATCAAAACTACAACTACTACTATTTGCATTTTATTTACCGACAATTAATGATGACTAATTTTCTTATAGGGTGTTTCATTTTCATTACAATAAGCTGCACGGTTTTACAACAGGTGGCTCCATAACTGACACTGGTGTATTTCTCAAAAATAAATATAATTACATTTCAGGCCTGGGAGGAATCACGGGATTCTCTTGAAGTATTTTGTGATCTATTGTAAGGCATTGAATTGTGTTCATCATGCGTCATTGGACAGGAAATTGTAACACCCACTTCCATCATCGCAAAGCATTAAGATCATTGATCTCAAACCCGTAATTTTTCACTTTTTTTAACAAAAAGCGGAAATAGAAATATTCAATTATCCTTAAACAAATTCAAGAAAGTAAAAAATAACGGTTGAGTATTTCAGATACTACAGTATTGCTCAATATTTAGAATATGAAACGATCGCTGCCACCTACTTCATTATTTATATATGTATATTTTCTGTACTTTTTTAAACGTCAACGGCAGGGTACGGTTCGTACCCTGCCCACCTCCTCCGGTGAAGCTGTCAAGGCCGCAGGGCCAACAGCAATAGTCACTATCCAAAAAAAAAAATGTATATTTCACATGCGCAAACTCATAACGATAGCTCTGTAATTACAAGATTTGACATTTGCCAGGTATATTCCTTTTGCGGAGTAGATGTCGGATCTTACGAAATTTCATCCTCAAGGGGGGGTGTGGGAGTGTTTTTTGGAGAAAAAACTATAGGTCTTATAGGTTTTAAGACTTGTATGCCCGAACGTACTTTTTGGCGTGTTAAAAGTTACCAAGAACGCATTTTACTAAATTCCGCCCACAAAGGGCCGATAAAAATTCAAAAAAAAAAGTTTTTTTTAAATATATAGCTCCTATAACTGTAAAACTTGGTGAGATGGTAAGTGGAGATATAGTCGTAGGTGGTAAAAAATATCAACCTAGGAGTAGCATTGTCGCAAGAACGCCAAGCTTGCTCTATACTCAATGAACCGACCAAAGTTGAGGTTCGAGGAAACCTATCTATTCCGAGCAACTGTATTCCAAAGATACATTCTGGAAAGTAGGAGCCAAGATGAAAGGACTCTTTTTGTGAATAAACCCGTCTGCGTTTTGGTGGCGTTGAATTTAACAAGATTGGCATTGCCCCATATGGAAACTGCCTCCAGCTTGTCATTCAAACGCTGCGTCATGGCTTCTCTTTCAGTCTGTACTTGATCTTTACTGGCCCAAATACAACGCAGGTATTTTTCTACAACTGTGCTGTCGTCTGCATACATTTAGATACCGGGTTTGAGCAGTAGGCCTACACCATGGATAGAAGTGAGCGGTAATGCCAGAACTTCGGATATGATTGATGATTTCCTTTGCATGTATTTTACGCCTACGGCGACAGCTAGTTTATTATAATATATTTATGTCGTTTAGGCTTAAGTACCTATGGTAAGATTAGGACTGCTAGCTGCTGAGATTGTGTCGCCAGCTTAGCTCTGGACAATATTCGACAGATGCAACACCTAACAGAACAAAATTCTAATGAATAAATAAAATAAAAAAATAAATAAGTTATATGAACTGCAAAATGTATATTATTGTCAAAAAATCTTTAAGCTATTGTATAGTCAAAAGTGTTGTACATAAAAATGGAAATACAACCGTTCATTATTATTTTCAGAATACGAACATTTACGATGAATTATTTGAATTATTAATTTTCAAGTTTTATTCTTGCATTGAAATACCTATATTGGCAGAAAATATATTTATTTTTAAATTTTTAATACCTTTCACAATTATTCTGTCCCACTTGCGGCTACGCTAACTGTACGTTGGTGGCATCTTCTGTCTACGTCTGCGATACATCTAAAGTAAGTGTAATAGGTCTGTGACTGTATCAATGGTACAAAGACACACGTAGTGACTAGCGTTCTCTTGTATGATATATTTTTATGGCCAAATTACATTATACGATCAGCTATACGATTTAACCTTGATGAATATCTAGTAGATATCTCCACCAATCAGAGAAAAGCACTGACTCACTAACGGTCATTTTACTATGCCATGCGATGTAGTATGCAGTAGTATGTACTATAGTTGATATGGATTGGCTCAGAAGTCAGATCGTATAATATAATGTGGCCATTACTTTTTCACAGAGTACTATAAAACTCTTACTCTGTGATCAGTGATCTTAAATTATTATGACCAATTAATGAAAGTTGATTCAAATCAAATCACAACGTACTAGTATTTGTAGTTTAAATATTCGTATTAGAAGGATCAACGAGCCTAATAAATTAAGTAAATATATTTCGGATGTACAACTCTCATAACACGTTAGAAGTAAGTTCTTAAGTAATTCAACAGTGTTTTAGAGTGTAATTCAACCTGTTTATCTAAGAATTTTAACACTATTAAAAATAAAATAACAATTTCAACAAAACTGTTATCTGACTGACTGATGAGTTAATCAAAACATGTAATAATTATTATCGTTGTATTCAGTTCAAATAAAATGTTACAGTATTAAGGCAATGGCTGCAACCCCTAATGCGAGTGTAGAACAGATTCGAACCATACTAAATGAGGTGATAGACTGTCTTGAGTCGCCAGATTACTCATCAAAGCTAGATGAGGCTAAAGAAGCAGCTGGAAATGAGATGCTAAAGATGATGCAGCTGGTATTTCCTATGGTAGTTCAGATTGAAATTGAGACAATCAAACGACATGGTTTCAGTGCTTCTCGGGAAGGTAATAACAAGCTAATCTTGGAGATGACTGTTTAAAAATCAACAATCAAAATACAGTAAATATTTCTCTTGATAAGGCTCTATTGTTCACTGAAAGTAAAGCAACTTCATAGAATGTATCTTATCTTGTTACAATAATTGCATAGCTAATATGACAAATAATTCAATATTGTACAATCATGTATCATGGAGATTTTCCTGTACTTTAATTATAATAGAACTTTGTATGTAGATTTTATGTGAATTTGATTTTATGTGAATTTTTAATAAAGCTGTTTTTAACATAACAAATCTCAACATAATTTTAAAATAAATTATAAATATAATTGGTAAGAATTATTAATTTGGCTACAATAGGTTTTTTTATTGAGCAGGTAAATTTTTTGGAATGCACTAACCTATTTCAAAACTATCCTGATTTCTAAAAACTACCATGTCACTTACTGGACTATGAATTCATACTAAGTCAGAAACTTTGTTGGGTTTAAAAGCAATTAATCATAAATTTTAAAACTGATATAAGAAATCAAATAAATATTTCATATATTTGATATTTATCTTAACCAAATTTTTAATAAATGTTATAGTAATATGTATATAAATTAATGATTTACAGGCATAGTACAGTTCACTCAGCTAGTGCGTGAAATGGAGGGAGTTGACAACGAGGTAGCACGTCTCCACAGTCGCATCCGCAGCCACTACTTGCCGCCCGTCTCTATCAGCTCCACCGTGGACACCTCCTTGTGAATCAATAGTGAGTGTCAATATGTACTGATGCAAGCGTAGAAATGTATTTATAAATCATTTAATATGTATTGCTCATTTTTATTTAACAATACACCTCATTATTAATTTTATTCTATGATTATTTAAATAAAGTTTTTATATATATTTACATTTTGTTTATTCCTACACATTTTATTATTTTAACACTTCTCCAGTTTTATAGAATTATTAATATATTATATTTTACAAACTGAACACAAATTGTTAGTAACATCTCAGAAGTTCTGGATTCTACAAATTTTATTAAACTATTACATTTCATGGAAATTTAATTTTAATAAAATCTCTGTATTGTAATCACATTGAGTAATCTTCATTATTTGAATTGTAGTTCAATTGTGCTTCTGTCTCATAATCTTAAAATGAATTTATCCATGCCGATGAGCCATGTGTTAGTCATGTAGCTCGTCCTGTTGAGACCACTTGTGGCTGTGGCTGTGGCTGTGGTTGTGGTGAGTGGTGTGGAGTGGTCATAACAGACAGCGATGTTGCCGGCAGATCTTCCGTTTCGTCGTCGTGCTGTTGGTCGGTGCTGGTTCAATATTTACTGAACCAGTGGACGTAATAGTATCCAGCGCACTGCGAATCAAACTGCTAAAAATCAGAGATTATGCCAAAGCCCGCGAAACGTTTTTCGAACAGTACAATTGATCAAAAATTGTTCAGCGTTATAACGCTCAACAATCTAAATAATAATCCCGCTTTAAAGTTCGGAAGACCTGATATATATTTTTTATCATATTTATTTTGAATGATTTATATTTATAATTCACTTTTTGAACTTTCTTATGGGTAATTGGCAAGTTTTAGATTATTTTTCCATATTCCATATGTCTATAAAAATATTGTTTTATGGTTTACTATTTATATATATATTCTTCACACATTGCAAGAACTACGAATGTATATATTCGTAGAAATTAGTTGTAAGTTTACAGCACTGGTGATTACATGTAAGAGACAGCAATCCTTATCTTTCCATGCTTTCAAGGAATTAAACAACATAATGATGTGGTACGTGGCCTTGAACCTACTTCTAATTATACTACTAAAATTAAAGATTAAGTAATTCCAAAATAAAGTTATTTTTCGTCATTACAGGAAACCTCTGCCTAATGGTGATAAAAAAAGAATCTCAAGTGTTTGGACTATTTGTAAAATGAAGAGAAGGAACCGTCATTACATTGTGTGCATATGTGTGCTTGTGTATATATTCTATGTGTTCGGTGTGAGTGACTACCTCCACGCCAGAAGTTACGAGCTGGAATTCGACTACCCCTTGAATATTGACATACGACCTTTGGTTGATGAAGTCCTTTTGGGGAAGAAACCCAGCGTGGCCCCGATAAACTTTTATCCGTACAGATTTTTGAGTAATTCCGGAAAATGCTCCACATTGGAAAAACTAGATCTGTTTATAGTGGTCAAGACCGCGATGAACAACTTCGACAGACGACACGCCATTCGAAGTACATTCGGTTCGGAAAGTGCCAACCAAGGAAGAATAGTCAAAACATTATTCTTTGTCGGAGTGGATTTTCCCAAATCTGCAACTCAGAAGAGGATCGATCAAGAGATGGAGGAGTTCAAGGATATCATTCAAATAGATTTCCACGACAATTACCAAAACAACACCATAAAGACAATGATGTCGTTCCGGTGGCTGTACGAGCACTGTGCCGTCGCGGATCACTACTTCTTCACGGACGACGACATGTACGTCTCCATAGAGAATCTCTTCGATTACGTGGACGGAGGAACGGTCGCCGGAGATAGGAATGAAGAGGTCCAGGGAAACCGACTGTCCTCCAAGGGAAGGGAGGGGCTAGTGTACGCCGGGTACATGTTCCGGTCGAGCCCGCAGCGGTTCAGGTCCAGCAAGTGGCGCGTGTCGCTGCAGGAGTACCCCTGGGACCGCTGGCCGCCCTACGTCACCGCCGGCGCCTACGTGCTGTCCAACAAAGCCATGAAGATGATGTATGCGGGGAGCTTGTTCGTCAAAAACTTTCGCTTTGATGATATATATCTTGGAATAGTTGCGAAGAAGGTGGGGCTCCCCCTTACGCACTGTGACAAATTTTTCTTCTACAAGAAGAGTTACAGCATCGATGGGTACAAGGACGTCATCGCGTCTCACGGGTACGGCGACCCCGAGGAACTGATCAAAGTCTGGAATTACCAAAACGTCATGCTGCCCATACTGGAAATTGGATAGATATGTACAGACAATGGTTTCATTACACTGATTTTGATGAAATAAAAACTGTTGTATTTTTAAGATAATCTTTTCGATTAGCATTTACACGGTTTTATTCAGAGCAATCTGCTAATATTCTAATATTATTCAACTTTTTTTTGCTATTCTTAGAAAAGGAGCTTATATTTTTTACATAAGTATTTTTAAGTTCTTATATTGTTTGATAAAATCTTTTATTATATACTATTGATTTATCTTTATTTAATTAGTAAATATGAATCTCGTATGTTATATTATAACTTGTGATTTTTAAAACGAAATGTGTTTGTAATGTTAGTATCTTAATTATTTTTTTTAGACAATTAGATTTTAAATGTACTTTTAGATGTACAATTTTTCCTCAAAGCTTTCGAAGACGTTTTATATTATGTTTTTTTATTAGCTTTTCTTTATTTAAATACTCAATAAAAGTTTTAGTGAAATTATACATCTTTTTAATTATTTTTATATTTTATTCTTTATTCCTCAATAAGGCGCTAATAAAGGAACTGGTCTAGGGCAAGGAAATTATATATAGTGTGTTGTTTTGTAGAACATACAGATATTAGCAATAAGCAGCAGAGTGTAAGGCGCCCGCAGCGAGCGGCCGGACGGCGCTCTCTGGACGTTACAACACGACACTCATTGTCGATGTCTGAAATGTTTGTTATTTTTATTATTATACAATATAGTTTTTATCATTTATGTTTTAGGTAATTTTGTCAAACTCACTATTCATTCTGTTTGTGTGTGTTGTGTGTGTGTGTATGTTTTGTCTCAAATAAACATGTTCTTTCTTTCTTAAATTGGTTAATGTTCTAGGGAGAGGAAAGAAAGAAATGGATTACTAAAAAACATTTTTATTATATTGAATAAAACAGATTATTAATATCAGATAAATATTTGGTCATAAACGTAAATAATGTTTAAAACTATACAATATATGATAACAATAAAACACAACAAGTACTATGTACAAGTGTACTCGCTGACTGAACGTAGTCAGTCCGTAGTCAAGATATATTCATATATGAGGAGCTAACATTAGCACAAGTAAAAAAATAATTGTCTTAATTCTAATATAAAGTTGAGCAATATGTCACACGCTATTATACAATAGCCATTACAATTTTAAAATATCAATAAAAAACCAGTGACGATATGTTAAAAATAACAGTATATAGAATGTCATTTGTGTGTAAAATTCTTAATTTCGTATCACGAACAATGCAGCCATATTTCAACATTTTATAGAAAAAACTAAAATCGGAAAAACCTTTTTTGTCTTTCTTACATTATACATACTAATTTTCTTTATTAAAAATACATTAATAGTGAGGAAAAAATGGAAAAATGCCTGGAAAGAACTTAAAAATACATTTTTTCCGATACATCCAGTGGGTTAGACAGTAATATAACACTTATAAAAAAAAGGCACTTCATCATTACTATTGTAACCTTACAAGAAGATATCGCCACAGTTAGCTGGCGACAGGGTGGGCGGCATCCAGCTCCTTGAAGACGTAGGTGATCTTCATGATGGCGAGCCACAGGTGCTCGTCCGTGATCTCACAGTGCAGAGTCAGTCTTATCGTCTTTTCGTTGAAGCAGATCCCCTTCACGATCACGCCTTCGTCGTCAGGGGTCTTACAGTCGCCCTGAGACAGACTCTTATATAGAAAAATAAAGCTTTGAAATGAAATTAACAATTAAAGAAAACTAAATAGGAGCTTATATGTTTAATATTCTTAATTTGTTGTTGTTGAGATTTCTACCCAGAGAAAAGAGCTTTTTAACAAAGTTGCCATTAAGAACGATGCTAAAGTAAGACTTCTGTCTTACTTCTCACGCTCTAGAAATTCCATACAAGAGATTCAAACTGAGCAAGACGGACGGACATCACTGTTAAATACGAACGAGGACGTCTCACGGTCGTGAAGAACATGGACATCAAATCTAAGCAGTCCATAAAATGGAACTAACAAACCAACACAGACATTTCAATAATAACAACCCAAATATGGCTAAAAAATATTTATTAGTATTTATTGAAATTACAGTATTTTACACAAGTCCATGATCGGGAACTTGATGTCAATACAGCGAGAGAACAACTCTTAAAATGTACACACATAATAATGACGAAAGAACACTTCTTAACCAAAATATACCAACCTCATTATTATCCATTAAACGTGGATGAGTCCCACAGTGACGACAAACAAACAATTGAAACAAACAGCAATGCTCGTTCAGTATGTCCACAACAAGACGATATTACACGAGGTCGGCCATGTCAGGTAACACAAACAGAACCGGAAGAGAAAAGCACGTGCCATACGAAGAACAAACTGAGGCCCAAAAGATTCTACTCTAACATGAGGCAACAGCTAGCATTAAAGACTGGATAACCACCACGATACCTCACGGAGAATGCGGCCAGGGGTGAGGGGTGTGTCAGGTCGAAGTAGGTAACAGCAAAATGCAACGAGGGAGAAGAGAGGAAATATGTACGAAATCACTAGACGGGATCGCGACAGTCTTACGACGAGGCACCTTCAAGGGAGAGTCGCGGAAAATTCAAATTAAACACGCAATAAGAAATACGACCATCGTTTAGACATATTGAAACTCACCACTTTGGAGGTTCCAATGTTCATTTGAAGATCTCCAACGAACATTGTACCAGCTCTTCCAACAAACTATACAAACACTTTATCAGCCATAGACTGGTAGGAGCTGGACAATTATGTCAAAATAGGTAGTTATAATCCAAAATACTAATCAGTATCGGAATAATCCCGATGAACATCTAACCAGTTAGAAATAGAAGTAACAATACTGATAGCAGGATACAGACATCAATCAATAGTTTAGTTATAATATATAGTGTGTGTTTTGTTGTCAAGGCTCCTACGGAGTAAGAAACCAGCGGACCTGTGTCTCCGCGAGGCAGACCTGCGCCAGGCGCTGCAGCACGGCGTCGGCGGAGAGCGCGCTGTCGGGCGCGATGCGCACCAGCACTATGTTGCTGTGCTGGCCCGCCACGTCCACCGAGAACGACTTCAGGAACAGCCCGTCGATCGCTTTTTGAAAAACACTCATATAGATCCTCCTCGGGTCGTATCGCTCATGTCAGATAGATAACATCTTCGGACAGTTAGTCTAGAAATTAGTCACCCTGAATGTAAATAAATAGTATACAAGAGATATCTCACTCATGGCCAGCACGCGAGCCCGCTTGTGGTCGAGGGCCAGCAGCGGGTGCACCTGGTCCAGCGCCACGAGCGCGGCGGCGGCCAGCACGCCCGCCTGCCGCATGCCGCCACCCAACATCTTGCGCATACGACGAGCTCTAACGGACGGACGGCGAAAACGATATCAACTTTAATGAGGGGAATAAAAAGATTTCAGATATTTGAGAAAGATATCATATGCAGTTGGTTTGCAGTCGCAGGGCGGAAATCATCCAGCAGCATGTTAGAATACTCTTGGATATGCCAAGAATTCCACGAATGAAAAAAATATACCACGGATATGTCAAGAATTCTACGCATGAAAGAATTATACCACGGATATGCCTAGAATTCTACGCATGTAAGAGTTATACCTTTTTTATTAAGTAGATTTAGTAAAATTTTTAGGCATAGAATAAAACAAAAACTGCAACCGGGCACATTGATAGTCTGTAATAGATTTGTGATCGAAAACGGACATATCTGCGTTTCAAATGAGGTATGTTAAATATGTTTTATTTGGAAATAATACATCTTCATCCTGTACATTTTTCATTAGTTTCCATAGCAGTATATTGTACGAGTGTTATGTATTAATAATACTGGTTTTATCAATCTACATGCCCGCTTCTGGTCGGACGGGCTCACTCACTTACTGAATGGCTTAATACTGAAAACGATCTTGAGTAGCTCACTGTTGTATGAAGTGGTAAGAGCCGGCCAGAGCTGAGCCCACGGGTGCGGCGAGGCTCTTGCTGAAGCACAACGCCACGCTGTCGCAGCCCTGGGCCACGCGCGCCGCCGGCACCTGCAGGTGAGTGGCCGCGTTCAGCAACCGGGCACCGTCCAGGTGCAGCGGGATGGAGTGCTTCTTACACACCTCGGACAGACGATCCAGCCACTCCAGTGGCAGCACCTGATGGAAGTCACACTACCCTTAATACACATTTATCAAATATTCAAGTAGTCTGTTAGGATTCTCTCTTCTCAAAATATTAAATCTAATGAAGAAGCCTAATAGATGTCACTACCAGCGTCGCCAGACGTCCCGATTTTTGTCCAAAATAAAAAGGGACGCGAACGTGCTCGGTCCCGCTTTTCAAAAATTAGTCGATTCAGCTGCATAAAAATGGAGCTACATTTCTAAACAGTTTTCAAAAATAATACCAAGAATATGTTACGAATATGTCATGTACTTATTACTTAATTTTATTTCACTCGGTATTTTTCGATAAAAAATATTTCGCTTTTAAGATTGGAATCCATTTTTTACCCAAATAAATGGATAATGGAGAGTGAAATATTAAGAACGTCACGTTTCGTCACATTTCGTTACACAATAGAAAAGAAAGATATAACGTATAGAGAAGGAAAAAGAGAGCAATATATATTCAATTTTCTGTATATACATTTATACATTCATATTTAAACATAATATATATTTATATATCTTATTATTATATTTTTTTATTAACCGGTTTTAAAAAAGATACATGCCATATTCCTAAATCCTTACGATAAATATTGTCGGAAAGCTTATTAGTAATAATCGCTTTTTCAAACGTAGGCGCTAGCTTAGACATGAATTTGTGCGTAGGTTTGGATAAATATTGAGTCTTCTTCCATACAGAGTCACCTACTTGAAAGTGAGCACATCTCCGACCTGAATCATATCTCTTTTGGCTGCTACAATTATATGATTGTCTTAATTTATCCTTTACCTTATGATGAATTGCGATTTTTTAATTGATCAATGTATACATGCTTAACTCTATTTAAGACCTGCAACGAATTCTCTAAATCATTTATAGGACGCGTGTTCGTCTCTCTTCCGAAAAACAAATATGAAGTCGTAAAACCTGTACTTTCATAAGCTGCTGTTCTAATGGCATGCCCTATTTGATTTAAATTTAAACCCCACTTATCATGTTTTCCAGGTTTGATGTATGACGCTATCATCGTGCGAACAACTCTATTCACACATTCTGTAGGATTAAAAAGTACATTGTACATTTCTTTAAATTATTAATATTCAGTATTTTTTTGTCCATTTCGAATTTTAAAAAAATAATAATATTTATACATATATATATTTTTGTATATTGATTAAATAATGACAACTCAGTACACCAATCATTATTTGTATCATGTCTATGATAACATTAAATGAACGCTGTTTGTGTTCATTTAATACGAAATATTTTGTTCTTTTGCTTAAATTTGATCTAATTTAGCTTCATTTAACCAATTTCTGTAAAGTTGTAAATAGTGGATCATGTTTCGAAAAATGATGTAAAAAGAAGTTTCAGTTCTTACGTGTGTACATTAATACAGTCACACATTTTTCACTTATCGGAGAACGAATCCCGCTTTTTTTACTCATACGTTTAAATATCTCGCTTTCCCTGAAAAAAAATCTGACAGCGCTGGTCATCACCGACACGTTAAAAACGATAAGATGTAGAATGATCTATTCACCAATACAATTTTCATAAGCTTAGCATGGCTATACATATACATGGCTATACACAATTTTTTTATTAATACTTCAATTACCTTTCCCCCACAAACATTGTGTGTATTTTCAACAGCGACAAGAGATGTGATGGGGCAATGGATGTCGGAACCTTGGAAACGTTTCTCCAACTCCTCCAGGTCAAATGTCCCGTCTGCTTTGTTTTGTATTGTGCTCAGTAACACCCCAGCGAGATGAGCTGCACCACCTGGATGATGGACATGAGTTTCATTTAATACTTATAGAATTATAATAAATTACACAAACTTATAAAAAAATTAAGAACAATATTTTTCTTTTTAAAAATGTTGATATTGTTGAAAATAATATAAAAAAAGTTTAGTGTACAACTCTACAATTAGACTTTTTTGACTCTACTTTAAATTTATTGTGTTCTTTTCCAGAGTTGTCAAAATAAAAGGTAGATATTTATAACTGATATTGTCTTACCTTGTTCATATTTATAAATATGTGACAAATTGCCAACAATGGCCTCAGATCCCCTTTTATTGCAATGTACCATAACTAAAATAAAATTGAAGCAGATAAGAATCAAATTTTAATTTCTCTAATTTAAAATTATTCAATCAGGCTCATATTTTTTTAATAATTTTATATATTTATTTTTAATACTGCATATTTTTTTAGACTCACAAGAGTCATAAGAAAAAGATAAGTATTCCTACTCCCCAGATAGTGGTGGAATCTCTATACATCAGACATATTTTTAAACTGTTTGAATAGACCCAAATAATTGGGATGAGGACAGGTGGATGATGAGATATATGATTATTTAATTTGTTACATATTTATATTTATGTAGCTGCTAACTTACTAGCAATAAGATTAGCCATTGTACCACTTGGTACAAACAATGCAGCCTGCTTCCCTAAAAGGGTGGCTACTTTGCTCTCTAAGGCATTCACTGTAGGATCTTCACCGAACACATCGTCTCCTAATGCAGAGTTAACCATAGCGTGTTTCATAGCTTCTGTGGGCTTAGTAACAGTGTCCGATCGTAAATCTACTATATATGCCATGGTTTCCCAATGCTCGAGTTGTAATCAATCAAAAAGCAAGAAAACAGATATTGGTATATTCTGTTATTATAAGTGCTATTACGCAACGCAGGAAAGTTATGACCTTAAACATCCGGCTTGAGCCGGTTTTTTTTTTATTGCAAGTTTCTAAATGACCTACCGAAAATATAGTTACAATTGGATAAGGTTTATAATAGCTATCAGTTCTCAAAAACAAGGAATTCATAAACCACTATAATTCTCTAACGCGTATCTTTAATATTTTTCAATATCAGTTATCAACTTATCACTTATCAGTAACACATTTATTGATTCCTCTGAGATGATTGATTACTGACAGTGACAGCTGATTTTGAAAAGATGATCAGCGTCAAAATTTGTTAACAAGCTTGTCAAGTCGCCAGATTAAATATTGTATTCTATGACATTTATTGCATTTAGATATTATATTAGTGGATATTTTAATAAGAGATTCATGAATTGTCTGAATGAGGATATGAGGATCAAGGGCACAGACGGATGGCAAATGTGTATAAGGGGGATAAGGGTAGAATAATGATATAGTGGAGTTTAAGCTTAGGATAAAAATGATGATAATACATTACAATTAATCATCAGTAAATTGAAAGGGAAAAACTTGGTCATTTTGAAGTATGACTACAAATAATTGACATCAAATCAAAGTAAGTAAGTTATTACCAAATCGTCGTGAGTCCACTACTACTGTAGTAGACTCAAGACGTTAGGGCTTTTAAATTTCAACTCAATTCACAGATGTAAAAACTACTTTGATATAGCTGGGGGTCATCCAAACTAAACAAATAAGCTCTGTTAGTGGAAGCCAAGCAAATCGTCCCTCAGAAGGTTTAAAAATTTTGTAAAACAAAAAGGCTTGGAAGGTATGTTTTCGATCCATTTCATACATTGACAAAACCAATATGGCAAAAACAAACAAATGCTCATAAAAACTTGCATGCTACTTAATTAATGTTTTAAAAATGTTTGGACATTCAGTTTGACCGTGTGGTTACACGATTGGCCACACACCGAAATTACAAAACACTTCTTATGAAAAACCAAATCGTGTAAAAACATTGTGGATTCCATGAGGAATGAAAACTGAACTGCAATCACATTCACGCGTCTTTATTGTGTTAATGCCGTAAGATAGGATATGAAAGGACATTTTGCTATAATTATGATATGTGAAAATTCAATTCAATTTAAGTATTATAATATTCATTCTCGTCAACTTAAATCTTCCAAATAAACTATTTTATAATTATTTCGGTTTAACTAAACATTAAAATATAAATTTGAATTTTTGTAGTCTTTGAACGTGTCCATAACCTTAACACGAATATTACGACTGTTTTCTATTACAAGAACAAGTAAAGAAAAATAGTCCTGTTTCTTTCATTGGTCGTTGAATTAAATTCGAATGTTGCTTTAGAAATAGTCACCAATTGCTGTCAAGGAAATAACGGTTTATTTCTGAATTATATAAATTAGTGCCTTTAGAGATTGACACAATAAATACTAAATGGCAGCAATAAGAACAAATGAGTGAATCGTGAAATGTGAACTTTGTTTTAGCTAAAGTGGTATTTAAGATATTAGCATAAATAAGTTTTTAGTAAATGTTAAGGACACTGAATTTGTTATCGCTGCCGTCCAATTAAACAACGACAACAGCAAACCTCGTATAATATTTCGAACAAAACGTGAATTCGGGCGTCGACCGGTCCATCCCTCCTACTCGTAACCGTTGCTGTCACTCGTGTCAGACCAAAATCCAAATCGTCATTTTGTACGTGTCGTGCCGTCGAGGCAAACGAACATTACAGTGGTTTTTAACAACGTGTTGTGTGGTGTCGGTCTGTGAGACCGTTTAATGTGGTATTCAGTGCCGGTGTTAGGGTATCGCACGGGTCGCGCGTGATTTGGCGCGATGGGGGACATGGATAGGAACGATCCGGAGCTCCGGTACCTGTCGGTCGATCGGAACAGTTTTAATGACCCGGCGACCCAGGCCGAGTGGACTCAGAAGAGATTGGTGTGGGTACCACACGAAACTAATGGCTTTGTGGCCGCAAGTATCAAGGGCGAGCGTAGGGATGAAGTTGAAGTGGAGATCGCGGAATCTGGTAAGCGGATGATGGTGCCCATTGATGATATCCAGAAGATGAACCCACCAAAATTTGACAAGGTGGAGGATATGGCAGAGCTCACGTGCCTTAACGAAGCCTCCGTACTGCACAACATCAAAGACAGATACTACTCTGGTCTCATTTACGTAAGTTAATCTAAATTTACATTCATTATATTTTCATACTTGTACTAAAATACTACATTTTTAAGTAACTGGTAAGGTATATGTTACAAGGAAAGCTGATATATTGCCATGAAATTAATAATTAACTATTATTATTTATATATCACATAATTTGGGTTTACTAAAACTAAATTGTAATTAATTAAATTAATTAATCACAAAACTTGAAAAGCTATTATCCATCATGTAACTAAAGCACTTCACTAGCGGTGACTCAACTCCTTAATGTTAAAATACCTACAATTATCACTGACCCTAATTAGTTTAAAATATCTTTCCTCAAATGGTAAAACATTTTTAAATTCCTGGTAAGTGTGTTGAGGTTACCGTGAATCATGAGGTGAGCTCATGTTTGGACAAACATTTTTGGTCTTAGTACCCATTGTTTATTAAATCCTTATATTTAACTCAGATATGAATATAAAACAATAGTTTTATAAACATTCGGACAGCTTGGGATGTGTAAATAATACTAAATTATTTATTATATAAACAAAAGCAAAAGATTTATATAGCAAATGTAAATTACAACAAGATAGTATTAATATTTGATTTAAGTAAACTCTACTATATTTACTTACTTATGATAATATAGAAATAATATTAACAGCCAGACTACAATATTAAAATATGTACAGACATACTGACTTTTTACTCTTACTTCAGGTGAGGTAACTATCGCAAAATAATGATTAACTTGTTTTTTGTTACAAAAATATTTTATTTATATTTACACCTAAACACCTACATAACAAATTTAATCTTGTCAATTAAGGAAAAAATATTAACTTAAGCTAAACTAAATTATTTAATATGAAATGTGAGTAATATGCAATAGAATAACAAATATAATATCTTTAATGATATTGATAAGACATTAGTCACAACAGAAATATTTTAAATGTAAATCAAGAAAGATATATTTTCTAAAGATACATACTCATACTTAAGTAAGGCTTGTACAGACACCCGTTTTCTGTAAATATAGATATTGATGAATTATCAACGACTGAGTCATGGGTTGTTGGTATCTTTTATGATAATATTGTTTGATTTTAACTTGCCTTTTTTATTTATTTTATTATTTTTTGCTATTTATGTTTAAAATGATATCATATATGTTACACAGAAAAATCCATATTTAATATGTGAATTAGAAAAAACCTTCAAAATCGTAAAAGATATAAGTTAATATTAAATTTACCTTATAAATTCACATAAATCAAGAGAATAAATGTAATAAGTATACTTTATATGTCATTAAGGCCATGTTACTTAGTTTTTACCAAAATAAGACTTCTATGAATAACTAGGAACATTTATTTCCTATTATTTATTATTACCCATCAACCAAGTATATTCTGTAATCATGGCAATTAGAATAGTGCAGACATAAGGCTTAAAATTTTACAAATAAATTGCTAAAATCAAATACAGGGTAAACATACCACAAACAATATTAATTGCTTACATAATAACCTATATATAACTGATTTATCTACCATTACATTTTAAAGGCAAAAGACCTCATTTATAATTTCTGGTTAGAAAACCACTAATCATTATTTTGCATAAATGCCACAAAAACGATAATTGTATACCATTCTTTAAAATGCCATTGATTATACTAGGGCCCATATCAAAACAATATCCAAGTCCCGTGGACAGAACAATCAAAGTGCTCTGTTGGTTGAGAATGAATTGAACCACCTTTGTCATTCAAATTAACGGATTTCACGCTCCATTGAGTTGCGCTGATTAATACAATTGTACCATCCACTGGCGCCGAAAACTTCATCCATATATTAATAAAAATATTAAGTTTGTTCGTCTTATTATACCTCTTTTTTTTCAACAAAGTTTCGAGATTTGCATATCAATTTTTTTTTTCCCGGTTTAATATGTTGTTTTTCTTTATTGCGTGTGTATAGTGCTTTTTTGCCTGAAAGTTTTCAGCCTTGAATTTAGTATCAAGATATTTTTTTCAATGTTTAATGGCGTAGAAATTATTAATCTTAATGTTATTTGAGTGCCATTAAATTACTAGCAATTAACGAGATAGATATGTTAATATATAATTATATTAATTACAAATAAAATAGATTAAAGCATACTTACACTCTTTTAACGACCATAAAATGTGACACTAGCTTAACTTTTGAGTATAATTTGTTTTAAAATAAATTGATATCATAAATAGATTATTGCTTGGTCTTCCCATTTTTAAGTGCCTAAGTAAAATATAGTCAATACAAATATTTGGTTGAAAGTAGGCATCCCAGTGTCATTGACCTGTTGACATTTGGTTTAATATTACATTACATCTTATTGATTTATCTGTGAAACGTCTGTACTATAGTGAAATGCAATTTGGTTTTATGAAAAGGTATGATGATTTCATGGGCAATTGCATTCATTTTATGGTTTGCTGTATGGGTGCTAAGTGATTAGTTTGTCAATACAATACAAACATTTACTTTTGCACTTAAACATTATTTATTTTAATTAGGAGAAAATAAATAAATCTAATTGCTTTTCTGTCGTAATTTGAGATCTTATTAGGCATTAGTTTCTATATCTTTAGGATTTCCATGATTTTTCTTTCTTCTCTCGTAGTATTTACGATTTTGGCTGTTTAATAAAGCAATATTTATCTTTGAAGTTATATTTTATATTAACCAATACTATTTCAATGTATAGTTAATACCCAAGAGGGTTGATGAGTAGTTAAGACATTTACGGGTTAATTTAAGTGTTTGGTCAGAGCGTGCTCGGGATGAATGTCAAGGTGAGGCGCGCCGTCGGCCGAATCGGCCGCGGCGTTCGTCGACCCCGTTAGACGAGGGAGGGGAGAGGAGCGGAGGGGTGCGGGGGGCGGCCCACGCGAATATATGCGCCGAGTTTAACCTTCTCCGACGTTCTGCCGCCCTGGTACTTGGGTGATCTTGCAGAGTAATTTCAGAAAGTATATTGGCCACAAAGAGCATACAAAAATATATAATTTATTATGATTAAGTAAAATATTATAGACTAAATGATTCATGATTTGTCTCTATTTCAAGAAACGTGTTTAAATTATTTAATTATATTGCTCCTGTATAATAATTGTCCCTGAAAAGTTGAATGAGCTGTATGTTTACGCAATGTTTGTCGTAAAGGTTAAAATTACGAGTATCCGTTGAAGATGGCGATCCCGTCTCGTAAATCACTTTTAATGTGTAATAAATAGAGAAAGAATATGTATATCATATTTTAATTATATGTTTTATTTATAACGTTATTTCAAACTTTGAACTTTATAAAAATGTAGCCTTCTATATATACTTGAATAGAAGTCATGTTATAACTCCGCAATTAATTAGATAAAATAATCACTGGTAGCTAAGTTAGCAATTCGCGTTGGTCATCTAAAATAGAACCGGCGTGCTGGCCGGTTCTGTCAGCACTTGAATTCATTCGATTGTGACGTCACTCGAGACACCGATAAGCGATGGTCACGATGATAACCCCACAGCTCTGATGAGAGACAGAGAGAGAGAGAGAACCGATATGGTTTATAATGACCCATATGTTATATATCTTCTACTTCAGAAATTAACATTTTACTGTATTTGAGAATTTTCGCCATGCTTCGTTTCAAACCTCGTTTCATTCGGAGTTGGTACTCAGTGCCGAACTGTTTGAACTAGTCTGGCAAAATTATTATACAATTGACGTGTTTATAGGGGAAATATATAAAATACATAATTGTATATATATTTTTTGTGTTCTGTAAGTAAAAGTGAAGCCTCAAATGATTGTTATTAAGCTTTATCATAAAGCATATTTAATAATACCAACCACAATTCAATTTGCACGCATACGCTAGACGAAGCGCTCGTAAAAAGTATACCGCGTTTTGGTCCTAATGATGAACGTATTAAGAATGTTATTCGTTTATTTTTTTTGTAGATTCTCCAAGAGCACCCTTTTCAGTCTGGCCCCGAGCCCCCGGTGGGAGGTAGACAGGGAGGAGACGGGGTCAAATGAAAGTTTCAGACGAGAATAGATTGTTTGTATTAACGGATATGTCTGATGTATGGCATTTGTTAAGGACGAGGGGAGGCCGGGGATGACTTGGAATTGTTTTGAAGTTTCTTTTACTTTCCAACTAGAAATTGATTTAGTAGTTTATGCTATGTTAGTCTTAAAATCATACATAAAGCTATAAATGAGTTATTAGTGTTATTTAAAATTATATCTTATCTCGAGCCATCTATTTATAGAAAGGACTTGAAATTTACTAATACAACGCAATTCAATATTATGACGAATACTATATTTATGTATAATAAAATGAATCGCACATTTTCTGTTCATTCAAACTCACCAGGACCTCTCCACTCACATCCATCTTTTTATCCGCAGTGCGGTTTGCAAGTGAGCCAATGCGTCAGTTTATACTGGTCAATGATAGGTAGATGGTATTTGTAGAGCATTATCTGGCACTATTAATGTCTATTGCAAGATTGTACAATATTTTTTTAACAAACTGTCAAATTTGCTAGTTCTATATTGCGAGATTAGTTACTTATTAGTTTTTTTAATATATTTAAATTAAAACACTTCATTCATTAATCAAATATATGTAAACGTGTATAGGCATGTTAAAATTAATTATATTTTTAATAAATATACATTGAAAGTAAATCGAAATAAATATATATAAATAGATCCGATAAAGACGAATATGTATAGATTACTAAATTCAATGTGGGTAGCGACACGTAGCTCAGTAGGTAGAGCGATGGGACGGTTTTTACAGAGGTCACGGGTTCGAAACCCTGCCCGTATCGGTGGATTTTTAATTACGTATTTATTTAAAATGCAATTCGTGATAATCAGTAATTATAATATTAGTCGATTCCCATAATGTTTACAGGTATTTTAATTTAAATTATCTATATTTGAAACATTTAATTACATTACTATGAATACTGACGTTTTGTTTTTTACCCACCATTGGCTTGTAACAATCCAGCGCTGAATTATTTTCAGATCCCTGATGTAATGTTTATATTCTGTTTGAGTGACGTAACTGTGTAGTTTCTGCGGACTTAATTACAATACTGTCATGGTCTTAAAATATTACACATTGCTACCAACAGTACGCTGTTATTACCCACAAGTTATTTCCGGAAGGTTGGTAAGGTTCTAACTATGTTACGTGATATCAAACGTGTCATCGCCCAACGGAAGTTTATGTTGTCTAGACGGCAAGCCTTCCTTTGGCAAATTTGTTAAAAGCCTGTCTATTACTTTGTAACATTCAGTCGGGGCTCTACCTTTTACTCTATTTCTACGACCTTTGATCATACATACGAAACAACATATTAACGGATAATTTATATATATTGAATGTGTATTATTTTTATAATCACTATGATAATAAATTACCGGTTTTAACTAAATTCTACCATAATAACGTAAAAACCAGACTCAATCTACAACAATTTCTATTGACATAATATAATATTTTTATTTAGTATGGTATTTTCATTTCATTGTATCATAGATTATTCTTTATTCAAGTTTAAATTGTGTATATCAAAATAATTATTTAATTTTGAGCATTTTCATACAATCTTGAATTATTAGAGTATCAAACTTCATAACCAATAAACCTATATCGATAATTATTTATAAATATTAGAATATTATTATGAGTGTTGATTATTTCTAATTCTGATAAGTAATTTATATAAATTATGTTTTAAAGTGTAAGCAGAGTTGCGGTAACAGCTATTGTATAAATAATATAAAAGATTAAGTTTGTTGGTACGTAATAAGGCACGAAGGATACCGACAAGTCCATCGTTTATTTAAATTGATGCGAAGTTGATTGGACCCTGATTTAAAGTACCTACTCATATTTCTTGATTTACGAAAGAATTTAATTGACCTTAATGCAAATACTTGAGATGAAGTTTTATATTGTCTATAAACATGTAAATATAATTATATTGAACAAATCGTCGATAAGGACAGGATTCAAACCTGTGACCTCTGAGAAACCATCTCGTCGCTCTGCCTATTGTCATCTACGTCTCAATAAAAACAATTATATGTAGAATGTTAAATTCATTGAAGCGGGTAGATATTCGCTAGCTCAATTTCCAAAGCGACAGCACGATTTCTCAGAGGTCGCAGGTTCGAAACTTACCCGTGTGGATATTTTTTTATTCTATATTTATTTAAAAGAAATATTTTTAAATATTTTTGCTTGTTATCACTGCTAAGAAACATTATCGAGAATTGCATTCCTGAGTACACGTTGCATAACCACAGCCATTTTACTACCAGTTCTGTAGATTTTATCATGAATTCATGTAGTTGCAAATTTTCAACTCACTGAATATCTTTACTTCAACGACATCAACTTCAAACGAGATGAAGCGGTGCATTCCCTTCCTTGTTCATGGACGAATTATTTAACAATACAAAAATATTTCTATAGATACATTTCAAATGATTTTTACCTTCACAATAATTTCAAACATTCTTTACAGTATATAACATAACTTAGAAGAAATTATTTTTGTTGTAAATAAATTGTATCAATAAGTATTTTTTCCTAATTATAAATATATAATTATGACTTGAACGTAAAGATGTTTATAAATTATGAAACAGTAATGAAGAATTCCATAATTAGTACAATTAATTCTTGTAGTTGTTCAAGAATATTAGTTAATTAAACGATTCATCCTGTAACCTGAGACAACACGTCCTTTGTTATATTAAGTGACTGAGTGATATAACGTACATTATATATAACATGTTGAAAAATATAACATACTTACATACAGAAAACACGTGTGATATTAATATATATATTTCAAATTAAAGAGATCAATGAAAAATCATCAATATATTGAGTAAAATGTTACACAAAAGAATTGATAAAGAGAAATTCGTCAATATGTCTAGAGACGCGATAGCTCAGATAATAGAGTGACGGAAATCAAGCCATAGGAAATTGAGATAGCAGGTTCGAGTCCTGCTGGTGTTTATAATAAATATAATTTTAAAATATTCATTCACATAATCCTAAAATAGTGGTGACAATTTTTTTTAATTTATTCTTTAATGATAAACCATAATTAAATGTAACATTTTTTATTATCATTATGAATATTTTTTACACACGCTACGTATATAAAATACAAGCAGGGTAGTCCTTATTTACATGTAGAAAGCTTTTGCTTGTTTGTACTATTGTCAGTTATAAAAAATTGCCATTATGCCGTATTTGGGTTCATCTGTCAAACAGTCTATCAGCGTGACTCGGCTTCGTGTACGGACCTTAAATGGCCACGTATTAGCCACCATATGTCATGTTACATATCAATAGATACAAGCAAATGTTAATAATATTCTCTATGAAATAAGTGATATATTCGTGTAACAATATTTCGCTGTTTTTAGCACTAAACCTTTTGGGTTACTGATACAGATGGTGTCCCATCAACTCAGCCCGCAATCACAGAGTACATTCAGGTCGAAGTCACTTTTCTTTTGGTCGTATCTTTTAACTGGTTTGTTAAGTTCTCGTGTTGACCTTCTTGTTGGCGTAAATTGTTCATATTTATGACTTGCAAAAATATATATATATATTGTGAAATTTTATTTTATTATTGGATAAAGTACATATATTGTTTTATAATAAATTTCCACGTAACTCAACCTAGCCCTAAACTTAGAAAAGCTAAAAAATAATAGAAAAAAAGATATTGGTACTTAGACAACTGATATATATTCATAAATATTTTTTTTCGTAAATTCATGCAATACATATCAATAAACACCATACAAAAGAAAACTAGGATAGGGATCGAACCCACGACCGGCACAATTGTCGTGGTTACAACACGACATACAAATCCATATTACACATCTTATTAAAGGCTAGTGAAGTCAACTGCTAAATAGATAATATATAATCGAAAGATACCGCAAATGATTATACCATTTACGATAAAACGAACACAGAGTGCGCTTGCGCAACCCTGTACCTCCTTAAACGGACACCGGTCAGACCTTCGCGAAGTGGGTCGCAGTAATGCCATCTGGGCTCTGATGTAACGGTGCATAAACCCTTGAGCCATTTTATTATATTACATTCTTTTGGTGATGGAATGGCTATAAAGATAATTGTATTATATTTTTTCTTAAATCATTTCATTATTTATTTACTTGGTGCTATATCAACCATCGTACTAATATATTATTGTGAAAATGCTATAATAATGAGTTAGTGCTGCTATCTAATTGGTGGACAATTAGTGTTTTGGATAATAAAATGGGAATATTAGTGAAACTTGTATATGTATATGTATATTTGTAGCCCTATTTACTTTATGCCATAACATTACTTGACAATTTTAGTATTTTTTCCGATTTCCTTCATGAAGTTTGACGTAGGTTATGTAAGAGAGATTGAAAATTGTCTAGAAAAACGTAAAAAAAAGCACCTATTTTTCAATAGATATTGTTACTTTGTTACCGTTGCCATGACAACGGCTGTCTGGTCAGCTGGTGTTTTATATGTATGTGTCTTGTAATATTTTATTTGTTCTCACATAATTATTAAAGAACTGGGTCATATAATAAAATATTCAACTTTAATTATATATTCAGCAATAAGTGTCAAATTAAATATTTATAATGTATCAATTACAATTAAGTAAAGAAAATGAAACCCAATTCCGACTTATATGAAATGCCCAGTAGGTATATAAAAAAGTATAAAAACTAAAGTTAATTTCCGTTAGTCTTTAAACATTTTTCGAGTTTTCTTTTTTAGTTGCCTGGGTGACTTGTGTACATAATAAATCACAGCTCAGACCAAACCACTCGTTCTAGAAACTTGAACATTTCAACAATGTTTCCCTTTTCTGTGTAGGCACTAAGAAAGGGGCTTTAGGAGATTTTACTCTCAAGGGGTTGAAAAGGGTGAAATAGTGTTTGAACGAACATAAACCCACAGATGTCGAAACAAATGATATTTTACGAAAATAACTAAGGGAAAGAAATTATATAAAACATATATATATATATAGAATAACACAAATGTTCGTAATAGTGTTATGTTTTTCTGACGAACTATTATTATAAATGAAACATTTATATAGTACACATTACTTACATTCAACAAGTTTTTAACATATGTATAGAAAAACGATGATTTTATTACAATAAAAATTATATCATCATTACGTATTGATCTCGTTCACAGCGTCGTGTGAAGATGTCTCTTAGTTTAACCATCAAGCTCGTTTGAGATCGACCTTCTATAGATTGTAACACACGTCAGACTCTAGTTGCAGTTCAAAGTACAGGTCCATGGAGAAGAACCGATAAGAAACTACATGAATACTCTGTTTAATTATTTTAAAAATATTATTGTAAAAATATTTTTCATAGTATTGTCTATTAAATTACAGTTATAATTGATATGTGAGAATAAATTAGAATTCAAGCGTGGTACCGAAAGGGAGTCAATAATAACGAACCGCGCCACTACTACCTACTTCTATGATGATTAACAAGTACTTAGAAAATATATCTTGAAACATTCAAAATAATAGTAATTATTTATCTTCTCACTAAAATCGCCTCACTCAGTATATTGTTGCAAAATCCTAACCAATATTAGAAACATTTTGCAGTATAGAATAATAATAAAATGATGATATGGTCGAAATTCGTATTCGAAAATATCTATAAAAATGTTAAGCTTAAAGAAAGAAAGAAATCTAGATATTCCAGGTTAGAATCTTGCCTTTATTGATAATTTTTTCATTCTTTAATGATTATAAATTAAATTTAGCTGAATATGTTTACCTATATACGATTTAAGAAGTACATAGTAAATACATACCAATAGCTTATACATATATATGTGTATATAAGCCAGTCGTTTCCTCAGATGCCGGTCGAATAAGAAATGTCTATATCAGCATATTTCCAGCTCTAAGTATTCTTAGATGTCTGAGCGAAGGTCGTTCAGATCACGTTGTATCGTATTGTTTGCTAAAAGCAGAGATTACTACACAGAATACTAAACGTTATTTTAATTTATGTGTGTTTGTGTGTCTGTGTGTGTTTTAAAGGTATATTTTTAGGAATGTCTTATAAGTTAATATTCCTACATTATTTTCATGAGGTCAACGTCCTTGATGATATCATGAATTATATTTTAAAAGATTATCACTATTATAACTGCAAGTATAAAAAAAACAATACAACAATAAAATAAAGATTTTTTTAAAACAAGTATAGTTTTATAATAAAATCATCATTCTCCTGATCTTATCTCACTCCAGGTGTGTAATGACTTGTCACTCTCTTCTACTCTCCCCTGTCACACGTCATTGATGCCTCAAATCTCGTCATGATTCACCTGATGTATCCATCTCTTTTGTATCTCTCTGGTTATCCATACACATTCATCTTTATAACTTAACCACATGGAGTACATTCCGTCTCATGTCCATACCACGTTAATCTTACCTTTCTTTTCTTTTCTATATCTCAAATTTCAAATTTCCTTCAATAGTTGTATTATTTATTGTAACTCCACACATCTTAAACAACCTTATTTCGTTAAAAGCACTCTTCTTTCATCATTTTGTGCTACAATATTTCTAAAATTAAGCTTTATATATTAATTTTATACACAGGCTCAAACTATAGTTTTATTTATTTCGTAAAGTACTCCTACGTCAGTTGATAATAATGATAACGTTAACACAAAATATAGATACGGGCAGTTCCGAACCTGCGACCCTCCAGGTATCCGTTCCGTCACTCTACAAATTGAGCTTCCGTGTCGCTAACCGCTTCGATGAATAGCAATAGTCTTTATTGAGAAGTTGGTGTTCTATCGGACTTGGCGTATAATAAATATAAAAATAAATTAGCTTTACATGGCAATATATGTTTATAGATAATTTTCAAATATTCATAGTACATAATTCGTTTTTTATTCACTTCTCTTTTTTAACGGAATTCCTTAAGAATGAAAAGGTTTAGTAAGACAAAGTTCGTTAATGATATCTTGGTAAGTTTCCTGTAAAATGGTAACCTGGAGTGGCGTGTAATGGATCGTTCCGTTACACGGTCACAGTGTCTCCATCGGTCATTGTCGCCCGGTTAAGTGAAACGGAACGGGTCGGAGGTTGTCGAGGGATTTTGGGTTTTCTTTATTTGTTTATTTTTTTTCCTTGTAAGACCAACGATTATTTTGATTGAGGTCGATAATACTTATAAAAATAAAAATATTTTTATATATGTTATATGTACAGTTGTTTTCTTTTAAATATCCTCGTAAGGTTTATTTGGGACATAAATTAAGAAAATGTCTATATCAAGAGAAAATAACTATATTTTTTTCGTTATATAACAATTCTTTAGTTTTTGATTTAAAACTTGTACCAAACATTATACGTACATTGCATTTCTACATAGAAGGTGTAAATTAATTAAATTTAGCACTCGATAAATACTTCAAGAACCTATTAAACGCATTACTATCATTATTTACATATAAATTGAATTCTTAACATCGATGTTTTTAATTATAAGAAACCTACATCACTAGTAAGTCATATATCTATAAATACTGAGGATTTTTTAACTTCTTATATAATATTAATTTCTAAAATATATCTAAAAAAAATTATATGTTTATGAGTAGCTTATTTGAGTATATATTATTTTTTATCTATTGCTGAATATAGTGTAAAACCTCGACATTGTTTTCAGCAACAAGGCCTGCGGGTTCAATCGATAATCAATAAACGTATTTCTGTAGAAAACGCCTCTATTTAAATAATAATAAGTTAAAATTACAGTATACATCCAACTAGCCGCGTTGCTATATATATTAAAATCCTATAATAATGAAAATTCAGTAGTAAAGTAGTAAAAATATTGACGACAAATTGGCTCAATATCGTTACCTTCGTCTATTGTGCCTGTGGTAGTGGGTCTATTCGATCCCCACACTAAAAAAATATTTGTATTAAAAACTTGTATTTTTCTGGGTTCTTTTTTAAAAAATAAATAAGAAATTACTGATTATTTATTATTATTATCATAAGTGAACAGTGCAACTTGTAACTTTGACGTTACGAAACTTGATAGTTTTCGAGCGGTCACGATATGAATTTTTCATTCTGATTGGTTTCCTAACAATTACAACCAAGAATAACCAATTACAAACAAGAACTTTTTTAGTGACTGTACGTAAACTATCAAAGTATCGTACTATTAAACCAGGGGTATCTACTGTATTTTGTATACTGAGTTATATTTTTCGAGTGAAACTCGTCTTATCAATTTCGTGAGCCTCGACGGAATCCTGTCCGCTCAATCCTACCGGTTTCTCAACGGTTGGGTCCCGTGGAACCCCTCCCCCCCTCACCTCCATGGTAGTACGCCCCCACGGCGCGAAGGTCGTCGCACGCGCACCAAATGCTGTTTAGTATGACAATATGGTATATATGGTATATATTCGGTACCGGATGTTGGACCGCGAATATATGTTTGTATGTGCGAAATAATGTTTTCTATATATCAGGAATTTCAAAATGTATTTTTATAGGTGGTTTATTTATTGTACCTACATATAGATATATGATGGTTATAATTCGGCAACGGTGTGTTATTAAAATGTTGATTTTATTGATTATTTTGAGGATTCTACGCTTTTTTCTGTCCCAATCTTACTGAGAGTTCAATATCTATTGATTCAAAAATGGTTGCTTCTCAACAAACTTAAGTTATACGTGAAGTATGTACATTCAAATTTATACATTTTGGTTTAGTCTTACAATGAAATGTTCTCTTAAATACATTATAACCGAGACAAATGTATGATCTACCAAAGGTCGTCCAGAGGTCATTGGCCCGAGCCCTGCTCCTCTTATCTTACACTAATTGAACAACACGTATGTATTAATTATTAATTTAATATTGGGCGTAGATTAGAATATTTTGTTAAGCCATTTGTGTCACTATTTATATTGAAATACGGGTTATTATTACATGCTTATATTTATTGTTTTCCTCAAGACAATGTCGTAAACATTGATATACTATGTATAGGAATATTTGAAAATATCTATAAACATGTATAGCCATGTTTAACTTATTTAAGTTTTAAATAAATGTGCAATGAAAAATGACGTGATGTCGCGGGTTCGACTCCCTACCCGTTCCGTTTTATTTTTCATTGTTTATTTATTTAAAATTAAGTACAAGAATATTAAATATAATAACCTCATAGTGTAAGTTTGGTATTCTGTTGTTCGTTCCTGAATCATTTCTCTCATAAAGACTTAATTTAATATTATTTTTTGTTCTAACTCAAATACATATACACTGGAAAACAAATTAATATGTGTATGTCAAATTTTAATTTATTGTTTTCAAGTTATTAGTACGCAACAGACATACATACACATTCCAACTAATAAACTTAAAACAATAAATCAAACAAACACTCGTGTCTGTATGTTTTGTTTGAGCTTGTGTCTTTTGTTTGAGAATTTTACATCGGAAAATTATATTTATAAGACTTTGATATTGGATCCGTTTTGAACATATACGTATAGAGATAATATTTCATGTTATATTATTATATATCATAAACTATAATAATACTATTAGTACGGGATGGTTTCCCAGAGGTTGTGGGTTCGAATCACAAATGTATATTTAAGTGTTCTATTGAATTATTGGCGCCACCACATTATGGGATTGGTACTAAATATGTAATCCATTACGAGTCTAGACGAGACTTACATCACGCTTCTATCAATGCATTTATATATCAAAATAATGAAAGTCTTTGAAATGGTCCATAAACATGTTTAGTTATGTTAAGCTCAATTTTATATAATTTGCACGTATATATTAGTTTTTCATTGTATGTTTATTTGATAAATATCTTATAAAGTTACAGGAGCCTTTAAGAGGAAACTTTGATTTTAATATTATTGCTATATGTATGACGTTATTACCATATGCGTGTAGTATATTTGTATGAGTCATAGTAACTGACTTTTTATACTGGTTTTGTATATTATATATTATACTTATAAAATGTTATATGTGTATTATATTGACTTAATATACTGACATGTTTTTTTATTTTAGTACACTTTAGTCTTGTATTATATATTTTGACACTTTATTGTTAAACGAATGTATTGTAAAATTATATTTCAAACAAAGAGATGTCAAAAAAATATTTATTATATGAAGTATTATTTTAGACATGGAAGGCATTGTTTACAGCAAAATGACCAGAGCCGGAGTCAATGCACCGCGTTTGGGATCGATAGGGTTGACACTTTCTGAATAATATATTTTTTTATTTTTTAATACTAATTTGAGATAATTCAGTTAATTGTTGTAACCCTAATTTAACGAGGTTATTTTAATGGTTGTCTATTTTACAGCACGTGATTTTATTTCATGTTCCATCCGTCATCGTGATTTAGATGAAGTTCATGACTAAAAAATAATACTAAAATAATTAACATTATTATTATTTAAAAAAACGTAAGTGCCAACCCTATCGAATTTAATTTTTCGTTTGTTCGCCTTCGTAACAAAAATAAACATGAATGATTTAATCAAATATAATAAACTGCGAATTAATTTATTATTCTTGTAGTGATTGCAATAATATTGGCACATTTATTAAATATTTTTATATAAACCCTCGTTGAGAGTTCAAATATAACAAAGGAAATAGGACGCCTTTCAAAATTTACATAACTTGACACGTTCTGACAAAGTACACACACACACATGAACACACACACACACACATGAACACACACACACACACACACACACACACACACACAAATCACATAATATATCAATACAAGGACACATAATATATCAATATATATACTTATCCGTATACATATTGATATATTATGTGTTCTTGTAAAAAGGTAGTAATAGTGTCTTAACAATAGAAGTTGGATGTATGGTATCGCCGATTTTATAGTAGTTGTTGATACGATCTTTAATTCTATAGTTTGTAGAACATTATTTTGTTTCAGTATCGCAGGCGATTACAATATTTTCACATCTGGGGTATTTTATTGTACATCCCCATTTTTTTAAAAAAAGCTAATAAACCGCTTTCAAAATTATAAAAATTTTTAAAGCGGTCCAGTACTTTTTGTGTGAAAACAATACAAACGTCCAAAAACACAAATTAAAAAGTATCGTCATTATAATATTAATATTTATATTATATGTATAAAATATTCGTATAAGACATGCTTGGGTGCGGTCCAAAGGACTCTCCAAGGTTAAAAGATAGAAAAAAGGATAGAAAAGGAACCTTCACAAATAAATATTACAAAGACTGAAGACAAGTTTAATATAAACGATGACTAAAGTTAGTAAAATATATCTTTTTTATGTATATGAGTATTGCTACAATAAACATCTTTTATTATCTTTTATTATTATACTTACATGAATTATTGTAACTTTGAAAGTTAATGGGGTTGTTCTGTGATTAATTCATTATTTTACGACAAGAAACAGAAAATATAAGAATTCGGTGCTTCGATTATTTATCTTTTTATTTGTGTATATTTTTTTTTATATTATTACTTATAAGTAAGTGAAATTGTATCGTGTTACGTTACAATAATATACGTATGTAAAATCAATAGTTGTAAATATTTAATAATTTGTGAGGTAGAGTTGCCAAGGTCTTTGTATGTGTGTATCAGTAGTACTCGTAACATCTGCCTTCTATTAAAAACATTATTTGCGTCACTCCATATGCTATTAGTGTCCGGAATAGTATTTAGTTAAAAACATTCGTAAAATATACACAAACTGACAAAATAAATAAACAACTCACAAATATTTTGAATGTATTTGGAGCGAAGTCGAAGTAAAATAATAAGTTTACAAAATATTATTATATTAGCCTTGTGTTATTTATATTATATATGTATATATATATATTTAATTCAGGTCGCTGATTCATGCTTAGTGTGAATTTTATTAACAGTTGTTGAAAATTTATTTCTCGTAAATTATACGTAATAATTTGTATATTGGTTTATTACTATTGACGAGTGTTATTTATTATAAAAAGATAAGATAATATTTATCTTTAATCATAGACAATAATCTTATTATTGTCAAAATCAATATTTTTTCAAACATCATAGTTATGAAACGTCAGACTCTAGTTGCAGTCCCAAAGTACAAGTCCACGAAGAAGAAAAGACAAGGAAATATGGATATAATTTTAATTAAAAAACTATAATTATCGAATGTATTCATTATTAAATTTAATTTGTTTTCTATGAATCAATATAAAGATTTATTTTTCTGCAATGAATCAATAGTTTTGGAGAAATGTTCGTAACTGTAGTCTGGAGATGAATCATTCTACCAGATTGATAAAGGTTTAGTCAACCGTCTTGTAGACACACGTATGACGTGGCCAGTGGTTTTTTAATATGTATATAAGGTTTTGGGGGAGAGTCTGTGTGTGTGTGTGAGTCACACATCGCGGAATGTCTTCCAGTTCACGAGTCACCGATGAAAGTGTAGAGTCATACTATGTAGATTAATTGTGTTGAACTTCGGCTTTATATTTATATTCTAAACGCAGATTATTTTATACGCTTTTGTGATATTGACTACATGTACTTAATAGTAAATAAAATTAATAAATACATATATTTACGTCTATATAAAGAAATATTTGAGAATATTAATACATATTGTGTGTGTGTGTGTGTATGTATGTAAAAAAATATCGTAAATGTTTATAAGTTTTCAGCCAAGCAGTTAATTTTGGCCTACAATCACGTACAGTCAAAGTATTTCATATTCAAAGTTTTAAGTTCTTAACCCTACTTTAATGTTGTTTGAACAAAAAAAAAATATACGAGTATACTCACTTTTATCTTTTATAACACACTATTCAATTTTATTACGATTTTTGTCAACATTTTGTACTTCCTGTCAATTATAGAATAAGGTTTAGTAAAATATTATTAGTGTATAATTTGTATACCAAAGTTGTTGCAGTCTTCATGTAACAGAATATTTTTTATTATTTAGTTAACACAATGTTTCGATACTTTACTGTTTTTTTACGAGTTTTCATTTTGTCTGTCAGATAAAATAACATTTTTATTACGTTTGAGGTAAACATGTCTCAACCGATTACGAAAGTATAACCTACATACAAAAAGTGTTCTGTGTGACACGGAGGTGACTTTTCTTATCAATACTTTGCGCCGCTCCTCCTGCTTCTCGCTAAATGTATATACATATTGAATAATCTTTTTAATTTTCATAGTTATTTTGTTAAAGTTAATATTACTTAGAATAGTTGACTCCCAAGAAGCGTTGACGTCGGACGGAAAAAAAAATCCGAATTGATTTCATTTTCAAAATATAACAATAATTGGGATATGGGCAGGTTAATGATAAAATATTTTGCTAAATGATAAATAAAATATAGATGAATATATTTACATATATATTTTGTCTCCATCCGTGTCCTTACAAAGACTAAGAATGTAATTATAAAAGGTTTGTACGGTAGTGTGTCCGCTGTTATTTATTATTTACATTTTATATCAAAATAATTAGTGATTTATTATGACGAATGCAAACATTTGGTTATTGCAAATAAGTTCAATGTTGTCTCTTAGGTATTTTACATATTAATAAAATATTAAATCCTGTTATCTATTTTAATATTGAAAGTTTTCTGATAATAACAGCTCTAGAGATTCATTTAATGAATGATAACTTTATTTCCTTTATAAAGTGCAATTATATATTGTTTTTTTATCACACAATAATGAATTAAAACTAAATTAAAGTAATTAAATTCCACCTCGAGCCCTGGCGTCGAGTTGTGGTTCGATATTGTTCCTACAAAAAGACGTACATATAGCACTGGATGTGTGTGTCAAACTTTATTTAAAAGGTTATATAATACTAGATTATCCTGCGGCTACGTCTGTGCTGTATAGCTAAAAAAACAGCCCTGTGACGTCGGTCGTATAAAAGTTTTCTATTCCTCGGGTACAGTAACAGGACGAGATGTATGTCCTATCTATGTGCTGTCTGTACACCTGGAAATATTTGTGCCAAGTTTCATGATGATAGGTTGTGTAGTTGCACGTAAAACAAATCGCATTCTCTTTATTTAAATAACCACAATTATTTTTGAAAGTCAATTTTAAAATTCAAGTTCATTTATTATTCAACTGGAACATATTCCCCATTCCTAACGATCTACGACAAATACTGGTCGGAATGTTTAATATAGGTGCGCCGCGACGAAGGTCTCCATTGTATGAGCTGAGTGTATTATATACATGTATTGGTTTAAATCTTTACAGGTGCTTGATTGAACTTTGTCATATCATACACCTGCTTTATCACAATTACTTGCTAATATGTCAATCTCCTTCTCTCTCTCCCTCTTCTATCGTACGTCATCTCAATGCTTCTTTGATATATAAATTTCCACGCTCCATTAATGTCTTTTTTCTCTCGTTCTCTCTTTTAATCTACTACAGCTGATTGATACTATTGGCTCGTCTATTGTGCCGATGGTCGTAGGTTCGATCCCCGAACTATAAAATACATATATTATTTTTTATGTTCTGGGTGTTGTTTATATATATATGTAATTACAAATTTTTCGTTTATGTATGTTTGTCAGTCGTCTAGTTCCCATAGTACAAGCTTTGCTTAGTTTTGGGCTAGATTGCGCTGTGTGGATGTGTGCGAATATTATATTATTTCTGTCTTTTTATAATCATTCGCATTCATTCTCATCCATGTCGTCTGCTATCGTTCTTTCTTATAACCATCCACATTCGTACTTAAGAGTTCTCGTTTCTTTCGTTCATCCCTCAGCATTCAGCACGTAACAGCACCACGTTTACCGACCTGGTTGAACTATGTATCCCATTAAATTTCTACTTATTAGATAATTTATTCGTTTCGTGACTGCTCGAAAACTATCAACGTTTCGTACCATCAAACTCATACTAGGGGTACCTACAGGTCCCCGGAAACGGCAGCTGCTTGTTACCTCGCAGGTGCAAGACCTAACAGTTTGTTCATCGTATGGCATCTTCAAAATATATCGACATTGTTCTTCACTAATTCTAATATAGAGATTTGTAAGTAATCGTAATTTATTATGTCCTTAATGTTGTTGACGTATATTATTTCAAGATAAAACTATTTCTGATAATACACGATAACAGCTGAGTTATTTATTTTCATTGAAGCGTTTTTATTATTAGTTGTGAGAATATCTTTACTTATAAAGTTCCTAAAACTCTATCACATATTCATCGTCTCCGGTATTCGGACGTGAGGTCATTTTTCTGGTCAATCCAGAGCCCGGATGGTCTTTCATCAGAATTAAAGTTGGCAACTTGAGATCTGACCAATTTAATAATTATATATTTTCCTTTCAAATTAGTTTTTATATTATTAAAGTTGAACATATCATTTTAAATAATCGCATTATGTTTATAAATAACATAAATATATTATATAATAATATTTGTTTTTATATATTTTATATAAATACTATTAATATGGTAATTAAGAGTGTAATAGTGTAAGTATATCAGCGGATGCTGCGATAGCCCTCTCGGTATCCTGCGTGGGGTCAACGACCTCGCTGATATAGATTACCTCACCATTAAAAACTAGAAGAAGGATCTTCTTGTATATTTTTTTTCTGCTGAAGTATTTCCTCTGATGAGTCGTTTGTGAAACAATTCATAATAAAGAAACACCCGGCTGAGTTTGTTGTGTGGTTCTTCTCAGACCAGGGCTCTATTGGAACCCTCGTCATTTTAAGAGTGTACTTACAGAAGGGCTTATTTCTATAAGTATGGCATCAACAGTCCCTCCTCACATTCCTATTTATCATACACAAGTGAAAAATATATAAATAATAAAGAAATACATTCATACTTTAAATATGAATGTCAATTTAATCGATGTTTACTCTGAGTGAACTATATTTTATTGTTATTTGTTAAATCGATACAATACTAGTAGTGCTGTAATATCAGAGCTCGTAAATCTTCCAGCGCTATTTGTTAAGCCAATTTTGGAGGTGCGTGGGCGCAGCATCCAGTACTAAACGCTTCTAGTGTAATTACGTATATACTCTAAATAAATATAAAACATTAAATATTGGAACAAATAATTGTATTTGATTTTATTGTTTTGTTTAAAGCAATCGTTTAGGTTTTTTTCCATTTAGTATTTAAAATAACAATATTCATTCAAATATCGTAAGAAAAAAATCCGGAGATAATTTAACTATAAGAGAATCCATGTTAACTATTATTTGCCGGTCTCTCACTACTACACACGTCAATTAATTTGGAATTGTCCGACCAGTTTCAAACCCATTCCGGGTCCCTATTCATGAGCTCAGAGCATGGCGTTACATACATAATTTTGAGTCTTATTTTATTCTCAATAGGTATTTATAATATGTTATATGACGTATATGAATTTGAGAATTGATTATTTATGCAATGAAACATATGGCACTTGTAAAGGGTCTTAAAAGTCGTATTTTGAGCACGACGCTAAATACCCAAATATGGCTATAACACAAGTCACGTTGAAACCAACGGCTGTTACCATAAATGTTCCCTGTGACTCACTTTATTTACTAATATGGGATTATCAGCTCTATTACAACGCAATAACTGTAACGTATTATTATGAAGGCGATAGATAAGGAATTATATCTAAATGGTAGCTCGTTTTGAAGTCACTGTGACAAATATATGTAACTGAAAGAATGAATACATAAAACTATATGTAACTGCACTTATAAGAATGAATACGAATAATTTTATGCACTTATTGGAATGAATACGAATAAATATATATAACTGCACATTTGAATGAATACGAATACCTTAGATTTAGTAAAGAGCTATGTCTTATATTATTATTACTATGAAATTTTGAATTGAATCCAAACGTAGTTGGCAATGTGTTATTATCTCGTCATCACACTGGTCTGGCGATTGTTTACTTTTGATGATCTCTCTATTGATTTAGCAATTTGAATGTTTTT
This sequence comes from Dircenna loreta, assembly GCA_963555665.1. Taxonomy (NCBI): domain Eukaryota; kingdom Metazoa; phylum Arthropoda; class Insecta; order Lepidoptera; family Nymphalidae; genus Dircenna; species Dircenna loreta. The sequence continues at coordinate 6,881,075 of OY743097.1, read as the reverse complement.
AAATGGCTATTGGTTTTGTATGAATGTATATATTAAGGTTTATGTATTCAAAGCAAGTGATGTTTTAAATTTTATATAAATATAGACTGAACAATAAATCGGTACAGGCAGGGAATCGAACCTGCGACCTCTGGGAAGCCGTCCTGTGGCTCTACCAATTGAGTTATCGTACCGCTACCTGTCTTGAAGAATTTAGCATTCTATACATTCGACTTTATCAGGACAGTCCGTAACGGTTTAATTTTTATTGTTGATTTATTTATAATTGAAATGAACTTAACAGGGCTATACATTTTTATAAATATTTTCGAACATTGATATTATAAATTTCATATAAATGTTACAATGTACAAGTAATTAAAGTACGGCCTTGCCTGCGCGTGCGCATATGCGCTGTTGCTAGCTGTAGTGATGCCTGAGTCATCAGGATATATTCTGATTTCCGATAATGCTAGATATGCTTTCTCAGACTTTCAAGTACTAAACTATTTATTTATCAATACTATATATCCTGCTCGTATTACCACCTATCCATACCGGAGGGCTGTCTGTGGCTATTTGATTATCTCATTTAGGTCTTAAGTTCGATTCCTGCTCGTCTTGATATTTTTTTCATAATATATTTGTTAAAAATGTATGTAATATTCTCCTGATATGTTTCGAACTCTTACCACTAAATCATTTATTTACATGTATTATAATGATGTATCTGTAGAAATATCTATATACCTATCTCTGCCATCTAAAACCTTCTGTCCAACACTCACGGGTAACTGGAAGAGATCTCTTTGTAGAGCTAAGGTCACCATATGTATAGGTCCTTGTTAATGTTTTGTTTGAAACTAATTGTGGTACATGAAATACATAAAAAATATATATTTTATGATAAGAAACAAACAACGCACTGTACATTTTATAATAAGCTAGTGTTTTTAAAGTCAATATTATCTTAGTAAATGAAAGTAGTCACAAAAGGTCAAAGTGCATAATATATAAGAGATAATATAATGACATTTGATTGAGTTGACAATTAATTTTCATCATCATCACTCATCACAAATCATTATCATCACCATTCATATGTTTCTTTGTTCACTTTCTCATTGTAACATTCACGTTGTTTTTTAAACCGTTATTTTCCAAGGTCTCGAGCACGTCTTTTTTTTTCTACATATTAAATGTTTTTATATGTCGTGAGTCATCGAGTTATGGGTGTGGATGTATGTTTAAAAACTATGTGGTCTTCAAAATCTTACTTGTGTTACTTTAACCATGTACATAATAAAAAGTATTTATTTGATATCATTACTCGAGAGTCATTTTTTTTTGGAAAAACAGCTTCATTTTACAATAATACATTTTACTCATTTGCCAGTAAAGTATCCACTATAGAAAGATAATAAGTTTATGACGAGAAAAAAAAACTTTATTTATACATTCACTTAAGCAACGATACATACTTATCTAAATTAAAAAGAAATATTTAGTATTTTTGTATTTCTTTGTTGTGTTGTCTGTATGTTGAATAAATTCAATCAGAATTTTATATATGAAAAGAATGAAAATTGTTTCGACGGACTATTACTAAATTTATCTGTAATATATTTTAATAGAATGAGGTCAAATAACATTATTGTTCCTTTTATGGTCACGATTCGTAGATGAAGTACGATAGAGGAGCGTGGAAGGAATTGACACATGTATTGAGCTGACCTCAAATAATTAAAAAAGGGGAGGTTCATGATGAGTAAACGATATTTTATTTTTTTATCGTACGCTTCGAAATATCTCGTATAAGAATATAATTTTAGCGGCAATTAAGTTTGCGGAGTTAAATTCTGATCTCGTGAGTCATCAAGACGTGACGCGCCGTGCTTTTCCTTTGTGAGCACATTTTGTTGAACAACTGATTACACATTATAAACCTGTTGAACGATTCTCACCCTTAACACTTTAGCCAAGGGCTGAATTTACTATGAAGCACTAATATGACTGATGACACGTTCGACGTCCGTCACCGCAGGGTTCTCTAGTTGCAACCTTCGAGGCCTATTTCTATATCTATAGTCAAATCCACGTTTGATACATTCTTACTACAATGTATTCATAGTATATTCGAACTATACATTCGAATACTTATATTTGTATCTCACTGAAGATATATATTAATTATATTAATTGTCATAACACTAGTCTGTATATAAATTATAATTAATTCAACTTCATCGAAAATAGATAAATAATCATTAATATATATAAATAACAAAACTGTCCGTTAGTTTGTGGTGTATTATTAATATTGAGTGTATTTGAGCAGCTGTAAATATAAAAAGTCAACCATTGCTCAACGTTATAGCTAGTACCAAATACCAACATAGCGTTTAGTAAGTCTCAGCTCAGACCAAATAGGGGGAGGCGTGTCGTGGAAACTGTGTCGCATGTTCTTATATGTGTTGCATCACCAGTAACATGACACTATATATATATAATCTATTGAGCTGTATGTTTGTTTGTCCTTATATTTTTTATGATTGTAATTCAGAATGTTTACTAAATTATGATTTGTTGAGGGTTCTTTCATTGTTATAATTATATTTTTCTACTGCTTATAGATTTATTTCAACTAAAGAAACGAGTTTTAAAATTGATTTGATTTGTATTATGTATTTGTTTCCTTTTCCAAATAAAGACAAAAAAATATTAGTAATAGTATGGATAGTTTCTGCGTGGAAGGGGAAAAGGGGGAGGGGGTTTGGTTACCTATTTACATTTTGAAAAAATCTATTCCAAAACAATTCTAGTTAATATACTAGCGACTCGGTAGCATATATCAATATAATTAACTCATTAGTTTATATTGTTTGCGTAACTTTAGTACGCCCTCTAGATGCCGGGTCAGATCGCAAATTGATTCAGAGTAACGATTGCCCTCCGTTATCAGTGCACTGATAACACACCGACTGTTTGATGTCGCCGCGCACTAGATAAATAGACATTATAGTGCTCGTGACAAGTTTTGATCCGTGAAGAAAATTATATTCTAATATTTTTCTGATTGTTTATATTCTTATTGTTGATATCTGTATGCATTAATTATTTTTAATAATCAGAATGGGAAATCCTGCGACCTATCAATAATTTTTTCCATTCCAATTGACACAATTAATAATAAAAATATAATTAATATGAATAATTGACAATTTCAAAACACAAAATGTTATATATTTCTCATATACATTGTAATTTATATAATATATGAAATAATTAAGTAAACAGTTATATTTGTGATCATTTATTTTATATATTTTTCCTCTACCTCATATTATTATTATTATTTAACGACTGATCCAATTAGTAATTAAACATATCGCGTATATTAATATTTTATAGCTTGTTTGTATCGATTTTATTATTTATTTATTGTCATGGATCTATTTCGACCTCTTAATGGAGATATTATTGTTATTTCTCAATATTTCTTTGTGTAATACTATTTATTGTCTCTTTGTTTTTTTTTGGTACATTTTTTTATATATTAAGTTATTTAAATTATATTACATATAAAACAATTGATGTTTGGAGATTGATTTGAAAAATGTATATAAAATGTATATAAACCACCACTCTATAAAGACGATTATATATATATAAAATGTTAAATACGTCAAAGCGGGTAGCGGCACGGTAGCTCAATTGATAGAGTGACGGGACGGTTTCCCAGAGGTTGCGGGTTCGTATCCCGTCAGTTTCGTAAAATAAAAAAATGATATATTGCAACTAATATTTATGATTTACTCTAATAATATATTTCGGTCACTAATTAAGATTGTATTTATTATAAACATTGAGTGTATCATATTTGTAGTAAAGAAATCTATGGAATACTCGTCTCCCAAATAAGTAGCTGATGATGAGAGACGCTGAGGATCTATAGGATTGAATTGTCGACTTTATTATATAGTAATAAGGTCAATTATAGTATTATACTAAGTGTATAATAAGAGGAACTTTATATTCTGTCCCGTGTCTTAACTTACTTAATAGTTATAATATCTAATACACTACATGTAAATTCAAATTAACAATGTTACATATAATTCGCAGACGTACTCGGGGCTCTTCTGCGTGGTGGTGAACCCCTACAAGAAGTTGCCGATCTACACGGAGAAAATCATGGAGAGGTACAAGGGCATCAAGCGCCATGAGGTCCCGCCCCATGTCTTCGCCATCACCGACACCGCCTACCGCTCCATGCTGCAAGGTACATCCTGAGGGTATCCAGCAGTCCTACCATGAACAGTTCAAAACTATCAAAGTTTTGTTGCAATATTACAATAATATTACTTTGATAACCATAAGCTCTATATATCGATATTGTTTTATTTCATCTTAGTGACGTAGAAAAAATAAAAGCTAGCCATAAAAACAATATTAGGTACATTAATATATTAAATGTCAAAACACACTTCATGATACGAGTTAATAATCTCTACTATAGTAAAAGAATAAATTATATAAGATGACGTCATCAAAACTTGTTATCAAACATTAAAGTAATATTGCTATGAGAGTTCATGGTAGGCTTGCAGATATTTGAAGCTGAAAATGAAGCTGTAACTGAAAAGTAAGACCTGAATAATAAATCTAGCTCCCATTTATTTCGCGATCTGGGTTACGTGAAGTTAATTTATATAAGAGTTTCTTTAGAATTTCAGTGCAGGAGCTAAGAGCTTTTGTTAGGTCTTTTCAGTGGGCATATTCCTTGTTCCTTAAGTAGGTAGAGTTTGAGATAAACTTCAATATCATTATTGAATTTCAGTCGTTCGTAAATATACCAGTAAGTGTCCTGAAAATATGTACTTTTTACTATTACTTACGACTAAGAGACTCTCTGCTTTATCCCAGTTTCGTTATATTTTTTCAATGTATATTGAATAGTTGCTTTTGTTATAGGAAGACAAAAAACAATTATATTAAAATAGTATTAATTTTTGAATACGTCTGGGTCTAGTCGGTAAAGAAAATCCCGATGAAGATGTACATATATGGAATACTAGATTGAGCAAGGGTACGGGATAGCTCAGTTTGCAGAGCGACGGAACCGTATCATAGAGGTCTCGGGTTGGTGTCCTGCTCGTATGGATTATTTGTAATTATTTGTTTATTAAAAATAATTTCTTTTCTTGACCTAACAAGATATTATGTAATATACTTGCCAAACAATAATTTTCTTTAACCTAATAAATTCCTTCAAAATTAAAGTTATATCGGTTGAATGGTCACATCATTAGTAAACAGATCTCCATGTATGTTAATCTTCGTATTACGAGCAGTACTAAAACAGTGGCGTGTCTCGTTCCCATGGCCGCAGTGATGCGCCGCGTGGCACTCGATGAAGACATTCATTAATAATTAATTATTTTAATTATGTCGCCGGATATTATGATGAGATAAAATGAAATAAAAAAGATTTTAAATTAACATTCATTCAAAGTCAAACTGAAAAACATATAAACTTTGAACATTTATACATTGCACTTATGAAAGTTTAGAGACTCTAGTTCCAAAGGTCTATCGATTGCTAACAAGAAATAAAATAGATATTATAATTTATTTAAATATAATATTATTATTCAATTACATATAATAATAATTTTGTTATACTAGTTGAATATATTTTGTTAATTTATTTCAAATTGAGATTATAATCAGCTGAAAACAGCTGAAAAGACCTCGATACATACAAAGTGTATATAAACGTTATATAAATAGCGTCGATGCATTGGGGTTAATTGATATATTTGATAACAACAACTAGTTACATATATATTACCTAATTATAAATAAATTATTTCATGTATCTTCGGAAACAATTGAATTATTTTGTTACTTTATACTTAATTTGATCGGTGTTCATGTTTCTGAAACTGCTTAAGAAAGAACTTAAGAAATATTTTAAAAAATATATATTTTATAGCTTATTTCTTTTTGTTTCGCACGCCTACAAACATTCATCAAAAGTTGTGCTGAGGGTCCAGACTAGTTTGACTGACGCTCGTCGAATAGCATGATAATTAGATTTGTTTGACAATCAATAATGCTCTCATTTCATTATACAATCTACAGCGCTATTTGAATCCTAATTATATCTAGGAGGAGTCTCCACCAATCATATGGCAGCACTGGCACTAACAATCTTTACACAATGAGATGTAACTACGATAGTTGACATAGCACTTAGTAAATAGAATAATGAAATGTCTGCTTTACATTAAAGTTCATAAGGACATTTGAATAGAATTGACAACGAACGCTTACCATTTGGCTACGTTTTCTGGTAGACTATATCTGTTAATAAATTAAATAAATACAAAAAGTACTTAAAATCACATCACTATAAGCCAAAGATAAGCGGCAGTGAGCGTCCATTTGTCTAATTGCTCACTAATGGCGCGGGCGCAGGAGATAGGGGAGTTGGAAGAGGGGGGGCGGCGTATAGGGGAGTCTACCTTGATGACACTCGACAACCTTTCAAAATACTTGTATGCCTTAAAATACTGTGAATTGAGTATCGATAAGTTGAGATAAAGTAGCAAGCACTTTACCTTATAAAAAAAAATACATTGGAGATATATATAAGTAAGTAACCCGAAAAAAGGTCACTATATTTCTAAAATGTTGTCTGTCCGCATGTTATGTCAAAACAATGTATCGATTGAGATACAGTTCTCATTTCATGCAGGCTTAATATATTTAGCAGGGCATAGTATACCAACGTATTGAAGTACAGCAGTTAGAAAAGAAACCTAAAAATTAATATACGAAGGACTAAACAATATGCAGCTTGCGCCAATGTTACTTTTAATAGATGGCGTTAGTATTTAAAATAAGCTATTGTCTTAAGTGTTTTAAGTCACTTTTAATGTATAACCCCTTTACATTGTAAGTTCAGTCTTGTCACAAAAAACAATGTTTTTAGTGTCTTTGAAGTTGTGTTTCTTGTCCTTTCTGTATTCTGACGTCATTCGTAATGGTTTTGTAAATTTAAATAGATTGCGAAGGGAATTTCATTCAAGGACATTTCAAATTATGTATAAGCTAATATCCACCAGAAAACTCACATATAATTATATCCCACAGATCGCGAGGACCAGTCCATTCTCTGTACCGGAGAATCTGGTGCCGGCAAGACTGAGAACACCAAGAAAGTCATACAGTACCTGGCGTACGTCGCAGCATCCAAACCTAAGGGGTCTGGCGCGGTAAGCCAATAAGACAAATATCATAAGAGTTCCTTAAGATAGTTGTGGATGCAGAACTCCTTCCCTCCTCATTCTCCTCTTCGTCACTGCCTTCTATTTGTCTGTATTTCGCCTCCGGATTGCATCTCACGATGGGCAATGGTAACTTCCATAAGAGAGACAATAATTCTAAAAACCATCCGTCCTTATATTCCTCCTCCTTCATCTCCATCTCCTATTTATATGCAATGTAACAATCTCCATCCTCAATTTCTTCCTCCTTTGACACTCTCCCATTTATCTGCAAGGTATCTTGCCAAGGACAATGGTAACCACTCGGTGGACAATTTTCCGTCACCCTTTTTTCTTTTGACTTCTATTATTATTAAAAAAAAAAAGTATTTTATTTGGAACGCTATCATTGATATTTTTACAGTATGAATTAAAAAAAAGGGCTATATATTGAATAATATAAAAAAATACTCTAGTTGAAGTTTCTATATATGTAAGAACAACCAAAGTGTAGATATTTTTAATATTATTTTCAATAGTAATGTTGTTTTGTGTTAGCGCATTCCTCTGTACTGGTTCGATTATCGGAGTCGGGTAAGAGTTGAGACAGACAGACTTCATCATGAGCTTGTGGATGTAGATCATGTTAGAAATATTTAAAAGTCATCCATTTTTGCTAGATTCTAGTTAAATTTGAAACATTGTTGTTTGATTTCTACATTAAATATATATTTGAGTAAATAATAATATTGGTGTGATGAATAATAAAATAAAGAAGATGAGTCTTAGGTGTCTATGTGATTGCTTTACCTATTTTCTATTGTCAAAATACATAGACCATAGTTTGTTCGGTTTCAAAATGGCTAAATAAAAAAAATATGTTTTATTATTTTAATTTCTGAATACACCTTTCACATTTATAGCTATTTACTAGGCTCTTGTTATATATAAAATCTTAATAATGTATAATATTTCTCACAATACAATGTATGTAGAATGTATTTCTTTGCACAATTTTTGTAATATAATTTTTATTTTGTATCCTATGTTCCCGTCCGGACCTCAGGGACCTTCGCCGCAGTTGATAATAGTAAGTGGAAATTTCATGAATCAGCATATTAAAAAAGAAATTTGAACATCATGCTTTTTGTCTCACAATAACAAATAAATAATGTTGCATACACACCTTTTCGTAAATTTTATTACATTCGTACATACTGCACTATATATAAGTGTAAAGGGATGGTAGCATAACATATTTGTACGTATGCTAGTTGCATGTTGTTTTAAATGTCCCAACACTAATGTTACATTCGACTCATTCCATGCCGCTACTTTTGCTGCTCTAGAGCAATGGACCATCTTTTGAGGTAATGAGTAATCAAACCAATTAGATTTCACCTTCAGTATCATATATACATATATTGGCTACACACTTTGCTCTATATCCAGAGCATTAATATTCTTTGGGAAATAATAATTTTATGAATTATAGACATGTGATAAAGGACTTCTCCCGATCGATGTTGGTAAAAAACTGCTTAAATATTGGTTTTAATACCTCGGTAAGAGTATTTAAAAAAAATACTCTATGTCCTTTTCTATGCTAAGTTTCATGATGATCGAATTTGTAGTTAAGACGAAAAAACGTAACAAATAAACTAACATTCTCCTATATAATATTATTTTTTCAAGTCACAGTACAGTTCTTGTTTGTGTTCAGTGATTTAAGAGCAACTGTGTGGTCACTAATTAATAATTACTTAAATGAAGCACGTGCTTGGTTGTCTATTAAAGTCGTTAGGAGATTCATTTCAGTATTTTTTACAGGGCGAATTGGAGCAACAGCTACTTCAAGCTAATCCTATTTTGGAGGCGTTCGGTAACGCTAAGACTGTCAAAAACGATAACTCCTCTCGTTTTGTAAGTCATTCACTTCGAAAATATTTATAGTCATATATTTTGATTCTATTGTTATCATATTTTTGTATTTTTTTAGGGTAAATTTATAAGAATAAACTTCGACGCGTCAGGTTTTATAGCGGGTGCAAATATAGAGACTTACTTATTGGAAAAGTCAAGAGCTATCAGACAAGCTAAGGATGAACGGACATTCCACATCTTCTACCAGCTGCTATCAGGCGCTACGACGCAGCAGAAGGCCGAGTACATCTTGGAAGACCCTAAAAGTTATCCCTTCCTCATGAATGGAGCTCTACCAGTACCCGGCATCGATGACGCAGCAGAATTCCAAGCTACCATCAAGTCCATGAACATTATGGGGATGAATAATGAAGACTTCAACTCGATATTCAGAATTGTCTCCTCCGTACTTCTCTTCGGGTCCATGCAGTTCAAGCAGGAGAGAAATTCCGATCAGGCCACGTTGCCAGATAATACTGTGGCCCAGAAAATTGCTCATTTGCTTGGTAAGATATTAGTTATATTGTTTTTATAAAAACTATAATATACATTGCTAATAATATAATATTTGTTCTCAGGTCTTTCTGTCACAGAAATGACTAAAGCATTCCTCAAACCTAGAATTAAGGTCGGTCGTGATTTCGTCACCAAAGCACAAACTAAGGAACAAGTGGAGTTTTCAGTGGAGGCTATCGGTAAGGCCTGCTACGAACGTCTTTTCAGATGGTTGGTCAACAGAATTAATAGATCCCTGGACAGAACGAAGAGACAGGGAGCCTCCTTTATAGGAATCCTCGATATGGCTGGGTTTGAAATATTCGAGCTAAATTCTTTCGAGCAGTTGTGTATTAACTACACTAATGAAAAGCTGCAACAGCTCTTCAACCACACCATGTTCATCCTCGAGCAAGAGGAATACCAGAGAGAAGGTATCGAGTGGAAGTTTATCGACTTCGGTCTAGATTTACAGCCGACTATCGATCTTATCGACAAACCTATGGGTATCATGGCCTTGCTGGATGAGGAGTGCTGGTTCCCGAAGGCCACAGATAAAACATTCGTTGAGAAATTGGTTTCTTCTCACTCAGTCCATCCCAAGTTCATGAAAACAGACTTCCGGGGTGTTGCCGATTTCTCTATAATTCACTACGCGGGTAAGGTCGATTACTCTGCCGCGAAGTGGCTCATGAAGAACATGGACCCTCTGAACGAGAATGTGGTGTCCTTACTGCAGTCCTCACAGGACCCCTTCGTGTGCCACATCTGGAAGGATGCCGAGATAGTGGGTATGGCACAGCAGGCGATGACCGACACTCAGTTTGGAAAAAGAATCAGAAACGGAATGTTCAGGACAGTCTCTCAGTTGTACAAAGAACAGTTAACAAAACTGATGGCTACCTTGAGGAACACAAATCCTAACTTCGTCAGGTGTATAATACCTAACCATGAAAAACGAGCTGGCAAAATTGAAGCGCCCTTAGTACTCGACCAATTACGCTGCAATGGTGTGCTGGAAGGTATTAGAATCTGTCGCCAGGGTTTCCCCAACAGGATTCCCTTCCAAGAGTTCAGACAGAGATACGAACTGCTGACTCCAAACATCATACCGAAAGGCTTCATGGACGGTAAAAAGGCCTGCGAACAGATGATCGAAGCCTTGGAGCTCGATCATAATTTATACCGCGTGGGTCAGTCCAAGATCTTCTTCAGGGCCGGTGTGTTAGCGCATCTGGAAGAGGAGAGAGACTATAAGATCACCGATCTGATAGTCAATTTCCAGGCTTTCTGCAGAGGATTCTTAGCTCGAAGAAACTATCAAAAGAGATTACAACAGCTCAGCGCCATTCGTATCATTCAGAGAAATTGCGCCGCCTACCTCAAGCTGAGGAACTGGCAGTGGTGGAGATTGTACATAAAGGTGGGTTATAAAATATATAATAAAGAATTAATGTATACAGTATATATTCCCAAGAATGTGGTAATCGTGTTTTGAAAACATGGCGTCCATTATAACATAGGAATGGCTATTATAATGTAAATACGGTATAAACGATCGTCACTAGTACATTGTTTACTCTCCTCATATAACAGCCTTTGTTTTAACGTTATTGTTATTAACCTCGTGTCGTCGGACAATGCCCTTCATATTTTTGATTAGATAATGCATTATTAGACACGCCCTACATATTGTTTATATACTATTTACATATTTTACAGACTTGTCTATTATATATGTTATATTTTGTCACCAACCAGACCTTATAAACAAACCAACTATTATTTTTAGGTGAAACCTCTGCTGGAAGTTACTAAGCAAGAGGAGAAGCTGACCCAGAAGGAGGACGAGCTGCGTCTCATCCGGGAGCAGCTGGAGTCTCAGCACAAGATGTGTCAGGAGTACGAGGCCAAGTACCAGCAGGCCAGCGTCGAGAAGACCGAGCTCGCCGAGCAGCTTCAGGTACAGCTGCAGATATATTGTACTTGTTCCGATGATGTCTCTCTGTGATCGATTCAATATTTACTGTAATAATACATTTGTATCACGAATATTATATAAATATCAAGTCGACATTAGACACTAACACCTACACTAAGGTAAAGTACGGCAGAAAACTGTGTTCTATGATAATTCCTTCGAGAGCACTGCTAGTATGATGCTCTGTATCAATAAATGACAATGCTGTATGTCAGGCGGAGCTGGAGCTGTGCGCGGAGGCCGAGGAGTCCCGCGCCCGCGCCGCCGCCAGGAAACAGGAGCTGGAGGAACTGCTGCACGACCTGGAGGGGCGCATCGAGGAGGAGGAGGAGCGCTGCTCCGCGCTACAGCAGGAGAAGAAAAGGCTGCAGCTGCACATACAGGTTCTACTATCAGGCTATTTATCAGGCTATTTACTGCTTTAATGTTTCGTCAATCAATTCAAATATAAAATAGAATATTAAAAAAACTTATATCTTTTAATTTCTTTTCTCTGCAGGATGTGATGGAGCAGCTGGAGGAGGAGGAGGCGGCTCGTCAGAAGCTGCAGCTGGAGCGCGTGCAATGCGACAGCAAACTAAAGAAGCTGGAAGAAGACCTGGCGCTCAGTGAGGATACTAACCAGAAGCTAGTCAAGGAGAAGAAGGTTGAAATTATATTTCTTTAAAATACATTTAGTACAAAAAGTACCACAAATTAAAAACCATATCATTAGAGATTATTTTTATATGAAAATATAATTTGTTTTATAGGTCCTAGAAGAGAGAGCTAACGACCTCTCACAAGCACTCGCAGAAGAAGAGGAGAAAGCTAAACATCTGAGCAAGCTGAAGGCTAAGCAGGAGTCCGCCATTGCTGAGCTGGAGGAGAAATTACTAAAGGTATGATATGTGGTAACTTTAGATGGATTTGTATTCAAAATTCGTATTATAAAAATACTTAAATCATATTATAATTTTCAGGATCATCAAATGCGGCAAGAAGTGGACAGAACCAAGAGGAAGCTGGAGACCGAGTTGCAGGACGTGAAGGAGCAGCTCGCGGAGCGGAAAGCCCAGGTGGAGGAACTACAGATCGTACTCAGTGAGTTGGTGCTACTGTTACTGCAATATTGGGGAAAACTAAAAGTATATACAAATTAATTCCTTCCATTTTATGTGTGGCCATCAGTAATGTCCATTCATTAGTATTCTTACTTTGACTTTGAAAGGATAACAAAATGTGCATTATTGTAAGATACTCACGTTCGTATCGTTCCGCACAGAGAAGCGCGAGGAGGAGCTGGTGGCGGCCAACGCCCGCGCCGACGAGGAGAGCTCGCAGAGGAACAACGCACAGAAAGGAGCCCGGGAGGCACAGGCTGCCCTGGACGAGGCCAAGGAGGACCTAGACGCAGAGAGAGCGGCCAGGGCCAAGGCGGAGAAACTACGCCGGGACCTCAACGAGGAGCTGGAGGCGCTCAAGAGCGAGCTCCTGGACTCGCTCGACACCACCGCCGGTGAGCAACCGTCTACAGGCCGGGGGAGGGGCGGCGTGAGAGCGGTCGTTGACGAGTCTGTCTCTTGCAGCTCAACAGGAACTGCGATCGAAGCGGGAGCAGGAGGTGGCGGTGCTGAAGCGCTCCCTGGAGGAGGAGGCCGGCTCCCATGAGGCCACGTTGGCAGAACAGAGACACAAGCACTCTCAGGAGCTGCAGCTGCTCAACGAACAACACGACCAGATCAAGAAGGCCAAGGCCGGTGAGTGGACCCCAAGGACGATTCATTACATATTGATCGGAATTATATATTATCTCATATTGTTTTATAATAATTTTTCATTGTATTTTTTATATTATGTATTTATGTTGACTTCCACCGGGTGCCGATTATACATTTTAAATATACCATAGACTGCCTACAGTCAGTCTAATATATTAGTGAGTAGCCTGTGTTGTTGCTGGCAGTGTTCTCATTTCAAACAGCCGTCACTGCGCTGACACGCGTCTGTTTTGTCCTGTCACATTCTGACCCATCTTTTGTGCGTTGTTTACTAGAAATTTTGAATGTAGTTTTGCTTTAGTTTTATAATGGCCGTCGTTAAGGAAAATAAACATAAAAGTGTTAAATTCGGACTGTCCAAGGACGACAACTTTGAGATCGAAAACAGTCTGAGTGCGGAGGAGAGCAATGCATTCAGCTCTACCAGAGACTACTGGCTCCACATGTGCCAGGGCGCGCCCGCCGCCGCCCGCCCCGACCACGTGCAGCTCTCCTGTAACTCCACTCCATTGCCTCCACACACTCCATGCCTTCTTGGCATTTTGGATTAATGTCGTTGAAAATATATGAATTTTTATTAAATTAAATAGATTTCTTAAAGTATAAGTGCTACTAATGTATATATATGAATGTAGGCTAATGAAGACATGTTTCTCACAGCATCATGATATCGTAGAGACCCGTCAACACACATACAAACATGAAAAATCTATACACTGGTATCAGTGTGTGTGTGTGTGTCCGTGTGTCATCCACAGTGTGATGTTTCAGGTCTGGAGAAGGCTAAGCAGGCGCTGGAGGCTGAAAACGCGGACCTGGCCACCGAGCTGAAGAGCGCCAGCGCCGGGAGAGCCGACAGCGAGAGACGACGGAAGCAGGCGGAGGCACAGCTCCAGGACCTGGCCGCTAAGCTACAGGATGTGGAGCGAACCAGGTACTGGGATTGGATGGCTTTATTTCAATATAGTTGTTGTTTTTTTGACCATAATATTGATGGATGAACGGAAATGTCTCGGTGTACTGGTTTATATTGATTACCAGTTGGTCAGCTGAATTTTCAGACCAAGCAAGACGATTATTGAGAAGTTTATGAAACCTTTCTTATAAATACCTGTTTAACGTATTTTATAGAAATATCTATATCTTAACAAAATTTATTTGTTTTGAAAATATTTATTTGATTACCTGTATTACGATTCCCGCGCGTGCTCCAGGTCGGAGCTGGCGGAGCGCTGCATCCGTTTGCAGAGCGAGTCTGAACAGGCGCTGCAGCAGCTGGAGGCGGCCGAGCTCAAGGCTTCCGCCGCTGCCAAGCAGGCCGCCACCGCCGGGGCAAACCATGTGGAGCTGCAGGTGAGAACCATTGTTCTCATAACTTCCTTTTTTCTTTCCATCTGTTGTCTACTGCTAGATAAATTTGTTATATCAGTTATACTATACAAAATACTCTCAATGCAAAATAAAAAATGCGTTGACATATACTGTTTTTACTGTTTTTTTTTGTCTTCTTTAACTAAAATATAATCAACCTTTTTTTTTTGTTGGCCAGGCGCAACTGGAAGAAGAAACCAAGCAGAAGTTGGGGCTGCAGACGAAACTTCGCGCTCTGGAGCAACAGCTGGAACACGCCCGGGACCAGCTGGATGAGGAGGAGGAGGCTAAGACTAACCTGGAGAAACAGGTACCTTGTGCATACCTACATGTATGTTGAAGACACAGGCTGTAATATACATTTTATTCAAATACGTTTCAATACGTAAAATATGTACTATGATAATTCAATTTAATACAAAAACCTCTCTTATAAAGAGAATAATTCAAAACTTGTTAAAATATCATGATTATCAGGTTGCCGTCCTAACCCAACAAGTGGCTGACGCCAAGAAGAAGGCAGAGGAAGAAGCAGAGGTTGCCGCTGCGCTGGAAGAGCAGAGGAAGAAGCTCAGCAAGGATATCGAAGCACTTCATTGTCAGCTGGAAGAGAAGCAACAGGCGAATGATAAACTTGACAAAAGTTAGTAAAAAATGTGTATAAATAAAACGGAAGGAAAAGTGAAACAAACAAATATACAAAATAGTTTTAGTAGAAAATACATCTTTTGACCGTTGTCAAATTTATTTTATTATTTTTAATTTTTATAATTATTTCTATTATTATTTTTATTATTATTTTTAAAACAGGTAAAAAGAAAATCCAAGAGGAGCTGGAAGATGCTAACATCGAGTTGGCGGCACAGCGCGCCAAGGTGTTGGAGCTGGAGAAAAAACAGAAGAACTTCGATAAGGTTCGCCTTCAAACAATTGGTGTTATCATAAACTCAAATATTAATTTAAAAATAAGTATGGATTACCATATATGTAATAAATTTAGTTTTGCTGGTGTGTACGTGACTCCTCCTTCTCCTCAGGTGGTGTCGGAGGAGCGGGCGGTGGCGGAGCGCTACGCGGGGGAGAGGGACGCCGCCGAGAGAGACGCGAGGGACAAGGAGACACGCGTGCTCTCACTCACCAGGGACCTCGACCTCGCCGCAGAGAAGGTGACGATATAATATATATGCCCGTCATGACGAGGTGTCCGAGTATAGTACAACACAATTTACTTTATATCATCAGAATTATTCATATCTAAGTTATTTATATAAGATGTACTGTACATTTATTTTACATTTATTTTACATTTATAGGTCGAGGAGCTGGAGCGTTCGAAACGCCTTCTCCAGTCCGAGCTGGACGAGCTGGCCAACACCCAGGGCACGGCCGACAAGAACGTGCACGAGCTGGAGAAGGCCAAGCGCGCCCTCGAGTCTCAGCTCGCAGAGCTGAAAGCGCAGAACGAGGAAATCGAGGACGACCTCCAGCTCACCGAGGACGCCAAGCTCCGGCTCGAGGTCAACATGCAGGCCATGAGGGCGCAGTTCGAGAGAGATCTTCAGGTAGGCAATATCCAAAGTCACTCACATGTATCACTAAGTGTGACGTTGTTTGTTTAACATGACAATCTTGCAGGCCAAAGAGGAGGCCGGCGAGGAGAAGCGTCGCGGTATCGTCAAGCAGCTGCGCGAGCTGGAGGCCGAGCTGGAGGAGGAGCGCAAGCAGCGCGCCGCCGCCGCCGCCACCAGGAAGAAGCTGGAGGCCGACCTCAAGGACGCCGAGCAGGCCCTGCACCTCGCCAACAAGGCACGGACCGCGCGGTGCTCACACACGAGGTACGCGTCGAGAACGGATAATAAACGATTGCTCCGCAACAGGTGAAGGAAGACGCAGTGAAGCAGGCCAAGAAGCTGACGGCGCAGCTGAAGGAGGCGGCGCGGGAGGCGGAGGAGGCGCGCGCGGCGCGGGAGGAGGCGGCCGCCGCCGCGAGGGACGCGGAGAGACGCGTCAAGGCGCTGGAGGCTGAGGCGCTGCAACACGCCGAGGAGCTCGCCGCCGCCGAGCGAGCGAGACGGCATGCGGAGGTCGAGCGAGACGACAGAGACGACGAACTCACCGCCGCCGCCGCCAAGGTACGACACACGGCAAGGTCACATTTCATTTCAAATAAATATATACACTCTACTTCAGAACCATGAGATTATAGATTATTATAGGATTCCAAGGAAACGTGAAGAAGAACCGGCGAATAAAATATACTTTAAAAGCATATAATATATAAAAAAGATTTGAAAAAGTAAAAAGCTAAAAATATTAGCAGGCCCATAATTTTTATTTAAGAAAATAACTGTGACGTTCCCGTCCTGTCTCCAAGCGCCTCATGCCTGCTACACTACACCATGCCGTGAACGTTAATATTGTTTTTTATTATGTCGTCGTACTAAATATGCCCGACGCGTCGCAGGCCACTCTTCTAGTAGACGAGAAGAAACGTCTTGAAGCGAGAATAACTGCTCTCGAAGAAGACCTGGACGAGGAGCAGTCCAACAACGAGATACTCAACGATAGACTTAGAAAGTCACAGGTGTGTACTGATTACATTCTCGAACTGTCAGGAACCTTTGACAAAATATTGATTACAGTTCAAAGGTTAATAACAATTAATAAAAATATTATTTATTTATCTCAAATAACACTCGAAGTGACATTATTTTAAACTGTTAAACCTCAAATCTTTGTTCAGAACCAAATCGATCAGCTGACCATGGAGCTGGGTACGGAGAAGGCGGCCACGCAGAAGCTGGAAAGCAGCAAGCTGGTGCTGGAGCGTCAGAACAAGGAGTTGAAGGCCAAGTTCGCGGAACTGGAGACATCAGGTCGTGCCAAGACCAAGGTACGTACAAATTGCAGCTCAGGTAGTGGCAATTGGAGTGTAGCAACACTCTTTCACAGATATGTGCTGTACTACATATTATGAAAGACGTCTATCAACCCCCTTTTTATATTCTCTGCAGGGTATGATCACATCCCTGGAACTGAAGGTTCAAAATCTGGAGGAGCAGCTGGAGGCGGAGTCGCGCGAGCGCCTCGCACAGCAGAAGGCATCTCGCAAGCTGGACAAGAAGATGAAGGAGCTGGGTCTACAGCTGGAGGAGGAGAGGCGCCACTCCGACCAGTACAAGGAGCAAATCGAGAAGGTTCATACCACTCATATTAAATGAATAAAGCAATCGTCATCCTGAGTGAGACAGGTGTAAATTATGTTTTCACTTCTCTTTCTCTCTTTTCCGATTCTATTTCCACGAGCGAGATAAGCCTAGATGCTGTGCACTTCGCCGTATGTGTAATAATCGGGCTTTTCGCTGGAAGGACTCTATCCTATGAGATGGAACATTCCGGTCGCTGGATGACTCCGTGTGTGTTACAGATGAACAGCCGCGTGAAGGCGCTGAAGCGCGAGGTGGACGCGGCCGACGAGGAGGTACAGCGAGAGAGAGCCGCCAAGAGGAAGGCACAGAGGGAGCTGGACGACCTCCTGGAGGCGCAGGAGACACTCTCCAGGGAGTGCACCAACCTACGGAACAAGCTCAGGTATATAAACACACATTCTTTGATTTATTTTTAAACAAATGTAACTTTAAAAAATATTTTGTAGTCGTGTATGTATAAAGTAGGCTAAATATTAGAGGGTGGGCAAGATGGCGGCGACAATTGATGATCTACATTGTCTACATTGGGTTATAGCAGATATTTTAATAAACAAAAATAGGAAATGAGAGCCAGTTGTTCAAAACACATTTAATGTTAATACAGCCTTTCTAAAAGATAAATTTGGTTCCACATTACTAGGAAAGAATAAAAAATGAATAAAAATAAAGAAATATTCAAACAACAAAGTAAACAAATGTATCCTAAACCAGTTGAAGACGGATGACTCGTCACATATCAATGACATTATATTTAGTTGTGTTGTAAAGTGTGTTGTCGCCGTCGGCAGGCCGGCCCAGTGCGACGCCGGCGACTAGTCAGTGCGCGCGGCGCCGCCGCAGGTAATGGCGGCTCGCTCTCTGAGCACTAAACACACTACGCTGTTAATAACATTCGCACTAAATGTTTGAGACTGACCGCTTTGACAATATCTGTGTTTAATTATTAATATATAATACTACCCAAAGTATGAGGATTAAACTTTTGTGATAGTTATCCGGTAGGGGCTGAAATTGTGCTGGAAATGGCTTTCGAGTGTAATGATTGAGTGTGACTTCATGTGGATCATGACATGACGGGAGACGTACGCTGTGTGTGTAAGTGGTCGTGTGGTCGCAGGCGGCAGGGCGGCGCCATGCTGTCGGGCGGCTCGTCGGGCCGCGTGAAGCGCTCGTCGCTGGCGCCGGGCGGCGCCTCCGGGGACGAGTCCTTCGACGACGGCACCGACGCCGCCAACTCGCTGGAGTGACTCCGACTGACTCCGCCGGGTCCCTCCGCGAGCGACTCCGGACGGACACCGCTCTAAAGTCTTAGTATTATATTACCGACACGTACCCGTTCCTGCACCGTTGGCTTTCCCGTTGGATAAATCACTCTTGTACTCCTTTCGACAAATATATTAAACGACGCCGCGGACGGAATGAACGCAATGTACGCAGCGCCGCGTGAGACACGTTCGAGGGCTCGTGGGCGTGGTGCCGCGACCGTGCACACGTACTTCACCAAATTAACTACTCGAATGCGGTTTGGTGCTCATTTAAAATTGCATTTTATGTGATGTGATTTGTTTAGAATCATATTTGTATTTATATATATTTTTTGTAATGATTTTTGTACTGTAAGTGCTGTTAATTTTGATAATGTTATAAACCGGCTCCGCGGGCTCGTGTGTGTGTGGCCTTAGTCGTAGTCGGTCGTGTCGGACCCGTCACGGCCGAGTCGGACGCGCCGGACCCCCCTCAGTATTACAATCGAGATCATTCCTGACACCGGACCTGGTCGGTGATTAAAATTTAAATTGGGTGATATTGTAATGAAATTTAAAATAACCAAGTATTATGATTTGTGGCAAATTATACACGCGACTGACTAACGACAGTTTTAGTATCCTGGACGTTTCCTCTCGCGCTCCTCTTGCGCTCCTCTCGCGCTCCGCGTGGTGTACATGACGTCGGTGAGTTGCCATACAATGTTAATCGTAGTTTTAAGAGGTGAGCGCCGCCTGCGGTGAGACGTCGGTACTATTATTCGGCCGAGCTTGTACTTACTGGGTTTTGAAAGATTTTTATTTTTGGTTTATTTTTACTCCGTTAGTATGTATAGGAACATTACCTCACGTCGAGAGCTAGTGTGTTTAAATTGACGTCCGCGCTCGACGCGGCTGTAGGTGGTAGTTTTTAAATTCGTCTCGTTCGATTCGTCGGCGCAGCGTGCGCAGTGTGCGAACGACGGCGGGAGTGTGGTTCGAGTCACGCGCGCTTCGGTATTATCGTTATGCAAATGCTAGACCGCTTGATCTATTATAGATTTAGATAAGACATAGTAATAAATTGTGGCCTTAGGTTCACGACAGGCGAGAGACGAGACGACGTCGGCGACGGATACGACGACAACTTCTTTTTTATTAATGTATCTTTCATCTTTGTGAACATTTTTATAATATTGTACCCGAGTCTTAATTATTGTAATGACTTCTTTTTTATAATATAGTTTGTTTCTGAATAATAATATAAAATTAAAATGTAAGGAAACCATTAAAGCATAAACATATTTTACATAAATATTATATTTAATTATTAACAATATTGATAATTGTAAAATTGGCCATAGGTTGTAACGAGTTATCAGTTGGTTTGCCAATTAAACAATTTTTCATGATTTTTAATACAAATGTGTTTTATTTACAATCCTTATACTATTGACATTCCTTGATGAGGTCCATCACTATACTTTGCGTGTGTTGAGAATGCATACAATAGTATTACAACTTTACTGCAGAGACTTGTTACCTTTTCTAATATTCTTTCTCCTAGCTAACGGGAGGTGAGGGAGGGAACAAGTGATCAGGTCTGATATTAATTTCTGAAACGTATATCTATAATTGTTTGGGCAACAATGTTCGGAGCTATTCAGCTAAAATTTAATTAAAGATATCAGTAAGTTTTCTACAAAAAAATAATAAAATAATAACATTTGATAAAAAATAAGGTATCAACATAGCGCTTGTCATGTTGGTTTATGAACCTTAGTCACACCAACGTTTTTAATGTAGACTATACTACATATATTCACATTACCCGGTGATTGTTCCTCTTATATACAATTAGACATTAATATACTAAAGGTATATTTTTGAAACCAAGTTATTTGATTATTTTTGTGTTGTTTTGTTTCCTTCTAGACTAAAATGTACCAAATGTAATATATACTATATTAGAGAGTAAATTATTATTTGTTACTAAACGTCAAAAAACCTATAGTGATAAAGTAAACTCTGTTATATTCTTGTAGACAATATTGGATAATTCAAGTCGGGTATTGTTCCCATATGTTTTAAAAGATTTGTGACACTGACATACAGTGAAATAGCAAGTATGCTAATGTTATGAGGTTCTCAATATTTCTCCCGGTTATTGCGTAATCGGCACTCATTTCATAAAGTAGCTGAATGAATTTTGAGCGGATCACCTAGTAGTATATAAAAATACATAACGTTTAAATTCCTCAATTTTAATTAAATTTTGTATTAAACTTCGTACAATTTGGTAATTGTTTTTATTTCTACAATCATATCATATTCCCTAGTATCATATTCCCTAGTATTTACAGAGCCATTCCTATTTAGCAATCTATTATTAGGCTTATGAATTGATGTTATATTCATTCTGAACCAATAAACAAAACCTGAGCTAGGTAGACTTGGTTGGAATTGGATCCCGTATGTTTATCAAAATTCAATATTAGATTGCAGTTTAGTACTGTTTGGAATTTCATTTGATGTGAAATCATTGATAAAGTTTCTATCAACATAATTTTGTTTTATTATTCATTACTGTATATAAATTGAATGAATACTGTATATAAAAGAACAGATTATAAAATAACTTTTTTACTAAAATAATTGCTATAATATTATAAAATGAAATTCGTAAAAGGACAAAATAGGGTAAATTGTACCAAAGACTAGAGAGTAAGTTACATTGACATATTTATCAAAGGAGTATATCAAATGTCAATGTAATTTTATAATTTCAAAAGTTAGACTAGTATATTCTCAAGTCTTCTAACTAATTACTATATATGTATCAGTGTCGGTCACAAAGTACTATTCTTGTATGTCGTAGGCATCAGCTCCTTACTCGTTAAAATATTTAAAATTTTCAATTTTACCAGTGCTTCCTTTTCTCGCTTCATAATGTCGGACGCAATTGATGAATACTTTAACGTCGCCTTGGATATAGTAAAAAGTGCTGGAAACCTTATAACGGAGTTCACATCAGGCTGTAAAATTTTCGAATTGAAGTCCAGTGATATCGATCTAGTAACTGAAATAGACAAGAAAGTGGAAGAAACCCTAATAGGTGGATTGTCAAAGAATTTTCCAAGTCATAAGTTTATTGGTGAAGAATCAGTTGCCGGCGGAGAGAAATGTGTTCTTACTGATGAACCTACCTGGATTATTGATCCAGTGGATGGCACTCTTAACTTTATTCATGGCTACCCATGTAGTTGTATTTCACTCGGACTCACTATAAATAAAGAGGCCGTAGCCGGTATAATTTATAATCCTATTATGAACCAATTGTTCACAGCTAAAAAGGGTAAAGGGGCCTACCTTAATGATAGACCCATTCATGTGTCTCAAGTTAAGGAGTTGCAAAAGGCTCTCATATCATTTGAAGCTGGTACTCATCGTGATGAAGAAAAGCAGAGGATAGTCTTAGAGAATTTCAAATTAATAGTTACAAAAGGTCAAGGCGCAAGGACATTGGGATCTGCTGCATTGAATATGGCTATGGTAGCATTGGGTGGATCTGATGCCTATTTTGAGTTTGGTATCCATGCTTGGGATGTTGCTGCTGGAGATATCATAGTGAGGGAGGCTGGTGGAGTCTGCATTGACCCATCCGGAGGGCCATTTGACATTTTGTCTCGAAGAGTCTTGTGTGCTAGTACTTCTGAGCTGGCTCAGGAAATGGCCAAATCATTACATCAATATTACCCTGATAGGGATTAAATAATGTAGAGAATATATATTTTTGTTTTAACTGTTATTTAAGATCTGTTTGACTTATTATTACATTAAAATAATGAAAGTCACTATATTTTATTTTATATTTTTTAGTATGAAGATAAAGATCTTTAATGTAAAATAAAGATAAGATACTGGAAAAAGGAAATTATCTATTTTGTTTCAACATTTTTCATAAATAACCTGTATGTGATATATATAAATCCCTAATGTACTATTACTTTATTACAAACTTTGAATCAAATTGTGTGATAAACAATTTATTTTTAGGAGGAGCAATTTTATAACTAGTCATTGTGTTGTTAATATTATATAACATTTATCAAGAGTTAATGTACATGGTGTTAAAAAGGATGTTCTTAAAACCTATATAATGTTTAAGGAACAGAACCTTGTAATTTATATATATATTTAAAATGTATTCATAATTTTTTTGAGTTGTGCAGTCCACATATGTTTATCTGGCATAAGCAATATTTGTTTGGGAAGGTCTTCTTTCTATTAGTAAATAGTCCAATGTGATGTACTTAAGGAAAAGTATACATTACAGTTGCAATAAGTTTAATTGTCACCATGTCTGAAAAACATATACAGTAATACAATAAAATACATACTATTTGTTATGTATTTATTAGATGATCAGGAGTTCTTGATGTTAAAAGAACCAACACATTTCATAATTATGACTAAGTACTTAAATATACAGTTGATTTAAAAATAATTGTTTTATTGCTACTGTGATACCTACATTCAAAGTCGGTGGATTTACTTCAAATACTTATTTTACATAGAATTAAATTGATGCAATTGTAATGGAAAATGACTATTTTTAATTACATAAAGATATATGATGATTAAATTTTCAACTTCTTGGAGGATATAATAGACAACAAAATGTAGTTTCTTTGAATAAGGTTTAAATAAAAAGTTTCCATTTCCATAACTTATTTGCAAATCATATTAAATGTCTTCAGTCAATGATTATGTTTAGGCTGCCTTGGTCACGAGAGTCATGTCAGTTAAGGTAACAAGTCTATATTTTAATATAAAAAAATAATAATTCAGTTTATTTTGTTTCAATGACTAAATGTAATCTTTTTTTATATCTATATTTTAGTCAGTTATAGTTTGTGTCAGTCTGTCTATAAGTTTTGTTTATCCGTCGGTTGGTTAATAATGTATTAAAAGATCTTGTGTTTCATTCCTATTAGTCAGTTTGAAAAAAGATACCTTCTATATTTTATTTTAACTACTTGATTTAAAGTTAAGAAAAACATACTTTGTACTTTATTCCCCATATTTATTATATTAAATACAAATTGACCACGTCTTATTATAACGTGGAATTTAAAAACGTCATTTAGTCAAGTTTGATTGGTCATTAGGTAGTACAGATATTTCATAGGGAATATATGTCACAGTCAAGTCTTTTGTTTCATTGGTTATTAGCTTTCAGTCAGTGAAGTATATGTAATACTAATGTCTTTAATTTAAACACCTTCCTATTAATACAGTCATTATTTCTCGCTCTCTGCTTATGTTAAACTTTTATAAGCTAGTTAGAACTAAAAAATATTAATCAGCAGTAGAGTTGTATACTAATAAAAATAAAACAAATAATGATTACAAGAAAAATGGAATGTCAAAGGTTACTACAATTCTAAATAGTATCACGAGGTCATATTAAGGTCAGTTCATGTCAAGTATTTTAAAGTCTTATTTTGTTGTCTCACCTGTTCATCTGTTATGTCCTTAAGGGTCTTAAATTTGAGTAGTCAGTAATTCTAGCCAGTCTTCAAATGGGTCTCAGTCAGTCTAAGTCAGTTAAAGTATTTTGTCAGTTGAGCTCGAATTCTAAATTAGAGTAAGTCAGTTATATGTATGTACATAGTATTACGTATTCGATAACTTAAAATGTATAATTGAAGCATCATTGTTTATGAAATTGTAAGTTTCAAAACGGTCTTGGTTTTAAAATAGATTTGCTTTTCTAATAGCTATTTAAGAAATCTACAAAATTTTCCCAATTTCACTCTTGAAGTTGTATTTTTCGATCTATATTTAAAATAATGTCATCCATGTCGTCTTCTCATGCCGAAGTCCATTGGTGTCGGTAGTTCTCGTAGCGCGTGTGGGTCGACCTGGATGCTGGGCATGTGTAATATTTGTCCAGGAAGATCTTCTTTCTCGTCGTAAACGGCCCAATGGGATGGACTTAAAATAAAGTAAATTTTAATACACATTATTTTTAAGTATAGGTACTTGGTTTTTCTTTTTATATTCTGCAGGATAACCTTTTTTTTGGTAAAAGGTAAAAAATGTATGATAATAAAATATTTTTATTAATTGCAACTATCTTACCTGTTTTCGCTTGGTATTATTTGAAATGCAACTGATGGAGTTTTTGCTGAACTAGACGGTTTTCTTGATTTCAACTTTGGCCTCTGCACTGTTTTGACCTCCTCTGCGTCTAAATTGTCAGTTCCAGATCTTTCTTGAATTCTTATGTCTGTATTATGTGGTGTTTTATCGTCTTCATTTGTTTCTATTTTAGGGTCAGTCACGCCAGTTTCAGAGTCAGGGTATTTATGTAAGACGTTGCGTATAAAGTAGTATTTGTCTTTCTTATCTGTACTTAAGTTATCGTCGTTGCGTCTGGTGGGTCTCTGTGGGCTGTAAGATTTAGTAGCTGTATCGTGTAGAAAGAATGTTGAAAGTTTGTTGTTTGAATGGTCATCTTCAGTTTTATTGGTTTTCATAGTTGAAAAGTCTTTGCTAATATTGTCATTTTGTAAGTCAATTTTTATTGCATCATTAGTGCTTTTGTCATCTGTAATCTTGTCATGTCTGTAAGTACCTACATATCCAAAAGTCAAAAGTTTATATATATTTTCTGTTGTCGGGTCAGTTTTGTCTGTTGCGTCAGTCGGTTTTGGTTTTTCAGTCAGCACTGAACTTTCAGTCGATAATTTTATTTGTAAAGTCGATGCGTCATTGTCGAAAGATCTAGCAGAAGATTGAGAGTTTTCAGTCACGGGTGCGTGAGGTCTACCTTGGCGTGATTCAAAGTCATTGTCGAGTTCGTCCCTATTAAAGTAAGGTCTGTTCGGTCGTCTGTATGTGTCGTCGTATGTCTGATAAGTCACTTTAACCACATCGCGGTCATAGTTTCGTCGAGTTGTCTGTCGCCAGGACTGAGTCGGTCGAGGTACATAGTTAATTAGATACGTATATTTGTCAATATTTTCAGTCACAGATATGTAAGGTCGTCTGTTAGGTCGTTTGTTTGGTAAATTGTTGATGACGACTGACTGTACGCTCTGTACGTCGTCGTAATAGTCATTATTATATTGTCGTATCGAGCTGCGGTCATGGTTATTGTCGAAGTCAGTATAACGTCGTGATTTGTTTTTAAAGTCTAGTTTATCGTCAATAGTAAGTTTTGTTTTAGTATGAGTCAGTGTTTTGTTAGTGTCATCTCTGTTATGTGAGTCAGTTATGTTGAGTCGGCTTAATTTCTCCGATTTTTGATTCATTAAAGATTGTGTCAATTTATGCACTTTGGTAGTCGTCGTCGGTTTAACCGTAGTTGGTTTAGGTTTTTTTATCTTTGGAGAATCTTCATCGGATTTCCTAATATTATTCGAGTCTGAATGTAATTCGATCCAAGGTGATAGGTCAAAGTTGTTGAGCAGTCCGTTACGACAGGAGATTCTGGCGTTGTCTGGGTTGTTGGGTGAGAGGAAGGCGAACGGTTGAATGTTGTCAATGGAGTCCAGAGTGCCGCAGAGCACCTGAGACAGAGATATTCTACGTATCTGTTGCAACTGAGCCGGAGTGAAAGATGACTCGAAACCGCCGTTTTCATACCTGAATGGATAAAACGGTCATATAAAAAAACCTCCAATTACACACGGTAGATCAACGGTACCAGGACAATTATAAAGTATTTTTTATTTATTCTGTTTATATTAAGTTTAAAAGTTATTTTATACTTTATTGAATATATTACTAACAAGAGAGACCTAAAATATGAAACGCGGTGTCGTCAAATATAACATGTACTCTCTCTCTCACTGGTTAATTCTATATATTTGATTGTCTGTCTCTTTGTCGTGACGTATTTTCGTTTCATCTATGTTAACATCATATCGATTCTAAAGAAGTTTCACTTCAAAAATACAAATTATTAAAAGCACATAAAAAGTCCAAACTATTTATTACACCCCACGTATGGAGGAGTGCGCTCACCAGAAGCGGTCTCCCTTGCGGAGGTTGGTGAACTGCTGCGCGATGATGCAGGCGAGCACGGGCCCCACCAGCGCGCCCGCCACCGCGCGCTCCGACACGCCGCCCGAGAACAGGTCGATGTCGTCCACGTGTCTGCGGCCACGCACACGTCAAACTCTACTTACTGCTACCCGAGGCTTGGAAACTCCATTATGTTTTATAACAATTCAGTTTGTGTTGTTCCTGTGGGTTCCCCTCGGTTCCACTTTTGTCCCCTTCCTATTTCATTCATCTAGTCTTATAATATAGTTTATTACATTACGTACAGAAAAGTCTGAATTAACTGTATTTAAATTATTTTGGACAATGCTTTTATTAAATTGTTCGTTTCTTTAACGGGGTTACTTTTAAAAAAATAAAAGAATCTCGTACCTGTACAATGATTTAAATTTCCTCACTACCCTCGCCGGCATCACTCGGACGAGATCATCAAAGCTCGTAATGGGAGTGAGGCCACAGGGCTCCCTCCAGGCAGTGTACGGCGGGACTCCGTGGTCTCTACCTCTTTGAATGTTGATGGCCGCTAAGTCCATCCCAAAGTTGAAATGATTGGTTTGGAATAAGTGATTGGTCAACTCTTCTGTGATGAATTCATCTCTCTTCTGTATGGGCTGGTTCAGCATTCCGAGGAGAAGACGGTCCACGGCTCCCATGCTCCAGATGTTAGACGGGTTGGTCAGTTCGGCGTGGAGGGAGACGTCTGTAAAACATTCATATTTATATTTATTAACTTTAACAATATAACAAAATCACTGTTTTTCAAGTCTTATAACGTGACCCTTTTAAATATAATGACTGGAGCATACTGTTGTTGATGGGCCTGTGGAGCTTGTCGAAGCGCAGCATGGAGGGCTGGACCAGACTGTGCCCGAACCGGAAGGCGGCGGATCCGAAAGAACTAGCCGGACTGGCGTTGGTCTTCGCTCTGTATCCGCGGTAGTGACCTTTGGAGAGGAGCTCTAGCTCGAAGAGGTGCATTACTTCTGGGCCTGGGAGGAGACCGGATTTAGAAATACTTATTCTGTATTATTATTGGAAATGTTCGAAATATCTAGAAGTTACCTAACACGATGGGCAGGAACTCTCTGTAAGTGATATGTTGAATCATGGCGCCCACAATTTTTCGAGTCTCCTGGTAGATTTTTTCGTCGCTCCAGTGTGGATTCAGGTGGGCCAGCTCCTGTGCCATTCTGCGGAATATAGCACAGAGAATGAAAGTCGGTTTACTAAAACGTTAGGTTAAAAATGTATAGATCGTTTAAGAAACAACGCGGCTTACCGATTATGCTGTCTGAGCCACACAATATGTTTAGCCACCAGCCCGGGGTGCTCGTTGACCCTGGCGTCCCCGGACTTGAAGCAGTCGGTCGAGACCGCGCCGCCTCGACACAGCTCGTCGCGGTCGGGCGGCAGCAGCGGGCGACGCTGCTGGACGCGCCCGTACTGGAGCATACCTGGACACGGAGAATGAGCTTATTGTTATTGAACAAGCGAAAAGAAAAGAAAGGAAAAGTGAGCAGAGTCGGATATTAATCCGACACTACTCACTTAGAAAATATCATCTAAGAAACGGAGCAGCGACTACCGCGAACGAGTGTCTCACCATTCCTGAACAGTCTCAGTCCATCGGACTGCCTGGCGGAGCTGGCGTAGACCGGAGAGCCGTCAATGTATGCGGAGACGTGGTTGGCCTGCTCCCTCCAGCCGAGCGCGCAGCCCTCGCGCGCCGCCGCCGACGACCGCACGAAGTCCAGGCAGCGCACTCCGCGCACCCCGAAGAACGGGTCCGACGGAGGCACCGCGATCGGGAGGCACTCTGGATGCTGGACGGTTATACGAGTTCAGTTCAATGTGGGCGAAAGATCTATTTGACTGTAAGAGGTGATCGTTGACAAATATGGTAGTTGTGCAGATGCATTAGGGGGCATTGCATCTGCAACTGCTCAACTGCAACAAGTACCGGGGAGGGATGAAGAATGAATGAGTCTAAAATCGGAAGAGAGACAAACATATTAAACTGTGCGTTATAATATCACGGCAAAATATTTACCATGAACTCTTTAGGTATGAAATCTCTCCCTCCATCTTTGCAGCATCTCGGCACCGAACCGTTAAACCCTCTGGATTGAGAGGAAGATGTTATATCATGGTCTAGAAATTGTCCCCATTGCATCAGCAGGTGCGTAATTCCCAAGTTCTCTGCATTCTTGTCTTCGTGGATCAGTGCGCTGATTTCTCTTGCCGAGGGGAGGTTGGAGCCGAAAACCGATTTTCTTGGAGCTTGGATACCGTCAGAGTAAACAGGAGGAAGAAAGCGCTGTACTGGAGTCATCGTGGAGCCCCATCGAGGTCGACTTAAGTTGTTACAAGTGCCGTCATGAGTTCGGTATCTGAAAAGAAAAAAAAAACGTGCAAATTGAGGACAATATGTGATTTTTGACAAAACAATTATAGTACATATATAATTTATCTGAATACTTACTGTAGACGACATTTTCGATGAGTAATTTCTTTCTAAATACTGTTTAAAGTTATTATTACCTTTTCGACGCTGGCGGGCACTTGGGAGAACCACGGAGAGGACATTCATCGAGAAGTGGTGACTGGCGGAGAGCACTCGCGTCAGGGAACTGACTTTCTTCTGTGCGACTCTCGAGATGGTCATTGTCGATGCTGCATAAAATAATAATTGTTTATAAATACTGTTTTTTACCATTTTTTTTATATGGTAAGGTAACGTAAGCATTGATTAGCCGAAGATTATCAAGGTAATCCAAGAGCTGATGGCTTAATATATTTTTAAATATTATATCGACATATAAAATCAATATATTAGAATGTCATCATCAAACTATAATTTCCAGTCAAAGATGACCGTGTTCACTAATTATTATGCGTAATGAGTTACATAATGGTAACTCATTAATATTCAATGTGCATCGCGTTTCATTGAAAGTGAACGTTCTCTTGGGAATATATATTTGCTAATGAACAATCTAAATTTATGAGTATAATAATAATAAAATAGTAATGAGTAACGGTAATTGCTACTTGTATACAGTAAAAGAGACTTTATTGTTTTGGATTGTTACCTGTCTGTTTAATAAAACTATTACGATAGGATAATTTTTACTGTAAAACAACGTGTACTTGTACTTTACATTATAATTATAAAAAATAAAAAGTAAAATATAAGTAGTTTCTTATATTTTTATAATGTTAAGTGGATACACTATTAATTTTATTTTATTTTTATTCTTCTGGAATTTGAGTCCCCTTACAATATTTTGATTTATAAAGGTGATGTCGAAGAAGAGCGTCTATGTATTCCATGGGTACCAGAATCTAATAAAATATTAAATGGTAATAATGGCAGCTGACAGCTGCTCGTGAAACAACATTTTTATTTTCGTTCGGAATAATAAATGTCATTGGTAATTGGAGTCACAGATAAGATATATATTATATAAAATATATCCACAGTGCGGCTCGGTGCCTGACCTCAGAGAAAGTGAAATCAAACTTTCGTTTTAACGTCTTGATAAACATATGTAAACTGTTCTGTTCCGGATGTGAAGAGTATTAAAAATGTCTATTATTGTTCATAAACATTTTTGTCAATAAAATTGTAGTCTGGTATATGACAAAATAATTCTAAACTTCGAATAAATAATGAAAGGAAGCAATATAAGAATCCTTTGTCTTTATTGTATCTACTTTTGTTGTGTATTTCTTTCCAGACTTCTAAGTACATAAAAAAAAGATATAATTCGTACTTAGTATTGGTATAATTTATATTCATTCGTTAAATAGTGTAATATACTTTATACCTATATTTAAGTGGACTGGGAAACGTTTACTGCACTTTTTTAAATGCTAGTAAGTAATAGCCATGAATGTCTGTAATCATATTCTGTAATAAAAAATCTGCGTCTTTTGAAATATTCTTATATATTTATTTCATTCTTTGTTGCTCAAAGAAATAAAATAATTTACAAAAGGCGGGGTTCGTGTTAACAGTCATTCTTTACCAGCCTACCTTAGGATATAAAATTAAAAACTAATAAGTAATAAATATAATAATTAACAATTGTAATCAAGAATTATAATAACTAATTAATAATACTTAAGAAATACTAACATAATGAAAATTATCAAGTCATAGAAAAATAAGTAACGAAAGAATTAACAGTAAATAGAGATGCAGAGAATGTGTCAAATTGACATAATTATCCTTGTAATGACCTTGACTTACACAAGTAAGTCAAAGTCATCATTACAAGGATATTCCGAATTATAATGAGCATATTAAGAAAACAGCAAAATATAGATGTAATAGTTACATTAATGTAGCTATTTATGTTACTGTAATATTTAAATTATTTAAAACATTAGCCTTGGAACAATCCACTGAAGTCTTCTCACAATACCTTTGACAACGACATTTATACACGTACCTACCGCTCGCACAATTATTGCAATACAATAAAAACATCAGATTAAGGATGAAGATAAATCGTTTGAAATATGTCCAAAGTTAATTACTTTATTTTAAATAGGGTCGTCTTTTCAATAATTATAATAAAATAAAGATTTTGATTGTTTAGAAATGTTAATATTTGAATGAGTTTAACTTATGTAAAAAAAACATAAAATTAAAATATACATAATATTTTAATATTTTATTAATTGTTTCATACTGCATTGAAATTTAGGTAAATTATTTTTTTTGGTCAACATGTATTATTTGTTTACATACGTGAGCCGAAGTGACTAATTTCGGCTAATACAAAAAATGAATGAGTTTGTAATTGAATTCTGGGCGGTGATGAATGAATAGACATTTATGCCTATTTATTACTATGTAATCATCACTTTCAATACATATGATATATTTTTTCTATAATTATTTATTCCGTTTCTATTTAAAAAATACGACTTACCATATTATTCTCCAGAAAATTGTCAAATCCAGTCAGTTAATCCATAAGTCAAGTCAAGTCACATCCGTCACATTCACTGTCACTGTCATCGTCAGTCAAAATCATTAATGTCACATCTTTATATTTTGTCCAAGTTCCACCACAGTCATCCAAATATGTCAATCAGTCTAAAAAGTTTTGACTAGAATATGTTAAAATGATTATGAAGTAATCAACGCTTCTGACCGCCATGGCGGCCGCGCGTGACTGCGAGTGGGAATGGCTCGTTCGTGCTCAAATACCTCCACTTCTACCGCGCTTTCGTAATTAATCTGTTTGTCTTACAAGACTAGGTAATATGGTTGAAAGACTTTACCTGGCGCTTAAAAAAAACTGTTTGTCAACAAGACTTGGATGAGTGGTTATTAATTATTGCGTCAATAATTATTTTTATGGGTTAGTTCTTAATTGCTATTGTTGAACGAAATGAAGCTTATACAATTAATTATCATTAGGATTTAGGTTTTTAATTTGTAAAAAAATGAATGAAGTATTAAAGGAAATTAAATGCCAGCAATCAGTTTTTTAGTGATTATAAATATATATAGATGATTATTGCAAAATTATATAAATATAGGAGATTTCCATGTGTGAACTCATCTCGATATTTCTGGAACAATAAGGCCTAGAGACTTGAAATTTGAATATTACTTTTACCGCGTAGATGTCAGCTAAGAAAGGATTTTCCACCCTCAAGGGGGGTTGTGGGGGCGTTATTTGAGGTATAAAGACTTTGCCAGAATATTCTTTGTGGCGTGTTAAAAATTACTATGAACGCATTTTACTAAATTCCCTCCACAAAGCTTTTAATTTTTTCAAAAAATTGTAAAAATATAGCTCCTATAACTGTAAAACTTGGTCAGAATATTTATAGTTTCTCATATTTTCCGTTCCTTCCGAAGCGGACAGGAGACGGCTAGTTAATATATTGTTTTCTGTAATTCTAAAATTTGTGACAAGTTGCCACCATATTTGGTTAAATTAACAACGCTTTTCT
Source organism: Dircenna loreta (assembly GCA_963555665.1). NCBI lineage: Eukaryota > Metazoa > Arthropoda > Insecta > Lepidoptera > Nymphalidae > Dircenna > Dircenna loreta. The sequence continues at coordinate 6,847,784 of OY743097.1, read as the reverse complement.
AATGTGTTGAAAGAATGAAAAACAAAAACAAAACCTTTTTACGCTGATTTCATTAAACGCGGGAAATAAGGCAATATTTACAAAAAGGTTTGCATCTCGTTTTTAAATTGGTACTAACAATATCAAAGTGTCTTTATAATTAGATACTATTTATAATTGGTTGTGACAATTTCTAGGTGTTGAATTCTAATGTGAACTTTATTGTAGGTATTGTTTTACAACAATTTGACTATTATTTGTATCGATTACATACATTAATATTAAAAATCCATTTACTTTAATTAAATTTATACATATGTTTTTGCTAATGCTTTTACTGTGATTAATTAATATTTAAACCGATTTCTATAAAAAGATCAAATAAATGATTTTACAATATTTTTTTTTTTGTGAAGTGACTAATGCTGTTGGCCCTGCGGCCTTGACAACTACACCGGAGGTGTAGTTACAACTAATAGAATCACTTGCTATGGGGAAATTTTAATGATGGAACAACGGTTGTAACATTCTTATATACAGCTTGTAACAGATATAACGCTGTGTCCTTCGGGCGTCTATTTTGTAAATGCAATTCTTTGCGATTTCGCAGGCTTATTTATTATTAAAAGATTTGTCTTACGATTTTCATATGTTTACATAATAAATAAGTAAATTGAGACTGAGCAGGAGTCATATATCAAAAAAAAAATTAAACAAAAAATATTCTTAACATTAAAAACAATAAAAAAGTATTTTTTTTTAAATACGTTTGACTAATCTCGGATGGAGTTTTTCAAACTGTCAACTTTTTAGTTTTGGTGTTATTCTATGGGTCTTATGTAGTTCGTTATATCGCCACTGTGGCAGCACCGGAAAATATACAATACTAATACAAAGTTTCATCAAAATAGAGAAATGCGATCTCCCCGCGTGTATGGACACATACAAACTACAAATGCTTTTTCAGCTAGTTTCGAAGCAATTTCCTTCGCTCGTTTCTCTTAATAATAATTAATATATATGCTTTTAAATGACATTTGTCGCAAGACAAGACGCCATCGAGAAAACTAATTTACAATTATTACCTGAGCATGGTTTTTGCAATTTTCATTCATTGTAAGTATTGTATAATATTGACCGCAAGATAACAGTGTGTTACGACAGAGGCCTCTGTTATTGGAAACGAATTTTTATTGCCATATTAGAGTCACTTCAGAAAATAGTTACGAACATTACTCAGATGGAAATAATTAAATTTATTTGAATAGTTTACAATGAAAATTATATATATATATATATATCATATGAAATATATATATTATTTTATATATTGTAATGCAGGTTAAACTAGACAGAGAGAGTTTGTTTTCAAAGATTTTTTTTTTTATTGGTATCGAATAGGATTAGCGGGAGGCGCTCCCTATTAACGGGAAGATTCCCGAATTTGAAAAAAGCAGCTAAGAGACAAATATATGTGGTTATATAGCTGCTATAAATGTTACAACTATAATATACCATTTATCTGAAAGGTGGTTTAAATCCCACCAACACACATTTCGAAGGTCAAACCAGCGACAGCGGCTGTAAAATTTTGCCAAATTTCTTTCAATAAGGGATGATAAATACGTTTTTCATAGCTTAAAATTCTTTCGTTCTTACTACTTAAAAGTTATAGCTAGTATTGTGTTATATAACAAAGTGGGAAGTCGTCTATTATTTCTCACTGTGTTTTTATATGAGCGTGAAATGATATCCAATACGAAGTCACACCATCTCGCGTGACTCTACTCTTCCTGGAACGCGATTCGAAAGTTTAATCGAAGGCATATTTATATAGTTAATATATATTACATATATATATGTTATACATAGAGTTTGATACATTCCTAATATATTATATATATTTGGTGAATACGTATACTTATATAAATTAATATCTATTATATGAAAACTTTTTGTATATTGTTTTGGAAGGGCTCTTATGTTGGTACGACTGGCGTCCCTTTCAGTATAGGGTTTATGTACTAATAATAACCCGGCTCATGTCATAATATTGTCTGACTGGTTTCGTAGCATGTGGACTCCTGTCGTTAACATTTTTGTTCAGTTTTGTTCGCTGCTAGTCCGCCATGCTTCGAGCTTGTGACTAAAAGTCACTAATGGGTTCGAAACTAGGATCAGGAAAATTTTAATGTATTATAAATTGGTAGGTAAGATGTTACTATTCCAACTTTCGTCTGGCCTTCTGCAGAATGATAGGATCTTCACAGAAAAGATGAGCTGTGATGATGAAAAATTATATATATACTTTTTATTTTTTTTAATTAAATAACATTATTGAACACAAGAAGAGGGCAAAATAAAATCAGCAAAACAATAGGCGACTTTATTTCAAGTGATCTCTTGGAGGTAACCCACACTTACGAACGTAACGAATGGGATAGACGGACATACAAACATATATTATACACACACATATATATATATATATATATGTGTTGTATTGTTGTATGTATATATGTTGTATTGTATTGAACGTTTAAACATATGTTTTGTAAATAAAGTATCAATGCAGGGTAATAAGAAACGTCAAACCAACTGCTTGTCCTAAACACTTAGGCAATATGCTAGATATATTGGAAAATTTCCAAATTATTGAATAAGGAGAGGTGGATAATGTATCTGATAAAATAATAAAGAGGGAGAGAAATAAAGAGAGAGAGCAAGTGAATGAAGATTTTCATAATGTAATAAAAAGTGAGAGATACAAAAATAAAGAGAGAGAGAGAAAGAGAAAAAGACACATAAAGAGAGAACAAAAAAGGCGGTTCGATTTAACAGAATTCTTACTCATGCAATATAATTATGGTTTTATATAATGTTGAATAGAAGTCACAGACTTTCATTGTGGTTATATATGACATTTACATTATTTCAAAGTTTCGTTTGTAATGGCAGCAAAAAAAAGAAACGTGAGCAAATATTTTGGTAAAAAAATATTAAAATAAAATATTTTTTAGAGAATTTAGATCTGTTTAAGTTGTATTCCAATTTAATTTATCTCCGCATGTTTTTTTTTTTGGGAAAACATGTAAAATATATAGAAGATATAAATATAGAATTCTAATTTCATTGGAGCGGGTAGCGATACTTAATTGAAATTTAAATTAAAATACGACCTCCTTGTAAAGTCACCCTTATATATATAATAATGCTTCTACTTTATCTCAATTTTCTTAAATGTCAAACCAGTGTAATTTTTTCGGCGGTGAAAGTCAATGAAAGCTGTCACTCAAGTCTAGATAGAGATGTGCTTTCTAAGATTACTTTTACGATATTATATTTGTGAGATGTTAAGTAATTCCACAATTATGACTTGCTATTTGTTATATAATCTTATTAATATATTATTTTATATATTTTTAACTAGTTACGTAGCTAATTTATTATATTTTACATACATTTTCTAAATTATGTGTTTTTCAAATCTTGCAGCTTATGTAAAATAATTAAGTATGATTTCTTAAATATAATTTTTGAATGTAGTATAAATCCATCACAGTAAATGCATTGAAATGTTTCTTTTAAATACAATATCTTGAAAATTCCTTGTCATCAATTAGCTTTCATTATTCTGTCAAAAGTTTAAGAATACTTGACATATTTTTTGTCAATTCGCTAATGTCATCAGTCATTAGAAATGAGACAGACTTTGACAGTAAAGTATTATTTCTGAAGATGTTATTTTAATCGTATACAGATGATTTAATACTGGTGGAAAATAAAGAATAAATATATTATGAGAAAAATTATATACATTTTAATTATAAATGATAATTTACCGAATATAATTATTGTACATTTTTAATCTTGTCGTTCCGATTGTAGCAGTCTTGTAAGGAAAATGAAGGAATTGTCTATCACTTAATAAATAAAAATATATACTAACACCTAATGAAATATTTAAGGCTGATCAAATTTCTTTAAATATATGGATTATTATGATTCAAGATTGACATAAAAAGACATAGATGGAACGTGACAAATAATATCATGATGTCAAAAAAGCAAATCTGCACTGATATGACATATGACATATGACAGAAGAGCGAGGAAAATATTGACAAATTGGTCTACCATTAATTGGGGGGTACTGCTTTTACCAATATTATAATGTTGGTGTATTTCATTTTCTTCTTCTGTAATATATTTATTCGTTGTTATTATTATCTGAAAAGCATCTTCTATCATTACACAACTGCCGATGGGTTCACCCCCCTCGGTTGTTATCACTTTTCTAAATCTCTAAATATAAACTTACCTTTTTAATACTTGAACAAAGTTGTATGTCAAAAAAGACACCCAAAACTCAGCTCTTAGTAACCTGGTACCTCTGACGTCACATGTCAATAAGTGTCCTATTCATTAGTAAATTCTCAAAAACTCAAAAGTATTTATTTATTTCTTTATAGTGTAAGCTACATTTTCAATAAAGACAAATGTTTTGGAAAAAGGGCGTTATTAAGGACGCAATGAACACACAAAGAGACATGTATTTTTAAGAACACACACACATATAGTTCCTAATGAGAAGTCATTAAACGGAACGTAGTATATGAATAGTTCGTAATAAGACGTCATTCTGCGTAATTAGCGAGCGTGGCACTTTCACTGGGAGATTGCACAGGCTGGTGGCACACTGAGAATAATATATTATAAATATATAGATAATTTTTTTCGCTTGCTTACTGTTATATATAATAATAGTTTCCTCAATTAAACGTATTTTTATGAAAAAGTATTAATATAAAAAAATACGCCGTTTGCTTGACAAATATAAATACTTTTCTGTATTTACAATATTAATAAATACATATTTTTTTATTCTGTTGTAATTAAACCCTAAATAACACATACATTTTAATATCTGACCTCGAATTAATAAATATTTTTCTAGCATTTAAAAAACTATTAAGCTCAGTGTGCTTCAATCTTTTACGAGATCATTAAACCTGCTAGGTATACATTTCATTGACTTGGCAGTTTTATAAGACTGACATAACACTGGAATTATTTGTAGGTTTTCAATAATATTAATAATCAAATTTTATCCCAATAAAAGGCAGTGTTAGGATTAGTTTGATTGTTAATAAAAATAATGTAAAGGTAAGATATAAACGTTTTTTTGCATCTTTCTGGTATACTATTGCTTTTCCATTCTTATTATAAAGTTAATTAAAATATGAAACGTAATCATATTTACTGAATTTATTAAAAAATATATTCGGGAAATGTTTTTTCTCCTAATATATAATTGCTTTTCACTTATTATAAAGATATTTAAAAGCATAATAACTTAAGCAAAGCGTGTTCAAAAACGAATTAATTCAACAATAATATTATTGAGAGAATTGTGAATAAATATGAATGAGTATTTTGTTCAAGACAGTTGTAGAATGGAGTATATTTATATAATTATCTAAGACAGTCTAAGTGCCACACTAGCCGTCAATCTCGTTCTAGTTTCTAGATCTAGTAAAAACTGTGCACTTATTGTTAAGTTAACAATCATGGGAGCTGAGGATAATGGAGTCTAGAAAGCCTTCAATTTAATGGTTTCTAACCATTTACTCATTATGCGTAGTTATTTTATATTATGATGCGGTGAACCGATGAACTACGACAATTATATTATATAAATATGTCTGTGTTAATATTATGTTTATTTAAAGATTGTTTATATTTAAGCTTCCGTGAATCGAGGGAATAGTATATATATATATATATACTATTATTACTATACTATATATATATATATTTATTTATTTATGTTTATTTATATACCGGCCGGCTATATATATAATTTGAATTGAAATTGTAAAATAAAATATTTTTATAGTGTTTTTTTAATTCGTATATCAATAGTTTGCAATATAGTAGGTAAGTTAGTTATTGTGATTTCTGTTTTAGGTTATGACTTCTAATAGTTTGAGGTTTATAAAGTAATTTAGTTTTTAGTTCGGAATAAATAAGTTTTGAACTAAAATTCTAATCTAGACTATAATAGTAGTTATCTGTGAACTAATATTTTCCCTGCAATTAAAATGCACTGAGGCATTGTCTCAACACAATAGAGAGAGTCTGTATGTTTGTACGTAATAGTATTGTTTTACTTTATCCACTTATTTTATTATTGTCATGATTAAATTATTTTTAATATGAACGACGGAACATTTGATATTTTTAAAATCTATTTTTATAATATTTGAATGCCTTATTTTTTGACTTGGTTTTTAGTATTTTTACAAAATGTATATTTTTTTTAAATTGTTTAATTTGACAAAGCTAGTGTTTATAATGTACGTTTTTCTTTAACATTAGCGTAGGTGGGCATTTTTTTTTATTAAAACCCCCTAACATTTTCTAAAATACAAATTTTTATTAAGTTAATATTACAAAGCCATCATTTATATACCATTGCCTTAGATCTGCAAATTATCTTTAGATTAAAAATAATGCAAAAAAATACGACATGATTTAATGACATATAAATAGAGATATCATGTAGATCCATTAAATACTCATCAAGGTACATAGGCCTGTATGTCTGTATGTCATATTTGCGTTCACATTAGAGTAATGGCCGCGCTTTCACTCTCAAGTCCAAGGTTCGACTTTCCCTGCGCACGCGCACTTTCGTTTTCAAACCTGCGTGCGCTTGAGTCGTAGATACGGAACTATTGTCACGGATGTTAACTCATACAATGTTCAATATAACATTCACAATAGACTTGTTATATAGGTATCGCCATGTTGCTATATTTTTATTTTTTTTATTCGACGGATATAATATGCTTTTTAGTTTTAAGGCAAATCTTTTTCAATTAAATGGATAAAATAGATAAATATTTTATCAGTAACTACATGTTGGTAAGAAGTCTGTTTAAAAGTTTTTATTCTATCCCTCGGGGACAATACTTTTTTATTGATAAAATGTACCCTATGTCCATTTCTGTACCCTTGGCTAGGTGTGTGCGTGTGTGTGTGCGATGTCTCATGATGATAAGTTGAGTAGATAACACGTAAAAGTGTTAAAAACAAACACACACACATTCTCCTTTATAGTTTATAGTATTTAGTTAAGATATAACAAAATACTATAAAATATAAAGAAGAAACAGAGACATATGATACTCAAAAACATGATCGACTATTTTATATTTAAGGTTTTGACGCCTCGCTGTTCTTGTATTAATATTGAATGCTTTATCGCGCAATATTTAAAATTAAAAATGTACAAAAAGCGTTCTTAATGCTAACAGGCTCTCTAATATCCACCATTGCGTTTTAGACTACTAGAAAAGATAATAAAAAGACAAAAACAAATAAACTACTACATTATAAGTGAAGAAATTTCACATCCGAGAGAACCGGTCTGAGCTTTCTACGCTTTCGATTCCACTAACCAATATTTATGATCTGCCTCCGGGCACTTTCTTTAGGAAATATTATTACGAGAAGTCCATAAGTATTGTACATACAGGACTGGTTGTCCACTCGGTACACCCCTCGTCAGCTCTCCCCTGTCAGGACTAGCGTCGCATTTCCCTTTTCTATTTCTAACGGATGGCTTGTAACTTTCACATTTATTTGACTGTACAAGCTCATAAAAATAATTATAATCATAAATATTCGGACATTTCTATACATAGCAATCTATCCAAGCCGAACAAAGTATTGTTCAGAGCTGGACAACTGATAAATATACACAATTTTAATGTATACCAGCTGTTGTCCACGACTTCGTCCGCGAGGACTTAAAAACGCAGAGCTCATAAGAAACTTCTTTATCCATTCTCCATTTTTATATTTAAAATTGCTCTCCACGATAAGCCTTATATTTATTTCAAGGGTATAACATAATAAAGCTTAGATCCAACGTGAAAGTTATTTCTAAATATTGGTTAAGATATGATTAGATTCGGAGTCAAGGGAATTTTTACATTCGGAGGACGAAAGTCGGAGTAGGTGAGCGGACCCTGGGCGGCGACGCTCTGTGGCGGCGTATATTTTAATTTCACTATATTTCAGAATCTATTTATCCAGTTATGTTTGTAAAAGGCAAAACTTATATTCGTAAAATGATCTTGACGATAAAATAACTTTTAATACTAAGAATTAATTTGCTTGTTTTGTAATCATTCTCAAAGTGCAACTTTTAATTTCAATTATTTTTTTACATGTAAAATTACATTAAAATTATTTAATTATCTATTACTAATAACCTTTATTTTTGTACTACATTGTATGCATGTATAATCAAAGGGGGTTTAGCGCACGCGCGAAAATATTTTCAGTAGCGCTTTATTTCCCGGTTTGTTTTATAAATGTTGATGAATCAGTCTAAAAACTAATTTACTTCAAAACAAATATATGGCTATAATCTCGCATAATGTAGCTTTCTAATGGTGAAAGAATTTTTGAAATCTGTTCGGTAGCTTCGGAGAGCCTTGAACATACAAACGCTTACTTCTTTATAATATTAGTATGGATAGATATAAAATACAAATTAAAAAAAATCTAGTGCTGATCAAACCCACAACCACCACAATAGTACAGCGGCATAAAAGTAACGACCACTGCGGCATTCGTTGTGAATTGACAAAGAAAATCGAATTAATAAGTCGTAATAATATAGTTGTAAGTTTCTCTTGCAATGAAGTGTGATATTCAAAGCAATGACGACTAAATAAAGATGTCTGGAGTTATACAACATCCTGTTAAATAATTGTGTAATCATACTAATATATGAAGTATATGATTTATTTGCAATTAGTTTTAAAACTTTCGATTGTATGATATATTTTCTATATGAAATTCATAATGATGGCCTTTTTGTTTAGTGGTTAGTGACCCTAACTGAACCATTCTTGTGAGTTCCATTCCTACAATTCAATTATTTTTGTGATTCACAGATCATTTTTTTGATTCTCCTACACATGGATTATGTATCTAACGAGGGAGTTATTATTTAATATATGTAAACTATATATTTAACTAAAGAATCAAACAGACAATCAATACAATAATCCTCGAGGGCCACAAATATAATTGCAACTTATTTCAACAAATAGCATTGAACAATCTTACTTGAATATAAAAATACCAAATAACAAGGACTTAAAATATATTTAGAGCAAACTTTATAGAATATCCGATAAGTTTTATTACTATAAAAATATAAACTTGGGAAATGTGATCATGATTGTTGGTTAAATGGATGAAATAATAATTAAATGTACTCGTTCCGTTATAACAGTTAAAAATGAATTATCTTTTGGACTTATAGTATGTTCTGCGAGGAATGGCTGTTGGTGTCTTTGTTGTTTTTTAAATATGTAGATTATTAAAAAATATATTTATATGAATATTAGATTTAAAGATAGATAAAATAAAGTAGGGTAATGATTGAATTAATATTTTATTCTTTTAGTGTTTGTCGCTAAGTTTTTCTTTAGCTGAATCGATTTTGTTGTTGTTTTTTGTATGTGTGAGTGGGTGTGGTTGGATGATTAAAAATCGAGCTAGCTACTGTACTTAAAGATGGTTGCTGAATTTAGACTTACAATTGTTAGCGTCACTGCGAAGAGGTTCTGAGGTTTTTTAAATTAATTTTCCTTTTGCGACATGTCTGCAGGGAACATTGGTAGGCACACAATAAAAACAATAAATTTCCTTGTTCCACTCATATACTTGTTTTACTCTATTTGGCTTATTTAACATCTTTCTAATTTATAACAAGTATTCTAAAACGCTCCAGTAAATGAAATCAAACACTTCGGATATCCTGCTTCACCCTGACTTAGAAGCTATCCAGTTTCCTGAGAACTTTCTAGTGTGAAAATACTTCCAGATATAGATAGGCAGTTAAATGATTACGAAACAAATAAAAATAAATACAGTTTCACGTAATTATTAACGTGAGTTCTCAGGTATTCGGAAACTTCCATCATTGAGAATTGTGAAGTAATCTAGATGACAACGCAACGTCGTTTTCCCGCATCATTGAACTTATTGAGACATCGGCGTCCATTATTTTAGATGTAACCGAAATTTAATGAAGGAGTCGATGGTAATGTTTTTTTGTATTTCGTTATATTTAATTGTAACCTTAAGTTTACATGGAAATTCTGCTCAGAATTTTGATCAAGTGCCATTATTTCGTGGTCGGAGTATAAATGAACTATAAATTCAGTGTCAGTTGTGCAATTTGACATTGTCCGTGTGTTTTCTCGCATTTTAATGTGCTGTGTATTATATGCCATTGTTCTTTATATCTCGATCTCAAGAACTTTAATTAGACTGATATATATATATGGGATTATTCATTTTAGTATAAAAAGATAAGCTCGTTTCGCTGTGTCTGAGTCGAGTAGATATAATTGGTTCGCTAATTTCAAAGTCCTTTTATTTAAAAACGTTTACATACAGCAATAAAAAAAGTGTAATAAGTTTTTTTTTAATAGGTTTGTCAGTACACTAGTTATAAATTATATATAACTTTCATCTTGAGTTTTGTGGTTGTTCAATGCGTTCTATGTATCTCATTATGTCTCCATCGCAGCGCTGGCAGTTACAGGATACGGACACAAAGTAACATCAAAAATGGTTGAGAAATCTCTAACACAAGTACATGTAGGTATATACTCGTATACCGATAACAAATCACAAAATATCCTCCAAGTTTCGAAGCAATATCCTTCGCTTCGCTCATTAAGTACAAAATTATAACAAATATTTAATTTGTTGTTCTTAAATCCTTCAATGTTACAGTTAGGTACTCGTGGTTTGTGTATAACAAGAAGTACGACAATGGTCTTGTCAAATTGCACTAAGGTAGGATTGTGGTGGAAATACAACGAGTTTACATTCTATACCACTTTTTACATGGTTACGTGTTCTAGAAGGAACTCGTGAACACGACGCTGTTTATTTCACATAGAGGGCAACCAACTTTGATCAAAGATGGCTACTGTGCTTGTACAATACAGACTTTTTAGTTGCGAATAACAAGTTGTGTATTTGATACTAAATGTATAGTAACTTATTGAATTTCATAATATAAGGTAATTATTTAATTAAGACACTTATAACTCCTAAAAATTTCAATTTTTCAAATAAGTCCTCTTGAAAATAAAATAGTTTTATAGAAGATTACGTATTATCGTCACCGACGAAATTTTTAATCCAATCAAAATACTTAATTAAATATTCTGAATGAAATATTTTAATTTACATAAGTTATATTTAAATGTTGTAAGTTTATTTTAAATGAACTATCAATGTAACGATATTCCATACAAAAATCGTTTTATAATTTGTATAGTTCATTCAGTAACAATATCTTTACATTTAACAAGTAATTGCTTTCCTGAAATAACTTTTTGTTACAAGTAACATGATGAGGCGTAAAATTATGGATTTCAATTATTTTTCAGGTGCAAAAAGTTTGATTTAATTTTACAACACTATTTTCTTTTTATATGGATAAATTGGAATCGTTTTTTAACTACTTAAAATGTTAAACATAGCATCGTTTTTAATTCGATTTAGTAATATTTGAAATTATTTACTAACATGTTCAAGCATGTTAAACTTGCCAATTGAGCTACCGTATCGCTTCGATGAATTCATCGTTCTATACATATTCGTCTTTATTAGGACGGTGGCGACATCTATTAAACTTCTTTGAAAAATCCTAACCAATGATTCTACTTGCAATGCAATTGCATTAATAATATTGAAAATATTAATACGAATTATTAATTACTGTCCTGAATAAACACGTTAGAAATATATTTATGTATTATTTTTTAATACTTTTATTCTATACTTAAGAGAGGAAACGTAAAATTAGGGAAATTTATAGGATATTTAATGATATTATTACCTTGTCATCAACAGTTTACGACATAATATTTAATAAATTTATTTATGAATTTGTTTTAAATTATAATAAACACAGTTTGAATTATGTGAATGTTGGACACTTAATATGTGTTAAGGTTGTCGTATAACTTGTTGCCATTTTATAGGAACTAATAGTTACTAATATTATAGAGCTGAATGTGAGTTTGTTTGTTACGCTCTTACGACCTAACTACTCAACCTATCATTATGAAACTCCACACACACACGTAGCCAGGGGTACAGAAAAGAACAGAGGGTACATTTATCCCGAAATGTTAGTTTCCGAGCGATATTGCGAGATGCTAGCAAAGTTAGTATTAAAAAAAACTAATTTATCGAGAAATATTGTTTTTTTTGTTTCAAATGAAAAGGATGAATTATATTGTTAAAATACTAAAATATAAATCAGATATAATTTAAAATCCTTATTAGCATTCAAATATTTATAATACATATATTAATAAGTATTGAAGTATGCTGTTAGAGCTGGTGGCATTTGATAATTCAACATGACCTAGATAGATGGCTCCTGTGATCTTTTCCTGTCCTTGAGGTCACAACGGAGGATGTTGTGACGGAAATATTAATAGTGCTTTTATGTTAAATACGAATAACCTTAAAACAAAGTTCTTAGACAGGTTTAAAGCTTATAAAAGATAAACTGGCAAATAATATACTTCTTGCTGTCCTTTCAATTCTATAATAATAATAATGACATATCCACACAACGCCATCTACCGAGCCTAGTAACGCTAAGCAAAGCTTAAACTGTGGGCACTAGACAAATTGAACAAATATAAACTATTTTTTTGTTTACATATTATGGACATAAACAACACCCAGACACTAGACAAATACAAGTGTATGTAACACATATTTTTCTAGTGTCGGAATCGAATCCACGACCTTCTCTCATTAGTACCCACATTGCGCCAATCATTCGTAAATTCCACATCACTCACCTGGCCAGTTCTCTAAATTTAGCAGACGCTTGCAGAGATGCGTAGCCGTACTTGGCGTACCTCGTGGCGTCTTCTGGAGGCGTGTTGAAGGCGGCGACATACCTCGCTGGGTCATTCTCGTTTAGCACGAGACCTGGTAACATTTTAACAATATACATCCTGTTCTAAATCTTAGCAAGAATGGCAGTTGTTTTTTGTTGAGGAAATATTCTTTCAATTGTACAAAGATAAAAGTCTGAGTTACAATATATTATTTCAAGTAGGTATACCTTACAATTATGAAACGTTAGATTCTAGTTGCCAAGTTCCAAAGAGTAGGTCTGAGGAGAAGAAACGAAAAGATACTACTTCGATACTTTTCAAATTATTTATAAAATATTCTTAAATTGACTAATTGTTCACTATTTGTAAAATAATCAACTATAGTTAATAACGTTTTTTAAAATATTGAAATATATATAATTAAAAATATATCCTACCCATAGAGTAGAGTTTTGGTTCCAACACACCATACAGTTCTTGCATCTTTTGCATTCCATATTCTGCAGCTTCTAAGACGTCCCTCCTGCCGTCAGCCAGGCTGGTATTCACACTCTTATCATCACCAAACTCTTCATAATCATCGTCATCCTCCACAAAGTAATCATCTTCTATTAATGAATCATCATTAACTGATTTGACTGCTTCATTTTTAACATTAACATCTCGAGTGTTTATTGTTTTAGTGAGATTTTCTTTATCACAATATTTTATTACTATTGTCGAAACGTTTTTAGTTTCTGATACAGATAGGTTTTTATTTAGATTTTTTTCTATAATTGTTATACTATGAAGATCTTTAGTAATAGAGGCATTTAATTTAGGCATTATATTTTTTAGGACGTCTAAGATAGAATGGGAATTGCTCTTAGTATTGTTAGGCTCTATGGTTAATACTTCTACATATGCAGTTGTTTCAGGATTTTCTTTATGAATCTTTACAGTATTATGTTTTGGTTCTGATATTTGAACATCAACTTTATCCTCTATACCACTCTTTATCTGGTTTACTCTTTTCTCAAAATGTTTTGTGCTTTCATTGTCTTTAGGCGCTAAAATTATTGCTTCATTTAGTTTATTATTTCCAGATGTTGATAGATTTGCTTTGATTCGTTTAATGGATGCTATTATATCACTAACTAGTTCGTCTTGTATGGACTTGCTAATATTCTGATTTGGTGCAAAGAAGTTACTGCTCGCATTGACGAACAGGTTTGCTTCTTTCTCTTTCCAATACGGCCCATTGGAAGAGCTTTTATTAGTATTGAATATATCTTCAATTATTCTTGTGAATGGACAATTATGGGTTGTGTTTTCAATGTTAGATTTATTATTAGACTTTCCTTTCACAGTATTTAAAATAATTACAAATATCAAAATGTTTTCGTATCTGTGAAAAATATAAGGTATTTAAGATGATTTCCAAATCAAATTCTTTATAACAAGTTAAATATACAAAATTTTTCATTGTCAAGGCTACCACCAGCTCGGGAAGTTGTTTGCCACTGAAAGAAGCTCAGAGGGTTTTTCTTAGAGTGATAATCCAGGAAAATTCATAAAAACGTTATGATGCTCTTAAAAATATGTTTATTATTAAGAAATTGTGGTGACATCTATCATTTTCCCGATCTGAGAATGTAATTTACGTAACCTGTTTTTCACAAGAAATCTATAAATAAACAAACCTTTAGAAGCAAATTATATAATTTCCTAAAATACGACTGTTTTTTGTAATTAATTAAAAACAAACTAGAATTCACTGACCTGAATATTTCCATGGTTGCCTAGTGACAGCGCAGCATCACGTTGGATGCAATTTATTTTAATTCAAAATCTATGTAAATGTAAGAAATGTTTTTGCGCTTAAATTGTGATGTACACTGGCGAATATCAACAGTCACTGATCCCGTGAAAACTTGTTTGAACTAAGCTGGACCTGATTCCGGGATTCATTTGTCGATAAGTTATATTATGTATTGGTAATGTTCCTGCTCTCGCGTGGTATGAAGAGGGCAGGCGAGGTGGTACTAGCTGGTTACATAAGAGGAGTCAAGAGTACAGTTACGAGACCTCGCTCAGAGCGATGATCTCGCCTGCTTGCTTGTTTTGTAGCGAAATGAGCGTTCTTGGGCGCGATACACACCGAGACAAAAAATATACAATTTATTAAATTAATATAAAAAATATATTTTAATATGTTTTGTATATTTAGTAATAGTAAGGTTAGACATTGTATTATGTAACTAATTAGTAAAGCAATTTATTTTAAGGTATTGTTCGAATCAATACGATAGTGGATTGAAATATAATATATTTTTATTGGTTTCATTAATTTTAATAATAATAAAATGATCCAGTGTACAGCATCCCTCATCTCAAAGGCGTGTAACATTAGATTTATCTTGGACCGGACACCAGTGATTTCGTGCACCGGTGAAAGACCTTGCTCAAAAGAACAAAAAAAAACATAAAAACTGTTATCATTCTATCTGGAGTTTTTGTATGATTTGTACGTATAAAGTTTTTTTATAATTCCAATTGGAATTGTTAAGAAATGTATGGTTTTTAAAAAACATAATTTATTCGAAATTGGATATCGATTCACGAATTTAATCATTTAATTTTAAACATAATGTTTTTATCATATTTTTTAATTCACAAAGTGACGATTAAGTTAAATAAAAAAAAATAATAATAATAGTCAGTAGTCTTAAAGTTTTAGCAAAAAGATTTAAAAAAACTGGTAATACCATAAAGTATAAGTGGCTACTTATTGAGTCAGTCCACTTTCCAGTTCTTGGTAATAATGGGATTGACTCTTAAGTGAGCGGTAATTTTTTATGTGTATATTAGTTTTGTAATTATAATAAGACACTTCCTGTTCCACGCCTGATCTGCATTCATATGATGAATTCTTAAAAACTATCATAGTATTAAGATATATTGTTGAAATATTACAATAATATTACTTTGATTCGTACGAGATCTCTTTAAAATAATATTGCTTTATTCCTGCTCAGTGACGTAAAAGAATGAATGCTTTCTTTAAATAACAATTTGACATAAAAACAAGATTACAGTAATATTACAAATGTCAAAACACACTTCATGATACGAGCTAATCTTGTTTCCTATAGTAAAAGAATGAATGATTTACGATGACGTCATCAAGCTTATTGTTAAAATATTATTAAAGTATTACTTTTAGAACGAACTCGTAAGTAATATTATTGTAATATTGCTGTGAGTATTCATGGTACACATTTCATAAATGAGTTTAAGATATCCTTAAAATAGTTATTGAAGTATTTCAGTGCTTTTATTGATAACTATTTGATATTTTATTATTTTTTCTTATTTTTTTCTGTTTGCTATTTAGTTTAACTAGAAGAGAGTCCTTTAGCATTAAGTCCGCCATTTGTATTTCTTAGTGCAAAAATAATTTAATTAAATATAACTAAATTTCACATCCTTTTTAAGAAATTATTAACACAAACAATAATATCAATTGAAATTCAAGACCGGTTCTAACGTTCTGTATTGATAATGACGTGTCATAATAGACATGCGCGTACGCATCGTCATGTAGGCTAGGGTCGTGTTGCGTATTCATGTATGCAATGGTCCTTGTGGCAGCCATCAAACTGTACCATGGGGTGTGACATAAGCTATTGTTTAACACACTTTTATTTGTTTACGAAGTTTCTTGAGTATTTGTTTTAACATAAAATCTCAATAAAATAGAATTTCGTGTCACGATGTTTGTCCGATGGAGCTATTGTAATTAAATTTTGCACAAAAATGTAACTTTGACCCAATAACATATTATTTATTGAACTTTATTTACTTTGTCAGGATGTCATGAAGTAATTTGTAACTATCAACATTGACCTATAGTTATTCTTACTGAATAATCATGCCAGGGCTGTATATACAAACAAATAAAATAATTATATTAATATTTTTAGATAAGTCTAGTTTTTTGTTTTATGTACCTTTATCTTAAGTTAAATTTATTTATAGAATTGAAGCAGATAGCAATTACATATTATATTACTATTTAATAGATTGCAAACATATATAAATAATAAACAGTAATTACTATATATACTTACAGACATTCATCAATTATATATTACACATAAAATGATTATAGAACATAGCTCCTTGAACTTATAACTTTTATATTTTCGATTTTTCTCAATAAAAAATAATTCACATGTTTTTGTTTTTAGTAGTTGAACTACACACTAGTAACGTATTTTGGTGTTTAAAACAAAACGATAGCACAATAACTTATATAATTATTTTATTTTGTATAATATTGGAGTATTTGAACTAATTCTAACAAATAATACAAAAATATATTTTTATGAACAATAAAACTCTGTCTTCCGAGATCACACCTAGCTTCCATAATTTCTTCTTATCACAATCTTTATCTGAAATTAAAAAGGATATATTTAATTATTATTGTGCCATTCCTTCATAACTTTTCATTAAATGCTATAAATTCAATAAAATTTTTAATACACCTTATATTTAAAACCGCGCCATCTCTTGTTTTTTACACAAACTAATACTACTAAATTCTACATTTCTGTGTATTGCTTACTGTTGCTTAGTTAATTCATCTAAATACCGTTTATAACATAACTTATGTTTTTTAGCATACCACCAAGTAGCCTTTACATAAATGAATACCATAATATTACTATTACATTTGAAAATTTCCTTCTAACTTTTAATTTTAATCAAATTTTTTAATTTTATAGTTAAAAATTTACAATCGCGCCATCTTTTAGTCGTTAGACCAAATAATATCACTACCTCGATATAAGAATATATTGCTCAAAGCGCCATCTATAATCACTACAACAAACTATAGTTACAGTACCTTCCACGAGATGCCGCTAGTGCGTCCGTCGGTCGTCCCGTCCTGTCTTCTGTTGCTTGAGGTCATTGATCGCCGTCACGCTGCCGAAGAGCACTTTCGCCGTCACTTGCTGCAATGTCATTTTAGTTTATAGTTAGATGATTTACGTCATATTTTATCCTAATTCATTACTATTTGTTTCATTAACAGATATATATGAAAGTATTCGTAATTTTATATCTGCGTAGTGTTATATTACAACTCTATATTACTTTGTAGCTTAGAAAACTAACTCTAAAGAAATACTCATTGAGTATTTGGTAGTGAACAAAAATAATAATCAATACTTAGCTAAAAGAATTGCATTACAGTATTTCTATCCGTTTGTAACATAAATCCGAAAACGAATATTATAACATTGAAGTTAAAACTATAACATCTGCCTTGAACATACAAATTCCAGAAAAATGAAGAGTATTTTATTGAATTCTTCCAAATTGAACACTAAAGTCCAGTTCTATCTAGGTATTTAGGAAATAGGTCAGCGCCAATTTCGTTGAGGAAGCAAAAAATATTTGGCGGTCTTTAAAAAACGCTACCTCGTGAGTAGGGCGTCCACGATTTCTAACTTTAATTTATTTATAATAATAAATGTTTGATGCTATTATATGTATCTGTCTGTTGAGAGAAGTTGACTCTCTTGTAATATATTATTTTTTTTTTATACACAAGTAGTTATTATTAAGTTATATACAAATATTGTTTATAATATATTTATATGTATTGTTTGTAATATAATATGGTAATATCCAAAATATTATAAAAAATAGGGTGTTTAGTTTATAGTATTGTTAAATAAAGGATTGCTTCTGAATATCTACATTAAGGCTTAAACGAGGGATGAAAGGTTGTTATGATTATACAAAATATATATAACTTTATAATAATTCAATAATCTCTTAAAATATTTAATGAAGGTCACTCTACACGTGAGGTTCTGAAAAAATGTTGGTATCTCTCCACCTTGGCAAGTGTTCAGCATTGAGAGGGGTCTGTGGTCATTAGGCTGCTGGTACATTTCGTAAAACGGTACTTCTTTAACTCATAAAAACCCCTAAATACTGCTTTCCTAATGCTTTTTGGGCGAAAATTGTCTGTAAATTACGCTTCGCTAAAACATATTTTCTTTTAAGAAACTTCTGTTAAATATTATGAGCATATATTATACTATCGCAAACTGTTAAACGAATATAGAATTAAAAATTCATTATAACGGGAAATCGAATCTAGGACTTTTGGAATACCTTCCCGTCGCTGTGCGAATTGAGCTATTGTGCTTGATGAATCAAATTCTAAATTAAAAATGTTTAAAGACAATTTGGAACATTCGCTCGCTGATAGAATCTACATGACATAAGAGAGAAACAGATTGATAAGTGAGATTCAGTATCGTATCCGAGAATCCGATCTGAATTCGTTAATTATAGATTAAAAACAAGTAAAACCTGTAAGTGTAGTAAGTGTGTTGAAACCAGCATAAATTGGAGCAGTTCGTTCACGGAACAGAGAAAGGTGAATTACTCTCGTTTTGGGTTTATAGCATTGGAATTATTTATTTATACTTATATTTTTTAATTGTTTTTTTATTGTCGTGATATATGTATCGTTTTATATATCTTTGACGAGTATATACATATATATTTTCGGATGGTTTTTGTTCTGGCCTACTGTCTTTGTTCTTGTTTTATCGAGTATTTTGTAATCGTTTTTTAATTGTATATTGATATATGATATTTCGTTTTTATTATTTCTTATTTTATTATATGATTAGATTATATCCTAACCAACTCTGAGTTATAGAGTACTTTTACTTTTAATAGTTTTTTCATTGTACTGCTGTGATATATGATATTTTACACACCATTTGTGAAATGTACCAAACAGTTTGGGTTAGATTTTATCCTGGATTACCGACTGTCAGTTTCTGTGAAGGAATTAAACATTTAAATTGTTGTGTAACAGCACTTTGCAAAACTGTTTTTATTTTATTGCAAATAGCTACATTTTTTTTCTGCAAATAAAAACAGGATAAACACAATTCTGAATAATATTCTCGTTCGTATTATTCGTCAAATGCCATTTAAAATACTGAGAATTGTACAAAAAAGTTAAAGTATAAAATACAAACCATATGTTTTTGAGTGTGGTTTTAAAATAAATAATAATTCTTAATTGAAACGACGGTAAGTTGTATTTTTTTTTTTATAACTTTGTCCTTACAATGTTGAATATTTTAATATATTTATGTGTAACTATTTTAAATGTTTCATTAAAATGTATATTTTAATTAAATTGTTTGTCTTTACCAATTAAGAAATGAAGCTAGTGAATATTTTTATATTGATCGAATATAACAATAAAATATACATGCAATTTTATTGACAATCAGCACATTTCTTGAAAAAGATTAATTATTGAGACCTTTGAGTGACCTTAGGGTATTACAGACCTTTTAAGTTCATAAAACTTAAAAGGCATTAAATTAATCACAGATTTTTAGACATTTTCCCTTTCCTTTCTATATATCTTGTTAATTTGTTATTTAGTTACAAAGTAACGGCGATACAAAGTAAGAAGTGGAGAGCAAGTCATAATATGGAATGCGTCTCATAAGACACATGAAATATATTCCATACAAACATATTATAGGACCTTAGCATATTAACTAACTTCTCACCTTCATATATAGAATATTAGAGTAAAGTATTATAATTTAGAGTTACACAGACCTTGTAATTCCCAGAGGTTACACTGGGGGGTGAGTATCCCCTCCCCCCGTAGCTGGGGGTGGCACCACCGTGGTACAGGGTGTTGTTGTTGGCGTCCCTCGTGGTAGCCGCTGAATAGGTCGACTTGCAATTTTGAGACATCGTGAAACTGGAATTGAGATGAATGAATACTTTTTAAAGTAAGAATTACGTTGTTTGTTGAAACTATCAATGATGACATTTTAAACTAATATCGGGTCTACTTCGCGATAAAAATTAATTAAGGTGAAATATCTTTTTATTTCCCGACGTTTCGGGAAATACAAAATGTATCTCTCTATTCTCTCAAACTCTATTGTCGAAACGTCGGAAAATAAAATGGTGTTTCACCTTGATTAATTATTATCGCGTAGTAGACCCGATATTAGTTTAAAATGTGTACAAGTCGCGATAGTTTAAAAACATCAACATCAATGATGACGATGTTATTTTGTCAATAAATCGAAAATCCAACGAATATTTAATAAAATTTCCATTTAAAACCTTAATCTGTGTAAAACTACATTCAAATGTTTAAATCGGATCGTATCCGGCTCTGTTCAAAGCACCGTTAATGAAAACTGTTTTGCATTTTCAAAATATACGTTCATCGAATTGCAAATTTGTTAGTTGAGCCTAAAGTTTAATTAAAATCAAACTTTTAAGTTAATTAACATTTTGAAAATCACTTATCTGGAGCTTCATAGTCGTGTTTTAATTGGATTAGGGAAGTTTTGGATGGCTGTTATTACCATATATCAGGATTAAATATGTTGTCTGTATATTGAGATTTTTACTAAGGTAAATATACACATTTGTCTTTTACTAAATGTATTGTTAAGGTGGATTTTAGGAAAAAATAATTCATTTTTTGTCTTTAATAATTTTTTTCTGTCATTAATAATTTATTTATCAGAAAACAAATAAGATATACTTTTTTAACATAGATTCGTACCAAGGCATTTTATATTAGATTTTTCGCAACACGAAATTTAATATTCTACTGTTACATTTTAAAGGACATTTTAAAAGTAATACATGTCAAGCCCTGCAACATGCACTGGTTGGAAACATAACACATATTTGTGGCTTCTAATATATACAAATTTGTCAGTCAGTATGTTGATGATGAAAAGAAGACGATGACGAGGTCAATATTTATTTATATATATTATAGGATTGACTTCCTAAATTATAGGACACTTTTGAGGCACTTTTGAGAGTCACTTTTGAGGCACTTTTGAGAAGAATTGAGTCAGGTATTAATTAATTTGATAACTATTCTTATTGATACGTTTTTCCTGTCTGTCTGTCAACGAATAGCTAAAACTATTTTAGGAAATTTGAAATATTCTAATATGGAAATTTAGTATTTAACGCATTACATACATATTTCGGAAAGATAGGAATTTTGATTGAGAGAGAAATTTTAGATTCGCCTGAAACAAGCATATATTAGTAGAAATAATATACCTTTTTTACACATTCTCGGCAAGTATTTTTAAAAACATATTTCTGCATATAGAAAAAGTATAATTTCTAATTCCTTTCAGTGAACGGTGTCACTAAATGTTCTGCGTATTATTGCTGAATATTAATATTCACTCTGTATCTCCTAAAATTAACATTAAATATTTTGGATTTTAAACATACATTAACTTTGTATTCTTTATATATATAAAATAAAGGTTATTTTAATTAAGAACACATTATTAATTCTTACCATTTGATATGATTAATATATTAATATAACCCATAAAAATATTATTGTGTTGAGATTTAATATTTTAACTAGCTAAATGAAAATTTTAATTATTACTACCTTTGGTAAATAGAGAATCTTTATTTATATAATAATTATATTTTATGGCAAATTCCAGTTAATTATCTATATGCTTACAAGTACATAACAGTAAGTATATATCTAGTAGTAATATTAGTCCGTACGCTGGTTACGTACAAACATTAGTTGTGCAATTTGATACTACTAGCTTTAGCTAGCGGCTCCACCCGCGGAATTATAAATTATTTTTAAATAGGCTTGGCATAGTTAGACATATTAATAAAAAATATATATAATTTCGGTAAGTGGCATCTTTTTAATGTTAATCTATACTGTAATGTTTAAAATATTGGTTAGTATTTAAAATAGAATACTAATAGATGTCGCCACCGTCCCGATAAAGAAGATAAAGAAGAGAATATATATTTATAGAATGATGACGATATAGAATGCTTTATTTATCAAATTGGGTATTGACACTGTATCTCAATTGACAGAGTGACGGGACGGTATCCAAAACTTCGCGGGTTCGAAAATGTATATAAGCATAGCCAAACTATTTATAGACCGATTAAGATATAAAAAAAAATACTTGGTCATAGTCACCTCATTCATAGTGCTTTTTAATTGAATTTAAGCAAGTATGATGTAAGTAATGGAATAAGAATTATTAACATTGGTTCAGTTTCTGAGTTTTTCAATTACAAACAAACAAATATTTCCTCTTCATAATATTATTGTGTACAAATATAATATTTCTTAAAAGATTATTATTTACATACACACACACATACACATAACATACAAAACTTGTTGGAGTCGTCTGTAGTTGTCTGAAATCAGTAATTATTTCACATTGAATAAACACTTTAGAATAATAAATGTACATATTTAATATTTTATTATTTGATTGATAATATTAAACGACACGTCACTTGCTTCGTATTTAATTAATATTATATTATGTTTGTCTATTTTATTGATAATATAGCAATTAATATTAAAACACAACCAATATTAATACCGTATTCGAATATTTAATATTCGATTTGATAACATTGAAATTTCACAACCTTTTGGTAAATCGAATTATAACGTTAAATAGATTTTAAAAATTCAAGAAAAAGTTTGTTATTTTAAAGAAGTTTTTTAAAAAAAGTAAATTTTAAATAAAAATAGATCGAGATTTATTCTTCCTAATATATTAATTTATAATGAATATAATCTTGACTTGTATGTATTAGTATGTATTGTTTGTATAATAATTTTAATAAGTATTTAATACACAAAAGACAAACAAATTAAATACGCACGTTAATATTATTTCGATGCTGGCAATTATAAAACCCGTCTAAAGTGTATCAAGTCTGTACAGTTAGTAACTGTGAAAGACGCTCAATTAAATGGAGTGCGAGTGATAAGAGATGACGTCATTGTTTTTTGTTAATACGGAATTTATTTTGTACAGAGCTCAGCTCAGCCAGCATCTGTACCCCTAGTACGAGTTTTGATAGTAAGAAACGTTGGTAGTTTTCGAGCAGTCACGGAATGAGTTCTTGGTAGTGGTTGGTTGTTATTTGACTATGATTTGTTATACACCAATCACAACCAAGAACTCGTTTCGTGACTGTTCGAAAACTATCAAGGCTTCGTACGTCAAAACTTATATTAAAAGTACTGGTATACGGAGTAGTTTGGTTCGATCCTCTCAGAAGTCGCAGTAAAGTATTTAATTGTAAATGTGAAAAGATAGTACGAATCCTAAACTCTCTCTCCGTTCCTTACCAGCAGCTAGCAATGCGTCTCCCACTTTCCATTTTGCAGATATCCATAGCCAACATGAGTTTTATATATTTGTCAATATTTGTAAAAATATTATTATTATATGAACGTAACAAAGCCTATGTATATTAAAATGTAAATTGTATATTATTAATTTATGATCAACCTGTTTATAATATATTACAGCAACAGTATATTTATTAAATTGTTTAAAACATGCAATATGAAATTCTCAAGAATATTATTACATAGTATTGTCAATATATATAATAAAATAGTAACGAGGCGGAATCTGTACATAAATATATTTTAAGAAATAATGTTGTTGTTTGGTGGTTTTGTTTTTTGAATTCAGTGCTTGAAACAGATAGATTAGAAATATAAATTAAATTAAATTAAATTAGAAATAGAATAGATTGTTATTTTAAATGTGTGTGTCTGTTTGTGTTTTCGTAAATTAACGAACTACTGTTTGTTTTTAGTGTCTACCCTGGCTATCATATGGAATGCTTTTTATTCCAGAAAATTGTCTCATTTTCATGGAAAAACATAAATGTCAATACTGCTAGACTGATCTTTTTGTGTTATATCTTATTTGTGTATTATTTAAGTCAACATATAGAAACATTTCAATTTGAAAAATTTGGTTTTGGGCAATACATACATACAATAATAATAAAACAAAAAAATATTATGTACAAACCTCAAATGGTCTTATGATTTAAGTCGATATGGAGAGGGCGGGTAAAGTCGCTCTCCACAGCTAGTATTAAATGAAGTCTAGACTGGTGGCTAGTTATTTAATAACTGATTGACTGATACAGGTAACATTATAATATATAATAGTACTTGTGTGATAAATGTCACCATTTCTTCACTTCCGCATTCTTCAATAAACGTGTTCTTATTTCATTATTTGTAATTAAAGTCATATTTATTCATTTATGTTTCTAATTCGGTTGGCTTGAACTGGTCAGGCCTATAGCACTTACAGCAATATTACATTCATTCGTCATCAAATTAATAGTTCAATGGATTTGATGACGTCATCTTAAATCATTCTTTTACTATATGTAACATTATTAACTCGTACCATGAAGTTTGTTTTGACGTTTGATATATTAATGTTATATTGAATTTAATTAAAATTTTGTCATTTTAAAAAATCATTCATTATTTAACGTCACAAAGAAATAATAAGCTATATTGTATCAAAGTAACATTAATTTAATATTGCTTCAATTTTTTTAAAACTATGATAGCTTTTCAGAGTTCCTTGTACGCTGCTTGTTCTCTGTGAGGTGTCGCTGGAATTAAATATTGTTTTGAGGTTATAGATGTAATATGAATTGATATATTACAATAACGTTTATTTTAATTATTTTTCAACCTAGAAGATGGAAGTCATATTAAATTGACCAAAGACGTATACCTGTTTTGATATTTTTAAATAGACTCATATTAGAATAATAAATAAAATGATATAAATGGAATACTTTTTAAAACCAAGTATTATTTAAAATATTTAAATGTTACAATAATGTTATTAAATATATCCACAATATTAATAACCTCTATAAATAATTGGTTTATTTCAGTTTTATAATAAATTGCAAAGTATGGACTCCTTTTAAACATATTTAAATATATATTAAAACCAAACAGTCTTGATATTTGTGACTTATCAAGAACAAACATCCCGCTGTCACTTGTAACTTATACTCCCCTGACATTTTTCGGCGTTTGGCCAAAATAGATTACGAATTTTCTTTTTGTCAACTGCAGACGACGAAACGAGTTATATTTACGATATCAAAAGATTTAAACTGACGAAGAAATGTGACTGAAAATGGCCATCTTGAATTATGACAAATATACATACATATATATATTCACCCGGCTGTATTCATGTCAATAATATCAGAAGTTTGTCTGAATAATTTTATGAGCTAGAAGCATGGCAGAGTGTCCTGCAGTATTTTATTTATTTTTTTGCTACTAGAGCCTAGACGTAACTGCTTAGAGTGTAGTTAGTATACAGACCGGCTCGAGCCGAAGGTATCTTTTATCTACGACTCTACTTACTATGAAGTGAGCTGTCTTTTACCAAAAAAAAATAAGTTTAATTAAAAATACTGTTATTTCCTTGAACATAATTAACTTCCAGTAGCCGAAAAAGCCAGGATAAATTTAATTAATAATAAACACTATGTTAATAAATTAGTAATTTATTTTGTTTTATAAAAACGAAAATATTTTTATCTTTTTTTAAGAATATTCAGAAGTCTTTACAGACTTTAAATATGTTAAATACTTTAATTGATCTTAGAAACATTTCAGTCAAGACATTTCATTTCATCTAAGTGATCATCCCACAAAAAGTGAATTGAAAATCTATTCATGTTATATCAGACACTATAGCTCAGTTGTCAGAGTGACTGTGACGACAACTCATTTGTAACGGGATCAAATCCTGCTCGTGTTGAAAATTTTCCATTCAAATTTATTAAGTAAAAAATTATGTTAATAAATATTTTGTTAAACCAGAAAATTGTACGAATAAGTAATAAGCCGACGCAGTGACGTTGTCTCTACATTTTTTATCCACTTAGTAACCGAATAATACCTTGAAAGGACTAACTGGTCTGTAATTTTAATGTAGAGCAATTATGAGAGCATTTTTAAGCGATTTTCGACTCTATCTTCAAAAACAGGTATTGTTTTAATCAAGTTTCGTTTACCGCATTGCTGCACTGATCTACATACATAAGTACTTTCATTTACTTTATATCCAAATTTAATATCAGCGTACATAATTTTTATGTTTTATGTGGAAATCACTTTGTTCAACAATTTATTAACAAGGTAAGGCAATATGAAAAATCTATTTTTGTTTTGACATTCATCTGAGGACAAATTACTGTTTTTTTTTGGAGCGTTCTTAATATGTTCAAAAACATATTGGTGAAAAAAAAATAAAGATATTTGGATCAAAATAAAAAAAGATAAGGTATATTAATAATAATAATAAATAATATACGACATATATTATAAATTTCATTGTTAAATTTAGTACAACTATATTTAGTAATTGAAATTCCTCTACTAATAAATTGTAATATTTGTTTGTCAGTTTGGTTATCCCGGATCGAGTCAATAACACACAGATAAGTTTTAGTATTTCTATTAATTTTAGTATTTTGATATTTCTATAATACATAACTTATATATATATAAATATATATATATAAGACATGTATTATAGAAATATTGTTTATTATATCAATTCTAATAATACTTGTTTTATATTTATATCAAGATGAAGTACAAACAGTTTGTCTCGTTTTGATAAACTTATTTTTTAAAGATGTTTTAAATATGTGGTTACTCTTTATTTACTTATAATAAATATTAATATTAATAAATAGTATGCATACTTATAAAATAGTAACAAAAATCTTTTCAACTCTCTCAGGAATAAATGAATCATGAATGTCTTCAAAATTGAAATGAAATATAAAACAATCAAACTTAAAAAACACATACTTACTAATTAAAATTAATATTAAAATGAACTTCAACTTACTTAAAACAAAAGAACTCTACACTATTAAATACTTCGACACTGACTCTATCTTAACCACATCGAAGCCCAGCTCTGGATATTATATGACTACATATAATTATTGACTAAATACGAGCTATAACGGTAGCTGACCGCATCCGGGTACAAAATATATTCGGGAAATAGTGGGGGAAGTACCACGAAATACTACTTGTGGGACATTTACTCTTGACGCTATTTATTTGTCTATCTTTCTATTTTTACTGTTTTTATTAATTCTGACTTGTTTGGGTTTTTGTTGCGAAGTTGTGACAGCTTAGAAGTGTTGTAAATACGTCATTAATGGCTGTTTGTCTGTTTGCTACTAATCTTATATCAATATTTTTTTTATATTTTTACTGTTTTATTTTGTCTGTGTTACAGTTGAAATTTTTTAACATTTTATTTAAAGATGCGTTATAACTTTGTCACAAAAATGTTTTGCCTGTATGTCTGTTTGATTTAAATTTTAAATAATGGAATGATTTTTTCTCTATAGCATCAAATATTTACTTAATAATAACATTTTAGTTAATTAGATTTGACTAAATATGCTAAATATAACGATATGTTATTAAATCTCAGTGTTGACGAATCGTTTCAAGATAAGTCAGAAAATATGCTTCAGTTAAAGTCATTCATACGCTTGGAGGGCTTAGACAAGTGGCATTGACGCTATACGTATAGATAAATGTATGGATTGGACATAAAATAACACCTTACTGTCGCTTACATACATACATTGAATAATAACGAACGCTTGCCACTTGGCTCCAGGCTTGAGTCTAAACTTTTGTTAGCAAAAAGTAAGTAATTTAAGTAAATATAATAACATTCATAAAACATAATTTTAAATGTTTTATTACACGTAAGATGTTTCCGTATTTCGTAACAAGTACTTGTCTGTTTGTTGCGAGTGCACTAGACGGTCTACTAAACTTGTGTGCCAATTCTTCACGTGTGTGGCCATGAATCTGGCGAGTTCTATAAAGCGTTCAAATATAATAAGATATTCCTATCTATATCTATATCTATTCTATCCTACACATCACAAGTAACTATATTATTTGAAGTGAAACTATTATTATAGTATAGAAATCAATTACAGTGTTTATTTTTATTAATATTTCAAGTGATGTGTCGCTATTTTAATGGCCCGAGCGAGGTCGTTGAACCTCAGTAGTCGAACATCCGGTGTAGAAATATGTATATAAGTAATAGTTTAAGAATGAACAAATATAACAAAAAATATTGATAGTGTTTTATATTCTATTATATTATATATATTATTTTTATCACTAAAAAAATATACGTCTGTTTGTTTGTTTGTTTTAAACTTATATGAGTTATAACATTCAGGATTTCTTCATTAGAACAAATATTTTATAATAGATGGCATTCAAGTTCATACGTAATTCATTTGATGAAACCCCAGGCATCATTGGATTCTTTCCTATATTGTTGTATTGATTTTCTAGTATGAGCCGGATCTATTTATAACATAGCAAAAAATCATGCTATTTAAATTCTTAATGTCACTTTAAAAATAATACCTTTAGTTATAAAAAAAGCTTATTAAAGGCTAGTAGCACCAACACGTAGTGTATTTATTAGTAGGAAAGGTCCGTTCTGGAAAAAATATTAAAACTTCTTTGACGATAAATATATTGTGATTTTAGCGTAAAAATATGACCTTGAAGGTTACAAGAAATAATTGAGTAAAGAAAAATACTACAAAGAAAAGCTATACCTTGGGTCCTGTTACAGAGTGTATTCGTGGCCGTATCTATAAAGTCACTGTTATACTGATAGCGAGGCTCCTACCAGCTTGATGAGATATTGTAATTATAATAATATAGTATAAATATGAAAGTACTGTTTGTTGTATTTAATCATTTTTGTATACGTTACTGTTAATGTGCAGAAAAAAAATTAAGGATAAACAGGTAAACCAAAAAAAATGTTTCCCCATATTTTCTCGAAATACCTCCATCTTTGAAGTCGGTTAATACAGAAATGACTATTCTTAATCACCGGACAGTTATGAAAAGTGAATATCAGAACAATAGACGATCTTAATGGGTTCTCAGTCATTATACCTTTGATGAAACTATAAATTAAAATGGACACAACAATGGCTTCCAACGTGTGAATTTTGAAGCATATTCTTTGAGTCTAATTGTTGAGAAAAGAGATTTTATCGAATACATAAGGAAAAGATTTTTCTATCTTTTCCTTATATATACGATAAAATCTTCTTCGGATTGGTG